>OZ014519.1:91929447-93129447 GCA_963966055.1 Lathyrus aphaca | reverse complement strand
AGATTTCGCAGGAAAAATCGAAGGTCCTGAGGAAGGAGACGACTGGCTTGGCGCGAAATTCCTGTTTAAAATTTTGATTTAAAATATTATTTTTATATTCTGTTTATTTATCACACAAGAACTTGTGTCCCAGTGGTTGGAGGTGTGCGCGTACATTGGTTTGGTCTGGGGTTCGATTCCCCGTTTGTGACATTTTGCTTGTTTATTTTGTTTATTTCCCAGGTTACACATATAATCAATTATAGTCATCATATAATCAGTTAGGCTCTCCCAGCCAGGTGGTCATGCGCGCTGCTTGTATACATGAGGTCCTGGGTTCAAGTCCCACCCCAGGCCTTTTAGTTTTTTTCATTATTTTTCTGATTTGTTGTTTTGAAGACACAAAAGCGAATGAAGTTCCTTCTTCTTGCAGCATATGCAGCGTGGCCTAGTGGTTGTCCTCCTCATCATCCAGGTAAAGGACCTGGGTTCAAATCCCAGGTCCTGATTTTGTTTGATTTTCATTCTTCTTACTTAGTTATTATTTTCTTATATTATTCATTATATTATTTTCATAAATAAATTCAAACAAATTTCTAAACAACACATATATGTATATATTATTTTCTCAAAAATCCAAATTAATTTATAGTTTTCCTTATATTTTTTTTTATGCATATTAGTAGACTATTATTATAAATTAAGTCTTAATATTTTTCATGTACATTAAACCTTATTGTTTCCAAAACTCTAATCTTAAAAACCCTAATTTATTTTCTAAATAACTATTAAAAACCTAATTGTTATTTTATTCTAATATAATTACCATGTGCATATTTATCTAATAAAAGTTAATATTTTGTAAATATAATTATAAACTATTTTCTTCATATAAGATGTAAATATATTTTATGCTATGTTTATTTTCTTTTAAACAATTGAACCTATAAAAAAATAAATCTTGTAATTATAATATATTTAAGAATAATTTAATAATTTGTACATAAAATATTATAATTATTTAATTGTCCATATTTTTGTTTATTGTTTTAATTTTGTTCTTATAATATTTTTACTAATATCTTAATTATTATTATTGTTACTAATTATATTATCACTAACCCATTTATATTTTAATTATGCTTATTATCATTATTTTGCTAACCTTACTTATTGTTATTATTTACTAACCCCTATTTATTGTTTATTTATTATTTTAGCTTGTTTATTTATATTTTTCTAATTATTTATTTTGCCATTTATTTATTTATTTATTTTGCTTATTATGTAAATGCTCCTGGATGTAAATTTTATAATTATTTAATTATTTTTGCTATGGTTAGTAATTAGGGAGTGCAAATATGTATTTTATTTAAAATAAATTAGATCACTTTAATCATAAGATAATTAAATTAAACACTCACACACGTAAGTCGATTTTAATCGCCGTCTCACTTTCTAAGGTTATCCCTCAAGTTGCCTAAATCATAAGGTCAAGTGGGGTGTATAAAGCAAGTCCCTTTAAAAAGAAAAATCATCAAGTCCCTCATGGTTGCCTTTACGAATCGAGTCCCTTCGAATAATGATGATAGTCCCTCTAGTATGCTTAATACACCCCACAGTTGCCTTCATAAAACAGATGTCCCTCTCATGTCCCTTACATCCAAGGTAATGACTACCTATTCCTTAGTAATAGGGATAGTCTTACCATTTAAAGGATAAAGAACAGAAAGACTCAAACTTTAGGGTAGGTTCCTCTTATGTACTTGCTCACTTCAAAAACTTTTCAAACTCTTCACAATTTCAAACAAATTTTCAAAAAAACAAGTTTTTATGCATCCGTACATGGATCATTATCAACTATTCTGAAAATTTTTCTATTCACACACTACACTTTCAAAAACAATTCAAAAGTGAGCTAAGTAACTAAGAGCCCATGGATAACCATGGATGTAAAGGGTGCTAACACCTTCCCTTTACATAACCTACCCCCCGGACCCAAAATATTCTCTTAAGGTCTTTCCTGTTCTTTTATACCCTTTCCTTTTGGATAAAATAAAAGTCGGTGGCGACTCTTGCTATCCGCAACATAACTTAAAGTCAGTTCTCCCACCGTGTTACAGAACTGGCGACTCTGCTGGGGAAATATTTAAAGAGGGGTACCCTTAGGAATTAGATCACTTTAAATTGTTTGCCTTGTTTGCTCTATATTACTTGTTGGGGTGCTTTTATGTGTGAAAGGTCCTAACCCGGATCTAGTGTACCTTAGGTAAATGGCAATAAACCAAGGAAACTGTACGACGTATATCGATACGGTTGATCTGGTGGCCATAGTTAGTGCGACTTCTTGGTTGGTGCTTATGTTCCTTAAGTCAAGTTGAGGATAATATGAGGCTGCCATATGTTGTCAATGCATTAACTAACTTTTAGAACCCTAGTTAACTCATCTTGGCCCTTAGAAAGTAGTGAGGTAACCGGCTTTGGTGCAGACTGAAGTTGGTTGACACTCGATACTACGCTCATTGAGATCTTAAACTTGGAGGGTTTTGGTTGGCAAGTAAGTTGCCTTCTGATCAACCACCCTTGTGAAGGATCAATGATATTGAGATCCCTTAGAACCTGGTTACTTTATAGGACAGGATGAACCATCTAACTTCAGGGGAGGGTACTTACCTTTGAACCTCATGCAAGCCTTTAAACCTAGGGCAATTGTGTGACTTGTTTGTGTGTGCCACATGTTTGTGATTGAGCATAACATCATGACATCATCATGCATCATAAGCATAGCATTTTCACTAACCATTTCAAGGACCAAAGGATTTATCTTTGTTATTTGTTGCAGGTCATGGCTTCTGCTCGTAGAAACACCATCAGGATCAACTTTGTGGGGATACCTCCCAAGCTTAAAGAGTTGGTTTCTCAAGTGTCTGATCACTCCCAGTTCATCAAGAGACATGGTCACCTATTGGATCTAGTCACTTCAGGGTTCAATGAAGACATGATGAGTGTCCTGTTCCAGTTCTTTGACCCTAAGCACCATTGCTTTACATTCCCTGATTATCAGTTGGTTCCTACAATGGAAGAGTTCTCTAAACTTCTGGGTATACCTGTTCTTGATCAAAGACCCTTCACAGGCTTGGAGAAGGAGCTTAAACCAGAGGTTATTGCTGCAGCTCTACATCTGAAGAAGTCTGACATTGTTCTAGAAACGAGAAGCGGAGTTAAAGGTGTTCTAGCTAAGGTGTTGATAGAGAAGGCTCAAATGTTCTTGAAGGCCATGAGTCATGATGCTTTTGAGGAGATCTTAGCCTTGCTGATATATGGCTTAGTATTGTTCCCTAATCCAGATCAGTTCATAAGATGTTCATGCCATCAACATATTCCTGAGTCATAATCCAGTGCCTACATTGCTTGGAGACATCCTACATTCTCTTCACACCCATACTACAAGGGCAAGAGGAACTTTGATGTGCTGCATACCTTTGCTTTCTAGGTGGTTTATTTCTCACCTTCCTCGCTCAGTAATGAAGAATGAGCAAGGGTTCAGATGGTCCAAGAGGATCATGTCACTTTCTCACTCAGATATTCATTGGTGCTCCAGATCTATGGAGAATGTCACTATCATTGACCGTTGTGGGGAGTTTCCTAATGTGCCACTTCTAGGCATAAGAGGAGGCATTACCTACAACCCCTCTCTAGCTTTACGACAGTTTGGTTACGCCCGAAGTGATGGTCCACATGACATGTTGATTCAGGGCATTGTGTTTGATTACGACAACGATCTTCAGGGTTACCGTCAGAGATTCATACGAGCCTGGGGAAAAGTAAACAGGGTTGACAGCAAGACATTGGAGCCTAAGTACACTATTCCTATGGAGGCTTATCTCAGATGGATACGATCTCGTGATCAGACTCTCATGATGCCATATCCTGCCGTCCTACCAGTTACCATGGAACCTGTTGCTGAAGGAGACACAGTTTATACCATCCTTCACCCAGACATGCCTACTGATATGGAAGGCTTGCAGAGATCATGGATCCAACTGAAGGAGCAAAGGGATACTTTCGAGGCTCATTACAAAGCAAGCCAAGAAAGAATCCTGGCACTAACAAAGCAACTTCACGAGGAACGGAATCTCAACTCATACCTCAACATAAAGAGGAAACGTCCATGGGAGACTTAAAACCCCATCTCTTGTATTTATTGCATTTCATGTTTGTAAGCCCAAGGGGCAAACAAATTTATCACTAATAAAAGTTTACTTTCCGGTTGTTTAAACAAATTTAAATCCTGCGGTCCTTGAAAACATTGCATATGCATTTACATATCATCTCATTGCATCACAGGTTTATTTGTGCACAGGTTGCTCATCTTCTCGCTGTTTATTTCAGCAATAACTCTTGAACAATCAGTTAAAGATCTTCAGGCACAGAACGCACAGTTCCGAGAGCTGATCCTGAACCTATCCAAGGGGCAGGATGAATTGAAGACACTGCTGGCTAAGAAGAAGAATCCTGAGGACAACAAGGATGATCAGCTGAAATAACTACAAGCTGAGATGACAGGAATGAGGACCCAGATGTATGACCAGATGGTCCTTATTCAAAGATTAGCTCAGGGGCAAGAAGAGCTAAGAACCTTTATCCACAAACTTCAAAGTAATAGAGTCAGGGATCTAATTGTCAGTGAACCTCCATTAAAACAAGCTGATTGGGTTGAAAGGAGGATGAGGATAAAAGAGGGTAAGAGACAGGTTACCATTGATTATTCTTCAGTTGAAGAAGAAAGACCTGATAAGGTTAATCCACCTCAACGCCAGAAATGTAGAAGGCAGTTTATAAAGTTCAGCACTCCAATGTCACAAGTTTTGCAATGCCTGTTGGAGATGAAGATGATTTCCTTGGAAAATTCTCCTAAAAATCCTAATACCTCTTCTCCTCGCTATAATCCCAAGGCAAGGTGTATGTATCACTCCAACTGTCCTGGACATGACACTAGTAACTGTTGGGCATTGAAGAATAAGATTCAAGACCTAATTGATGAAAGAATACTCGAGGTTACGCCAGAAGGCCAGGTTGAGTTCTTCTATCGTCCATCAAGCATCAAAGTTTCCAGAATACTGAAGTGATAAGTTTAGAGGAAGAGACTTTGAGAACATTTGAATTTTCATTTGTAATTTCTCTTATTTGTTTGAACGCTTATTATTATGTTAAACTTTTGTCTTCATTAATGCATTGCGTATGTTTGTCTTGAATTAATCCATTCGTTTCACTATGTTTTGAGCTATGTTTCTTATTTCTATCCTGTGATATTTAACTCCTGATAAAGCTATAAGCCTGTAGAGGGAGGATGACGAAAACAATACCATAATATTAGGCAGTATGCTTTTGAACAGACTATGCTGACGATGTACAGGCATTGTTTCAATTCCTAAACAGTGGAGATATAAGGAAGTTAATCCCTAGTCAACCCTTTTGAGCCTATGAAGTAGGAGTTTTTATTCTCGCACAAATTGAAACCTTTATTCATAACCCGGGGCAGGGTAGTTACTCAGTTAACTCAAATATGCCAATTATCTGTTGTACACAACTAATGATGGTTCTCTGTAATCATTAAACCTAATAGTCAATATCCAGCAAAAGAAAAGCTCACTAAGTCAAAGCCTATGAAGGAGACTTAGTAAAACATCAAGACATCCCGCTGACTGTAACCTTGAAATAAGCAGTTCAGGCAAAAAGAAGGGATAATAAAGTCAAAAAGAAAAGAAGAGGTCACCATGAACCCTCAACAAAGAAAGATGACTGAATGTTCAAATAATTTTTTGGGTTGCCGAACCATCACAAAATACCAATGTTACAATACCACACTTCTTTGGAACTTCAATGCATAAGTTAACTGAGTATAGGACTGAAGAACATCATGGAGAATGAGTTGGGTACAAATAAATTTGAGCCTTTATCTTTTGTTTCTTAAACCATGAACCAGACCACGTTATAACCCTTTAAAAGTCCAAACTGAAGCATGGTTAGTTCGAAAGCGTACTGCTACAAAAAGGTATCCTGACTCCTTTAGGGCTTGTTATAAAACTTGAGTTAATATCACAGTTTTCAAGAAAAAAATAAAAAAAAATAAACAGTTTTCAAGACAGACATAAGCATTGCATTTTTGAATATATTTGTTTGCATAGACCTGAATGTTTGACAAATGGAGAAGCTTACAGGATGAATGTTCAATGAACCAAAGTCCTTCCGATAAACAAAGTTGCTTCCTGGATCAAAGTCCATGTATACAAAGGGGCATAGTCACTGTTTCCCAATCAATGGACATACCAAGTTACTGTTCAAACCATTCGGGGCAATCAGTTCCAGATCCAACAGTGCTCAATAGCCAGGGGCAGTTCTTCTCATATATTTGAATTACCAAGGGTGACATTACAAAGTTCACGATGCAAGGGGCATATGCTTATGGGGCATTCTACTTGTTTCTTTTGAGATGGCTCATTACAGATACTTCCATCCCTAACCAAGGGGCAATGCTTTCTTTTCAAATCTAGTATCCGGAGAGTACATGGTCCATTACAACTTGAAGACACAGGCCTCTACCTTGATTTGGAATTCTCAGCAAAAGTCATTATGGGAATTAATTGTCTATGCCAGTAGTATCAGATGGTGTCAGTATCATGTCTTCAGATCCAGCTATGAGGATTTCTGGGAAGGTATTCAGGAAAGATAAAAATTTCATGAGTTCCAAATCCAATTGGTTATACACTCTCGAAGTTGAAATAATTCTGTGTTCAAAGTTCAGCTTTACTTTTCCCTCTGAATCCATATTTACTTTTACCCTATTTACATAAGCGAAACGTCCATTGGTTATGTTTGAATGTATGTATGCTCTTAATATGATTAATGTTTACCAGAAATGCATGAAAATGCAGTAATAGTATTTACTAAAGACGAACGAGGGGAGGATTTCAACGAAGCTTCGCTGGTTCATCTCTAACAAGACAGTCACAAAACCCTCAGTAGGGCAAATCCATCTTCATAAGGTCTCATCTCCCCTGGAATTTATATCCATCTCTTTTATCCTCATACGGATATTCGGGAAATTACTTTCCAATAAGAGTACGACGAACGAAGACGGGATGTTATACTTATCCTACTATCAAACGAAGACGAAGGTTATGTATACCCTACTATCCCCAGCATACGGGAGATTATCTATACCCTGCCATCCCCAGCATACGGGAGATTATCTATACCTTACTATCCCTAGCATACGGGAGGTTATCTATACCCTGTTATCCCCAGCATACGGGAGGTTATCTATACCCTGTTATCCCCAGCATACGGAAGGGAACGAGTTCCTCATATTCTTCAGCAACGAATCGGGATTTATTTTCCCTGGCCAGCAGTTGTTATACGAAGATATCCAGACGCTTCCGGCAGTATCATATCATACATACATCATTTACATCATACCATAGCATACATATCCATAGACACATAGTACATTACTTGAGTACATCATGTTATACATGCATACATAATGCATAAACTAATATCATTATACAAAAGCTACCTTGTTTCAGGTTAATTATCCAACAAACAAACTTATGATCTTCGGGACTGCTTTATCGTCACCTCAGGGTTACTTTATCCTCCTGATAAGCTTCTTATTACTTTGGGACTGCTTTATCGTCACCTCAGGGTTACTTTATCCTCCTGATAAGCTTCTTATTACTTTGGGACTGCTTTATCGTCACCTCAGGGTTACTTTATCCTCCTGATAACTTCTCATGACTTCAAGACTGCTTTAGAGTTATCATTATTGATTGCTCTATCCTCCTGAAATCATATTATTATTTCAAGACTGCTTTAGAGTTATCATTATTGATGGCTCTATCCTCCTGAAATCATTACTTCAAGACTGCTTTAGAGTTATCATTATTGATGGCTCTATCCTCCTGAAATCATTACTTCAATACTGCTTTAGAGTTATCATTATTGATGGCTCTATCCTCCTGAAATCATTACTTCAAGACTGCTTTAGAGTTATCATTATTGATTGCTCTATCCTCCTGAAATCATATTATTATTTCAAGACTGCTTTAGAGTTATCATTATTGATGGCTCTATCCTCCTGAAATCATTACTTCAAGACTGCTTTAGAGTTATCATTATTGATGGCTCTATCCTCCTGAAATCATTACTTCAAGACTGCTTTAGAGTTATCATTATTGATGGCTCTATCCTCCTGAAATCATTACTTCAAGACTGCTTTAGAGTTATCATTATTGATGGCTCTATCCTCCTGAAATCATTACTTCAAGACTGCTTTAGAGTTATCATTATTGATTGCTCTATCCTCCTGAAATCATATTATTTCAAGACTGCTTTAGAGTTATCATTATTGATGGCTCTATCCTCCTGAAATCATTACTTCAAGACTGCTTTAGAGTTATCATTATTGATTGCTCTATCCTCCTGAAATCATATTATTACTTCAAGACTGCTTTAGAGTTATCATTATTGATTGCTCTATCCTCCTGAAATCATTACTTCAAGACTGCTTTAGAGTTATCATTATTGATTGCTCTATCCTCCTGAAATCATATTATTACTTCAAGACTGCTTTAGGGTTATCATTATTGATTGCTCTATCCTCATGAAGACATGCTGCTACATCAGGATTACTCCAGTATCCTGAAAGCATATCATCAATGCCTCAGGACTGCTCCAGACTCCTGACAGCTTTCATTATACCTCCATATTTTGGACTGCTTTATCTTCCAAGAAATATATCTGAAGAACTTTCTCCTAGTGGCATCTTTAAGCCCACTCAATCATATTCAACTAGCCATCTGTATCACTCTAATGCACTGGTGAGTGCAAATTTTTGGGCTTTTGTGTTCAATCCCCTTCAACCTTCCAGGTCACGACTGGCAAGTATACCAATCTAACCCCTCAGGTTTCAGAAAATTGAACAGGGGCAGCTGTTGCACCCCAAAATTTGCCCTCACAATACAAGACTTTGTGTTCTAAGAAGGTTCACAAGGTTCACAAGTTTCCCAACACTTACAAGGCCTTTCATGAGGTTCATGAAGTCTACAAGTTACTTTATGAAGGTTCACAAGGTTCACAAGTCCCACAATGCTTTCAATAACTTTCATGAGGTTCATGAAGTCTACAAGTCACTTCTTGAAGGTTCACAAGGTTCACAAGTTTCTCAACATGTACAAGACTTTTCATGAGGTTCATGAAGTCTACAAGTCACTTCTTGAAGGTTCACAAGGTTCACAAGTTTCACAATGATTACAAAGCTTTCCTGAGATTCATGAGGTCTACAAAGCCACTTCATGAGGTTCACAAGGTTCACAAGCTTCACAATACCTCCCATGAGGTTCACAAGACACTTTATGAAGAGTCACAAGGTTCACAAAGTTCACAATTGGTCAGAAGAGTTGACAATTCCCTCAGACAATGCACCTCCTAAGCAGTGCATCCAAAACTAGGGTTTTGACTTTAGTCAGACTAAATGGACTTCCAATACCTCAAGTGAGTTTCATAACATCTTATAGGTGTGTAAGAACCCCCATGACAAGTTTCAAGACTTTTCTCAAAAGTTTGCTCAGTCAGATGATCAGATAAGTCAAAATCAGTCAATGCAGTTAAAAAGTCAAACTGAGGTCAACTGTGGTCAAACCAAAGTCAAACTTCATGATTTTTTGCCAACATCAAGTATATGAAGTAAAATTCATCATTTGATCAAGGGTTGATCATGATTCATCAAGGAGATTCCAGATCATCAATAATCAGGAGTTTCTAAATTAGGGTTTCCTTAGTAAAAGTCAACTGAACTTTGACCAGCCATAACTTTCACATACTTCATCACCAAGTCTCCATCCAAAGCTCACTTTGAAGTAAATTGAATTCTCTACAACTTTGATGTTGCAAGTTAAGCCCAAAAATGCTTCATTTGGAAGATATGATCTAAGACATTATAGGTCATTTCAAAAGTCAACAAAAAGTCAACAACTTCAAAAGGGCATAACTTGAGATTGGTAAATGATATGGACCTAAAACCAATGGGGTTGTTTAGAGGACTCTTCAAGCTTTCCAGAATGTCCAAGAACACCCTCATACCTTTAAAATTGAGGGAGATGTGACCTTGCAAAGTTGGGAAATTTTGTGATGGTTTATGTTGAAAATGAAGGCCTAAAAGTAATTCTTTCCAAATGGGCTGCCCAAATTGTGATCCAATCCATACACTAGTACTATGCACGACCCAAACCATTGAAAATCTGATTTTTATTATTTTTATTTCTATTTAATTTGATTTAAATCATTAAAAATCATTTTAAATAAAAATAAAATATGAAAATTAAAGATTTTATTTGGATAATGCTTCTAGAAAGTCTTAATTGGTGATTGGAGTTAAGGAGGAAAGAAATCATAAGATTGATACAAGAATAGCAAGTCTTCATGAACAAATATTTGACTTTTACACCATGATCTTTTTCAATCTTTTTTGGATCAAATCTCCACACAACCAATGAGTTTTTCTGACCTAATTCACTCACATATAAGTATCAAGCATAAGCATAACCCTAGGACGGATTCCAGCAGCCATAGTGTAAGTTCAAAACCTCAAAAATCCTTCCAAAAGTGAGATTCGGATTTTGAAATCCAGGGCATTAGAAGGTAAACTAAGAACATAGAGATGTTCCTTGATCTCCCACGAAGCAAAACCAATGCCCATACGCATCTATACCATGCATATATGAATAACCCGAAGCTTTGTTGTTCTTGCAAATTTATTTTTCGATTTCCATTATTTGATCATTATTAATGAAATTTGTGTGTTGATTTGATGTTAGTTGAAGCTTTGGAATAATTCTGGACAAATTAATTGGATTTTCGTGACCCTATACAGATTCGGCCATTGCTAGGGTTTATGTCCTCCATTAGGGCTTTATGTTCTAGGCCATATAAATTAATTCTAGAAACGTGGTTCGATTCCAAATGGTCTTGTGATCATGTTTGACTGATCAATTTATTGAAATTTTACAGTTTTGGCCATGAATGAGATCCATAGGTATTGCTGCAAAATTGATTTTCGCAGGTATCTTGGTGGGAGATTTCGCAGGAAAAATCGAAGGTCCTGAGGAAGGAGACGACTGGCTTGGCGCGAAATTCCTGTTTAAAATTTTGATTTAAAATATTATTTTTATATTCTGTTTATTTATCACACAAGAACTTGTGTCCCAGTGGTTGGAGGTGTGCGCGTACATTGGTTTGGTCTGGGGTTCGATTCCCCGTTTGTGACATTTTGCTTGTTTATTTTGTTTATTTCCCAGGTTACACATATAATCAATTATAGTCATCATATAATCAGTTAGGCTCTCCCAGCCAGGTGGTCATGCGCGCTGCTTGTATACATGAGGTCCTGGGTTCAAGTCCCACCCCAGGCCTTTTAGTTTTTTTCATTATTTTTCTGATTTGTTGTTTTGAAGACACAAAAGCGAATGGAGTTCCTTCTTCTTGCAGCATATGCAGCATGGCCTAGTGGTTGTCCTCCTCATCATCCAGGTAAAGGACCTGGGTTCAAATCCCAGGTCCTGATTTTGTTTGATTTTCATTCTTCTTACTTAGTTATTATTTTCTTATATTATTCATTATATTATTTTCATAAATAAATTCAAACAAATTTCTAAACAACACATATATGTATATATTATTTTCTCAAAAATCCAAATTAATTTATAGTTTTCCTTATATTTTTTTTATGCATATTAGTAGACTATTATTATAAATTAAGTCTTAATATTTTTCATGTACATTAAACCTTATTGTTTCCAAAACTCTAATCTTAAAAACCCTAATTTATTTTCTAAATAACTATTAAAAACCTAATTGTTATTTTATTCTAATATAATTACCATGTGCATATTTATCTAATAAAAGTTAATATTTTGTAAATATAATTATAAACTATTTTCTTCATATAAGATGTAAATATATTTTATGCTATGTTTATTTTCTTTTAAACAATTGAACCTATAAAAAATTAAATCTTGTAATTATAATATATTTAAGAATAATTTAATAATTTGTACATAAAATATTATAATTATTTAATTGTCCATATTTTTGTTTATTGTTTTAATTTTGTTCTTATAATATTTTTACTAATATCTTAATTATTATTATTGTTACTAATTATATTATCACTAACCCATTTATATTTTAATTATGCTTATTATCATTATTTTGCTAACCTTACTTATTGTTATTATTTACTAACCCCTATTTATTGTTTATTTATTATTTTAGCTTGTTTATTTATATTTTGCTAATTATTTATTTTTGCCATTTATTTATTTATTTATTTTGCTTATTATGTAAATGCTCCTGGATGTAAATTTTATAATTATTTAATTATTTTTGCTATGGTTAGTAATTAGGGAGTGCAAATATGTATTTTATTTAAAATAAATTAGATCACTTTAATCATAAGATAATTAAATTAAACACTCACACACGTAAGTCGATTTTAATCGCCGTCTCACTTTCTAAGGTTATCCCTCAAGTTGCCTAAATCATAAGGTCAAGTGGGGTGTATAAAGCAAGTCCCTTTAAAAAGAAAAATCATCAAGTCCCTCATGGTTGCCTTTACGAATCGAGTCCCTTCGAATAATGATGATAGTCCCTCTAGTATGCTTAATACACCCCACAGTTGCCTTCATAAAACAGATGTCCCTCTCATGTCCCTTACATCCAAGGTAATGACTACCTATTCCTTAGTAATAGGGATAGTCTTACCATTTAAAGGATAAAGAACAGAAAGACTCAAACTTTAGGGTAGGTTCCTCTTATGTACTTGCTCACTTCAAAAACTTTTCAAACTCTTCACAATTTCAAACAAATTTTCAAAAAAACAAGTTTTTATGCATCCGTACATGGATCATTATCAACTATTCTGAAAATTTTTCTATTCACACACTACACTTTCAAAAACAATTCAAAAGTGAGCTAAGTAACTAAGAGCCCATGGATAACCATGGATGTAAAGGGTGCTAACACCTTCCCTTTACATAACCTACCCCCCGGACCCAAAATATTCTCTTAAGGTCTTTCCTGTTCTTTTATACCCTTTCCTTTTGGATAAAATAAAAGTCGGTGGCGACTCTTGAGAGATTAGGGCATACCACTTTGTAGAAAGGGATTAGCACGCCTTGGGTCGAAGCGGCCATGCTTTTGGGCAGCCTTTAACTTCTGCCCCCCATTTGCCTTATTCTCTTGTTGAAGGCTTTGGGCATTTTCTCTGTCAAAGATGGAACTACATCTTGGACACATCATTACTTCTGACTTCTTGCTTTAACATCTATGCAAGAAATCAACAATTGTCTCATCCTCCTTGGGATAAGCCTTCTTGTAGTGATCCTTCTGAGGTGCAGAATGATCCACTTTCAGTACTTGGTCATCTGTCACTTCGACCATATTAACATTAACTTCATCCCTAAGTTCTATCTTGGAGAAGTTTAGTTCAAGGCCATCAGTGGCCTTGTCCATCTTCACGAAACTCTCAGCAGTTTCTTTTGTAATCAGTGGGAGGCTTGACTCTTCAACCTCCTCATGTGGGACGATGGTAACCCCCACATTGAATTTTTCAACATCTGGTGATGCCTTGAAGAATCCCTCAACAACCTTGCATATCAGGTGTTCCCATTGCTCATTGGTCAGCTCTTCATTAGCCTTAAACAACATACCATCATTGTTGAAGTTTTCAGTAACCTCAACTACCACAGGATCTACTATAACTTCAATTGAATCAGGATTGTTGTCGTCATTAGAAACATGCTCAGCAACCTCAATCTAGTTCACTATATACGGTTCAGTATAGTTTGCCTCAGTCACCTGAAGAGGATCAATATCAATCTTCATTTGTGCCTTAGGCTTGTCTCCAAATTTGAGTCTTCCCTCCTGAATTGCATTTTGCACCAAATCCATGAAAAGAAAACATTGAGAAGTTTTATTACCCAAATAATTATGGTATTTACAAAAACCTCTTTTCTTTATTTGATCTAAAGGTGGAATTTTAGCACCAGGAGGCACAAGTATTTGGCCATCCTTAACTAATAAATAAATTTTTTTGTCACATTTGGTGACGTCGAAAGTGTATGTTTTCTTTGGAAACCTATCATTCTTTTCAGTTTCGACAGGATTCTTCCCATTTGAGTGAACAAGAAGTTTACAGGAATAAGGATGACCCTGCTTAAGCTCAGCTAGGTCTATCTCATTATCATCTAGAGGTAGAGTTTCGTCATAGACGTTTTCAACCTCATCTTGATATTCGACGTAAGCTATTCTCTTATGTTTTTTCGCCCTGACTTTTTTGTCCTTCATACGTTCAAGCTGTCGAACTCTATCTACTAATTGGGCCATGTCTCTCAAGTACTGGGTATCCAAATTCTTCCAAATATAATAGTCAAGGCCACCAACATCCATTTTGACTAATTCACGCTCAGGTACTTGTGTAAAACATCTGGCTTTAAGCAGTCGAAATCTGTTTAAGTAATCATCAATGGACTTATTGAACTTTCGTTTAACACTGGTCAATTCTTTCAAACTGATATTGGTTTGACCCATGTAGAATTGCTCATGAAACAAACGTTCCAATTGAGTCCAATTACATATTGAACCAGGTGGCAACGTAGTAAACCAAGTGAAAGCATTCTTGGTGAGGGAGCTAGGCAAGTATTTAATCCTTAGGCCTTCATCATTAACAATCTCTCCAATCTCTATCATGTAACGTGCTACATGTTCGACCATAGATTCAGTCGTATCTCCTGAGAACTTAGTGAACTTGGGAACCTTTGTCGTAGGAGGTAATTCTGACTAAAGTCTATATTCTACAGTTGGTGAAGTGAAAATTGGCCTGGCAAAACCTGTATTTACCCCACTTCTAGCCATTATTTGTTTGACAAGGGCTGCCAAATTATTTTCTGCTGCAAAATTATTCTGTCTAACTTGTTGAACCGCATGATCTGCATCCTGATGTCTATTCACCACCATCACCATTGGTTCCTCCTCTACTGGAATTTCCTTTGATTCTTGATGGGTTCGACTTCCAATGGTTTGACTACTGGAAGATTCTCTTGATTTGGTGGTTGCATAACATCTCCTACATCTGGCATGCGATTGGGCTGTCAAACTGGTGTTAGGACACCCATGAATTCTTCTATGTGCACCATTTGAGACACCATCTGTTGATTCGTCTGGGTTGTATTTTGAATCAAAGGCTGAAAAACTTCTCCCATGGTTTGGGATAGAGTGTGAACCATTTACATGTTGCTCACATCCATATGTTGTCTTAAATAGGATGCAGACTCATTTGTTAAAGCATGACCCTGAGTCGAATACCTTAAACCAACAGTTTGGTTGTTCCTTCTCATCTTTATTGTAGAACCAGATTCTTACAGAGGTAAAGAAGCAACATTGTCTGAAAAAACTTGAGGTGCATTTCTTAGGCTCACCATCATGATTGTTGGCATACCATAGGGTGGATTTCTAGTCACAGACTGAGAAAATCCTGTAGGCATGTAAGGTCTAAATGTAGAGGAATTTGGTGGTGGAGTTTGAGCATTTGGCCCAAGGTACTCCAACACTGGTTGATCATAGTAACTAGTATATGTGCTAGTAACTGCTGCTCCTAGCCTCGTCGAAGGGGTTGGTTTTGACACCACACTATGCATCCTCGAAGCCCCTATCGAAGGATTGGAGACTGGGATGGCCTCACTCCTAGGCACATCTTATGTATTCATTCTATGAACATTTGAACTGCTCACTTGGGGATTCGACCCACTTGTTACAGGAATTGAATCACTTGGGTTTCCTTGGCTAGATGCCATCTTCCTTGTATTTCTTATTCTGGGTATATAATGATCTGTACTGGCTACTTTCCCACTTCTCAAATGCATGCAACAAAAGTAACCGCTTTTTCGACCAGTATGCCCATGTAAAAGAAGTTACAAAAGAAGTTATAAAAAGGAAGTTATGAAAAGAGAAGTTATGAAACTTCTAGAAACCGTTTTTAGCACTGTCCCACTGGACGTGCCAATTTGTTTACCCCCAAAATTGGTAAACAACCGCTGGTCCTCTGAAGATACCAAAATACCCTCAGTTACTTACAGGATCGACCAGATTGATCCTAGGACATGTGCTAAAAGGTTGGTGATTTGTAATGTTTTTGGGAAAAAGGTCTCTAATCCTTCGATAGGATTCAAAAAGTGTTTAAAATAAAAGATATGAAGTAAAAGCAAGGACTTTCAAAGTAAAATAAAAGAAAGGACAAGGCTTGAAGAATTAAAGGAAAAGTAAAGACAAGACTTGAAGGTAAATGAGAATTAAAGACAAGGCAAGGGAATTTAAATGACTGAAAATGTAAAGGAAAAAATAAGTGCAAGGCATAATGTTAAAGTGCTGAAAAAGTAAATGACATAAATTATAAAGGAAATACAGTAAATTGCTTGAAAAGTAAATGATTTTGAAAGATAAATGCTTTAACATAAAATACTTGAAAGTTTAAATGGCTTCAAAGATAAATAACTTGAAGATAAATTGACATTTAAAGATAAATTGGTGGTGTTTCATTCACGTACATTCTCACTGCACTCTTTTCTCTACACGAGGATACTTTGAGTATAGGAGTTATTAGTACATATGATTTCCACACACTTATTCTAACACTAGACTATGCTATTTATATACATTACAAAGTAACAGTTTTTGACGATTTCTTCCTAAGACTATCTAAGATGATGACACTTATCCAACTAACATGCTGAAGAAGCTTAATCTTGTGCCATTTGTCCCTGTATTTGAATTGAAAATTACATAACTTCCCTCCAAACTTGAATGTGTCAAACTCATGTAACTTCCATTTTCGTCGAATTGCTGCATGGTCGAATCATCTCAACACTTAGAAAGTATTTCAACTCAGAATTTCTCTAAGTACAGAACTTGTAAGTGGGTTCCTTCGACTCTCATCCATTTAATGAGTAAGGTTGAAAACCACACTTTTAGCTTATAACAAGAAAACTCTTTATTAAGCCAAATGACCTCATTAATTGCTAGCGTTGAAACTTAGGGATAACAAATACATAAGGTTCATTTGTTCTATTTATGTTATGTTTCAGAAAACGTTTTTTCTCTGTTTTAGTTAATTTAGGCCATGTTTAAGGAAATACAAGTTAAAATTAAAATTGCATAAAATTATAAAAAAACAAAGGTTTTTACCCTCGGTTGTTTCTCCAAATTGAGGTAAAACGACCATATTTATTCCCTCGGTTCTGAATTCTAACCGGGGGGAAATGTGGGGCACACTTTTCAGTTTAGAAAATAAAAAAATCGGGGGAAGAATTGACGCATTTTCCATGACATGCTTCTTTACCTCGCTCTCGAAACCGAGATAAAATTCCTTTTCCAACCGTAATAAAACCACTTATTTGTAGTAGTGTTTGGTGTCGATCTCTTCTATATTATGATTTCTTTCAAATTATTTCTTTAAATTCATAAAATTAAGAAATATCTCAACTTTTTGTATTTTCAAGGTTAGATACAAAATTGTATTGAGAAAGGGAATATATGTTTCTTGCACCATAGTGTGTTCTAAATAAGGCTTCTTTTACATATTTATACATTCAACAACCTGAAAACCTAATAAATGTGTAACTTAAAACAAACTCCAACAAAACAAATACATATTCAACACCCACTCTCACGTCTAACGTGAGCATATATCGAATTCCCACATTGAAGTGCATTACCCGACTCTGATACCATGTTAAATATAGTTATATTTAAACTCCCTTTGATATAGCTTTTGTGATTAATATTTAGACATATTTAAGATGATATAGTCATAAAATTCTTAGAGGTCTGGGTAGCATTGATGACACTATGTCATCATGTTATTTTATTAATTATTTACATACATTTTTTAATGATTTTTTGTATATTAGATTTAAGTTTTATAAAGAAATAAAAAAAAGCAAAAAGATTAAAAAGTGGAGAAATTGTGAAGAAAAGACCATTTTCAACATAATTTACATAATGACGTCTGTCTAGTAATTTGATCATATATAGAGTTTCGTAACTCAGATTGATGTGAGATCAATGGAAATTTAAATCTAAGAAAAAACTATGTGTTGTGAAATTGGATGCCTTAAGAACAAAATATAATCGGTTTCTTTAGGATCAAGAAACTTACAAGGTTTAGAGTTTATGGAAACACAAGGATAACAACAAAAATTTGGTTATAAATTGCTATTCTTTCCTTTATCTATCAAACAATATTACAATTATACAAGAATACAAGATGAGAGACTAGCATGATATTTATAACAAAATTAACACACTGACCTAATGGGCCTTTTAACAATTACTCATTACAAGTTAACTTAAACCAATTGGGCTTACAAGCAAGGCCCAATTCAACATTCTAACAAACCTAGAAATATTGACTAATGCATGTTGGAACAACTTCGACTACAACACACATTATTTCGACAACAACATGCAAACAAGCTTCGACCTGATGCTTAATCCCTATTGAACTAGAAGCCACCCTTAGACCATACTAGATTTTGATCCAATATCTCACAAATATCCACCTTGGAAACATCATGGAACAAACTAGCTTTCTTCTTGCAGCTTTATCAACTGCATACAGTAGAAAAACTTGCAACTAGGCAATGTCTTGGTGATCATATCAGCAACATTATGGTTTGTCTAAACCTTTAGCACTTGGACTTCTCCATGCTCAGTTACCCCTCTAACAAAATGCTTCCTCATATCGATATGCTTGGTTCGCTCATGATAGGCTGAATTCTTCGAGAGGTGCATTTCACTTTGACTGTGACATTTAACAGTGATAACTCGACCTTGAAGTTGCAGCTCCTTTGCAAAACCTTCAAGCCACAATGCCTCTTTCACAACTTCAGTAAGGGTGATATATTATGGTTTAGTGGTTGATAAGGCAAAAACCTTTTGAAGTGTAGCTTTCCAACTAATTGTTGTGCCAAACATGGTGAACGCATATCCAGAAATAGATTTTCTGGAATCCATACAACATGCATAATCAGATTATGCATATTCTATGATTTCTACTTTACTATATTCACCCATGGATCCACCATAAATAAGGACTCTGTTCAAAGACCTATTTATGTACCTTAGAATCCACTTCAATGCTTGCAAGTGAGCCTTTCCAGGATTCACCATGTACCTGCTTACAAGACTTACTGCATACGCTATGTTGGGACTAGTAAATACCATAGCATACAACAAGAACCTATTATATTAGGATATGAAATTCTATTCATATAAGCTCTTTCGACATCTGTACTAGGATACTAATCTATACTCATCTTGAATTAGGGTTTGTCGGAGTTACAACAGGATTTGAATTCAACATACCAAACTATTCGAGAATCTTCCATAGGTATGCCTCTTGAAATAAGCATAATTTTGACTGCTTTCTATCTCTTAGGATGTCAATCCCTAGAATCATGGACGTAACTCCCAGATCCCTCATGTCGAAATCCTTATTGAGTTTAGCCGTTACCCTTATTACATCTTCGATATTATTTCTTGTTATTAGAATATAATCCACATAAAGCAAAAAAAAATGAATTATCAGGTCAAAATCTGAAGTAAATACAATGGTCGAACTGACTTCTATTGAAACTTATGTGTGCCATGAACTTGTCAAATCTCCTATTCCACAGTCGAGGAGAATGTTTCATTCCATATAAAGATCTCTTCAGCTTGCACACATAAGATTCCTTCCCCTTTTCGACATACCCTTCAGGTTGCCTCATCAATATTGTTTCATCTAAATCATCATAAAAGAACGTAATCTTCACATCCATATGTTCCAGTTCAAGGACAAATTGTGCCACCCTTGCAAGTAACAATCGAATGGACTTATGCTTCACAATATGAGAGAACACATCATTGAAGTTGACAACTTCTCTCTGAGTGAAACCTCTTGCGACCAATCTTTCCTTATATCTCATCGATGCCACTCCTTTGATTCCTTCCTTAACTTTGAAAATCTATTTATAACTGAATAACCTGGCTCCAGCAGGTTTCTTGATCAGTTCCCAAGTGTTGTTATCATGAAGAGATTTCATCTCATCATCCATGGCCTTCAGTTATTCAGTCTTATTTTGACTCCTCATAACTTCCTTAAAGTCTCTAGGTTCTTTGACGATGATGAGGATAGCTAAAAGTAGTTTCACCTATTTGTTTTAGTTTTTTCAAGTGTGTTTTCTGTATTTGTGCATTGTTTAAATTCTTGCAATTTCATGCATTCTATACTTTGAATTTCCTTATGCCTTGAATCAATAAATTTTTTTCCATTTAATATGTTTGAATATGAGCTTGCATATTTAAATTTTTGTCTTGCATCTTTACCCACCTTTTTAATTTGAGTTATTCAATTGGCTACCCAAATTGGCTGCCTCGTTATATTAGAACTAAAACAAAATTAATCGCAAGGTGCTTATCATGGTGGATCACCAATATCTATAATTTATGACTATTGACTTGTATGCAAAACTTAATCACTTAATTAAATTTAATTAGAATGCAGAAGATTTTATGACTATGGAATTGTATGTCAGACTTAATCACTTCACTAAATAAATTATATAGAATGTAGAAGATTCAGAAACACATTTTAGATTCTTTACATAAATTCAAAAATTTGAGTAAAATTTGTAAGAAAGTAGGAGATGTTTCATATTTTGAGTTGAGATAAAAAAAGTAGGAGATGTTGTTTCAATTTTAAAATTATTGTACTTCGTCCAAAATGTGTTAGTAAAAAATAATGCAACCCGTCTGTTCAAGCGACCCACCAATTCATTGATTTGACCGGTAAATCGACCGAGTCACGCTGATTTTCATAGGATCAATTACATATATGGTCTTTTGAACTTATAAGCCCATTCTAACCTCCGGTTCATGGTCTAACCGGTCCGATCAGCCGGGTTGGTTCGGGTTTTAAAACATAGTATGCATGTGAAAATAGTTTATTGAATTTAAAATAATGCAACACTTATAAATTGTTGCAGTGGGCAGTTTGTATTTTGAATTAAAAAATCGACAATACTTTAGATAGTTTGTATATTGAATTCGAAAATAGACAACACTTTGTGAAGGGATACAAAATGTAGTTAGATTAAACTGTGCTTCTGAAGTGTTGTTGTAGACAAAATAGTACAACATTTGAAAAATGTTATTATAGGTATAACAACACAACATTAAGTAAAAGCATTGTTGAAAGGGTGTGTTTCATCAAGGGTCGCAACCTTGTGAAACAACACTGATTTGACCAATAAATTAAGTATACCAGATTCAGAAAAATACATCAGAAAAGTGTATCCTCTTTACACAAAGTTCTAGATTTCATTTTTCCTACATTCGAGTTTTCATTGGTTTTGTGCAAACTTGAGTATAAGTTGAATTATACTGAATATCCCTACGTGCGAATTCTAAGACAATATCAGAGTGTTTGAAATGCTATTAAAAAGTGATTAATTCATGATTCTAACCTTGATCTATTTTATTTACAATTAATTTTCCAAAAAAATATACCTCTAAGATAATTTCACAATCTAAGTTAAGTTTTACAATTTGGATAATGGTTCTAATAGTAAGAACATGATTTTTAGTATTGAAGTGTCAAAATGATTGCGTGTATAATAGAAAGTTGAAACAAGATGAAACAAGATAAAGAAAAATTGGTGTTGATTTAGGCAGGCATAACCCTAATTCCAAAGTCCTAAAACTTTAAGAGTTTAGTCTCTGATTATGGAGATGAGAAGACAGACTCAAGGAGACTCAAAGGTAAAAGTCTAAGGGGGACTAAACACAACCCTAATATTATCATGCTTGGATGTTCCTATGGGTTGTTAGGCCTAAAAGAGAAGATCTTCAAGGAAGCCACCAATGTAAGAAGCAGATGAAAGGAGGAGGAAGCAGAAAAATAAGTTACTTACTTCCTAAGAAGATAAGTAACTTAAAGGAAGAAAGTGAGAGAGATGGAAGATAAGTGAATTAAATTCACTTCAAATACAAGTAAGAATTAAAATGCAAAGGGAAGAAGAAGTGAGGTGAAGGCAAATTCACCTCCCAAAATAACTTACCAAGAGTTCCTGAAAAGTGTTAGTATGAATGCATAAGGTATAAAGCCAAAGGAAATGAAGTGAAATGAGATGAAATGATCAAAGTCAGAAGTGTTTATGCAATGCAAATGGCATATGAGATGATGCAATGTCATACAATGTGCATATGAATGATCATACAAATATGGGAAGTCATGAAAGCATGCTTAGAAGTTTGAAAACACATGGATGTTTATGAAATGAAATGAAAGCAAGACATGGCAAATGAATGAAGAAATGATCAAGCAATGTTCTAACATGTCTAATATGACATATGAATGCATGAAATGTCATGGAAAGTTCATGTAATGGTGAATATGCAAGGTGAATGCAAATGAACATGAGAAATTAGGGTTACATGGACATGTGAGATGCAAATGAACAAAACAGAAGCATGCAACATAATAAAAATTTGAAATCAAGCTCAAACAAAACTTAATCCCATATTAGGTCAATCCCCAAAGGAGAAGGTCAGAAGCCTATCCTATTGCAAGTTATGATTTTTCCTAAGTTTTCTAGGGTTTTTGGGTGATTCAAAAGGAAAAATGCAAATCAATTTGAAAATTCAAGATAAATTCATGAGAAAAATGACCTCTAAACTACATGCAATATGTGAAACAATTAAAACATAATCATGTTCAAACTCTTCTTGGTTAGACATAAATGATTTTTCAAAGTTAGGGTTAAAACATGTGATTTTAAAGACCCTTTAATTCAAAGAAAATTGGGAAACTATGATCAAACCTAAAAAGAAATTTGTGTGAAGAGTTTGAAAATGTTTCTAAATGTATTGGGATGGTTCATGATTTTTTTGGTGATTTTTAGAAACCTAAATGTATTTTTAATTAATTAAAATACTTTAATTAATTAAAAATAACATTAAAATATTTTAAAAATACTTTTTTAATGCAAAAAATAAAATAAAAATTATTTTTGGATTGAGAAAAATATTTGAAAAGATAATGCAAAGTTTCATATTTTTTGAACAAGTTTTGCTATTTTAAAATAAATATGCCAAAAAAATGAAAAGAAAATGAAATAAAAATGAATAAAATGCAAAGTAATCACATCTGAGGGTCTAGATTCAAACTGGGATGGAGGGAATTGACCACGCGCGTAAATCAAGGGCTTGGATCAAATCTGACTAATTAAGCTTAATTAAATTAAATAATTATGGATTAATGCTAATGAACTAATCTGGTTCACTCATTTGCGCGCTAACCATAGGATCTAAAGGCCCACATTCAAACCTGACTAAACCCTAATTAATTAAACCTAATGACTTTCAGGTGACCGGAGCTTGCTCCGGTCATCTTCTCTGGCGAGACCAAAACTCAACTCTCTCCCCAGGCCATGAAAACTTCCCAAATTCTCCAGAATCACTCCCCAAGCATCAATAAACAAGAATCAATCAATAAAAACAATTTATTTCACGCATACATGTGTTGCACCCCAAAATTTGCCCTCACAATACAAGACTTTGTGTTCTAAGAAGGTTCACAAGGTTCACAAGTTTCTCAATGATTATATAACCTTTCATGAAGGTTCACAATGTCACAAGTTCCACAATGCTTTCATAACCTTTCATGAAGTTCATGAAGTCTACAAGTTACTTTATGAAGGTTCACAAGGTTCACAAGCTTCTCAGCATTTACAAGACCTTTCATGAGGTTCATGAAGTCCACAAGTTATTTCTTGAAGGTTCACAAGGTTCACAAGTTTCTCAATGATTATATAACCTTTCATGAAGGTTCACAATGTCACAAGTTCCACAATGCTTTCATAACCTTTCATGAAGTTCATGAAGTCTACAAGTTACTTTATGAAGGTTCACAAGGTTCACAAGCTTCTCAGCATTTACAAGACCTTTCATGAGGTTCATGAAGTCCACAAGTTATTTCTTGAAGGTTCACAAGGTTCACAAGTTTCACAATGATTACAAAGCTTCCCTGAGGTTCATGAGGTCTACAAAGCCACTTCATGAGGTTCACCAGGTTCACAAGCTTCACAATACCTCTCATGAGTATCACAAGACATCTAAGAAGATTCACAAGGTTCACAAAGTTCACAATTGGTCAAAAGAGTTGACAATTCCCTCAGACAATGCACCTCCTAAGCAGTGCATCCAAAACTAGGGTTTTGACTTTAATCAGGCTAAATGGACTTCCAATACCTCAAGTGAGTTTCATAATATCTTATATGTGTGTGAGAACCCCCATGTCAAGTTTCAAGACTTTTCTCAAAAGTTTGCTCAGTCAGATGATCAGATAAATCAAAATCAGTCAATGTAGTCAAAAAGTCAAACTGAGGTCAACTGTGGCCAAACCAAAGTCAAACTTCATGATTTTTTGCCAACATCAAGTATATGAAGTAAAATTCATCATTTGATCAAGGGTTGATCATGATTCATCAAGTAGATTCCAGATCATCAATAATCAGGAGTTTCTAAATTAGGGTTTCCTCAGTAAAAGTCAACTGAACTTTGACCAGGCATAACTTTCACATACTTCATCACCAAGTCTCCATCCAAAGCTCATTTTAAAGGAAATTGAATTCTCTACAACTTTGATGTTGAAAGTTAAGCCCAAAAATGCTTCATTTGAAAGATGTGATCTAAGACATTATAGGTCATTTCAAAAGTCAACAAAAAGTCAACAACTTCAAAAGGGCATAACTTGAGATTGGTAAATGATATGGACCTGAAACCAATGGGGTTGTTTAGAGGACTCTTCAAGCTTTCCAAAAAGTCCAAGAACACCCTCATACCCTTAAAATTGAGGGAGATGTGCCCTTGCAAAGTTGGGCAATTTTGTGATGGTTTATGTTGAAAATGGAGGCTTAGAAGTAATTCTTTCCAAATGGGCTGCCCAATTTATGACCCAATCCATGTCACAACATCATGCACGACCCAATGGTGAGAAATTCTGATTTTTATATTTTTATTTGATATTTATTTGAATTTTATTCATTTTAAATCAAATTAAATCAAAATAAAATATAAAAAATCAAAGTTGGAACATGATTCTTCTTTTAAAAATTAATCAATGATGTTTAATATGATTTGATCTTGTCCAAATTCGTGCTAGACCAAATTAGAAGGCAAATATTTGATTTTTTCACACTTTAAGATCATGACATTCCTTCACCATGAAGTCTTCCCAAAAGCCCACAAATCCAAGATTTCTTGACCTAATTAAGCCTACTATAAGTACATAACATGAAGCAACACACAGCCACGAATTGGGCAGCCCTCAATCTCACTCTCAAACTCTCAAAAATTATCAAATTTTTCAAATTCGGATTCTAACATTTGGTAACTTTTCAGGTGAATTAAGGACAGCATTTTCATCTTTGAACATCAGTGATCATATCCCAATAATCATAAGCATCAAAACCATGTTGTAATGGTCAAACCGAACCAAAGTTTATGGACATTCATATTTTTTTCGTTTTTGCATATTGGTGTAAAATAAATTGGATTTGATTGTTGTTTCTTGTTTATTATGAGTTAATGATCGTGTCTGGTTGTTTTAATTTGAGTTTTGGTACAGAATCAAGGATCTGCCATGTTAGGGTTCTAAAGAACCACGAATTGGGAACTCATCATACAGGCGATTGCAATTCAAATTAATGACATATTTGAGATCAGTGACCATTGTATAGTTGATCTGGACAATTAGAATGGATTTATTATGCGTATTGGTCATGTTTTTAAGTGCAGGTGCTGTAGTGACGAAAAAAAATCCGTCACTAAAAGCTTTAGTGACGGACCAACCGTAGGTATAGCCTAACTGGACGGCGAGAGCTAGAAGATGACTTTTGGCGCGTTTCTGGAATTCAAAAATTTGTCTTATTTTATATAGTTTTGTTTGTGAATAAATTATAAACGCTGCAGGTGGTCCAGTGGTTAGCAAGCGTGGGAATGAATCCAAGGACCAGGGTTCGAACCCGTCCTGCATCATTTTTTTGGCAATAATTCTTTGATTTCGCAGGCTTAATATATATTAAACATTGGTCCCCATTGTTCCATCAGTGGCGCGCAGCCCAGTTGGTTGTTGCTCATGGACAGAAACTAGGAGACCTGGGTTCGACCCCAGGCTCCAGCAGGTAAGTGTTTTTCTCATTTTTTTTTTATTATGTTTTCTTAATTTAATTATGTTTATAATCCTTTTATTTTCTTTTAATTAAAATAACAGAAAAAATATTCTATAAAATATATGTGCATTGTTTTTTTTTTGTTTAGAAATTGACATACATCCTTAAATACTTCTCTAACAAAACCCTATTTTTTTTATTTTAAAAAAAAAACCCTAAAAAAATCTTCTAAAACAAAATTCAAATCTATTTCTCTTAATAATAATTTTATTTTCTAATTCTTAGTGTAATTATTATTGTATGTTTATTTCCTTAATATAATTCTTATAAATTTAATAAATATAATTATTTTTGTAAATATGATTAATTTTATGAACATAATATTTAAAACTTACTTTCTTCCTAATATGTAAATATTTTTTTAATTGTTGATATATATTCATGAATAATTAAATCTTTGTAAATGATTAAAAATTTATAGTTATGTTTAGAACTTTATATTATAATAGTTATTTAATTATCTATGTTTCTAAAAATCAAATTTTGTGCCTAATCATGTTATTGTTTTCTCTATTTATTTTTCTTAATTATTATTGCTAATCATATTTTTTGCTTATTATTATTTTAAATTTTTTTTTTATCCTACTATTTTTTCTAACTTTGTCTATTTTTTATTGTTTCACTAACTTTTATATTTATACTAATCCTATTTAATTTTTCTTCTTATTATTATTTACTAACCTCAATATTTTATTTATTTATTATTTTTGCTTATTACATTTATTTTGATTATATTTTGCTATTTATTTTGTTTATTATAATTATGTTGTAATTGCTTCCTTGGTGTAATTTCGTAATATTTTAAATATTTAATTATTATTATGGTTAGTAATTAGGGAGTGCTAATATGTATGTTATTTAAAAATAAATTTAGATAATTTTTAATATAAGATAATTAAATTAAACACGTCACACACGTAAGTCGATTTTAATCGCCGTCTCACTTCCTAAGGTTATCCCTCAAGTTGCCTACGAATAATGGTTAAGTGGGGTGTATAAAGCAAGTCCCTTAAAATAAAAAATCATCAAAGTCCCTTATGGTTGCCTTTACGAATCGAGTCCCTTCGAAATAAATGATGATAGTCCCTTCCTTATGCTTATTACACCCCACAATGGCCTTCAAAATCAAATTGTCCCTCACATGTCCCTTAACATCCAAGGTAAAGACTACCTACTCCTTAATAGTAGGGATAGTCTTACCAAGGAAAGGAAAAAGAACAAGAAAGACTTTAAACATTAGGGTAGGTTCCTCTTATGTACTTGCTCACTTCAAAAATTTTTCAAACTTAAACAAATTTCAAACAAATTTTCAAACAAGTTTCTTACACATCCGTACATGGATTATTATTAAACTATTCTGAAAATTTTTCTATTCACACACTACATTTTCAAAAACAATTTAAAGTGAGCTTAAGTACCTAAGAGCCCATGGATAACCATGGATGAAAAGGGTGCTAACACCTTCCCTTTTCATAACCTACCCCCCGGACCCAAAATATTCTCTTAAGGTCTTTCCTGTTCTTTTATAACCTTTCCTTTGGATAAAATAAAAGTCGGTGGCGACTCTTGCTATCCGCAACAAAACTTAAAGTCAGTTCTCCCACCGTGTTACAGAACTGGCGACTCTGCTGGGGATCTATTTTAAAGAGGGGTACCCTTAGGAATTAAGATCACTTTGAATTGCTTGCCTTGTTTGATTTATATTACTTGTTGGGGTGCTCTCATGTGTGAAAGGTCCTAACCCGGATCTAATGTACCTTAGGTAAATGGCAATAGACCAAGGAAACTGTACGACGTATATCGATACGGTTGATCTGGTGGCCATAGTTAGTGCGACTTCTTGGTTGGTGCTTATATTCCTTAAGTCAAGTTGAGGATAATATTGAGGCTGCCATATGTTGTCAATGCACTAACTAACTTTTAGAACCCTAGTTATCCCATCTTGGCCTTTAGAAAGTAGTTGAGGTAGCCGGCTTTGGGGCAGACTGAAGTTGGTTGACACTCGATACTACGCTCATTGAGATTCTAAACTTGGAGGGTTTTGGTTGGCAAGTAAGTTGCCTTCTGATCAACCACCCTTGTGAAGGATCAATGATATTGAGATCCCTTAGAACCCGGTTACTTTTGTAGGACAGGATGAACCATCTAACTTCAGGGGAGGGTACTTACCTTTGAACCTCATGCAAGCCTTTAAACCTAGGGCTATGGTGTGACTTGTTTGTGTGTGCCACATGTTTGTGATTGAGCATAGCATCATGACATCATCATACATCATAAGCATAGCATTTTCACTAACCATTTCAAGGACCAAAGGATTTATCTTTGTTCTTTGTTGCAGGTCATGGCTTCTGTTCGTAGAAACACCATCAGGATCAACTTTGTAGGCATACCTGCTAAGCTTAAAGAGTTGGTTGCTCAAGTGTCTGATCATTCCCAGTTCATCAAGAGACATGGTCACCTATTGGATCTAGTCACTTCAGGGTTCAATGAAGACATGATGAGTGTTCTGTTTCAGTTCTTTGATCCTAAACATCACTGTTTCACATTCCCCGACTATCAGTTAGTCCCTACCATGGAGGAGTTCTCTAAGCTTCTGGGTATACCTGTTCTTGATCAAAGACCCTTCACAGGCTTGGAGAAGGAGCCCAAACCAGAGGTTATTGCTGCAGCCCTACATCTGAAGAAGTCTGACATTGTTCTAGAGACGAGAAGTGGAGTCAAGGGTATTCTGGCCAAGGTGCTAATGGATAAGGCTCAAATGTTCTTGAAGGCCATGAGCTATGATGCTTTTGAGGAGATCTTAGCCTTGCTAATATATGGCTTAGTATTGTTCCCCAATCCAGATCAGTTCATAGATGTTCATGCCATCAACATTTTCCTGAGTCACAATCCAGTGCCTACATTGCTTGGAGACATCCTACATTCTCTTCACACCCGTACTACAAGGGCAAGAGGAACTTTGATGTGCTGCATACCTTTACTATCCAGGTGGTTTATTTCTCACCTTCCTCGCTCAGTAATGAAGAATGAGCAAGGGTTCAGATGGTCCAAGAGGATCATGTCACTTTCTCACTCAGACATCCATTGGTGCTCCAGATACTATGGAGAATGTCACCATCATTGACCGTTGTGGGGAGTTTCCTAATGTGCCACTTCTAGGCATAAGAGGAGGCATCACCTACAACCCCTCTCTAGCTTTACGACAGTTTGGTTACGCCCGAAGTGATGGTCCACATGACATGTTGATTCAGGGCATTGTGTTTGATTACGACAACGATCTTCAGGGTTACCGTCAGGGATTCATACGAGCCTGGGGAAAGGTAAACAGGGTTGACAGCAAGACACTGGAGCCTAAGTACACTATTCCTATGGAGGCTTATCTCAGATGGGTACGATCTCGTGCTCAGGCACTCATGATGCCCTATCCTGCCATCCTACCAGTTACCATGGAACCTGTTGCTGAAAGAGACACAGCTTATACCATCCTTCACCCAGACATGCCTACTGATACGGAAGACTTGCAGAGAGCATGGATCCAACTGAAGGAGCAAAGGGATACTTTCGAGACTCATTACAAAGCAAGCCAAGCAAGAATCCTAGAGCTAACAAAGCAGCTTCACGAGGAACGAAACCTCAACTCATACCTCAACACAAAGAGGAAACGTCCATGGGAGACTTAAAACCCCACCTTTTGTACTCATTTCACTTTAATCTTTTGTAAGCCTAGAAGGCAAAACAAGTTATTACTAATAAAAGTTACTTTCTTGTTTGTTTAAGCAAATTTAAATCCTGCGGTCCTTGAAAACATTGCATATGCATTCCCATATCATTTCATTGCATCACAGGTTTATAATTGTGCACAGGTTTCTCATTTTCTCGCTGTTTATTTCAGCAATGGCTCTTGAACAATCAGTTAAGGATCTTCAGGCACAGAATGCACAGTTCCAAGAGCTGATCCTGAACCTATCCAAGGGGCAGGATGAATTGAAGACACTGCTGGCTAAGAAGAAAAATCCTGAGGACAACAAGGATGATCAGCTGAAACAACTACAAGCTGAGATGACAGGAATGAGGATCCAGATGAATGGCCATGGGGCTCTTATTCAAAGTTTAGCTCAGGGACAAAAAGAGCTAAGAACCTTTGTCCACAAACTTCAAGGTGATAGAGTCAGGGATCTAATTGTCAGTCTACCTCCGTTAAAACAAGCTGATTGGGTTGAAAGGAGGATGAGGATAAAAGAGGGTAAGAGACAGGTTGCCATTGATTGTTCTTCCATTAAAGAAGAAAGATCTGATAAGGTTAATCCACCTCAACACCAGAAAGGTAGAAGGCAGTTTATCAAGTTCAGCACTCCAATGTCACAAGTTTTGCAATGTCTGTTGGAGATGAAGTTGATTTCCTTGGAAAATCCTCCTCAAAATCCTAAAACTTCCTCTCCTCGCTATAATCCCAAGGCAAGGTGTGAGTACCACTCCAACAGCCCTGGACATGATACTAATAGCTGTTGGGCATTGAAGGAAAAGATCCAAGACCTGATTGACGAAGGAATCCTAGAAGTTACTCCAGAGGGTCAAGTTGAGTTCTACTATCATCCAGCAAACACCGAAGCTGCAAGACAAGTTGCCCAGGTTTGCAAGAAAGAAAGCCTACCTGTTCCTGTTGAGATATGGGGCACCTTGGGACATCCAAGTGGAAAATTTGATTTCATGGTGAAGTATACTGCTCCTCAAAGTTCACAGATTGCAATTGAGGACATTCAGCCAACCGGATGGGACAACATTTGAATTTTCATTTGTAATTTCTTTTATTTGTTTGAACACTTACTATTATGTTAAACTTTTGTTTTCATTAATGCATCGCATATGTTTGTCTTGAATTAGTCCATTCGTTCCACTATATTTTGAATTATGCTTCTTATTTCTATCTTGTGATATTTAACTCCTGATAAAACTATAAGCCTGTAGAGGGAGGATGACGAAAACAATACAATAATCTTATGCAGTATGCTTTTGAACAGACTATGCTGACGATGTACAGGCATTGTTTCAATTCCTAAACAGTGGAGATATAAGGAAGTTAATCCCTAGTCAACCCTTTTGAGCCTATGAAGTAGGAGTTTTTATTCTCGCACAAATTAAAACCCTTATTCATAACCTAGGGCAGGTTAGTCACTCAGTTAACTCAAAATATGCCAAATGTATGTGTTGTACATAACTAATGATGGTTCTCTGTAATCATGAAACCTGACAGTCAATATCCAGCAAAAGAACAATTCACTAGGTCAAAACCTAAGACATCCCGCTGACTGTAACCTTGAAATAAGCAGTTCAGGCAAAAACAAGGGATAATAAAGTCAAAAGAGAAGGAAAAAAGGAGGTCACTATGAATCCTCAACAAAGAAAGATGACTGAAAGTTCAAATAAATTTTGGGTTTCTGAACCATCACAAAATATCAATATTACAACACCACACTTCTGTGGAATCTCAATGCATAAGTTAACTGAGTATAGGACTGAAGAACATCATGGAGATTGGGTTGGATACAAATAAAATTTGAGCCTTTATCCTTTGTTTCTTAAACCGTGAACCAGGCCACGTTATAACCCTTTAAAAGTCCTAACTGAAGCATGGTTAGTTCGAAAGCGTACTGCTACAAAAAGGTATCCTGACTCCTTTAGGGCTTGTTATAAAACTTGAGTTAATATCACAGTTTTCGAAAAACAAATAAAAAAAAATATAATAAACAGTTTTTCAAAAAAAAAAAAAAAAAATAAATAAATAAATTGTTTTCAAGACAGACATAAACATTGCATTTTTGAATATATATTGTTTGCATATACCTGAATGTTTGACAAATGGAGAAGCTTACAGGATGAATGTTCAAATGAACTAAAGTCCTTCCGATAAGCAAAGTTGCTTCCTGGATCAAAGTCCATGTATATAAAGGGGCATAGCCACTGTTTCCCAATCCATGGGCATTCCAAGTTACTGTTCAGATCATTCAGAGCAATCAGTTCCAGATCCAACAGTACTTAATGACCAGGGGCAGTTCTTCTCATATCTTTGAAGTGCCAAGGGTAACATTACAGAATTCATAATGCCAGGGACATGGTCATTGTTTCCTAATCAAGGGGGCATTCTAAGTTACTGTTCAGATCATTCAGGGCAATCAGTTCCAGATCCAACAGTGCTTAATGGCCAGGGGCAGTTTTTCTCATATATTTGAATTACCAAGTGTGACATTACAAAGTTCATAATGCCAGGGGCATATGCTTATGGGGCATTCTACTTGTTTCTTTTGAGATGACTCATTACAGATACTTCCATTATGGGACAATTCATCCCCAACCAAGGGGCAATGCTTTCTCTTCAAATCTAATACCCGGAGCGCATATGGTCCATTACAACTTGAAGACACAGTCCTCTACCCTGATTTGGGATTCTCAGCAGAAGCCATGGTGGAAATTAATAGTCTACACCAGTAGTATCAGATGGTGTCAGTATCATGTCTTCAGATCCAGTTATGAAGATTTCTGGGAAGGTATTCAGGAAAGTTACGAATTTCAGGAGCTCTAAATCCAATTAGTGATACACTCTCAAAGTTGAAACAATTCTGTTTTCAAGTTCAGCTTTACTTTTCCCTCTGAATCCAGATTTACTTTTACCTTATTTACATAAGCGAAACGTCCATTGGTTGTGTCTGAATGCATCATGCTTTTGAATATGATTAATGTTTACCAGAAATGCATGAAAATGCAGTAATAATATTTACTAAGGACGAATGAGGGAAGGATTTCAACGAAGCTTCGCCGGTTCACCCTTACAAAACAATCACAAATCCCTCAGTAGGGCAAATCCATCTTCATAAGGTCTCATCTCCCCTGGAATTTATATCCATCTCTTTTATCCTCATACGGATATTCGGGAAATTACTTTCCAATAAAGGTACGACGAACGAAGACGGGATGTTATCCTATTATCAAACGAAGACGAAGGTTATATATACCTTACTATCCCCAGCATACGGGAGGTTATCTATACCCTGTTATCCCCAGCAGACGGAGAGTTATATATTCCTCAGCAACGAATCGGGATTTGTTTTCCCTGGCCAGCAGTTATTATACGAAGATATCCAGACGCTTCCAGCAGTATCATATCATACATACATCATTTACATCATACCATATCATACATATCCATATACATAATACATTACCTAAGTGCATCCTATCATACATGCATACATAAAGCATAAACTAATATCATTATACAAAAACTACCTTGTTTCAGGTTAATTATCCAACAAACAAACTTATGAGCTCCAGGACTGCTTTATTGTCACCTCAGGGTTACTTTATCCTCCTGATAACTTCCCATTACTTCAAGACTGCTTTAGAGTTATCATTATTGATTGCTCTATCCTCCTGAAGCCATTACTTCAAGACTGCTTTAGAGTTATTGTAACAGCCCGGGCCCCTCGCAAGGCAATCCCGGCACTATTACCTCATGATCTTCTCTACCCCCCTCACTAGTAGAGTTTTTGCCTTCCGTGGGAATCGAACCCTGTACCCTGGGGTTCAAGTACATGTTCAATCCATTCCCACTACCACTTGAGCTACTAGCTCAATTGGTAGTGGGAATGGATTGAACATGTACTTGAACCCCAGGGTACAGGGTTCGATTCCCACGGAAGGCAAAAACTCTATTAGTGAGGGGAGTAGAGAAGATCGTGAGGTGGCAGTGCCGGGATTGCCTTGCGAGGGGCCCGGGCTGTTACAGTTATCACTATTGATTGCTCTATCCTCCTGAAGCCATTACTTCAAGACTGCTTTAGAGTTATCACTATTGATTGCTCTATCCTCCTGAAGCCATTACTTCAAGACTGCTTTAGAGTTATCATTATTGATTGCTCTATCCTCCTGAAGACATATCACATTATTATTTCAAGACTGCTTTAGAGTTATCATTATTGATGGCTCTATCCTCCTGAAATCATTACTTCAAGATTGCTTTAGAGTTATCATTATTGATTGCTCTATCCTCCTGAAGACATATCACATTATTATTTCAAGACTGCTTTAGAGTTATCATTATTGATGGCTCTATCCTCCTGAAATCATTACTTCAAGACTGCTTTAGAGTTATCATTATTGATGGCTCTATCCTCCTGAAATCATTACTTCAAGACTGCTTTAGAGTTATCATTATTGATTGCTCTATCCTCCTGAAGACATATCACATTATTATTTCAAGACTGCTTTAGAGTTATCATTATTGATTGCTCTATCCTCCTGAAATCATTACTTCAAGACTGCTTTAGAGCTATTGATTGCTCTATCCTCCTGAGGTCATATTACTACTTCAAGACTGCTTTAGAGCTATTGATTGCTCTATCCTCCTGAGGTCATATTACTACTTCAAGACTGCTTTAGAGTTATCATTATTGATGGCTCTATCCTCCTGAAATCATTACTTCAAGACTGCTTTAGAGTTATCATTATTGATTGCTCTATCCTCCTGAAGACATATCACATTATTATTTCAAGACTGCTTTAGAGTTATCATTATTGATGGCTCTATCCTCCTGAAATCATTACTTCAAGACTGCTTTAGAGTTATCATTATTGATGGCTCTATCCTCCTGAAATCATTACTTCAAGACTGCTTTAGAGTTATCATTATTGATTGCTCTATCCTCCTGAAGACATATCACATTATTATTTCAAGACTGCTTTAGGGTTATCATTATTGATTGCTCTATCCTCCTGAAATCATTACTTCAAGACTGCTTTAGAGCTATTGATTGCTCTATCCTCCTGAGGTCATATTACTACTTCAAGACTGCTTTAGAGCTATTGATTGCTCTATCCTCCTGAGGTCATATTACTACTTCAAGACTGCTTTAGAGTTATCATTATTGATTGCTCTATCCTCCTGAAGACCAATCATATTATTATTTCAAGACTGCTTTAGAGTTATCATTATTGATGGCTCTATCCTCCTGAAATCATTACTTCAAGACTGCTTTAGAGTTATCATTATTGATTGCTCTATCCTCCTGAAGACATATCACATTAATATTTCAAGACTTCTTTAGAGCTATGGATTTCTCTATCCTCCTGGAATCATATTATTATTTCAAGACTGCTTTAGAGTTGTCATTATTGATGGTTCTATCCTCCTGAAATCATTACTTCAAGACTGCTTTAGAGCTATTGATTGCTCTATCCTCCTGAAGACATATCACATTATTATTTCAAGACTGCTTTAGAGTTGTCATTATTGATTGCTCTATCCTCCTGAAATCATATTATTTCTTCAAGACTGCTTTAGGGTTATCATTATTGATTTCTCTATCCTCATGAAGACATGCTGTTACATCAGTATTACTCCAGACTCCTGACAGCTCTCATTCTACTGCTGAAGAACTTTCCCCTAGTGGCATCTTTAAGCCCACTCAATCATGTTCAACCAACCATCAATATCACTCTATGCACTGGTGAGTGCAAATTTTTGGGCTTTTGTGTTCAATCCCCTTCAACCTTCCAGGTTACGACTGGCAAATATACCAATCTAACCCCTCAGGTTTCAGAAAATTGAACAGGGGCAGCTGTTGCACCCCAAAATTTGCCCTCACAATACAAGACTTTGTGTTCTAAGAAGGTTCACAAGGTTCACAAGTTTCTCAATGATTATATAACCTTTCATGAAGGTTCACAATGTCACAAGTTCCACAATGCTTTCATAACCTTTCATGAAGTTCATGAAGTCTACAAGTTACTTTATGAAGGTTCACAAGGTTCACAAGCTTCTCAGCATTTACAAGACCTTTCATGAGGTTCATGAAGTCCACAAGTTATTTCTTGAAGGTTCACAAGGTTCACAAGTTTCTCAATGATTATATAACCTTTCATGAAGGTTCACAATGTCACAAGTTCCACAATGCTTTCATAACCTTTCATGAAGTTCATGAAGTCTACAAGTTACTTTATGAAGGTTCACAAGGTTCACAAGCTTCTCAGCATTTACAAGACCTTTCATGAGGTTCATGAAGTCCACAAGTTATTTCTTGAAGGTTCACAAGGTTCACAAGTTTCACAATGATTACAAAGCTTCCCTGAGGTTCATGAGGTCTACAAAGCCACTTCATGAGGTTCACCAGGTTCACAAGCTTCACAATACCTCTCATGAGTATCACAAGACATCTAAGAAGATTCACAAGGTTCACAAAGTTCACAATTGGTCAAAAGAGTTGACAATTCCCTCAGACAATGCACCTCCTAAGCAGTGCATCCAAAACTAGGGTTTTGACTTTAATCAGGCTAAATGGACTTCCAATACCTCAAGTGAGTTTCATAATATCTTATATGTGTGTGAGAACCCCCATGTCAAGTTTCAAGACTTTTCTCAAAAGTTTGCTCAGTCAGATGATCAGATAAATCAAAATCAGTCAATGCAGTCAAAAAGTCAAACTGAGGTCAACTGTGGCCAAACCAAAGTCAAACTTCATGATTTTTTGCCAACATCAAGTATATGAAGTAAAATTCATCATTTGATCAAGGGTTTATCATGATTCATCAAGTAGATTCCAGATCATCAATAATCAGGAGTTTCTAAATTAGGGTTTCCTCAGTAAAAGTCAACTGAACTTTGACCAGGCATAACTTTCACATACTTCATCACCAAGTCTCCATCCAAAGCTCATTTTAAAGGAAATTGAATTCTCTACAACTTTGATGTTGAAAGTTAAGCCCAAAAATGCTTCATTTGAAAGATGTGATCTAAGACATTATAGGTCATTTCAAAAGTCAACAAAAAGTCAACAACTTCAAAAGGGCATAACTTGAGATTGGTAAATGATATGGACCTGAAACCAATGGGGTTGTTTAGAGGACTCTTCAAGATTTCCAAAAAGTCCAAGAACACCCTCATACCCTTAAAATTGAGGGAGATGTGCCCTTGCAAAGTTGGGCAATTTTGTGATGGTTTATGTTGAAAATGGAGGCTTAGAAGTAATTCTTTCCAAATGGGCTGCCCAATTTATGACCCAATCCATGTCACAACATCATGCACGACCCAATGGTGAGAAATTCTGATTTTTATATTTTTATTTGATATTTATTTGAATTTTATTCATTTTAAATCAAATTAAATCAAAATAAAATATAAAAAATCAAAGTTGGAACATGATTCTTCTTTTAAAAATTAATCAATGATGTTTAATATGATTTGATCTTGTCCAAATTCGTGCTAGACCAAATTAGAAGGCAAATATTTGATTTTTTCACACTTTAAGATCATGACATTCCTTCACCATGAAGTCTTCCCAAAAGCCCACAAATCCAAGATTTCTTGACCTAATTAAGCCTACTATAAGTACATAACATGAAGCAACACACAGCCACGAATTGGGCAGCCCTCAATCTCACTCTCAAACTCTCAAAAATTATCAAATTTTTCAAATTCGGATTCTAACATTTGGTAACTTTTCAGGTGAATTAAGGACAGCATTTTCATCTTTGAACATCAGTGATCATATCCCAATAATCATAAGCATCAAAACCATGTTGTAATGGTCAAACCGAACCAAAGTTTATGGACATTCATATTTTTTTCGTTTTTGCATATTGGTGTAAAATAAATTGGATTTGATTGTTGTTTCTTGTTTATTATGAGTTAATGATCGTGTCTGGTTGTTTTAATTTGAGTTTTGGTACAGAATCAAGGATCTGCCATGTTAGGGTTCTAAAGAACCACGAATTGGGAACTCATCATACAGGCGATTGCAATTCAAATTAATGACATATTTGAGATCAGTGACCATTGTATAGTTGATCTGGACAATTAGAATGGATTTATTATGCGTATTGGTCATGTTTTTAAGTGCAGGTGCTGTAGTGACGAAAAAAAATCCGTCACTAAAAGCTTTAGTGACGGACCAACCGTAGGTATAGCCTAACTGGACGGCGAGAGCTAGAAGATGACTTTTGGCGCGTTTCTGGAATTCAAAAATTTGTCTTATTTTATATAGTTTTGTTTGTGAATAAATTATAAACGCTGCAGGTGGTCCAGTGGTTAGCAAGCGTGGGAATGAATCCAAGGACCAGGGTTCGAACCCGTCCTGCATCATTTTTTTGGCAATAATTCTTTGATTTCGCAGGCTTAATATATATTAAACATTGGTCCCCATTGTTCCATCAGTGGCGCGCAGCCCAGTTGGTTGTTGCTCATGGACAGAAACTAGGAGACCTGGGTTCGACCCCAGGCTCCAGCAGGTAAGTGTTTTTCTCATTTTTTTTATTATGTTTTCTTAATTTAATTATGTTTATAATCCTTTTATTTTCTTTTAATTAAAATAACAGAAAAAATATTCTATAAAATATATGTGCATTGTTTTTTTTTTGTTTAGAAATTGACATACATCCTTAAATACTTCTCTAACAAAACCCTATTTTTTTTATTTTAAAAAAAAAACCCTAAAAAAATCTTCTAAAACAAAATTCAAATCTATTTCTCTTAATAATAATTTTATTTTCTAATTCTTAGTGTAATTATTATTGTATGTTTATTTCCTTAATATAATTCTTATAAATTTAATAAATATAATTATTTTTGTAAATATGATTAATTTTATGAACATAATATTTAAAACTTACTTTCTTCCTAATATGTAAATATTTTTTTAATTGTTGATATATATTCATGAATAATTAAATCTTTGTAAATGATTAAAAATTTATAGTTATGTTTAGAACTTTATATTATAATAGTTATTTAATTATCTATGTTTCTAAAAATCAAATTTTGTGCCTAATCATGTTATTGTTTTCTCTATTTATTTTTCTTAATTATTATTGCTAATCATATTTTTTGCTTATTATTATTTTAAATTTTTTTTTTATCCTACTATTTTTTCTAACTTTGTCTATTTTTTATTGTTTCACTAACTTTTATATTTATACTAATCCTATTTAATTTTTCTTCTTATTATTATTTACTAACCTCAATATTTTATTTATTTATTATTTTTGCTTATTACATTTATTTTGATTATATTTTGCTATTTATTTTGTTTATTATAATTATGTTGTAATTGCTTCCTTGGTGTAATTTCGTAATATTTTAAATATTTAATTATTATTATGGTTAGTAATTAGGGAGTGCTAATATGTATGTTATTTAAAAATAAATTTAGATAATTTTTAATATAAGATAATTAAATTAAACACGTCACACACGTAAGTCGATTTTAATCGCCGTCTCACTTCCTAAGGTTATCCCTCAAGTTGCCTACGAATAATGGTCAAGTGGGGTGTATAAAGCAAGTCCCTTAAAATAAAAAATCATCAAAGTCCCTTATGGTTGCCTTTACGAATCGAGTCCCTTCGAAATAAATGATGATAGTCCCTTCCTTATGCTTATTACACCCCACAATGGCCTTCAAAATCAAATTGTCCCTCACATGTCCCTTAACATCCAAGGTAAAGACTACCTACTCCTTAATAGTAGGGATAGTCTTACCAAGGAAAGGAAAAAGAACAAGAAAGACTTTAAACATTAGGGTAGGTTCCTCTTATGTACTTGCTCACTTCAAAAATTTTTCAAACTTAAACAAATTTCAAACAAATTTTCAAACAAGTTTCTTACACATCCGTACATGGATTATTATTAAACTATTCTGAAAATTTTTCTATTCACACACTACATTTTCAAAAACAATTTAAAGTGAGCTTAAGTACCTAAGAGCCCATGGATAACCATGGATGAAAAGGGTGCTAACACCTTCCCTTTTCATAACCTACCCCCCGGACCCAAAATATTCTCTTAAGGTCTTTCCTGTTCTTTTATAACCTTTCCTTTGGATAAAATAAAAGTCGGTGGCGACTCTTGCTATCCGCAACAAAACTTAAAGTCAGTTCTCCCACCGTGTTACAACATGATGAATCAAAGAAAAAACAATTTCACGGGCAAAGTTTCAGAACAACGATACATGCTCATTTTTCAACCATTTTCGAAACTAAGCATATCAGAATGATCAGTGGAGCATGTAGAATCATTTAGAAACTTAAAACAAGAGTTCTGGAACAAATGTTCTTCATGGTTACCTGAGATGGAGCTTTCAGTTCTTGAGCTTTCTGAGGCTCTCCCTTGTGCAAATCCCCTCCAATGATCACCTAGATGCTATTGAGAAGCTTGAATGAAGTTTAAATGGCTTGGTTTGTGTGTTTCATTTCTGGTTTGGCAGAAATTGTATTTTGGTTTGAGTGGCTTTTAGGTCATGGCAATGGGTGGAAAATGATCCTTGAGTGTTTTTGAGTTGATTGGTGGAAGAAGTTTGAAGTTTTGATGGTTGTGTTATGAAATTCGAAGAGAGGAAGGTTTTTGCAAGTTTTGTAAAATCTGATGTTGTGAGAGGTTTCAGCCTTGTGTGTTGTGATGTTTGAGGTCCATGAGGTTCACATAAGTCATGCTGATTGGTTCAGAGAGTTGGTGTGGCATAGTTTGATTGGTATGAGTCAAGTTGCAAAAAGTCAAGGTTATGTGTACTTGAAGCATGACACGGGTCAGAGCTTGTTTGAAGGGGTGTCTGGCCTCAGCTTGCATCAAGGATGGCCTTTGGATCAATGTTATGCAGTTGGAAGGCTTGGATGAAGAGTTCTCATGGTTTATGCAAATTTCCCTCTTTGATGTTTCTTGTGATTCAAGTCATGAAATGCTTCAAATCTTGGGCCAATTCTGATCTTTGGATGCTCCCTTGACATGTTGTAACATGTTTGTGCTCATTAGAAGTCATTTAGAAGCTTGAACATACCAAAATGCAAAATCCCTCTTTGACATGAACTTGAAAATTATAGGATTTTTGCCAACTTTGAAAGGCCATATCTTGAGTTCTAGGATGAATCAAGACATGTTCTTGTACTTTTTGAAAAGGGAAAGACCTAATCTACAACTTTCATGCCCAAGAATATTTCATTTGAAGCATTTTTGGTCATGAAAGAGGAGGTTGAAAATCTTTCCCAAAATGGAAAGTTTGCATTTCAAGTCACTTCCAAAAATGGCAAGTTTGCAATTGGCTCAAAATTCTTCAATCTTGTGAACTTCCAACCACTTCTAAGATCAAATAAAGATCATTGAACTTCATATTGATGAAAATTACCCTTTGGTTCCATTGTTGGGGGCCTCAGATGCCCTGATTTTGACTTAACTTGCTCAAGAAGTTACCCAATGATCAGATGACTTCCACAATGAATTTATTCATCAAACTTGGTACATAGGATCCTTATAACATATTAAGAACATTAGAAACAAGAATGACCCAAAAATTTGGAGTTAAGGCCTCTGAAACCAAAACCCTAATTTTGGTCATCTGTGTAGTGAAAACCCTAGCTCTGCTTCCATGCCTTTGCCAATTCTTGTGATCCCTTGACTTTCATGAACTTTGAGGAGCATAATATGATGATAGAACACACACGGACCCTCTTGAAAAGCTTCAAGACCATTGGGATGATTCAGATGAATTCTTGGATTGCTTAGATCACAAACCCTAGATGCAGATGAAATTGAACTATGCAGTGAAGCAAACATGCAATATGAGATGTAATGCTTATGTTAAAACAAAAGTGAAAGATCACAAGCTATGATGTGATGAAGAGTGAGGGCAAATTTGGGGTGTTTACAGTAACTATGTTTTTATTGATTAGGACTTGTTAGATAAACCTGCATGAATTTATTGGATCATATGTCTGGTCTTTGTACTATTTGCACTTTTGAGTAATTCAATTTTCTTATGCAGTTACTTTTATGTTCATTGTTTTATATGCATTGACGAATTCATACAATGAACTTAGAACTCATATCTATTTCTGACCATAAACCTTATGTATCAGATTTAAAGTAATTGTTCAACTTAGTAATCTAGTAGGGATAAGATATTATAAGTTGTGACTTAGGATTTAACTTTTCAATTATCACATGTTTTAACAAGCCAACTGACCTACGAGATTAGAGAGCTTAGTGTATAATAGTGAGTTATACATTAGGAGATTGGGTATAACGACTAAGCTAAACCGTCGTAATCACGGAATAATCAATATAAGACAATTAGACACCAACATCAACAATGACATATAAGGAATTAGAAATAATGTCTAATCGCCTTTATCTGTTCAATGTTTCTACGAATTGTATTTACACTTTTCCTTTATAAAACCAAACCTGAAAAAAAAAACTAGAATTTGCAAATTGCTTTGTTAAAATAGTATAATTCTTATGAATACAAACTTAAAAATTGTATTACTTCAAATATATTTAATACACTTGCTAAATTAAGTATTAAGTCAGGTGTTATTGAAGTACTTAGATACAGACTCATTTGAACTATCCATCATGCCATCAAGTTTGGTTTGGTAAGTGGTTGGTTCAATATACAATCATTAGTAATACAAACTGCATGCAAGATTTCTCAAAATATATATATATATATATATATATATATATATATATATATATATATATATAGAGAGAGAGAGAGAGAGAGAGAGAGAGAGAGAGAGAGAGAGAACACTTTGTTGTGACTTATTAAGTTTGAACACTATCCAAAAAACTTACAAGTAATTGTTCTGATTTGTATATTTTAAGTTAAATAATCTAGTATGTAATTTTTTTACCGGACTATTTCAAATTAAGTAACTTGGTATGTTATCTTTTTTTTCTTCACCGAATTGAATATATGTTTGGATTTTTTTCAGTTTTTGGAAAAATATTTTTCTTTAGGTTTTTAAAATATTTGAAATATCATCAACAATGGAGAAGTTACAAAATTAAATAAAAACCTTATTTTGTTCTGCATATTTAATTTTCCAAAAAAATTGAGCTCCAACCATTTCATTTTATTTATATCATTAACAAATAATTTTATTTCAAAAATTTCACTCTTTTAAAAACCCAGAACTCCAATATAAGATAAATGTCAGTAATTGTTAAAAGTAAATTCCAAAAATGCAGATGTCACACTGATTTTGCTTGATAAACTTTTTTTAAGAAAAAAGTATATTAATGGCAGAAAAGTAGCCACAGTCTGTCAGGGTATATGCTAAGAAGATCCTTTCATCCACTTTCTTTTTCACCTACAAAAGCCACTACTAAAACCAAACATGTTTCCTTCACTTGAGCACCACTATTATTCTCTTCTTTTTTGCACTCATCAGCAAAGTTTGTATTTATTTATGCACTAACCTTTCTTTTTTTCAGCCACAAATCTCAATATGAGTCTCAAGTTCAGATCTCAGCATCTAAAGTGTTTGCATCAAAGATGGAACCTAAGAAGAAAAATTAAAGGCAAAATGGTGCTTCATGTTAGACCTAGCTACTAGTTAGGTCATAGTTGAATGAAACCCTCAAGATCTTAACCTATAAGGAAGGGCAACCAATGATCCTTTGGCAATTAATGTATCCTATATCTATTTACATATAAAGATCTCAACTATATATATATGCAATAAGCTACCACTCATGTGTAAGCATTAAGCAATCTTAGTAATTAATTAGTGCACTTGTTATTTTGCTGTTATATTTATGTGTGTGTCGTTGATTGCTTTATGGATGTTGAAATTTTCATATATCAATGAAATATTTATATTTCTAATTTACATGTTTTATTTTTATATATTTTGTTTTTGTTGTAATTTATGATGAAAATTCTTGCAGGTTGAACTCTGCTGTTTAGTTCTTATGATATTTTTCTAAATTTTAATATGAGTGCAGCACTTTTCGGTTAATGGTGGATTTCTCTATTAATATGGTACAGTTATATATATATATATATATATATATATATATATATATATATATATATATATATATATATACTAAAAAGTACATATGAGTGACACCTATGCGTAGTAGGACTGGTTAAAAGTTTTAAGGATTTTCCATAGTTTAGGGTTTGCTCACAATTGTGTGAACCCTTGTTCGATGGTGTTTTTGGCTATGGCAAAAGCAAACTCAAGTGAGATGAGAAGATATGTATTCTTAGGATATTTTGTGTGTATTCACAATAGTCTTTCCCTATGCTAAAGATGAGATATTTATAAAGGCTTATGGGTTTGGAGTTAGGGTTTCTCGGAAATGACAACCATCCACTTAGACGTCACGGTAGTAGAGATTGAATTTTTATTTCCTAGGAAGACGTGCTTTAGACGTGGTTTAGACTCTGGCATGTCTCTAACAAAGACACGTCATTCCCATATTTTTCTAAAATTGGGCAAGTGAGAAGTGTTTAAGGAGAGGTTGAACTAGTGGCTGACCGTGATAGGATGTCGCCCCTTACGAGTGACACAATACCCTCGCCCTTAGTAGTTCTTCCTACAAATATATCATCACATAGTCCTTAAAGAACAAGGGCTTGATAAAGGGAAAATGCTTTTGTATTGGGGGATGTCTGTTTGACGAGACTCTGAGTCTGTCAAGTGAGGTGTTTAAATGAGTATGCCTTATGAGACTTTAAGTCCCTCAAGTGAGATGTTAAATGAGCTTATTTCATGGAACTCTAGGTCCTCCAGGAGAGATTATAGGTTGAGTCTGTCTGATGAGACTCAAAGTCCCTAAAGTGAGACGTTGAGTCTCTGGGGTAAGACTTCAGTCACAACCCTCAAGCAACACTCTTTAAGTTAAGTCTCTTGGGCCAGACTTTGATCGAAACCCTGAGGCGAGACCTTAGGTTGGATCATGTTTGAGGAGACTTTGAGTCCCTCAGGAAAGGAAATTAGATGAGTCTGTTTGATAGGACTCTATGTCCTCCGTGTGAGATTATTTGTTGAGTCAGTCTGATGTGACTCTAAATCCTGCAACCCGTATTATATTTTGGGCCTGTCTAATTAGACTATAAGTCCCTCATGCGAGATGTTGGGTCTCTCGAGAAATACCTCGGTCGAGACCCTCGGGCCTGACTTTTAAGTTAAGTCTCTCGAGGTAGATTTTGATCGAAAACCATCAATGAGACCTTAGGCTGGATCTTGTTTGAGGAGACTTTATGTCCTTTAGTCGAGGCGTTTCGATGAGTCGTGTTTGTTGATACTCTTGGTCCTCCAATTGATATTATATGTTGAGCTTTCTTGAAGAGACTCTAAGTCTCTCATGCCAGGCGTTAGATGAGCCTATTTGATGTGACTCTAGGTCTTCCAAGAGATATTATATGTTGGTCGTGTCTAGTGAGAATCTAAGTCCCTCATGTGAGATTATAAGCTCATGCATTCCGACAAAAATGTGATAAAATTAAAAAATTCTCATCCACACAAGAAGGATAATAAGATAAAAGAATAAGGTGTCACATGCTTTAAATGCACAAAATTGGTCATTATATAACCATGTGTTCGAGTCTCAACAAACATCATGAGAAAAAGGATAAAGAATTCTACAAGACGAAGATAAAATATGCTAAAGGTCATAGAGCATATATCGCTTGAGAAGAAGAAGATGAGAGCTCATCTTCATCTTCCGGTTCAAGTTCTAATGATGAATGTGCTAACCTATGCTTTATGGCACACAAGAAAGGTAAGAACTCTGAGGTATATAATTTTGATCCTGAAGTTAAACCATCTTATAAACAGTTGTCGAACGCTTTTAGTGAAATGCATGCAAATGCTCTATATGCTTTTAAAAAAAATTCTCTCCAAAGAAAACTTATTTCAAGAATTGAAAATGAGATTAATGATCTTAATAGTGTCTTATATTCCTTAAAGGAAGAGCATGTATCTCTCGTAGATGAGTGTTTTAATACTTTTGATACTTTAGTTGAAATGATTGTAAATATATATTGTATTACTTGTCCAATTTTAAAACTTGAAAATGAAAATCTCAAAAGACAATTAGTACAGACAATTTTTCTATCTACTACTAGTTTTATGTCTTCAAGTGAAATAGGTATCGGTTTTGAGAAAAACCTTGAATTGCTAGAAGAAATAGAAAGAGCATTTCATCTAAAGCTACATGTCATTATTTTGGTGATAAGGGTCACATTAGGCCCCTTTTCCATGATAGGAATGTCAAAGTTCTTAATGGTACCATGGATTGGATACCTAAATGTTCTTTAACTAACCTTCAAAGACCCACTAGTTAGGTACCGAACTTACTTGTTTAATTGGATGTAGGAACATCTTTCCTTCGTTAAGAGGTTGTGGTTCCTAGATATTGGATGTTCAAGACACATGATATAAGACACTCACTACTACAGAAAACTCATTTAACAATGGTTGGAAAATACCTATAATCACATATATCAAGATGTTGTTATGTAGAGTGTTATCGTAAATGCACTATTTATAATCACATTCATGGGACTATTGTTGAATTCTAGAAAGCACGCGGTATATCACAACTGTTATGCTTAACAACTATTGTGATATATATGGTACTGGGTTCGAAACCCAACAACAACAAATAAATTACATTAGATCACAGTTAATGTATAAAATCATTATGGAATGTACCCATAGTTTATTATATACTAATGTATATTGCTTGTTTTACCATACACCTTATTTTAAAGAAATACAACCATTAAAACTGGTAAAGAACTATATAATCTGAAAATTAAACTATTCTTGAAAACCAACTTAAACACACTGTTATTTCTGCAGTTTTAGTGTTTGCATTAATTTAGGTAAAACTAACCTAACAGCGACATGTCGAATAAGATGTCCTAACAGGGTTATTCGACATCTTTGTCTGGTATAACAGATGCTGCTATTTTATATCTCTTGACATATTTTATTTTATTTGATGAGTATCTTTTGGATATACCTCATCATCCAACGAGTCCAGTTTTTGCCATCAAACACTAGAAGCTTGGTGTTTATACCGCCGTTTCCATTCATCTTCAACCTTGTACAGTCACTCAGATCTCACCAAACACAATGTTTCCTAATCCCACATAATCAAAAATTGTTATTATGTTACGATTTCATTCGTGTTTCCCCGTGGATTTGAACCAGAGCTCTAGATACCAATTGTTGGTGCACACAGTGAACTAATGATGAAAGAAATAGAAGAATATATTTAATGCTTCTACAAAAAGGAATGACAAATACAAAATGGAAGAATAATATCTCTCTCTTTTAGTGACATCTACTAGTCTATTTATACACTGAAAACTAGGGCTACAAAGGCAACAAATAAAATACTAAAATACCTCCTAACAAACTTAGTGACCATGTTTGTGAAATATAAATTATTATTTCTAATATATACAACCTCCTGACTCCCATCCCTTATTGTAAATAGAAAATACACGTTTAAAAGTGATTTTTCCCCGTTCTAGAATACCAATTCATATGTTATTTGTATTATGCTTTTACTTTTCTGTTATACACACTTATTGTCATACACAGTCTTCTAACATCACGTCTGACATCTTGTCATTGATCGAACAAAATTTTAGTATCCACAAACCATGGTTATATTTAAACAATAGTTCAACAATTTTTATGTTTTTAAGCAAGAGTTTATAGTTATGGAAAAGTAAATGACAAAATATAAATTATGATTCTCGTGTTAACAATGAGGAAACTTTCTAGCGGTAGAATTCGTTATGTTTATACTCATTTATAACCATTGGTCAATATTATTCTCTTTTATTCAGCTATTAAGTTTATCATCAATTGATCTCGTCGCATCTAATCTCTGAATCAACTATATGAGATCAATTGAATTACATGATAGACTATCTCTCAAATTATTAAATACAACAACATTAAGTTTCAATAGTGATGTTAAAATATTGATTATCAATACTCTAGAATTATTAAACCTAACCATATATATATATATATATATATATATATATATATATATATATATATATATATATATATATATATATATATATATATATATATATATATATATATATATATATATATATATATATATAGGCATTAGCATCCAATAGGTGGATACTAGGATCTAGTAACTGAGAGCTCCTGAGGTTTGACTAAATTTTGGTAAAACATTGATATGATAAAGATGAAGAAATCTTCTCAAGATTAAAGAAGTTAAAGAAGATGTCTCAACAACATGTCATGACATATTTTTAATATAGCAAGTTTAATCAATTAACAAATCCGTCAAAGATTTGGTGCGAATTTGTAGAATGGGTCAAGGAGAAAAGACAGAAAACCCAACAGCAGAAGACTGTATAAGGAAACTTAGACCTAGGATTAAAATAACCTTTGTAACTTTTGTATCACCTGTAACTTTGTAACCTAAATACTTTGTAAAATAAGGATTTAAGGTTTGAGAGTCGTTGGCTCTCTTAGGAGTTAGAGGTCTCTAGTATGCAATATGGGATGTAGGGTAGAAGACATGGGTACAAGGGACACAATCAGAAGCCTTAAGGTAGTGATTGTGTATTGTTCTTGGACAAATATTTGAAGTAAGTCCAGGATAAATTTTAGGTCAAGAAACCGTGACAAGTTCTGGAGATCAGCAGAAGACAGAGTCATCACAGGTGGTGATGAAGGATGTGAGAAGGAGTCTCATATCAAGGTTGTATACGACTAGAGTTTAGCCTTAGATAAAGATGTTCATTAAAGGTAGTGATTAAGATAAAGTTGTAAACGAGAGAATTTAACTTTAGGATAATATTACAAGATAGTGAAGTCTTCATCCTAGATTAGTATCCTCTAGAGTAGTTTTGTTAACACCAAACTGGGTCAATATATTATGTGTACTTTACATTCTGCTATTTATAGTTTTTTGTATTGTGTTCTTGACTGAGATGTCCCAACCTGATGTCTTAACATCTGTTTGGGATTGTGCAACATCACTTCAAAATAGAAGTTGTGTATTTCCCTTGCTTATTAAAATGCAGTAATCAATGTCTTAACATTCTGATGGGACATTCGAGTATTTGCATAACCAGAATTTCAATAACGACCAACACCTCTTGTATGTGAAGTTGTACCATAAAAACATATTTTAAATACCTAATCCAAAATAATCATTGAGAACGAATAATCATATTAAAGGTTAATAGAAATACATAAAAATTCACGACCATAATTAAACATGAGTATATAATGACTTCATATACCCTAAACAAAGATATTTCTAGATACGCTTACTCATCATAGTTGTACAGGTAATCCTGACAAGACAAACTAGGAATGCCATATGCTACAATCTCTCGAGCAATGTTTCAAAATTTAATATCCCTCTTCTATTCTCTAATTAAGACCAACGTGAACCTACTACCTTTCTATACTACCTTGAATCCACCAAAAACACCTTTAAAATTGCAATTAGACCTTCTATTTATAGGCTTGAGAAAGGTATGCTCGTTAGGCGCCTCGCCCATCTAGGCCTAATGTTCCTACTCTCTTACTTGTTAAGTAATGTTAGCTCAATCTACATCTAGACCTAGCCTCTCTATCTCGCTTGGCACACTATCCATCTTTTACTAGCGTGTAAACCCATCATTCATCATGAAGTAACTTAGCCAGGAACTCTTCTCTCGCATGTGCTCGCCTAGCACACCCATTAGCCTAGCCTAACGAGCCTTACTTGTAGGAAATTGATCTTGGCAAAGTCTTTGGGTGTTGATAGGTGGTTTTCCAGTCCTTTTCACTTATTTTTGTTAAATGTACAAATAAAAATTCCAAACAAGTGTCTTATCACATTTCATTGATAAATCAGTTTTTTTATATTGATTGTTTGTAAAATAAGTCAATAAGGACCTATGTATTTTACATAATTTTGGCACCAATCAATGGGCTAGTGTATGGTCTTAAAGTTAAGTTAGGAAAATATGTTGATGGGTATCAATGTTGAGAAAGGTTTTCTGGAGAAAACCATTGACTTCCTTTATTATATAATTGATGTGTTCCCATTCAAGTATCTTAATTTACTTGTATGTGTGAACCATTGCCATATGTATACCTAGAAACCGATGTTGGAAATTCTATGCAAAAGGTTAAGATTGTAAGGGAATAAATATGTATTTTTTTTTTTTGGAAAGAATCATCTTAATTAACTTGATTCTCAATGATATCCTAGTATTTCCCTTTATTTTCTTAGGATGTCACAAAAGGCATGGAAGGAGGTGAAACGATCCAAAAAAGTGTTACTATGAGGTAGTTTGAGGAAGATTAGTTGAATTATTAACTTGATTCTCAATGATATCCTAGTATTTCCCTTTATTTTCTTAGGATGTCACAAAAGGCATGGAAGGAGGTGAAACGATCCAAAAAAGTGTTACTATGAGGTAGTTTGAGGAAGATTAGTTGAATTAGTTAGGATGTTATGTGTAGGTCTAAAAATTTGTTGGATTTGGGAGTTAAAGATCTTAGAGTGGTGAATGAATTTCTTGGAAATATAGAGAATAAGACTATTATCGACTGAATCAAAATATGGGATGACCAAGAGTACTTCAATATGGTGAAAGGTTTTAGGTTTAAAGGTTTTTGGTTTAAGTAACAGTTATGTTATTCATACACCACTTTTTACACCAAATACTTACACCTATACACTATTCACTGTATTTATATGGTGAATAGTGTTTTTAAATAAAATAATATTTTTAATGAACAATACACATGAACAATGTACGTGAATAACATTATGAACAATGTGTGTGCAATGCACATGAACAATACCATAAACATTAATTTTAAAGTAGTGAAACAAAGTTGGTTAATACAGTATAAAAATTTGGTTAATGCAGTAATAAAGTTGGTTAATAAACGTTCAGATGTTAAAAATAATTTTTAGCATTCAACAAAGTTGGTTAATACAGTGTAAAAACTTGGTTAATGCAGTAATGAAGTTGGTTAATAAACGTTCAGGTATTAAAATAATTTTCAATAGTCATCAAAGTTGGTTAATGTACTGTAAAAACTCGGTTAATACAGTAATGAAATTGGTTAATAAACGTTCATGTATTAAAAAAATATATAAAAAAATAAAAAAATAATATTTTTTTATATTATTTTAAAAAAAAAAATATTATTATAATATTTCACTGTTCACCGTATTGGTGAACAGTGAAATACTATGTAGGTGTAGAAAATGGTTTATGAATATCATTTCTCTTTAAGTAATGTCATGATTAGCTAAACAATTAAAAAGTTTGTTGATTTGATTTATATTGAAAATAACAATAATAAAGTCTTGAGGTAAACATGGATTCCCATCATGATAAACCATATATTCAATTGTTTTCTTATTATTAAGGGTATAAATCAATAAAGATTGGACACCACTTCTTATAATTTAAACCTTATTTTATTGTAAGATAGTTTATTTTCAATTAATGGCCCCTTGCTTTGGTAGGAAGATTTTTTTACTAAGCAAGAAATTCCATTGAGACGAGAACTAAGGGTTCTCGAACCTTAATACAAAAAAACTCGAAAATACAACCACCACCCGGGCAAAAATGAAATTTTTATCCAATTGATCCTATGAAATAAAATACATCGGATTTTTTACAAAAATCATAGAAATTACAATTGGGTTTAGCAATTTCCCCTAACATAGACCATTTCCAAGCCGATATTTTGATATTCCAAACAATATCCAACACATTTCAAGTGTGACTTTCGAAAATGATCCCATTCCGAACAAACCAAATATTCCACACAATTGTCATCCAAAAATATCAACTTTCCCTTTCTTCACTCCCTAAGACTTACAAAAACGAATCCATCTCATGATGCTTTCTTTACAACACAAAGAGTCATTCTCCATATTATCTACAAAACCTATCCACTCCCTAATATCCTCCCAAATCAACTTCACCATCGAAAAACTCAAGAACAAATGATGGTTCTTTTCCACACAAGAAGAGCAGTAAACATAAAATAAATTATTTTCAGGAAATAAAATACCTCTACAAGATAAATTATCCTTTGTAGGAGGCTTATCCCAAAAAACACGATAACCAAACGCCTTAATACACATAGGAATAACAAATCTCCACAATCTACGCCACTCTTTCCTACCTTCCAACACCTAAGCTCCTACTAAATGATCCAACTCCACATTCGGGTCCCCCGCAAAGCTTTGATGAACCGGAAAAACCCCCATGTTAAATGCCGTTGCAACACCCTCACCGACCGAAACCACCTCACCGAAGAAACAACCACCTCCTCTAAATCATTTGTGGAGGAGCCGAACGACGCAGCTGATCCCGACCGTAACCTGTTGTCTGCCGTGACAACAACAACAGCTGTAACACCCGATTTCGTGATTTAATTTTGTAGCTTGCTATTGCCGATTATTTGGTGTGGGCCGAATATTGTTGTGTTGAGGATGAGATCATTTGAAATTATTTTAGTAAATATTAATATTAAGGATAATTATTTTAGATTATTCAGATTATTATTATTTAATTAAAATAGAAGAATTAAAGGTCTTGGGGATATGATGGTAAACTTCGGAGACTAATTTGAGGGAAAAGTTGGAAAAAGAGTATTTGGATTCCTAGGGGTAATTTTGACAAAAGGAGTCGAGGGTTTGAGATACGATCAGTTTACGATCGATTTCGGGGGAAGAAGAAAGAAGAGGTCTGAAGTACGAAGAAGAGGAATGAAGGTTAAAGTGGTTTCTAGAGATTTTTGGATGAAGACCGTGGAAAAGCTTCACTCTAAAGTATGGGGAGTATCTCTTTTCAATGTATTTTGATGTAGAGTTTAGGTAATGGGAAGAATTGGCGGTTTTTATAGAGAAAAACTAGGATTTGGTGAATAAAATTGAGGAATAATGATGAATTATGGTGTGTTTTATGTTGTATATGATGTATGTGTGTTTTCTATATGTTATGTTGAATGGGTGATTAAAATAATGGAAAATAGGTTTTTTGGAGTGAAATATCGTAGTTGCTTTTGCAATTATCACAAACTAGGAATTATGAAATCGCCTAGCTCGCTTAGCGAGCAGTGAAAACTAGACTTCTTGCCAACCCGAGAGGAGCTCGCATAGCGAGCTCGATGATCACTTAGAGAGACCTGGAACCTTTTGAAGAATGTTTTCTTGTTCCAAATGATTAGTAGTGACTTGTTTTGCTGTCTTATGTTGTTGTGAATTGTTGCCATGAATTATGTTGATGTTTTAGTGATCAATTGGTGGTAGAAATGAATTTAAGATGTAGGTTGAATTATGATGACTATGTGTTGATTTATATGATGGTATGACTTATGTGAACAATGATAAAATAATTATGCTATGACAGAGTAAACAATTGTCATGACTTTTTTAATGTTTAGACTTACTACGTGACGAATATTTTGATAAAATGAATTATGATGATTGGGTGTAAAATGGATTTGTAATGCTATAAATACGATGTTTATGATTGCTATGTGATGATAATAATATGTTGATATATTACATGATTGAGGTATAGATGTCTTTTGAAGAGTATGATGAATATTCACATGGATGTTGATGTAAGTGTTGATTATGTTGATGTTGTTGCATCGTTGCATTTATGGCATGCTTATGATGATTAAGGCTTCAATCCCATTATGTGGATTAAGGTGTTGTTATTTATGTTGTGATCCCTTGTGGAGGGTTGATTGCATTTCATTCTTGGTGGCATAGCATAATACATAACTGATAACTAGATATTTGATGAATTTGATGATGTGTTGATGAATGAGAATTTTGTTGTGTTGCTATATGACGAACTTTTGTATGATTATCTTTACTTTATGTCGATTATATTGATTTATGATTAGTCACCCTACCGGACGTTGGTGATAGTCCATTATGCCATCATGCAAATACTCAAGAATAAGCTTAGTATGTGGATGTAGCTGGAAGTCTTGTTTTCGCGTCGCTTATTTAGTGACATGGGGGCTTGCTATGATAGATTTAACATCGTGTGGGACACGTTTAAGTGAATTCTATGTTGTATATTAGGATGATTTTTATGAATTACTTGATGTTGGTTTTTAGTTAATGATGTTTGTTGACAATGACATAGGGTCTTGATGTTTTGATGACATAAATGAATTTTTATGAATTTATGATTCCACTGCAACATTTAGTTTGATTACTGGTTTATAAAAGAAATGAATAATCTAAATGTTTTAAAAACCCGTGTTACAGAGTAATGATGTTGTTAAGACGTTTTATGAAGAAAATGTGACATCTTTCTGAGATGTACTCTGATTTAATTAAGTTATTTTTTGTGTTTTATTCCGGTTGGTTAGAAGGATGTTACATTAGTGGTATTATAGTAGGTTGGTTCATTCGACCAGGTTGTCTAATGATGTTTGTTCCTTAGTATGCGACATGTGTGGCAAACATTGTCGGTACTTGCTTGTTTTCTAACCGTTTGTCTTCAGGTGTTGGTTTGAAACAAGTGGGGGAGAAGATATTTCTTCTCTGAGATGTGTTGGTTGTGGATTATTGACTCAACGTGTATTGGATTGCATGAGTGCAAATGTTATTAGGACGGTGTTTTTCTCAATTCCGAAGGGAATGCAGAGATAAGGCTTGAGTCAACTAAGGAATTGCACATGAAGTGACTTAGTGCACAAGATTGCCAAGAACTCTATTAGAGTTTGGCGGACATGGTTTATGCCACATCATGATTTTTGGATATCTATTGACAAATTGAGGAACTGGTCACCCTTAATCTCTTGTTAGTAATAGACGAAATCATGTTGAATGGAATAGACGTGTCTTTCCAACTTAGATGGTGTGTACGGTGAAGTAGAATGGAGTTAAGTCGAGTGCTTACATATAGTTTTGATGAGTTGATGCAGATTATTATATTTGAGGATGAAGAAAGTTCGAGTTTCGTGTCTGTCAGTTAATTTGGAAGGTCCTGAGGGAGAACGATCTGGTATTGTTGATGTTTGCTTCTCGGGAGAGAGAGAGAGAGAGAGAGCAATGTGACAGCTAGTTATATGCCAGTGGCGTGTAATTCCTGATGTTTTCCTAAGGATATTCGTGACTTGTCCCAGAACATGAATCTAAGTTTGATGAAGGTAGATAGTTGTTTTTTCCGTTAAGCAAGAGGTTAAGTTTATGAAAGATGGTGTAAAAGTGTTTACGACATGGGTTTCTTTGAAGGCATAAGGAAATACAGTGGTTGGTGATTTATCTAATGTGTGTTACTTTTTGATGTGTTCTCATGTGATATCAGGAGTTTTCTGCTAAAATCGTAGAGGACGCTTAGAGCGGGTTACAGGACTGAAAAACGTGTTTTAATTGAAGAGATTGAGTGGAACCATGCAGGTATATGCTTTATAGTGATGTGATGTTGTTGTAACTTGTGCTAGGTGTTCACATGTGATACAACAGTTGGTTAGTTATGTAAGTGATGAACTACCTTATGGTTGAGTTGTATGAGTGCCTTGATAAACATGATGTTGATTATGAAGTCTTATGGTGGTGATTTTTTAATAATGTTGTTGTAATATAAATGAGGTGATTATAAATGATAGTGGGATAGTCTATTTGGTGATAAAATGAGGAATCAAGGATATTTTGAAGACGGTTATCAGGACGAAGTACATTCACCATGAGGACGATGTGATGTCGTTTGGTGTATCCAATGTACCTGGAATGTTTGTGTAGTATATCAAACGGATTTTTCGTGAGTATTAGAGGGTAATTTGGTGGTGGTATTTCTTGTTGATATTTTGACATATTATAAGTTTGAAGGAGAACACACAACACCTTTGTAGATTGTGTTGTGATTATTGAAAGAAAGGAAGTTGCATGTCAAATTTTCGAATTGTGAGTTCTGGTTGTAGGCGGTAAGTTTCCGTGGTCAGGTGATTTCTAGTGGTGCAATAATTATTGATCTTTCTAAACTTGGTGTTGTGATGCAGTAAGAGACTCTGACGTATGTCATTGGAGTAAGAAGCTTTATGGGATTAGTAAGTTGTTATCACAGGTTTATTGAAGGTTTTTCTAAGTTGGTATTGTCGTTGACCTAGTTGAATCGGGAGAGTCAAACATATGTGTGGGATGTTGCATGTGAGGAAAGTTTTGTGGAAATCGAGAAGGAGTTAACGACCGCTTCGATATTGATTTTTCCTAATCCGAGTGAGTCTTTTATGGTTTGTTATGATGCATCAAAGATGAGACTTGTAGGAGTTTTGATACAGAATATTCAAGTGGTTCCTAATTCTTCCAGAAAATTAAGAGATCATGAAGGGATTGTCCTAACCATAAATTAGAATTGGCAGTCGTGGTGTATATGTTGAATATTTGGCGACATTATCTTTGGGGGATCTAGAATGAGGTGTTCATCGATCATAAGAGTTGAAGCACTTGTCGAGCAGAAAGAGTCGAATGTGAGATGGAGGAGACTGATGGAATTGTTGAAGGATTTCGATTTGACTTGAGTTACCATCCGGGTAAAGCAAATGTGGTTGAAGATGCCTTGAGTAAGAAGACATTGCCTATGTCGATGCATATGGTGATAAAACTTGAAATGATTAGATAGTTAGGAGACATGAGTTTGATGTGTGAGACTACTTCCGATAGTGTGAAGTTAAGAATGTTGAAATTGACTAGTGATATTGTGGAGAGGATCCGAGTAGGACAACAATCTGATTTGAAGTTGGTTGATCAGATGACTTTGATTAACCAGGGTAATGGATGTGAATTCCAAATTGATAAGAATAATGTGATGAGGTTTTGTGATAGAGTGTGTATTCCAGATGTATCGGAAATGGAGAAGATTATTTTAGAGGGAGGATGCCGAAGTAGATTGAGCATTCACTCCGGTGCTACTAAGATGTATCAAGATTTGTAGAAGTTACTTGGTGGCCGATTATGAGGAAGAATATTGTTGAGTTTGTGTATGTGTGTTTGATTTGACAAAGATCGAAGATGGTCAGAAGCCTTTAAATTTGATGTGATCATTGAATATTCCATGATGTAAATGGGATAGTATTCATATGGATTTTGGGTCAGGATTGTCGAAGACGGAAAAGGGAATGATTCGATTCGGGTGATCGTAGTTGGATTGACTAAGTCAGCTCATTTCCTGCCGATGAAGATTAGTCATTCTATGTAGGAATTAATGAAGATGTACATTGAGTAAATTATGAAGTTGCATGGGAGACCGTCGATGATTGCGTCAGATAGAGATACGCGATTTATGTCGAGGTTTTAGAAGAATTTGCAAGATCATTTTGGTACTAAGTGGAGGCTGGGTTCTTGCTTAACATCCGCTGACGGATGGTCAGACATAGAGGAGTATCTAGTTTTGAAGGATTTGTTGATGGCTTGTATATTGGACTTTGAGGCATGAGGATCAGATGAGGGAGTCGTATCCGACTCTGTTTTCTTCGGAAATTTTTTTAAGGTGAAAATACCTTAAGTGGGGGAGAGTTGTAACACCCTGATTTCGTGATTTATTTTTGTAGCTAGCTATTGTCGATTATTTGGTGTGGGTCGAATATTGTTGTGTTGAGGATGAGATCATTTGAAATTATTTTAGTAAATAATAATATTAAGGATGATTATTTTAGATTATTCAGATTATTATTTAATTAAAATAGAATAATTAGAGGTCTTGGGAATATGATGGTAAATTGTGGAGACTAAGTTGAGGCCAAAGTTGGAAAAAGAGTATTTAGGGTCCTAGGGGTAATTTTGACAAAAGGAGTTGAGGGTTTGAGATACAATCAGTTTACGATCGCTTTCAGGAGAAGAAGAAAAAAGAGATCTGAAGTACGAAGATGAGGAACGAAGGTTTGAAGAGGTTTCTAGAGATTTTTGATGAAGACTGTGGAAAATATTCACTCTAAGGTATGAGGAGTATCGCTTTTTAATGTATTTTGATGTAGAGTTTAGGTAATGGGAAGAATTGAGGTTTTTTTAGAGAAAAACTAGGATTTGGTGAATAGAATTGAGGAATATTGATGAATTGTGGTGTGTTTTATGTTGTATATGATGTTTGTGTGTTTGCTATATGTTCTGTTGTTGAATTGGTGATTAAAATGATGCAAAAACTGGGTTTTTGGAGTGAAATATTTTAGTTGCGTTTGTTGTTATCGCAGACTGAGATTTGTGAAATCGCCTAGCTCACTCAGCGAGCAGTGAAAACAAGACTTCTTCCCCAACCTGAGAGGAGCTCTCCTAGCAAGCTCGATGCCCGTTTAGAGAGACCTGGAACCTTTTGAAGAATGTTTTCTTGTTCCAGATGATTAGTAGTGACTTGTTTTGTTGTCTTATGTTGCTGTGAATTGTTTCCATGCATTATGTTGATGTTTTAGTGATCAATTGGTGATAGAAATGAAGTTAAGATGTAGGTCGAATTATGATGATTATGTGTTGACTTATATGATGGTATGATTTATGTGAACGATGATACAATAATGATGTTATGACGGAGTAAACAAATGTCGTGACTATTTTGATGTTTAGACTTGCTACATGATGAATATGTTAATAAAATGAATTATGATGATTGGGTGTAAAATGGAGTTGTGATGCTATAAATACGATGTTTATGATTGCTATGTGATGATGAGAATATGTTTATAGATTACATGATTGAGGTATAGATGTCTTGTGAAGAGTATGATGAATATTTATATGAATGTTATGCAAGTGTTGATTATGATGATTATGTTGATGTTGTTGCATTGTTGCATTCATGGTATCTTATGATGATTGAGGCTTCAATCCCATTGTGTGGATTGGGGTGTTATTGTTTATGTTGTGCTCCCTTGTGGACGGTTGATGGCCCAGTGTCCATCCATGATGATGAATCGGTACCACATGCATATTATAAGGATTGCATTTCATTCTTGGTGGCATAGCATGATGCATAAGTGTTGACTATATGTTTGATGAATTTGATGATGTGTTGATGAATGAGAATTTTGTTGTGTTGCTATATGACGAACTGCTGTATAATTATCTTTACTTTATGTCGATTATATTGATTTGTGATTACTCACCCTGCCTGCCATTGGTGATGGTCTATTATGTTATCCTGCAGATACTCAAGAATAAGCTTCGTGTGTGGATGTAACTAAAAGTCTTGTTTTCGCGTCGCTTATTTAGTGATATGGTGTCTTGCTCTGATAGATGTAACATCGGGTGAGACACATTTAAGTGAATTCTATGTTGTATGTTAGGATGATTTTTATGAATTACTAGATGTTTATTTTTTGTTAATGATTTTTGTTGATAATGACCTAGGGTCTTGATGTTTTGATTTAATAAATGAAGTTTTATGAAGTTAGATTATGCTACAACGTTTAGTTTGATTACTGGTTTATAAAATAAATGAATATTTTAAATGTTTTAAAAACCCGTGTTATGGATTAATGATGTTGTTATGACGTTTTATGAAGAAAATGTGACACATTTCTGAGATGTACTCTGATTTAATTAAGTGATTTATTTTGTTTTTTATTCCGTGGGGTTAGAAGGGTGTTACGGCAACAACTCCAAAAAACCTCCCCAAACCATAATTTAAACCATGATAAACAACACAAACATAACCTTCTGCAGCGACAATAACGCTGTCCACAGTGGCAACAATCACTTTAGTTGATCCAGCCCACCCAAATCACCACCGCCCCCGACGAAATCCGCTTCAAAAACATTGTCTAGAGATGTTGTAACCACAAGTATCCTACTGTCTGCTATGAACTTAAAAGAACTTCAGTTGAAAAGGACGGGTCTGTTACAACAATAACAACACCCTCCCCTACAAAATTTACATGCCCTGCCAATCCCTGAAATCCTCTGTTGTTTTCCGAGACAGCAGTACCAACCAATCCTCCTCTATCCCCCAGCTCAGTACCCATCAAACCTCCAGCCATAACGTTATTAATACCATGATTAACCGTCGTAGAACTAGTCTTTAAGGTGTCCAATATGTCCAAGCAAGGTTGGACAGTATAACCATTAACATTGGACAACCAAAAGAATTTGTCTCTTCCATCCGATTCTGGTAGGAAGGTATATAACAAAAGTGCGAGTATCCTCTATTAATATTAATGTTAAGATGATTATTAATATTTTCATGTCCTTATATATATATATATATATATATATATATATATATATATATATATATATATATATATATATATATATATATATTCATGTCCTTAAAATGTATACTTATAATCATTAGATTGAATCTAATTTAAAGACTACGATTATAGAGTAAGTTAAAAAGACTTATTCTTAGAGTAAATTGATCCTGATTATATATATATATATATATATATATATATATATATATATATATATATATATATATATATATATATATATATATATATATATATATATATATATATATATATATATATATATATATATATATATATATATATATATACTAGTAAGATACCCGTGCCGGCGTGCTCCCGCACGGGTAAATTTTTGTTAATATTGTATATGATATATTTATATGTATTTCTGAATATGAAATGATAAATTTAATTTTTTAGTGATTAATAATCATGTATACTAAATTGAAGAAATTGTTATATATTGCATTATTATTCTTAAAAAATGCATTGAAATAATTTTTCTTTTTTAAAATAGTGAAGAGATTAATTGTCAAGCACTGAAAAAGATTTATACTGTAAATTTCAATGCATCACAACCAAATATTTGTATTATTTTTCAAGTGGTATAGTGAAACTATTCTCTTATAATTTAGAGAAATAATGGTAGGTGCATGCTTCATAAAAAAGTCCATAAGTTTTATATAACCTTCACAATGAAAACTATCCAACCGGCTTGCCTCGCTACCTCATTCTAAAGCTTATAATTAATTTGTGTCAAAGTCTTGTTTGCATATCACTATCTCATTCTAAAGCTTATATTGAAGAGATTAATTGAGGTAAGTTACACGATATCTCTTACTTGCTTTACCAGACATAAATTAAAAAATCATCACTTAAGCGGAGTCATTCTAGGGAAAATTTGCAAAAAGTGAGAATTAGAAATGTGAAATGCTTCAATATATATCAATCATGGTTGAATGTTCATAACAGAAAGCATGAAGATTGTAACTGAAACTATGCATCTTGTTCATAGTGAAAGAAGAAGATAAAAGGAAAAGCAATTCTCTGTTATTGTTATTCAACTCAACTGAGTTTGTTACAAGGATAAGGTATATATACAAAGACCAATGAGCATCTAGAGGAAAGCCAGCTCAGCAACTAACAGATAAAGGATAATATATTAAATAAAAAAGCTAGAAAATAATACATATAAGCTAATATCCCCCCTCAAGTTGGACTGTGTAGGCTGCAGAGTCCCAACTTGGACATGATAGATGAAAAAGCAGGAGAGTGCAACGGTTTTGTAAAGGCATCGGCCAGCTGAGCATCAGTAGATATGGGTAGCAAGTGAATGAGCTTGGTACCAATTTTCTCTCTAACCACATGACAGTCTAACTCTATATGTTTGCTTCGTTCATGAAAAGCAGGGTTATGTGCAAGATATATAGCAGATTTGCTATCACAGTAGACAGAAGCAGGTTGCTGAAATGTAATCATAAGATCATTAAAAAGATATTGCAACCATTGTAACTCACATGTAAGAGAAGCTAATGCGCGATATTCAGCCTCAGTAGATGACCGCGAAACTGTATTTTGCTTCTTGGATTTCCAGCATAAAAGTGAAGAGCCAAGAAGAACACAGAACCCAGTGATAGATCTTCGGGTATTGGGGCATCTAGCCCAATCGGAATCTGTAAATGCAGAGAGTTTGAAAGTACTGAAGGTAGAGAAGAGAACTCCCTTGGCAGGATCAAGTTTGAGGAATCTTAAGATCTTGGTAGCAGCCTGATAATGAGTGTTAAGAGGTTTTGCAACATATTGACTTAGATGTTGTACTGCAAAGGAAATATCAGGCCTTGTATTAGTCAAATATATCAATCTGCCAATCAGGCGCCTATATGAAGTGGGATCGGCTAATGGATCACCATCAGTGGCAGTTAATTTGCTGTGAGGATCAAAAGGAACAAGAGAGGGTTTAGCAGCCAGAAACCCAGTGTCTTCTAACAATTCAAGAGAGTATTTTCGTTGGTTCATGAAAATGCCTTTAGATGATCTAGCAATTTCAAAACCTAAGAAAAAACGAAGCTGTCCAAGATCCTTAATCTTAAACTTCTGATCAAGAACAGATTTAACATGGTGAATCTCATGAATGGAATTTCCAGCAAGGACTATGTCATCCACATATACCAGGATGGCAGTAAAATCAGTTTTGTGAGACTTTACATACAAAGAGTGATCAGCTTGAGATTGAATGTATCCTAAGGAAATCAAAAAGGAGGAAAGTTTAGAGTACCACTGCCGACTTGCCTGTTTAAGTCCATATAAGGACTTTTGAAGCTTGCACACTTGAGAAGGACTGGATGTAGAGAGACCAGGAGGAAGAGTCATGTAAACTTCTTCATGAAGATCACCATGAAGAAAGGCATTATTAACATCCAATTGCTCTAAATGCCATCCCTTAATAGCAGCAATAGCCAAGATAACCCTGACAGTGGTGATTTTAGCTACAGGGGAAAAAGTATCAAAGAAATCTATACCCTCCATTTGTGTGTAACCTTTAGCTACCAACCTTGCCTTATACCTCTCAATAGATCCATCAGCCTTGTATTTTATCTTATACACCCACCTGCAACCAATGGGTACTTTTCCTGGAGGAAGATCAACAACACTCCATGTATGATTCTTCTCAAGAGCAAGTAATTCAGTATTCATAGCATCTTTCCAACAACCAAATTTAACAGCTTGTGTAAAAGATTTAGGTTCAGTATTAGATGAAACAGACAAGCAAAAATGTTTGTATGAAGGTGCACAATTATCATAGGTAAGGAAAGATGATAAAGGATATAAGATATTGGAAGGTTTAGCATGATTATGTGTAACATAATAACAGTGATAGTCTTTTAAGTATTGAGGAGGATGAGTGGTGCGGGAGGATTGTCTATGGGGTATAGGGTTGAGTTCAGCAGAAGATTGTGAAATATCTAAGGATCCAGAATGCCCACTGGATAAAGGGTTGATATCAGCAGGTAAGGGGGAATTAGGCTGGTGGAAAGAAGTGTCAGGTAAAGGACTATGAGGTGGAGTAGAGAGGTAGACAGGGTCAACATCAGCAAGCTGTGTAGAGTCAGGATTATGACTAGAATTAATAGGAGTATTCAAATCAGATGTACCAATAGCAGGATTTTGGACAGCAGGATGTGAAAGTATAGGACTGTTGTCAGAAAAAGGGGTATGAGTGGTACTAGATTGTGAGTTGTTATGGGGAGTTTCCAAAGGAGAGTCAGCAAGGTCATGATGACCTGTATCAGAATTTCTTGCTGTAGCATGAGGAAAAGTGAATGAAGAATTCCTCTTAAAAGGAAAAGTATCTTCATAAAAGATAACATTTCTTGAAATGAATATTTGGTGAGTATGAAGATCATAAAGCATATAACCTTTCACATTCTCCTTATAACCAATGAAAACAACTTTTCTAGCCCTAGAATCAAATTTTGTCCTATGAGCTTGTAAAGAAGTAGCAAAAGCTAAGCAACCAAACACTTTTAAGTGAAGTAGGGAGGGAGGTTTATCAAACAGAATTTCATAAGGACATTTAGACTTAAGAAGAGGAGAAGGTAGTCTATTTATGATATGAACAACATGTTGGATGCAAAAATTCCACATATTTAGTGGGATGTGAGAATGAAAGAAAATAGATCTAGCAACATTAAGAATGTGCTGATGTTTTCTCTCTACAACCCCATTTTGTTGAGGTGTTTCTACACAAGTTCTTTGATGAATGATGCCCTTTGATGAAAGGAAATCAGATAAAGCAAGAAATTCTGTTCCATTATCAGATCTTAGACATTTAAGAGTTGTGTTAAATTGATTTTCTATATAAGCAACAAACTGTATGAGACTGAGTTTAGTTTGATCCTTGGTTTTAAGAAATATAACCCAGGTATGTCTAGTATAATCATCAACAAGAGTCAAGAAATACCTGTGGCCTAGAATAGAAATAGTTGAAAAAGGGCCCCACAAATCAGCATGTAAAATGGCAAAAGGAATAGAAGAATGAGAAACACTAATAGGAAAAGGAAGTTTCTTTTGTTTAGCAAAGTGACAAGAGTCACAAGGTACATTTTTATTATTACAAGTAATGAAGGGAAAAGACTTAGAAATAGCTTGTAAACCTATGTATGGAATGTGTCATAATCTTAAGTGCCACAGATTACAATTGTTATGTGCAACAGTATTATTAACAGAATGAGAAGTTGTGGAGTCAAGAACATAGAGACCTCTGTGCAAACTAGCTATACCAATCGTTTCCTTGGTATGATTCTGCAGGATGTAACATGTGTTAGCATCAAATTGGATAAAACAATTATTGATACTAACAAGCTTTGCAACAGAGATGAGATTAACATGGAATGAAGGAACGTATAGAACATTATGGAGAGTTAAAGAGGGGGACATGACAATAGTGCCAGAAATGGATGCAGTAACTTGAGCACCATTTGGTAAGCTAACATGGATAGGGACAATATGATCATAGTAACTAAAAGATGCAAGATCAAAAGCAAAATGATCAGTGGCACCCGTATCTAATATCCAGAGATTAGGACTCTTACCATTCACAGTAGAAGAGTGGGAATTTAGGACAAAAGGTGAAGTAGAAACAGAATTTACACTAGCCGTAGACTTGGATTGCTGAATCAATGCCAGAATGCTGTTATACTGTTCCGGAGTAAAACCATATGAAGTGGAGCTGAAATCCTTAGGAGAAGCCTCTGAAGCATTATTTGCAGTGATAGTAGGAGCAGAAACAGTTGTATTGCTTTGGCTCTTAGGCTTACCACGAAAGCCCGGTGGATATCCATGCTTCTGAAAACAGGTATCAACTGTATGATTTGTCCTATTACAGTGTGTGCAAATGCGGTTGTTGCCTCTTGGAGCTTGTGAGTGTTGATTCCGAGTTCGAGAGTTGTTGTTACCATATTTTGCAGTATAATTGCTATGTGCCTGAGTGGAATTCACCAAAGCAGATACATCATCATTGATAGGAACAGAAGGAACCAAGTTATAAGTTGCACTATCCATTTCACGTTCTTGTTGAATAACAAGAGAGAAAGCTTTGTCAATGCTTGGCAGAGGATTCATCATCATGATTTGTGTTTTGGATTGTGCAAATTTTTCATTCAAGCCTTTAAGAAATCTAATGACATAATCTTGTTCTCTATATGTCTTAACAGAAGTAGTGGCACCACAGGAACACGGAATCTCACAAGAACATACAAGAATCGGACGATAAGTTTCTAACTCATCCCACATTACTTTCAATTGAGTGAAATAGTTCGATACGTCGAGAGTACCTTGACGGAACTTGTAGAGATCCTCTTGAATATCAGAAATGCGGAAGACGTCACCATGAGAAAACCGAATCTACAAGTTCTGCCAAACACCAACAGCAGTATCAATCCATAGAACAGATTTGGCAATGGACTCTGAAATTGAACGGTGAATCCACGCAAGAACCATTGTATTGCATCTAATCCATGGCGCGTACAATGGATCAGAAACATGAGGTTTTGTTAGGGTTCCATCAATGAACTTTTCCTTATTCTTGGATATGAGAGCGATGTGCATCGATCGTGCCCAAGTATGATAGTTCTTGTCATTAAGAGGTGGCGTGACAAGAACGAGAGCTGGATTTTCATTCGGATGGAGGTAAAGCGGATTTGCAGAATTGGTAGAAAAATCGGTGTAGCTCTGGTTTGCCATTGAAAGAAGAAGAAAAGAAAAAAATTGAAAATGCGATTGGAAATAAGAAACCGATAGAGGACGGAGAAGCAATCGCAAGAAGAATCTAACAATGGCTACCAGAGCTTTGTGAGCTCTGATACCATGTCAATCATGGTTGAATGTTCATAACAGAAAGCATGAAGATTGTAACTGAAACTATGCATCTTGTTCATAGTGAAAGAAGAAGATAAAAGGAAAAGCAATTCTGTTATTGTTATTCAACTCAACTGAGTTTGTTACAAGGATAAGGTATATATACAAAGACCAATGAGCATCTAGAGGAAAGCCAGCTCAGCAACTAACAGATAAAGGATAATATATTAAATAAAAAAGATAGAAAATAATACATATAAGCTAATAATATATTATCGCATAAGAAATGAATAATACCATAATTTATTAATTCAAACAAATTGTTGGAAAGTTACACTCTACTTGCAATACTGCTTTTTTGAAGAGGCAAAAACTAATTTAAAATAAAAAGGGGTATGAACTAAGTGCAAGAGGTGCTTAGAAAGACTAAATCAGTACACCCAAAACCAAAAGAACTCCCACAAAGCAACAACAACACCTCCCCTATAGGACACTACCCCCAAGACCAACAAAAAACTATAAGAAATAGGAAAGACAGAACAAAACCCCAAACTACCAAAAACTAACACTAGTTTCTCTAGAATGGCTTAGGGATACACCAGAAGCAAATAAACTAACACCAGTTTCTCTAGAATGGCGTTGCACACTGATGAAAACTGAAGAAATTCATCAACAAACTGAGACAACTGCAACTTGGGACTGCTCTTCTTTGAGCACTACACACTGATCTGAAACTAAACCAAAGGACAACCCGCTGAATAAAATGCCACTGGGGACAGGCACAAAAACCCAACAAAACTAATAAACAAACTCCCTGCCAATGAAGAAGCACAACTCTCTGAAGCAGACTACTAACATCTTGAAGAATCTGCGAGCAACAGAGAAACCAAAGCAACAAAAAAAACTATAAACTCCCTGAAAAACAACCTGATACAAAATGAAAGCTCCTCCAATATTGGCGGGAAGAAGAATCATGAATTTCACTCTAAGACAAATTAAAATTATCTAGCAACAGTTTGATCAACAATGATCCTTGGATTCGAAATCCACCCCACTTTCAATATGTATCAAAACAAATGAAACTTTTAATGAGATAGAAACTTACATCATAAATATTGTTCATTTCAGTGGCCAGTACCTCGATGAATACTGATTCAAAGTAAGAAGAGCTTAGGCATGTACATACCTGCAAGGCTGCAACAAAAGAGAAATAATTATCATAACCTTAAAAAATAATTAAATAAAAATTCAAGAAAACCCATAAGAACCAACAAATCAGCATAATACACACATGAAAAACTAAATAGCAAACTTACTTTGTCATGTCAATTCAACACAAATCCAAAAACATTGTTTAACTATTTGATGCTAAAGTTTCACAAAGAATGAAATATAACATCTGTTAATTTTATCTCATCTAACAAAAACAAATAAAAAAAGCTGAAGAAAAATGGATGCAGAACAAATAACAACAATGTCCTTAAAAAATGGTTTAATTACTAATGATGTATATCCATCGATCTTTTTTTCCTTTGAAATCACTACCATTTTGCAATTGTGGAAGCACATGTGATAACATTGAATCGCACTACGTATTTGACTCGAATTGCACATGTTTATTAGGATTTTTATTGTTATTTTCTTTTGTTATGCTAGTTTTTGTTTTGTTTTCAGATTCCTAGTCCATCCAGAGCTCCCCGTGCATAATTGAAGAAAAACGAGCAGAAAAACTAGTTTTCGAGCAAAAGGTTCACATGGCATCCACCATGGCGGCCGCCATAGGTAGGCCATAAGAATGATGTTTTCAAACTGATGATAATTGCCACGATCTCCGCCATAAGTAGTTCTATTTACAAGCATTTAAAGTATTATTAAACACTGTGAATTACATTCAAGTCTGTTGTTTTCATTTAAACTTACATCTTCGTACTTTATTTTCATTGTCTACTATTTACTCAATTTTTTATTTGCCTTAGATAAACATCGTAACGATAGATTGACATTTGGTCTCTGTGAGATCGATAATCTTTTATATTACTCTGATGTGATTCGTATACTTGCGAAAACACTGCTTCCACATGGAGGATCAATTTTTTTTTACCAACATTCTTAATTGTAAATTGTTGTATTTTGGTGTGTGGAAGAAGTTTTATATTATTTAATATGATATTAATCTAAATGAATTATATTATATTGAATAATTAAATTATTGGAAAATAAAGAATAAACGGGTATAATGGTAAATTGGTGAAGGATAGTAAGGGCAAATAGGGAAAACCATAGATGAGGTCTAAAGGATAAGTTTGGAATTGGCAAAAGAGGAATTCAATCGTGTTTTTGTGAACATGAAGGGAAGCGTAAACCGAGAAGAAGGAAGGAGAAAGGGCAAGAGCATGAAGAGGATTTCGAGACTGGAGAAGGAATTGCTCATCAAAACTAAGGTAAGGGTGGGATTTCTTCATCTCCTAAGGGTTTAATAATCTGAATAGTGGTTCTGGTATTGTTGAATAGAGAATTGGGGTTTGGGTGATTTTGGATGAAATTGTGTTAAGATGTCAGTATTCGTTGATTTAGTGTGACAAATGTATGAATTAGGCAATGGATTGTGTAAATTCTGCATTGTATGGCTGTAAGACTAGTTTTTGAGTGATTATTTCGTAGCAGGGTTTTGGTTGTTCGCAAAGTGAGAACTGCAAAAATCGCAATGCTCGCTTAGCGAGTAAGTTGAAATTTTGGAGAGCATTTTACAGAGAGTTGCTTGCTCAGCGAGCAAGCCCCCTCGCTTAGCGAGACCTAGAGTGAAAAATCACATGTTTTAATTTTGAAAAATTCTCAAAAATTGTTTAACTAATATAGTTATGGATGGGAATTGAAGTAGTGCAATTAGAGGTAGGTAGAGATAGGTTATGAGCTTAATTAGAAGGGTAATTAGCATAACCCGAAATGAACATGAGTGGATATGTTTATTAGTTGTTGTTGTTACTATGTGTGGTTTTTATTGTTGTGAGTACATGACATTGATGTTGATATATATATATATATATATATATATATATATATATATGGATGTAACATGTTGATGTATATTGTGTTGTTGTATGTATTCTCGTTGATGTTGATATATGTTGTTGTATGTGAAGATGCATGATGTTGATAATTTTCGGTGTTGTGGTAAGTTGTTGTTGTATATTAGTTGTTGATGGTGATTGCATGAAGTAGTTTTTGTAGACATGCATGATTATCATCGATGGTGCATGACATGTACATGGTTGGGAATGGTATACCAAGGTAGGGTATGTCCATTTGAATCCCAAAAGGGATTATGGTGTTGTTGGTTCGATCATGAAATAGAGATCATACGTGACCATGAAATAGGGGTCGAGGGCGTGATCATGAAATAAGGATCATACTAGACCATGAAAGAGGGGTCGAGAGTTCCGAAGGGAACTAGATCTTGAAATAGAGGTCGACTTATGGAACTTCATGCATAGAGTTAGTAGAGTCTCATTGCATAGTTGTTGGTTGTTGTGCATAATATAATTATATGTTGTGGTGTATTTGTGTAATTGTTATTAATGAGAAGTGGTGATTATTTAATGATACTTTCTTTTATTCTTATTATTGTTCTCTTTTGTTGGTGTAAGTATCTCACCCCTTTTGTTTGAATGTTACCCTTATGTTGGTAACACGCATGTGACCAGGATAAGTAGAGTGGTGGTCGGTGAAGTCGGTGTACTTCACATTTTTAGGAATCGACTCTGATACGTGATTTGGGTGTCGAGATGACGTTTGTTCTTGTTTATTTATTTTAGATAAATATTTTGTAATTGAATACTACTTTATGTTTATTTGAGTTTTCTTTGCAACCTTAAAACTATTTTTAAAAATGTATCACTTTGAGTTGTATGCTTGTAGTTGATTGTGACACTCGAAATGAATGGTTTATTTTGTTTATTTTGATTTTTATTTATAAATTCGTGGGGATATTTTGGGTGTTACAGGTTACGAGGCAAAAATGAAATTTACTTGGTTTCACTGATTCCAATTAGTATGGTGATAAGGAAGATAGAAAGTCAACAGCAGGATAGATCTTTATATTTGGTAGGACATCAATCTCTTAGTGTTCGAAGAAGGAACCAGTGGTAGCATTATCATCTTGTGAGGCCGAGTACATTGTGACTTTATTATTTGTGTGTCAATCGATGTGGATTATGAATATATTGAAGGAGTTAGGTAGAAATGAGGGTGAGGCTACTATACTTCTATACTTTTGGTGGATAATGTTTTTGCTATGAATCTTGTGAAGAATCTGATTGCACACAGTTGGAGCAAGCATATAGAGACGCGATTTCATTATTTGAGGGAGCTAATGGGTGAAGGAAAGTTGCGATTGGGATATTATCGGAGCAAATATCAAGTAGCAGATTTGTTGACCAAGGGGGTGACAAATGAGGTGTTCAAGAGATTGAGTAAAAGCTTGAGCATGCTGGACCTGGAGCAACTGAAATGAGGTGATGTGTTGAAATTATATTTTAGCATTTCAATTGTGTTATTGTTTTTCTATCATACAAGATGTTGAAAGAGATGTTATGACATCTTGGTCTTGTACAACAGATCACAAAGGTTTTTCTATTTTTAGTTGTGCTTCAGTTTCAACTTATTGAAATAAGTTTTTTTGTAATATCCCATATTAGTTGGACTTGTCACATATATAAGGCCTTATAGTGCTTCTATTATTGTTAATGTTAATTCTTACTCACTCTCAATATCCCTCTCTAATCTCTCTCAATTATCATCTCATCTTCTCCAATTCACCTTTCTCCATTAATTCGCCAAATTATTTTTGTGTATGTTCTAAAAGAGACGAAGTTGGTCAAATAATCCTTTAGAATACATTTTTAATGAATAGCCACTCATGCATCTTTCCTTTCTCTCAATATTTTAGGTGTTTTGAGTTCTCTCCATTTTCATCAAAGAACAATTTCATAATATAATCCAATGAGACCCATAATTTGTACTACATTTTTCATGATAACACAAGTGAATTCAAAAGGCATTTTCAATGTGTTGTAATAAGATCAAATGGTTAAGGTTGGATAATTATAGAACGAGTGTTCTAATGAATTATAATCGGTTATCTTTCTATGAATGTAGGCAATAAATCACACGCACAATAATATTTATATTATATTGTTGATCCTTTTCACATATTAATTTTGAAAAGGCTAAATTTATTGAAGGGGCATAAGCCATGCCAATTCAGTTTGATACAATGACAGATGAAACCAAATACAAGCAGATGACTAAAAATTGGCTAAGAAAACGCCAGTATAAAAAATAGAACTTCTATACTAAAACAAAAGCAAGAAAATACAAAGCCAATGAGTTCCACTCCACCAGCCCCTCAATGTTTTAGTTTTGAAGCAAATCCAACAAACCATTGCTCTCAAAGTGATAACAGAATGACAAAAAACAAGTAGGATTCCAACATTCACCATAAATATCAATTTCTCATGCCACTTCCAGCCAGTGCAATGCTTGAATCATTTCAACTAGTCTGCACAGAACAAAAAGCACTCCACCAGATTTAATAGCGGAGAAGATTCCAAATAGAGCAAACTTAAACCCGCCTGGAGTACCACCAGAACCATTATGTAGAGCCACAAATAGAGTTTCGACGAGCCATCCTGGAGCGCAAAAGCAAACATTATTGGTTGGAACATTCATTAGTATTCCTCTATAACATACCTTTCTGTCGTAGCGAATCCAACAAGTATGACCAATGAAGCAAGGAAAAGAACCACAAAAGAAAGTAAGAGAGATCTTCAAGAGGCGGAGCAAAACCAGGCCAGGCAACACTCTGAGCAACCGAACCAACAGCACTAAGAAGGTTGGGATGTCAAGGAACCATCTGCAAAAATTAAAAACAAGCAACTGACAAGTAAGCATGAGCATAAGCCAGAAGCTCTTACGATATATGAGATGCCAAAAAGAATACATCAGAAGCAATCCAAAGGATTCATGATCCATTTACTTAGGGAGTAGATAAAGCCATTGGACTTGGCCTTTATCCACTTCCAAGCCAACGCTTGGATCTTGTCTATCCAAGCATTCAGAAAACCATTGTGGTTTCTAAAGATCTTTTCATTACGCCTCTTCCACACTACCCATATGCAAGCGAACCAAATAACTGATAATCTATTGTCCCTCGCTTTACGCTTGCCTAGCAATCTGGTGAAATGTTCAAAGTGCGATATGGCATTGTTATGCAAGGAGACTAATATATTTAACCAAGAAAGGATTTTATGCCACATAGCGGAGAAGATCGGGCCTTCAAAGAAGATGTAGGGAAAACTTTCAGCCAGTTTGCAGCCGACCGAGCATCCAGATTGAGCCTCACTCAGAATGCCCCTTTTAACAAGGTTGTCCTTATAGGGAAATCTTTTGTGGAAGAGTCTCCAGGCCAGAACAACCACCTTAGATGGAACCAGTTTGTTCTAAGCAATGGCTAGGGACTTATAGCTTTTCGGAGTTTCTCCATCCAATGTGAATTTATATGCTTCTTTAACTGAATATTTATTACTGCCCCAAAACCAGATAATTTCATCGTTTCTAGCTTCATACTTTAACTTCCTTGAGAACCAATTGGCATTAAAACCCCACAAGCCATTTTCTTTTTTTGGAGGTCTTCCCACCAGATTGAAGATGATATACCCGCTCTAGTGATACTATCATTCGAGGCACCATATTTGCTCTCTAAAATGTTGTACCAGGAGCTGTTTTTTCCAGTCTGTATCTTCCACTCCTATTTTCCTAACAAGGTGAGGTTAAAGGCCTTCATATTTTTTAATCCAAGGCCTTCATCCTCCTTATTACGACATACTTTATCCCATTGAACCCAGTTGATTTTTCTAACATCTGATCCCCCACCCCATAAGAAATTTTTAAAGAGAGATTCTAATTTAGAGATTATACCTAACGAAGCTTTGAAAAAATAAAGGAAGTAGACTGGTAGAGAAAACATGACAAATTTCAACAGGACGATTCTACCTTCGATTGATAAGTGCTTGTGGTTCCACCTAAATAGCCTGCTTCTGACCGCATCTAGAACCAGTTTCCAAAAACCTGTCCTACGTGAATTTCTCCAATTTGTAATCCCAAGTATTTGAAAGGTAGAGCACCGGTTTTATAGTGTAAAACTGAAGTTGCTTCCTCCATCCAGGATTGGGATATGTTGATGCCTACTAGGAGGCTCTTATGAAAATTTATCTTGAGGCCAGACACCATTTCAAAGAGTTGTAGTGTAGCTTTAATAGCCCAAATCTTTTTCCAACTTTTTGTGTCGTCAATGATTATATCGTCTGGATATTGTAAGTTGGAGACTAATTTTCCCTCCAATCTAAAACGATATCCGTCAAATATGTTAAGTTGAATAGCTTTTGACAGCAGCAGGTGAAGGCCTTCGGCTTCCACTAGAAAGAAGAAAGGGGATAGAGGGTCACCTTGTCTAAAACCTCTTTCCATCCTAAATTCTTTGGTTGGGCTTCCGTTCACCAATATCGACATACGAGAACTTGTGAGATAATCATTAATCCAATTTCTCCAATCTACCGAATCGAAAACCTTCTCAAAATCAACTTTGAACAATAAATTTTTAGCTTCCTTTCTTTTTGCTTCATCTACTAATTCATTGGCGACTAGGATGTTATCTGCCATTTGTCTATCTTCAAGAAACGCACTTTGTGACAGTGAAATGACCTTGTGTATTAATTTTTGCAACCTGTTGGCCAGAATCTTAGACATCACTTTAATCATACAACCAATCAAAGCAATTGGACAAAAATTACATTCCAACCGGATTATCTCATTTTGGTACCAAAGTGATGAAATCATTGTTTGCTCCATGAACTATTTTCCCGTTGGCATGGAATTCAACTAAGAATCTGATGAAGTCACCTTTGATTGTTTCCCATAATTCTTTTAGAAAGCCAAAATTTACATCGTCCGGTCTCGGGCTCTTCGACCTATCACAGTCCCAAACTGCTTTTTTGATCTCTTCCTCGGTAAGTTCTGCAATCAGCATGTTATTTTCCTCATCCCCGATCTGATTGAATTCTAGTAAGTGAAATTGTGACCTTGAATTATTGATCAACCTAAAACGATCTTTGAAGTGTTCATAAATTCCAGGTTTAATCTCTTCTACGCCAAACAAGTTGGTTCCATTAACTTTGATGCATCTTATTTCATTTAATAAATTTGTTTATAGAGTTTGAGTTAGTAATATCTTTTCACATATTATTTAATAAATTTGTTTTAACAATAGAAAGCACGCATTTAAAAAGGGATCGCTATACAACCTCCCTCCTCCTCCCCCTTCTAATGAGATTGATTTATTTCACTTCAATTGGTATTAGAGTTCGGTCTCTACAACCAACATATGTTTCTCAATAACTTTTTGCAGTTCTACCTTGCACAATTATTAATATAAAAAACTACACGAACTTAAGTGATTAGTGAAAAAAATATTTCAGGTTACATAAAGATTGATCAGCTAAGGTGTCATCAATTTCTTTAAAATTCATACTTGGTCTATGTTTTCAGAGTTTGAGTTAGTTATATTTTTTCTAGGAAAAATCCATGATCGCATCGTGGATTATTTTCCATCTCATCCACATGATTTTATCAAAATCTATAATATAAGAAATTTCTATGTTCTGGTTAATATATCATTAGCCTTTTGCCAAAAAATTCCACGTCATGGATTAAGGGATAAATGATGTCTAAAACTAACTAAATGGAACTGGATTATGACATGGTTAATGGCTAACTACACGGTTATTACAGTGTATGCATAGAAATGCCAATGTTGGATGTTATAGTTAGAGAAAAAGTGATTTTTTGGAGTTACATCTGAAAATTGGTTCCTTGGCATCACGTGATGCAACCAGGAAAAATGCATTTCAAAATATCACTCCTCCCAATGTTGATGCAAGACAGGAACATAGTGATGGGAACCTATGCTTAAACATTTCTTCATCCCACACCCACTTTCAAACATAAACACAACACTTTATGTCTCCCATCTTTTACAAATCTCTCTCTCTCTCTCTCTCTCTCTCTCTCTCTCTCTCTCTCTCTCTCTCTCTCTCTCTCTCTCTTCTTTATCTTCTTCCTCTTCTTTGTTCTCCCTCTTCTTCCTCCTTCCTTTTCTTTATAAACAATAAGGATACCTTATTCCTACTGTTGGAGTGTTGAAGTGCATCTGAAGTGAAGCAATTTGTTAGGTTAAATGTCCATCGTCGAGTTCTACACTCCATGGTATATTTCAATTCTTCTATTTTTTGAAGTTAATGTTGGATTCATTGTTTTTTTATTCTGATATGTTTTATTTGAAGGAGAAGTTGTTTTCACTATAACAATTATGTTGTAAATCTGACAGGAAATGAGATTACTGAGTTGAAATTCCCACCTGAGGTAAGAAATAGTTATTATCCTAGTGATATGCAGAAATTCTAGGTTTTCGATTTTCATTATTTTTGTTATTGTAGAAATTCCATGTTTAGGGTTTTCATTAGTTTTGATTTTTTTATGAAAATGAATCTGTATTTTTTTTGTAGATGAACAAGTTGATAGAAGAAGGAAGTTGATACCTAAAAGTTGTAAGAGACCTAACTGTTGGACAATGGATCTGTTATTTTCATGGATCTGTTATTTTCAAAGTTTTATAATGATTTTATCCTCTTTTATTTATTAGGGATTATTTGTAGATTAAAATAGAAGAAATGGATTTGATAGTTGAGAGGAACATTGCATCTCATTATAGTTAAGGGTGTTGATATCACTGAACACTCATTATGCTTCCATAATATCATGCAACAAATATATCATAAAAAAATAAAGAACTTTATGATATATTTGGATGACACTAAGTTAATCATTCTAAGTGTCTGATAACTGTCTATTTATGCTTCCAGACCCATCTTGGTGGACATCTATTTCCAAAGTTTTGGAGGAGGGGCAAATAAAGTCAAAGGATTACACTGATAACACCTTTTAGTTGTTGAAGACAATGATGTAAACCGCCAAAGGCTTGTCCCTTAAACAATACCTACATCTCTAGAGAGTTTTCTTTTAATAGTTTTATTATCATTTCTTAAAAATTACCATTTCTCCATCCTTTTTTATAATTTCATTACAAATGTGTTTTCTTAAATACCTGCTCCTTGAAAAGATTGTATGGCTTACTTTTTGTGCATTTTCATTTTTTGGTTTTTTTGCTTAGTTGCAGTTTATAGATCGGAGAAGAGTTAAAATTAAGTCGCTTGTGAGTGACTACAGAGCATTCAGGTTCTAACAATCGATAGATTTTCCGGTTCAAATGCCTTGGAATGTGTTTCAAGATAAAGATGGATTGCCAAGTTGTGTTAACTGATCCAAATGGTTCTTCAGATGAGGTTAGTTTGTTTCCCTTTTGATTATGGATGCAATTATGGTGTTTAATGTAAATGACGAAAGAAATTGAAAAGGAAAATAATGAATTTTTTGTAGCATGATCGGTTTTATGCTTTTACGGACGTCAGTGTCAAATTCTCGGCTTCCACAATAGCACCATGTTTCTACTATTGGTTTCTATCATGACTGAGTTTCTATTGTAGTTGAGTTTTCTAATTATCATTATGGTGGATAGATACCTATATGTGAATGTGTGTTTTCCTCACTTTCCAATAATTGTTTGTTGTATAGTCATTGTCAATTTTCTAACTATTGTTTAAGTCAAGGTTAATAATAAATTCATTAATTGGGATCAACTTTATTATGACCCTCTCTCACTCTCTATCGTCATTTCTCTTCTTCTTGCTTCTTCCATCTTCCTCTTCTCACAATAACAGATCCAAATCCTTACTCACTCTCCTTCCTGTTTACAATTCTTCTTCTTCATATTCTTCTTCTACAACTATATATGTTTTGTGATTACTGACGAACATTTTTATTTTCGTAAATTTCAGGATTTTCATGGTGTTTTGATGGTTTTCAGGGTTTTCGACATGGTGGTTTCCATGGTTTTTGCTCAACGTGAAAAATAGAGGTAATTGAATAATTTGCTTTGACCTTATATCAGTATTAATTTGTTTTAAGCTTTCTCTTTTTTCGGTTAGGGTTTCATTGTGTTCGCATTGATCTGTATCTTTATACTCAGCTACAAAATTTTGATACAAACTCTGTTTATAGGAAATTTTGAGCCTCAAGAGTTTCTCCTATTACCGGAAGAAAAATGGGTATTAGGTTTTACATTCTTATTTGTTATTACTTGCACTTGCAATGTTTGTTGTTACTGGCTTCATTCAACTCTATTTTTTGTATGTTCTTTAAAAATCATCAGGGGCATTTGTAGCGGTGGCCATATTGGGAAAATTGGATCAGTTATTGACACCAAAAGGACTCTCAGTCATAGTTGCACCATTAAGAGCAGTTTCAACACTCTTATTTGCCTCACCTTCAGCCCCTTCTACACAGGTACGTCTATCACTACTATCTCAGTTTGGACGCCATTGATGCCGAATAGACGGTTTGGGACTTTTACTTGTGCTTTGTTTAATGAGAATAAGAAACCTAGTCCTATTGTTGAACGTATTTAGGGACTCTTACAACCTGATTTTATTATGCTTTTCAACTCTTCAATCTGGTTTACAAAAAGGGGATATTGGACAACTCTTCATTGTTGGCTTTGGGCCATCAATGTTATTTGGAACAATTGTGGGATTTGTTATCTTCATGTATGTGTTATAACTCATTCTCTTTAGCATCACTGATTATTTTTATGTATGATTTAATTCTCATAAATTTGTGTTGTTTGAATGGATGCATATGTTAATGATTTTTTCTGCTTCTGACTAATCATGCAGACATATCCCAAGCCATTACAAGAGAATCCTTCTTATTCGGTTGTCAAGTATGTGATCAACTTCATTCAAATACATGTAATTACCATTTATGTGATTACTAATTTATATTAGTATTTCAGTGATGATTTTATCGAAACACATGTGCATAACCTAGTTTCAATCAATTACATTATTATTTGATTATTTGAATTTGAGCTTTAAGCTTTATTAGTTAAAAATTGAGTTTCTCAATATTTTCTTAATGGCATGGGTTATATGTGGTTCATGTTTCAGTCAAAATCCTTTCGAGAGGAAACGTATCCAAAGCAACAAGAGAAGTGAGTAAAACATCTACACATTGTCAGCCCTCAACTAAGGATGGTTCTACTGCTGCACACTGTCAACCCTTAACTAATGGTTGTTCTATAATACTCCCTCTTCTTCACATGTAAGTCTGAAACGAGAAAATCTATCAAAGCATTGAGACTACTTACTTAGTGCCTGTAATACTCTTTAAATGCAAGGGTTCCATGAATATTTTGAATGTGGCATGTACTTTTCATGAATGCACCACCATTTTCTCCTGGATCATATGCATCCATTTGGTTTTGTTGTCTTTCTGGACGTCTTTATTGCAATGCGGTGTTTGTTTAACTATGTGTCTACAGTGATTTATTAGGACCATAAAAAATACGAACATTAACCCCATCTTTCGAAGTTATATATGTATCATGTATATTATGTATTATATTAATTTATTTGTCTTGAATGCATGTGGAAATTGGGTGGGATGGCAAGATGTGCAAGGATGCTAAATGCATATTTGAAATGGAGTTATTCCAAGATGATGATGGAAAATATTATAGTAGTATGGTATGGTCCAATATAATTTATTGAAATGATATGTTATTTATCTTACTTCCATAATGTGTTATTTGCCTATTCAAATTTCTATTCAAATCCATGCATTAGGAAGTCATTAACTATGGTCTATACTTAATGATTACTTTGACCATCTAAATTCTCTTTTATGGTTTCAATAGTAATAATTGCATTTATTATCACATTTGCATTTACAAGGTGGGAGAGTAGATTAAGAATCATACACTTACACTTATAAATCAATTTATTTTTCTCACCATGTATCAACCTAACTTCGGCATACTCTTATATTTTATATGGCGTCCATCCATGATCCGAGTTTCACGAATGAGAATGATCTACAACAAGTCGACCCTCAACTTCATGAACAGGTTCAACCTTTCGTTAACTATTTATTATTATATATATATATATATATATATATATATATATATATATATATATATATATATATATATATATATTAGCATGCCTCAGTTCATAACTTCTTCTTTTCAACCCTTTTTTGCTCATCAACAGCCACACGAACCCATCGTACCTCCAGTGCTGGACCAAACACCACCTGAAGTCCATCCAACTGAGGAGGTAAAACATTCTTTAAAGTAGTTCTTTTGTTCAATGAATTTTTCTTTATATATTTCTTTATTTTCTTTCTTTCCAGACACAACAAACAAAAGCTTCAAAGGGTTTAGAGTTGCAGACCCAGACTGAGAAGGACAAGGATGCAACTGAGATACAGTCGCACAAACCCGAAATACAGCCCCATGAACCCATCATTCATCTCGTGTGTCTCCAAAAACCACCGGAAGCCTAGCCACATGTGGAGGTCCAACTCTAAACTCTGTATTTTACATCAACCATATAACTTACATGTTTTTCTTGACAAAATTCATGGTATCATTTTGTTCCACATGTGCAGCTGCTGCAACAACTTCCAAAAGAACTTATCCTGGTCCATGCACCGCTTGATGTGCCGCAACAAAGGACCATAAGAAGGAGGAGTAATTCATCAAAAAAATGGCGAAGAATGGAGAGGTATGATTCAGATGTTGAAGAAGGAGAGCTACAAATCATTGAATCCGACGATGATGATGATGAGGACTACAATTGGGGAAATTTTTTCTCTGGTCTACGATTTCAATTTCGTGATTGAAACAATTAATGTATTTATACCTATCATTTGTTTAGTATCCTTGGTTGTTCTATTCCTGATTTTGATATTTGTATTGGTGTGTGTGCTACCTTACATTTTGGAAAGTGATATTTGATCGTTGTCTTGTTTCATGTGCTGATATACACACATTGGCTGCTAGAGATGTTGTTTGTGTGTCCCAGTAATTAAACAAGCACAAAGTTATTAATTTATATATATATATATATATATATATATATATATATGATCGTACCTGGAGATCAGGGTCCGATATGGCTGGCGTCGAGCGTTGTTGAAGTACGGTTGACAAGGAGAGGAGGGGGTGTACCTGCAAGGCACTCCGATGCTGAAGTAAGACATTGAGCAAAGAGTGAGCAATTACAAGAATTAAAGTCAGAGAATTGAATACCTGACCCTCTCGAATGAGAGGGTTTATAGATTGGTCTAAGTTGAAGATTATTGGTCCAATCCGTTGCGCGCGGATCGCGGAATCCGTATGAATAGGTAACGGTCAAAACTAGCCATTGGAAGACTTCGTCTTGGTCGGTATGACTTTGGTCGACAAGGATTCTTAACGTTGCTCGACGTCGAGCGTGCCATAAGGCTGGTATGTTTGGCCCAATTCTGGGAATTGGGCCTGCCCAGAACAGGAGCCCCCCAAGTCGTTGCTCATGCGGAGGAGCGGCGACTTAGTTATGGTTTCGTGTCCAAGGGTATGAAGTGCGCGGACCAGGAAGTTATCGTTGATGATCCTCAGTAGGTGGGCAGTTGTTTCGTTGCTCGACAAAAGGGATACGAAACGAAAAGTTGGCGTGTTTGGGAATTCGCGCCTATTTAATGTTCTGACAGCTAGCCTAGGGGCTAGAGCGTAGGTAATTATTGGCTAGGGGTAGGGGTCACGCGTATCTGCACGTGTTCCCTTCCCTATAAATAGGATCCCAAGGCTTTCTTTTAAGCTTTTTCGTTTCATCTTCTTCTCCACTGCACTGCTCGTTCGTCAGCCGTTGCTCTCAGCCGCCGACCACCGTTTCCAAAGTTACTTTCTTCTGCAAATGGCTTCCCAAGCTCAAGGTACGACTTTTATTTGCGTTTATACTAGTCATATGCTTGATATTTAGCAATCTATGCGGCATAGGATAGAGTTTCCAGTAGTTTAGGTTTAAACAAGTAGGTAAAGATCTTCTACCACTGTTGTTCGTCGACTACGAACCCTAGTCCGTGGTCGATGATGGTCCTGGTCGACTCTGACTTGGGACCTGGCAAGTACCTAGGTTTAGATTCTCCTATCTCCGATGTCGGGCGTTAGCCATCGCTTTGAGTGGTGGTTAGCTGGGGGCTATGGCTCAGGACCTTATTCCTGGGTCGACGTGCGCCCTTTCACTTGTCGAGTGGTGGAAGGGTGGTTTTGATATTTTTAATCGAATTCACTAACGCCTTTCCTCTTCTTTTCAGGTGAAAATTCGCTCATGGACCCGCTTGATGTCTCCTCGGAAGAAGTATCCTCGGAAGACTCTGGTTCTTCCGCATCGGTTCCCTCCGACTCTGGGAGTTTGTCAGGAGAATTAGACACGAGCACAATGGAAGAGGGAGCTCCTGACTCTGGAGAGACGACGCATATGTCTCGCTGCCCTGAAGACATAAGGACCGCGCCCGAAGAATGGGTAGTGGAGGATTTGCTCGACAAAGTATCGTCATTTTCGAGGCCTCACGCGGATCCACTGCCCACTGTTGGTGACCTAGAGGATTGGGTCGTCACTTGCCCGGGGGACGACGACCGTATCTTCTCAGATTTCGGTGGTCGCAAATTTTTGATGTATGAGTACGCGACTTCGGTCCTGGGGGTAACTTTTCCCTTCAGCGACCTGGTTTGCGCCGTGCTCGGGCACTTGTGTGTGGCCCCGTCCCAGCTGCACCCCAACTCTTACGCGTTTCTGAAAGCGTTTGAGGTAACATGTGCCCATCTGGGTGTTGGAGCCACGCTTCCTTTGTTCTTTCGTCTGTTTTCGCTGCAGCGTCAAGTAGGGCGGGGGACCGACCGAAAGGGATTTGTCTCCTTCAAGCAGCGGACCAAGATTTTTAAAGCTCACTCAGAGTCTATCCGGGCTTTCAAGACGGATTATTTTTTGATTGAACCGGCGAGCGCGGAAGCTGTGAGGGCGCTAAGTTTTTTGGGGATAGACACTGATGAGAATGACGAGCCCAAACATGACGATCATGGACAGGTGATTTCGAGGAGGCTTTGGCTATTTCCCTTCTCGTGGAGTTATGCTCACTACGAGCGACCGGTTAGCGAGTTTGTCCAAGTGGGGGACTCTCTGAACAAGGATGATGCGGCCAGTTTCGAGGCCTTTAGGAAATTGATATCCTCGTTTACCCCGACTCCTTTGTTGGACAGAGAAGGTAAAATAATGATGGACCATGACGGGGGGGAGGTTGTGGAGCGTCCTCTGATTGACATCACAGACCTGCTGGTGTGTAATATCGGGCAAGAAGTGCCGAGTTTTTTGGTATTTGTTTTTATTTCTGCTTGTTACTATGTCTTGATAACTTTCTGTCGTCTGTGACTAATCTTGTGTGCTCTTTTTCTTTCCTTTGCAGGCTCCCTGTCGAACCCTCTTGACAAGATTCAGGAGCATCTGCGTCAGCAGCAGAAGAAGAGGTCGCGTGTTGTTCAGACCAAGCTGACCGAGACGAGCGGCTCTGGGTCGGGCCCTCTGGTCCAAAGTTCTCCGAGCGCGTCCACCGGCTCACTCATAAAAAAGCACAAGTCTGCGGCGACCGTAGACTTGACGGCCAACGCTCCCTCCAAACCGAATCATGTGATGCCGCCCTGCTTCCTGAAGCGGAATTTCTTTGAAGGGACGAGTATGGAGGTTGACCGGGCGGACTCCTTGTTTCTCGAGGCAATGGATCGCCCTCCCCAACGGCTGTCTCTGGCTCAGGACGCGAGCGCTGTTATGCGGGTTCTGTCCATGGCCTGGTTAACGGCTGAAGGAAACCCCAGGCAAGAAAGGGAGGTAGCAAAGTTGAAGGAGCTGTTGGCTGCAGCTGAGAGGAAGTTGACGGCGGCCTCTGAAGAAGCCGCTGCCACTGCTAAAGAGTTGACCGAGCGAGGGGACATCATTGCTAAGCTGGAGGTCGACAAGAGGAGGGCCTTAGAGCAGAGTAAAAAGCTAAAGGATGCCTTCTGCCCAAAGGAGGACAAGGATGCTGAGACTAAGAGCCTGATGACCAGGGCACAGTTCCTTGCTCGGATCGACCAAGATATGGAAGATTTGAACTCGTCGACTGAGCTCAGTTTCCAAAATACCGTGGATCAGATAAGAGCTCTTCATCCCGAACTGGCCTTGGATACCAGTCGGATTAGCTACCTCTACAAATTCGAGGATGGCCAGATAGTGGTTCCTTCGGACTTGGTCGTGGAGGATTCTCAGCCCGGGGTGACTGTTCAACCCGACCAGTCAGAGGTGCAGCCGAACCAAGGCGAAGGTCAACCTGGTGCTTCGGATAGGGAGGGTAATTAGTTTTGGCCTTCGTGCCATTATTTTGTAACTTAATGTGTTTCTCTTGGGGGCGTGGTCCCCTTTGTATGTAACCACGAACAAGTCGGCCCTTCGGGGTCGCATTTTTGCAGTAAAATTCTATGTTCTTGATGGTCGTTCATTATTTTATAATGTTTTCTGTTTAACTGTGCGTCCGTCGGAGGACTGCTCTCTTTATGTTTTATAAACGCTAAGTGTTTGACGTTTTTGTAATGATCGGAAGTAATCGAATAAATACGGGGTGTGTGTTTGTGATCCGTTGGTTTGGGGGACCAACCAGATTTTGGAGTCTGGCTCCTAGTCGGTGTCTGGGCCAAGGTAATGGCCCGGGCTCCGAGGCTTGAACGTCCCATCGCGAGCTCGGGTTCTGCCTGGTCGTGGTACGTAGGCGACGTCGGACTCGTTTGAGTATCCGCTCATGCAACAGTTATCTCCTTCTCTTGGAAGGAGACCCTGACAATCATGTTATTTTGGGCTGCCGTGCTTGTACCTGGGCACGCAGTTCTTAGTCGGACCTATCGCTCCTCGCTTGAGAGTCGAGCAAGGTGACTCTATAAGTTAGTTGTAATATTGCTTGAGCTTCTCGGTGTTCCACGACCGAGCAAGTTCTTCCCCGTGTAGATTTTCCAAATAATAGGCTCCGTTTTCGATTTTTGCCCGGACGCGGTATGGGCCCTCCCAATTAGGCGTAAGTTTTCCTTCGCGGGAGTCTCTGTGATTTCTCCTTAGAACGAGACTACCCACCTCGAATGTTCGTCTTATGACTTTAGCATCGTATCGAGCGGCTATTTTTTTGTTTGAGAGTGGCTTCTCGGAGAGCAGCTTCTGATCGGATTTCTTCGACCAGGTCAAGCTCATCTCTCAAAACTTCGGAGTTGGTATCCTGGTCCATTGGGGACTCTGTTCGTCTGGATCGGATGTGCATTTCCACGGGGATTACTGCCTCGGTCCCATATGCCAACCGGAATGGGGATTCACCGGTCGTTGAGTGGGGGTGGTTTTATACGCCCATAGCACGCTGTGTAACTCCTCGACCCAGTGTTTCTTGTGTTCGTCTAGTCTTCGTTTTAGGCCTCTTAGGATTACCCTATTCGCGGCTTCTGCTTGTCCGTTAGTTTGGGGGTGCTCCACGGAAGCGAAGTGCTGTTTTGTTCCTACTGACGCAACAAATTCTTTGAAGTGTCTATCTGTAAACTAGGTACCGTTATCGGTTACAATGGCGAGCGGTACTCCGAACCGGACGAGGATGTTTCTCTTGAAGAAGCGTAGTATGTTGAGCGCAGTAATTTTGGTAAAGGCCTCAGCTTTTATCCATTTGGTGAAATAATCGACGCCTACAATGAGGTATTTATTTTGGCCGGATCCGACGACGAATGGCCCTAAGATATCCATTCCCCACCATGCGAACGGCCACGGGGAAGATAGTGATTTTAGCTCGGTAGGGGGTGCTACGTGTATGTCCCTGTGTCGTTGGCATTTGTCACATCTCTTTACGTGTTCTTTCGCGTCGTGTTGGAGTGTAGGCCAATAGTATCCTGCTCGGAGAATCTTTCAGGCTAACGATCGTCTGCCCGGATGTTGTGCATTAATTCCTTTGTGGACCTCTCTTAGTACCTGTGGGACGTTCTCTTCTTCTACGCACCTGAGGAGCGGTGTAGAGAATCCCCGATGATACATACGTCCACCTACCAGGGAGTACAAGCACGACCTTCGACGCACGATGCTGGCCGTTTTCGGGTCTACCGGTAACTCTCATTTGGTTAGGTAGTCAAACACTGGGGTCATCCAGCAGTTCGCGTCGCCTACGAGATTAACGTCTAGGTGGGTTGAAGATTGTCCAATGCTTGGTCGGGGGAGCACTTTTTGTATGATGGATTTGTTGTTTCCTTTCTTTTTAGTGATCGCCAACTTGGAAAGGACGTCAGCCCGGGTATTACTCTCTCGCGGGACGTGTTTGACTTCCACGCTTGTGAATCGTTTTAGTTCGCCTTTTACAAGGGCCAGGTATTCAGCCATATTGTCGTTTTTGGCCTGGAAATCTCCTCGGACTTGGCTAGCGACCAGCTGGGAATCTGTGCAAATTGTGATCTCTTCCGCTTCCAGGTCGGTCGCGAGCCGCATGCCTACCAGGAAGGCTTCGTACTCCGCCTGGTTTTTGGAAGTAGGGAAGGATAAATTTAAGGATACTTCGATGATGTTTCCTTCTTCGTTTTCTAAGATAACTCCAGCTCCACTACCCGTCGGGCCAGACGCTCCGTCCACGAAGATAGTCCATTTGGATGGGGATTTCGGCTCCTGCTCGGTGAAAGTGAGTTTTGCCACAAAGTCGGCCAGCGCTTGAGCTTTGAGAGCTTGTCTTCCCTCGAATTTGATGTCGAATTCGGACAGTTCCAACGACTATTTTAACATTCGCCCCGCCATATCTAGTCGACCGAGCAATTGTCTTATGGGTTGGTCTGTTCTTACGATGATGGTGTGGGCCCAGAAATAATGTCGTAGCCTTCTGGTTGCAAAAAGGAGGGCCAGGGCCACCTTTTCTACTTGGAGGTATCGAATTCCAGGGCCGTGGAGTGCCTTGCTCATAAAATAGACAAGTTTCTGTCCCTCAGGTAGGTCGCGTATGAGGGCCGTGCTTACGGCCTCGTTCACCACGGCGAGATAAAGGTAAAGCATCTCCCCTTCCTTGGGCCTGGACAAGACCGGGGGTTCAGATAGTGCCCTTTTCAAGTGGGACAAGGATAACTCGCATTCCTCTGTCCATTCAAAAGTAGCCTCTTTGCGGAGGAGCTTGTAAAAGGGGAGGGCGTGCTGAGCGGATTTTTCCACAAATTGTGCGAGGGAAGTGAGGACCCCGTTCAATGATTGTATGAATTTTTTAGAATTAGGGGTCGGAAGTTCTGCGAATGCCCGACATTTGTCGGGGTTGGCTTCGATACCTCGTTCGGTTAGATAGAATCCGAGGAACTTCCCCGCTCGGACCCCAAATGTGCACTTCTCGGGATTGAAGCGCATCTTGCACTTCCGAGCTTGATCGAATACCTTTCGTAAGTGGGACGCGTGGTTTGTCTCTTGCTCAGATTTGACGATCATATCGTCCATGTACACCTCGAGCATGTCCCCGATTTCTGCCCGGAATACCTTATTCATCATGCGCTGATATGTCGCGCCTGCGTTTTTTATACCGAAGGGCATAATGTTATAATAGTAGTTTCCTGATTCGGTCATGAAGGCCGTGTATTTTTTGTCGGACACGGCCATGGTATTTGATTATACCCTGAGTAGGCGTCCATGAAGGACAATTGTTTGAAACCGGACGAATTGTCGACCAATTTATCGATGTTAGGAAAAGGATATGCGTCTTTCGGGCATGCCCGGTTAAGATCAGTATAATCAACACACATTCTCCACTTTCCATTAGATTTTTTGACAAGTACAACATTTGAGAGCCAGGTTGTGTATCTGGCCTCGGTTACAAATTTTGCCTCTAGGAGGTCTTTAACAGCAGATTCGGCCGCTTTGGTTTTCTCGGTCGACTGCTTCCTCCTATGCTGGGCGACCGTTTTGTGTGTTGGGTCGATGGAGAGGTGATGGAAGACTGTCTCGGGGTCGAGCCCTGGCATTTCTGTGGCGCTCCAAGCGAACAGATCTGCGTTTCCTTTGAGGCAGGCCTCTAACTTTCGTTTTGCCAAGTCGGGAAGATGTGCCTCGATCTTAACGCACCGGGTCGGATCATCTCCTAAAGGAATCAGCTCGAACTCTCCGTCTGGAATTGGCCGGGACAGTGAGTTGGTCAGCTTTTGAATGCCCTCGTTATCGTCTGAGAACCTGCAGTCCAGATCGATCGAGTCTACCTGAGGAAAAGCCCTGGATGTTGGTGGAGCATCTGGTGAAGTCAATGTTGAAGGACTCAGTTGGTAAGATATTGAGCTAAGGCCTTTAAATGTCGCTTCAAAACATCGGCGGGCAGCATCGACGTCACCGTGCAGTGTAGCGACTTGGCCCGAAGTAGTATAATACTTCATCTTTAGGTGGACGGTGGACGGAACAGCGATCAGCTCGGCCACTGTCGGTCGTCCCAAAATGAACTGGTATAGCGACATGCAATCCACGACTAGGAACTGGACGCGAACCGTTCTGGCTATCTTGGCTGCCCCGAAGGTGACGAACAGATCGACGTAGCCCCATGGTCGGGAGACCGCTCCATTGAAACCTTGCAAGTCTGACCCGACGTACGGAGTCAGGTGTGTTTCGTTCAACTGGAGTGTTGAAAACAACTGGGAGTACATGATGTCGCAGGAGCTGCCTTGGTCCACTAAGATTCTCCTTACATAAAAATTGGCCATTCGCGCCCGGATAAGTAGCGGGATGCTGGCGTTTGGTGCCCCTCCTAAGAGTTCCTCCCGGTAAAAGGCAAGGGGTATTGAGCCTTCCCTTGATGGGTCCAGGGTTGCGTTCTGTGCAGGGCCTTTCGCAATCAGCTGGTCGAATTTTCTCTTTACGGATCCGACCGTGATTTTGTTAAAACCTCCCCCTGAGATGACCATTACAGATGGAAAGGTTTCCCATGGGTTGTGGGAGGAAAGGTACCCCGGACTCCCCATGTGATCGGGCAGGAAGAAATCCTTCGGGCGATAGATGCTTAGGGCGACCTGCATGTTCGCGTCCGCTGGAATGGGTACAGCCTCCTCGATCTTTTGAGTCTCATGTGCTTCTTGTCGAGGAGTGTCCCTGGATTTGGTAAATTGTTTAAGGTGCCCGTCCTTAATAAGTATTTCGATTGCATCCTTGAGATGGATGCAGTCTTCGGTATTGTGGCCGTGACTTTTGTGGAATCTGCAATACTTTGTTTTGTTCGTGCCCGGTTTGCTAGGTTGTTGCTTCGGAAAGCGTACCCCTGCTTGCTTGAATTCTGAGTTGGCACATTCGGACAAGATTTTCTCCCTAGAGACCAGGAGTGGAGTATATTCGTGAAATCGGCCGACGGGTCCCCTGTGCTCCTGCGGTTCACGGGAGCGATCATCCTTTCTTTTGTCTCCTCACCGACGAGATGTTGAGGGTTCATTAACCCGGCGGGGCTTCGCGTCTTCGCGATGTCGAGCGTCTCGGACGGAGCTAGTTGCCTGCTTTTCCTCATATTGGATATAAGCTTGAGCTTTCAACAAGAATGCGTTAAGGGTGGCTGGGGTCTCGATGCCGACCGCCCGGTGAAAATCGGTTGATGGGCGTAGTCTCCGTTCCAACAAGTACTTCTTCATGTCGTCCGTTGTGGACACCTAGACTGCTTCTTTATTGAACCTTTCGATATAAGTTCGTAAAGGTTCGTCCTTCCCTTGGATGATCGCTTCGAGCGACGCTTCTATCTTTGGGTGCCGCCTAGAGGCGGTGAAGTGCCTGGAAATCGTGCGTCCGAGCTGTTTCCAGGAAGTGATGGACTCTGCTTCAAGGCTTTTGTACCACGTCATCGCTCCTTTCCTCAGAGTTGTAGGAAAGAGGCGACATTTGATCGTTCCTCGTACTCCTCGGTAATCGAGCAACGCATCAATATTCTCGATATGCTCATCCGGATCTGTGGTCCCATCATATGAGCCAAGTGGTGGAGGTTTTTCTAAACCCCTTGGAAGTTTAGCCGCCATGATTTCTGACGAGAGGGGGCCCCGGGTGTCCTCGTCGTCGCTGGAGTTGAACGAAGGGGATCTGGGCACGCGCTTCTTAGCTCGCCGAGGTGATACAGATCTTGATCTGCTCCTTCTTGATTTTCTTGGAGGGGAAGATCGAGAAGGAGACGGGCGAGGCCGTTTGTCCCCAGTAGATTCGTCGATGCATCCCTTCCTCTTTCTCTTGGGAGGAGAGGGACTATGCCTTCTTTGGTGTCTCGCGGGAGACTGGGGTCGACAATTATTGTCCTCGAGACGGACAATTTTCTCGCCATGTGCGAGGAGCAGCAAATTTGTCTGATTCAGAATTTCGGCTAGTGCGGCGAAGTCAGATCTTGCACGGTTTCTTCGTGCGGAGGATGATGAATGTTGCTCTCACGTTGCGTGAGGATCATGTCGTCGTTCGACCGGTTGTCCAGATTGTTGTATCGAGCAGCCATGGATCTTGGTAAAAACTTTGGTTCTTTGAAGATTTTGAGAGAGAAGAACGGGGAAATCAGATTCCCACAGACGGCGTCACCTGATCGTACCTGGAGATCAGGATCCGATATGGCTGGCGTCGAGCGTTGTTGAAGGACGGTTGACAAGGAGAGGAGGGGGTGTACCTACAAGGCACTCTGATGCTGAAGTAAGACACTGAGCAAAGAGTGAGCAAGTACAAGAATTAAGGTCAGGGAATTGAATACCTGACCCTCTCGAATGAGAGGGTTTATATATTGGTCTAAATTGAAGATTATTGGTCCAATCCGTTGGGCGCGGATCGCGGAATCCATATGAATAGGTAACGGTCAAAACTAGTTGTTGGAAGACTTCGTCTTGGTCGGTATGACTTTGGTCGACAAGGACCATTATTCTTAACGTTGCTCGATGTCGAGCGTGCCATAAGGCTGGTATGCTTGGCCCAATTCTGAAAATTGGACCAGCCCAGAACAATATATATATATATATATATATATATATATATATATATATATATATATATATATATATATATTCTATGTTCAAATTTTTTTGGGTACAATTTTGTTTGTATTTATGCATGTAGCATCATGATTCATTCATATTTATTATTTCATTAATAATAAACAACAGTGGGAAATGGTGACCGGTATATGAGATGGTACAGTCTCCAAAAACTTTGAAGCACTCATAAATATCCCAATATCTTTCTATTAGGAGTGGACACCGGTTCGGGCCGGTTCGGGTTCGGGCCCAAAACCCAAAACCGGCCCAACCGTCGGTTTGTACATATAAAACCGATTCTGACCAGTTGTGTTTTCGGGTTTATCGGGTTCGGTTTTGTTTGGATTCGGGTGGGTAGGTTCGGTTTTTTTCGGATGGGTTCATTTTTTTAATTACATCATGAGTTAACAATTGCCCAATTTTAAATATGTTTTAATAATTTTTTTAAATTACTTCCTGGGTTATTCATGGGCCAACAATAGTCCAATTTTAAGAATCTAGTTTTTTCGTTTTATATTTTGCAAATAACACAAATTTGATAATTTTAAAACTGGACTAATACAACCAAATTTACTTAAAAACTTTTAAAGACCATAAGAAATCTGACATAAATATATTACAACCAATAAAAATATAATTTTTGATCAATAATTAACATAAATACAACCAATAAAAATATAATATTAATACACAACCAAACTATAATATTTGCTCCAGAATATTTGTCCCTTACTATGTCTTCTATTTCTTTATCAATTCCTACAATAAATATTAAGCATTGAGTGAGTAATATAAATTCAGATTCTCAAAAACTAAATTAATTCACAATAGTAAAAAGTCATATCTTCTCAAACTTGTCTATGCATCCAATGAAAAGGGCATATTGCATTAGACATATTCAAATTAACCTAAGTTGAAAAATATTAATGAGACAACAATAAAGTTATCATTCTAATCTAAACTACTCATTGAAACAACAATAAAATCAACAAACAAGCTCACCATACAATGGAGCTCCCTTTTCCACATGCTCAAATTCTGAGGGCACATCCTTGATGGAGTGAAGCATAACTCTTCCACCATGAGTTTTCTAAAATAATCAGCATTCAATAACTATACCACATATTACATAATTATATATAATTATATAACCAACCAGATATTACATAATTTTACATAATTTTCAACATAATTATATAATTATATAGATATTACAAAATTTTACAGATAATTATATAACCAACATGAGTATAATACATAATTCTCAGTTACATAATTATATAGATATTACATAATTAGCAGTCTATTTATATAACATGTCAAAGAAAAACTTTGCTTAGCATTATTTGAGATTTGCAAATAGAGACATTGCACACATGAGGGAGATGAACTATGAGACTGAATCAAGGCAATCTTGGCATTCTCCATGTGGGATTACACAAAAATAGACAATAAAGTGTGCCGCTACTTCTTTTCTTTTCTAAATTTGTTTTGTATCAAGGTGGAGGCAAAACAAAATGTCTATTAATAACCTTCAAGATAGTTGATGAAAACAACTTATAGCTCAATTTTAGGGAAATGGAGGCAAAACCAAATGGTTGTCAAGAGAACTTAAGAATGAACTAAAAGAAATGCTTAAAGGAGTGGTTGTTCCAGAAATGTCTGGAATCCGTGAACAATGCATCTACAAAGTCCACCAAGAATTTGCCAAGCTAATCCACAAGCTTATACACCTCAAGTGATTTCCATTAGTCCTTTTCACGGTCCAAACCCAAATATCTCAAAGGATTTCTAACTAGAACAAACCTATCTCTGGATGATTTTATTTTCAAATTTCAAGAGTGGGAGAATAGAATCAGAATTTGTTATGCAAGGATTTTTAGCTTTAACAGCAATGATTTCTTAAAAATCATTATCATTGATGCATGCTTCATAATTGAAAATTTCTTAGGTTTTCTGAATACGGAAATTGGGTGGAAAATGACCCTATATTACTAAAACCTTGGTTACACGGCGACATTGCACGTGACTTAATACTCCTTGAAAATCAGCTACCATTTTTTTGTTCTCGATGATATATACAAATTAGCTAGTATAACCTATTGAATTTCCATCATTTCTTGCAATTACTATACATTATTTTAAACCATTCAACCTCAACCTGGAAATCCTAAATCCAGAAACAGTACAATGTCCAAAACACTTCACAGATCTGTTAAGAACATTTTTGCTGCTGACATCATTTGGAAAATGATATTGAACATGTATATAGTGTGAGTCAATTATCAGAAGCAGGATTAGTATTTGAATTAAGTGAAAGTAAATGCTTATCATGATTATATAATTACCAGTCTATTTATTCCTATACCACAATCAGTTACATAATTATATAATCAACATGAGTATATTACAAAATTCTCACCTTAACAGTAGCAGAATTATGCATATCATGTGCAGAATTTTCGTATTTCCTGTCATTTGCAGCAGCAGCCTGTTTTCGTCTTGCATCAGCCGAATTTTCATCTTGCAGCAGCAGAATTATGTCTATCATTTGCAGCATAAGGGAAAATGTCACTATGTTACAGAGGCATTCATTATATTACACAGACATTCAAAATGTCATTATTCTTACCCAAATTTCTTCAAAAAGTGTCTGTATTGATATTCCTTAAAAAAATGTCAGTTTTGATATTCCTTAAAAAAGTGTTTGGTTGTGTAATTCAAAAAACCGAGTCATCAATGACTCCAAAAAATTCAGAAAGTGCCTGTAAGTGTAAACCATAGAAAACATTAGCACAACCAGAAGGAATTCAACTTTATTTAATAAAGGGAAATCAACCTTATTTTAGGCACAGCCAGAAGGCTGTGACTGAGTTTGAGAGGACAAAGGGGCTCCACTTCCTGCCGAGGTTTCAGTAAATCCTATAAAACATTTCATTAAAAATTAGCAAAATATTATAAAAATAACTTAAAAGATAACAATTAAGGAAGATAGAAACTATACCTTGAATAACATCTTCAGAAATCTCATACTCCTCATTGAATTCCAAGTCTTTGAATTGGTAAAAGGAAGGCCTCAACCAATTCTGAGCACAAATTAGAGCCTCTGCCATTTCAGGCTTGAGAGAGCTTCTATATACCTCTAAAACCCTCCCACCCGTGCTAAAAGCACTCTCCGAAGCCACAGTTGAAACTGGTGTGGGCATGATATCTCTAACTATTTGGGACAGCACTGGGTATTGAATAGCATTATGTTTCCACCAACAAAGAATGTCAAACTCAGACTTATCCTTTTCATTAAAGGTTAAACATTTCCCTTCTATATAGCTTTGAAGCTCAGTTTCTTCTTCCACTGAATTCATAGACATCAAATGTTCCTGAAAAGCATTTTCCCTAGCTACATATGTTGGTACTTCATTGCTGGCAGCAGTTTCACATTGAGAAACAGCCGCTGCAACCGATGGAGTTGGTCCTCAAGCATTCTCATATTCTTGTTTGTAAACATTAAACATCTTTGAAAGATTTTCATTGACATCTTTCAATATAGATTTCGTAGTGTCAGAATTTTTTCCATACATATCATGAAAGCACCATTCTACATATCGTAACTTATATCGGGGATCAAAGATAACACCAAAGTAAAGGAGTTGGTTCATCTTAGTTATATCAACCCAATATTTACTATATTTTTGCAACATATCCCTAGCCACTTCAGCAAACAACCCATTAAGATTCATGTTTAATTCCTTTAGTTCAATGTAGATTGAAGCCAAGTACGGAAATGCAGTATGCAAGCTTGCTTTTGTTGAAACCGAAAAAACTTTCGTCGCTTCATAATAATTCTTCAAAAACTTAATAAAAACCCTAACATTATCCCAATCTTGACCACTAGGAGGTGAATCAATCTCAAAGAAATCCCTATAAGCTTCATCCTCATCTTCTAGCTTTTCAAAAGCCGTTTGAAACTTTTCAGCCGCATCTAACATCAAATATGTTGAGTTCCATCTTGTTGAAACATCAAGACATACTGACTTCTTGCATAAAATCCCAGCATAATCCACACACTCCTTGAACTTTAAAGCCCTATGGGGTGAAGACCTAACAAACCTAATTGCATTTCTAACATTTGAAATTGAGGTGTTGGCTACTTGTAATCCATCTCTCACAACCAAATTCAGTACATGAGCACAACACCTCATGTGAAAACCAAACCCATCCATTAGAAGTCCATTCATGTTTCTTACTTTTTGTTCTAAATATCTAACAGCAACATCATTTGATGATGCGTTATCCACGGTGATGGTAGAAACATTTCTCAACCCCCACTCTTTCAATACCTCCTCAACCTTCTTGCCAACAGTTTTACCCCGATGATTTGGGATAACCGTAAAGCTAATTATCCTCTTTTGGTAATTCCAATCCCTATCAATAAAATGGGCAGTGAGGGTCAGGTAATTTAGGTTTTGGACAGAAGTCCAACAATCTGTTGTAATTGCCACCCTACTACAATCAGATTTAAAGAACGCTCTCAACCTCACTTTCTCGTCAAGATATAACTGAAAGCAGTCCCTAGCTACAGTTCTCCTTGACGGTATAGAAAATTGGGGCTGCATTTGCCTACAAAAGTACTTAAACCCTTCCCCTTCAACTGTTTTGAATGGTTTCTCATCTAAAATTATAAAATAAGCCAATCCATTTCGACAAGCTACGGCATTAAACCTAGAAGTTAACAGAGCCTCGGTTGTTGAATATGACAAGATTGTTTGGGTAGGGTCGGTAGACAAGTTCAATGGATACTTGGGACATGTTTTCATGTGACTCCTTAAGTTAGATGTTCCATGTTTCTTAGAGTCACACATATACATTTGGTGACAATATTTACAAGCAGCAGTTGGGGGTTCACTATCAGGAATAAGGTTAAAGTGATCCCATACCTCAGATCTCTTCCTGTTACCGTTTGCATTAAGTCTTCTTTTCTTTAGGCCAGTTGGTGGAAGATCTCTTCCTGAAATAATTGGTGTCTGTTGCTGCCCACTTGCTGAAACAAAGAACATAAATCAATAACTTCAAAATTGAATTGAGCTTGCATAAACATAATCATTGGCACTGTCTTTGGAGAATCTCAATTTAAATAAAAATAGCAGTTATAAAGACTAGACAGCTGCTAGTAAAACACAAATCAAAGGGAAAGTGATATTGTTTTTCTAGTGAAAGTGAAAGTGATGAAAGTTTAAGTGATAAAAGTGAAAGTGATAGGCATAATTCTAGTAAAACACATAATTATAGTAAAACATATAATTATATAACCAAAGTGAAAGTGATAAAAGTTTAATATTATCAGTAGGCATAATTCTAGTAAAATACATAATTATAGTAAAACACATAATTATATAACCAAAGTGAAAGTGATAGGCATAATTCTAGTAAAACATATATGAAATAATTATGTGTGAATTTATATATGAACCTTTCTAGTATTTTCTTTTCACATGAAGTACAGTCACTTTATATGTAGAAAAGTGTAACATATTAAAGAGAATCGTATGACTTTGTTGTGTGATTATGACAGAGAGAAACAAAAATCAAATAATTAGACCAAAATAAATTTTGATAATAAACAATAATATTGAAAGGAATGTATAACTAAAAATGGCTCAGTTTTCATTTTATTTTTTCTGTTTTTGGTCATTTCCCAGTACTGATAATAATCATGTTCTTGTAGATATAATAATTATTTAGATATTTTGAGAAAAACCTATTCTCTCAAAACTCAAGAAATTGTACCATACAAAACCACAATATGTAGTCTTCTTTGCTCATGAAACTCAAGCATATATCATCAATTCCACCACTGCTTCAAAAGTACAAACCAGTCCTTTGCTCATGAACAAAACATAAATTAGCAAATGTAAAACTTCATCACCAAAACAGAAATCCACAAAAATGTAAAACTAACTCTACATGAGATGAAATGGTACAAACCAGTTCCTTGCACATCTCCAGCTCCTTGTACATATTCAGCTCCTTGTACATCTCCACCTCCTTGCACATCTCCAGCTCCTTGCATATCTCTATTTCTCAAACAAAATACGATATATTAAAACGAATCCAAATCATACGAGCACAAACGAATATGAGCATATAAGAACAAATCAAAATAAATCCATAAATAAAATTCATCTGACTGAAATGTTACAAACCTGATTGAAAATGAAGGGATATAACTCGTTCGAGCGGTGACGAAAATGGAAGAAATAGACGCAAACCCGTTTACGTCGTCGGATGAGCGTTGAAGGATGAGGGTAGATGCTGATGATGGTGGCGCTGGAAGTGTTAGAGTGTTTAGGGTTTGAAATCAAGTGGGTGAGGGTGACGGCGGTGGAAGAAGCATCGTATCAATTAGGGTTTTGTTAGGTTAGAAGAAGAAAGTTATGTGAGAGAAAAGGGGTAAGTGAGAGAAGTGAGACATGAAAACTGAATAAAAGTTAAATGAAATAAAAAGTTATGTGTGTGTTTATGTGAAACCGGTCGGGTTAGGGGACCGACGGGCCTACATTCTAGAACCGAAACCGACCAAATTAACCCTAACTTACCCGTAACGTCCACCCGCTCAACCCGTTCATCCGAACAGACCCGACCCAAGTGGCAATTTTGTCTTCAGTTCGGTCGGTTATGTCCGGTTGGCATTTTTATGCCCACTCCTAGTGACACTAATAGACAAGTCAAACAAGAGATTTAGAGGTGATAGAAATAAAATTTAAAAGGCAAGCAAGACAGTTTGTCTAACTAAACAAGGCAACTATGACAACTCCACATGGATATGATAAATATTTAAAGGTGGGGGAGGTTTAACGTGTCAGTTGAGCAATCCATATTGCATAAGGAATCAATAAAACTAGGGGGAATATTATATTTTTTGCCGTAAATAAATACACAAAATATATTATATGTTATTTTATCTATATTTATATTATTCAATATTTGAAAGTATAATATGATTGAAAAATTAATATTATTTCAATATTTGAAACAATAATATGATTGATAAATTAATATTTTTTAATATTTGAAACAAATAAAATTGTTTTTGTTTATATCAATAATTTTTTCTCGTATATATTAATAAATTAATCAACAATGTTTATTTTTTTCGTATAACTTTTTTTGAATCAACAATATACTTTTGTCTATAAATAAATATACAAATTATATTACATCAAATTTTATCTAAATTCAATATAAATATGTCAATTTTTTTAAAACTGATATAAATTTAACCTATAAAAATAAAATAGAAGAGAGATTAATATCATCGTATTATTATTATTTAAACAAATTCAATTCAAACAGCGTTTCATTAAGATCTAAATTTTACTTGGGTTCAATAATAACATAAATATGAGAATCAATATTTTTCATAAAAAAATTAAGAAAAAGTGAGAAATGAGTACAAACATATACTATCCTATCTCTATTGCTTAATGTTTACTACGTACATAAATAAAAAAAATATTACAATAAGAATATCAAAAGATATCATAATGTTAGAATATTATATTGTTATTCATTTTAAAATTAAAGAAGTATAGAGTGTGAAGTTTTAATTAAAGACGACATATATGGAAATGGAATAGTAGTATTTGTATCACACAATTTTATGAACTAATCTGGCATTGCCAATTTGTCATCTTCACCATATTACTTAGAGTTAAAATTTCAATGAAGTTCTATTTTGGGTTTATTTTGATTTTATATTAGATGATATTGATGTTATAGAAAGTAGGAGTGGGCATAAAAATGCCAACCGGACATAACCGACCGAACTGAAGACAAAATTGCCACTTGGGTCGGGTCTGTTCGGATGAACGGGTTGAGCGGGTGGACGTTACGGGTAAGTTAGGGTTAATTTGGTCGGTTTCGGTTCTAGAATGTAGGCCCGTCGGTCCCCTAACCCGACCGGTTTCACATAAACACACACATAACTTTTTATTTCATTTAACTTTTATTCAGTTTTCATGTCTCACTTCTCTCACTTACCCCTTTTCTCTCACATAACTTTCTTCTTCTAACCTAACAAAACCCTAATTGATACGATGCTTCTTCCACCGCCGTCACCCTCACCCACTTGATTTCAAACCCTAAACACTCTAACACTTCCAGCGCCACCATCATCAGCATCTACCCTCATCCTTCAACGCTCATCCGACGACGTAAACGGGTTTGCGTCTATTTCTTCCATTTTCGTCACCGCTCGAACGAGTTATATCCCTTCATTTTCAATCAGGTTTGTAACATTTCAGTCAGATGAATTTTATTTATGGATTTATTTTGATTTGTTCTTATATGCTCATATTCGTTTGTGCTCGTATGATTTGGATTCGTTTTAATATATCGTATTTTGTTTGAGAAATAGAGATATGCAAGGAGCTGGAGATGTGCAAGGAGGTGGAGATGTACAAGGAGCTGAATATGTACAAGGAGCTGGAGATGTGCAAGGAACTGGTTTGTACCATTTCATCTCATGTAGAGTTAGTTTTACATTTTTGTGGATTTCTGTTTTGGTGATGAAGTTTTACATTTGCTAATTTATGTTTTGTTCATGAGCAAAGGACTGGTTTGTACTTTTGAAGCAGTGGTGGAATTGATGATATATGCTTGAGTTTCATGAGCAAAGAAGACTACATATTGTGGTTTTGTATGGTACAATTTCTTGAGTTTTGAGAGAATAGGTTTTTCTCAAAATATCTAAATAATTATTATATCTACAAGAACATGATTATTATCAGTACTGGGAAATGACCAAAAACAGAAAAAATAAAATGAAAACTGAGCCATTTTTAGTTATACATTCCTTTCAATATTATTGTTTATTATCAAAATTTATTTTGGTCTAATTATTTGATTTTTGTTTCTCTCTGTCATAATCACACAACAAAGTCATACGATTCTCTTTAATATGTTACACTTTTCTACATATAAAGTGACTGTACTTCATGTGAAAAGAAAATACTAGAAAGGTTCATATATAAATTCACACATAATTATTTCATATATGTTTTACTAGAATTATGCCTATCACTTTCACTTTGGTTATATAATTATGTGTTTTACTATAATTATGTATTTTACTAGAATTATGCCTACTGATAATATTAAACTTTTATCACTTTCACTTTGGTTATATAATTATATGTTTTACTATAATTATGTGTTTTACTAGAATTATGCCTATCACTTTCACTTTTATCACTTAAACTTTCATCACTTTCACTTTCACTAGAAAAACAATATCACTTTCCCTTTGATTTGTGTTTTACTAGCAGCTGTCTAGTCTTTATAACTGCTATTTTTATTTAAATTGAGATTCTCCAAAGACAGTGCCAATGATTATGTTTATGCAAGCTCAATTCAATTTTGAAGTTATTGATTTATGTTCTTTGTTTCAGCAAGTGGGCAGCAACAGACACCAATTATTTCAGGAAGAGATCTTCCACCAACTGGCCTAAAGAAAAGAAGACTTAATGCAAACGGTAACAGGAAGAGATCTGAGGTATGGGATCACTTTAACCTTATTCCTGATAGTGAACCCCCAACTGCTGCTTGTAAATATTGTCACCAAATGTATATGTGTGACTCTAAGAAACATGGAACATCTAACTTAAGGAGTCACATGAAAACATGTCCCAAGTATCCATTGAACTTGTCTACCGACCCTACCCAAACAATCTTGTCATATTCAACAACCGAGGCTCTGTTAACTTCTAGGTTTAATGCCGTAGCTTGTCGAAATGGATTGGCTTATTTTATAATTTTAGATGAGAAACCATTCAAAACAGTTGAAGGGGAAGGGTTTAAGTACTTTTGTAGGCAAATGCAGCCCCAATTTTCTATACCGTCAAGGAGAACTGTAGCTAGGGACTGCTTTCAGTTATATCTTGACGAGAAAGTGAGGTTGAGAGCGTTCTTTAAATCTGATTGTAGTAGGGTGGCAATTACAACAGATTGTTGGACTTCTGTCCAAAACCTAAATTACCTGACCCTCACTGCCCATTTTATTGATAGGGATTGGAATTACCAAAAGAGGATAATTAGCTTTACGGTTATCCCAAATCATCGGGGTAAAACTGTTGGCAAGAAGGTTGAGGAGGTATTGAAAGAGTGGGGGTTGAGAAATGTTTCTACCATCACCGTGGATAACGCATCATCAAATGATGTTGCTGTTAGATATTTAGAACAAAAAGTAAGAAACATGAATGGACTTCTAATGGATGGGTTTGGTTTTCACATGAGGTGTTGTGCTCATGTACTGAATTTGGTTGTGAGAGATGGATTACAAGTAGCCAACACCTCAATTTCAAATGTTAGAAATGCAATTAGGTTTGTTAGGTCTTCACCCCATAGGGCTTTAAAGTTCAAGGAGTGTGTGGATTATGCTGGGATTTTATGCAAGAAGTCAGTATGTCTTGATGTTTCAACAAGATGGAACTCAACATATTTGATGTTAGATGCGGCTGAAAAGTTTCAAACGGCTTTTGAAAAGCTAGAAGATGAGGATGAAGCTTATAGGGATTTCTTTGAGATTGATTCACCTCCTAGTGGTCAAGATTGGGATAATGTTAGGGTTTTTATTAAGTTTTTGAAGAATTATTATGAAGCGACGAAAGTTTTTTCGGTTTCAACAAAAGCAAGCTTGCATACTGCATTTCCGTACTTGGCTTCAATCTACATTGAACTAAAGGAATTAAACATGAATCTTAATGGGTTGTTTGCTGAAGTGGCTAGGGATATGTTGCAAAAATATAGTAAATATTGGGTTGATATAACTAAGATGAACCAACTCCTTTACTTTGGTGTTATCTTTGATCCCCGATATAAGTTACGATATGTAGAATGGTGCTTTCATGATATGTATGGAAAAAATTCTGACACTACGAAATCTATATTGAAAGATGTCAATGAAAATCTTTCAAAGATGTTTAATGTTTACAAACAAGAATATGAGAATGCTTGAGGACCAACTCCATCGGTTGCAGCGGCTGTTTCTCAATGTGAAACTGCTGCCAGCAATGAAGTACCAACATATGTAGCTAGGGAAAATGCTTTTCAGGAACATTTGATGTCTATGAATTCAGTGGAAGAAGAAACTGAGCTTCAAAGCTATATAGAAGGGAAATGTTTAACCTTTAATGAAAAGGATAAGTCTGAGTTTGACATTCTTTGTTGGTGGAAACATAATGCTATTCAATACCCAGTGCTGTCCCAAATAGTTAGAGATATCATGCCCACACCAGTTTCAACTGTGGCTTCGGAGAGTGCTTTTAGCACGGGTGGGAGGGTTTTAGAGGTATATAGAAGCTCTCTCAAGCCTGAAATGGCAGAGGCTCTAATTTGTGCTCAGAATTGGTTGAGGCCTTCCTTTTACCAATTCAAAGACTTGGAATTCAATGAGGAGTATGAGATTTCTGAAGATGTTATTCAAGGTATAGTTTCTATCTTCCTTAATTGTTATCTTTTAAGTTATTTTTATAATATTTTGCTAATTTTTAATGAAATGTTTTATAGGATTTACTGAAACCTCGGCAGGAAGTGGAGCCCCTTTGTCCTCTCAAACTCAGTCACAGCCTTCTGGCTGTGCCTAAAATAAGGTTGATTTCCCTTTATTAAATAAAGTTGAATTCCTTCTGGTTGTGCTAATGTTTTCTATGGTTTACACTTACAGGCACTTTCTGAATTTTTTGGAGTCATTGATGACTCGGTTTTTTGAATTACACAACCAAACACTTTTTTAAGGAATATCAAAACTGACATTTTTTTAAGGAATATCAATACAGACACTTTTTGAAGAAATTTGGGTAAGAATAATGACATTTTGAATGTCTGTGTAATATAATGAATGCCTCTGTAACATAGTGACATTTTCCCTTATGCTGCAAATGATAGACATAATTCTGCTGCTGCAAGATGAAAATTCGGCTGATGCAAGACGAAAACAGGCTGCTGCTGCAAATGACAGGAAATACGAAAATTCTGCACATGATATGCATAATTCTGCTACTGTTAAGGTGAGAATTTTGTAATATACTCATGTTGATTATATAATTATGTAACTGATTGTGGTATAGGAATAAATAGACTGGTAATTATATAATCATGATAAGCATTTACTTTCACTTAATTCAAATACTAATCCTGCTTCTGATAATTGACTCACACTATATACATGTTCAATATCATTTTCCAAATGATGTCAGCAGCAAAAATGTTCTTAACAGATCTGTGAAGTGTTTTGGACATTGTACTGTTTCTGGATTTAGGATTTCCAGGTTGAGGTTGAATGGTTTAAAATAATGTATAGTAATTGCAAGAAATGATGGAAATTCAATAGGTTATACTAGCTAATTTGTATATATCATCGAGAACAAAAAAATGGTAGCTGATTTTCAAGGAGTATTAAGTCACGTGCAATGTCGCCGTGTAACCAAGGTTTTAGTAATATAGGGTCATTTTCCACCCAATTTCCGTATTCAGAAAACCTAAGAAATTTTCAATTATGAAGCATGCATCAATGATAATGATTTTTAAGAAATCATTGCTGTTAAAGCTAAAAATCCTTGCATAACAAATTCTGATTCTATTCTCCCACTCTTGAAATTTGAAAATAAAATCATCCAGAGATAGGTTTGTTCTAGTTAGAAATCCTTTGAGATATTTGGGTTTGGACCGTGAAAAGGACTAATGGAAATCACTTGAGGTGTATAAGCTTGTGGATTAGCTTGGCAAATTCTTGGTGGACTTTGTAGATGCATTGTTCACGGATTCCAGACATTTCTGGAACAACCACTCCTTTAAGCATTTCTTTTAGTTCATTCTTAAGTTCTCTTGACAACCATTTGGTTTTGCCTCCATTTCCCTAAAATTGAGCTATAAGTTGTTTTCATCAACTATCTTGAAGGTTATTAATAGACATTTTGTTTTGCCTCCACCTTGATACAAAACAAATTTAGAAAAGAAAAGAAGTAGCGGCACACTTTATTGTCTATTTTTGTGTAATCCCACATGGAGAATGCCAAGATTGCCTTGATTCAGTCTCATAGTTCATCTCCCTCATGTGTGCAATGTCTCTATTTGCAAATCTCAAATAATGCTAAGCAAAGTTTTTCTTTGACATGTTATATAAATAGACTGCTAATTATGTAATATCTATATAATTATGTAACTGAGAATTATGTATTATACTCATGTTGGTTATATAATTATCTGTAAAATTTTGTAATATCTATATAATTATATAATTATGTTGAAAATTATGTAAAATTATGTAATATCTGGTTGGTTATATAATTATATATAATTATGTAATATGTGGTATAGTTATTGAATGCTGATTATTTTAGAAAACTCATGGTGGAAGAGTTATGCTTCACTCCATCAAGGATGTGCCCTCAGAATTTGAGCATGTGGAAAAGGGAGCTCCATTGTATGGTGAGCTTGTTTGTTGATTTTATTGTTGTTTCAATGAGTAGTTTAGATTAGAATGATAACTTTATTGTTGTCTCATTAATATTTTTCAACTTAGGTTAATTTGAATATGTCTAATGCAATATGCCCTTTTCATTGGATGCATAGACAAGTTTGAGAAGATATGACTTTTTACTATTGTGAATTAATTTAGTTTTTGAGAATCTGAATTTATATTACTCACTCAATGCTTAATATTTATTGTAGGAATTGATAAAGAAATAGAAGACATAGTAAGGGACAAATATTCTGGAGCAAATATTATAGTTTGGTTGTGTATTAATATTATATTTTTATTGGTTGTATTTATGTTAATTATTGATCAAAAATTATATTTTTATTGGTTGTAATATATTTATGTCAGATTTCTTATGGTCTTTAAAAGTTTTTAAGTAAATTTGGTTGTATTAGTCCAGTTTTAAAATTATCAAATTTGTGTTATTTGCAAAATATAAAACGAAAAAACTAGATTCTTAAAATTGGACTATTGTTGGCCCATGAATAACCCAGGAAGTAATTTAAAAAAATTATTAAAACATATTTAAAATTGGGCAATTGTTAACTCATGATGTAATTAAAAAAATGAACCCATCCGAAAAAAACCGAACCTACCCACCCGAATCCAAACAAAACCGAACCCGATAAACCCGAAAACACAACTGGTCAGAATCGGTTTTATATGTACAAACCGACGGTTGGGCCGGTTTTGGGTTTTGGGCCCGAACCCGAACCGGCCCGAACCGGTGTCCACTCCTAAGTGTCACACTTCAGTATAAGAGTTGAGTCAGTAAACAACTTCTTTATCAATCTCTAAAAGTTTACTAGCTTATTTACAACCAATCATTTAATATTATTTAATTATTTAAATTTGAGAGGTTTATAAAACAGTTTACTTTATGATAAGTAACTTTATTCATTTTTTTTGTGATAGGGTAGATAAGAATTTTCCATTCTAAATTAGTGATCGAGATTTCAATGAAAAACTTTCTAAGTATGAGTCTATTTTAAATTGGCATAATAATAATAATTATGTATGAATTAAAGCTATAAAATTAATTTTATTTAAAGGCAAGTAAATTTTAATATTTATCCTACATTTTGGTAGGCCATCAAAGCAATATGTAATCTTAATTTTTTTATATATTAGTCATATTTGCATTACATATATTTTGAGGCAAGTAAATAACTACTCTATATTATTTTAACTAATCAATTGTTTTTTTATTGCATAACTTATATATTTTTAAAATTCAAAAATAATAATAAATGCCTTATTTGAGTTTTGTATAGTTTTAAAAAAAAATAATTAAATATATTGATTTTAATGATAAATTTAATATATTTTTTTATTAAATAGTTAGTAGAGTAGTTAAAAATATTGAAAATGATAAGAACACAATGATAAAAATAAAAATAAAATTATATTTGTTGAAAAAAACTGATTTTAGAATATTAATTAATATTTATGAATTAATAGAATTTACTAAACTAGGATTATCAAAGAGAAGAAAAGATAGAAGAGAAAAAACTTATGAATTTCATAGTAAGTCTTTTTGTGTAAATGTTATATTGTCAAGTATGATATTTATACTACTTGAAATACTACTATTACACCAATGTAATGATTAGTCATACTATTTTAGATAGATATTTCAACCCTATAATAGTATGTAGATAAATATGTATATTTATAATAATATTATAAATCTTATAACAATTATAAATATTATAACACTCCCCCTTTGAAATATCTATTATGATGCTTCATTGAAGTCTTATCAAGAAGGAACTTGTGGGAACATATATTGCCTCGTTAAAAACCTTATAAGGAAAAACTCATTGGGATAAAAACCTTAATAAGGGAAAAAAAGTACAATATGATGCCCCCCTCAACATAACACATTTAGTTCTTCTTTAAAGATCTCGAAGGTGGCACATTCCAATATTTTGTACATGCTTCTTGAAAACTGAAGTAGGAAGTGCCTTTGTAAAGAGATTTGTCACATTATCACTAGAACGAATATATTGAATATTAACCTCTTTGTTTCTTTCGAGTTCTTGTGTGAATGAAAAGAACTTTAGAGGGATATGCTTGGTCCTATCACTTTTGATGTAACCTTCTTTCATCTGGGTAACACATGCAGCATTGTCCTCATACAAAATTGTTGGATTATTATCAAATGGTAAACCAGATGCTCCTTGGATATGTCTAGTTACCGATCGATCGTAACCATCTACATTCTTTGCTTGCTTAATGAAGAGCAATTACTTCAACATGATTTGAAGAAGTTGCTATAAGTGTTTGCTTTTGTGATCTCCATGATATTGTAGTGTTATCATATGTAAATATATATCCAGTATGTGATTTAGCATTATGTGGATCTGACAAATATTCTGCATCTGCATAACCAATCAAAACTGGTTTTGTATTGTTAGAGTAAAATAAACCAAGGTCAGATGTACCTCGAAGATATCGAAATATATGTTTTATTCCTTTCCGATGCCTTTTAGTAGGACACAAACTGAATCTTGCTAGTAAGTTAACTGCAAAAGCTATATCAGGTCTTGTATAGTTAGCAAGATACATGAGTGCCCCAATAGCACTGAGGTATGGTACTTCAGAGCCAAGATCTTCTTCATTAACTTCCTTGGGTCTAAAAGGATCAATTTTAACGTTAAGTGTTCTACCCATCATTGGAGTACTTAAAGGGTTTGCTTTGTCCATGCTAAACCTTTTTCAATATCCTTTCTATATAATTTTATTGATGTACCAATATACCATTTTTAGTATACTCAATCTATAAACCAAGACAAAACTTTGTTTTTCCCAAATCTTTCATTTCAAATTCTTTCTTTAAGTAATCTCTTGCTTCCTTTATTTCTCCATTAGTTCTAATGATATTTAAATCATCAACATAGACAGCAATTATTACCAAACCATATATTGTTTTTCTTATAAAAACACAAGGACAAATAGGATTATTTTCATAGCCTTCTTTAAGCAAATATTCACTTAGTCTATTATACCACATGCGCCCTGATTGTTTTAATCCACACAATGATCTTTGCAGCTTAATTGCATACATTTCTCTAGGTTTTAATGTCTCAGGCATTTTAAATCCTTCTGGGATTTTCATGTATATATCAGTATCAAGTGATCCATACAAATAAGCAGTAACAACATCCATAACATACATATCAAGTTTGTTAAATACTGATAAACCAATTAAATAACGAAAAAGTAATGACATCCATAACAGGAGAATAAGTTACCTCATAATTGATTCCTGGTCTTTGATAAAAACCTTGTGCAACAAGGCGAGCCTTGTATTTGACAATCTCATTTTTCTCATTTCGTTTTCTTACAAAGACCCATTTATATCCAACTGGTTTCACATCTTTCGGTATAGCTGTAATGGGGCCAAATACTTTTCGATTTTTAAGAGAATTTAGTTCAGTATCTATTGCATCCTTCCAATTACTCCAATCATGTCTATTTTGACATTCATTCATAGTTTTTGGTTCAGGATCATCATTTTCATTCATAATTTCACATGCAATGGAGAATGAAAATATTCCATCTATATTTATATCTTTTTCGGTTCCACAAAGTTACTTTATCAACATAATTAACTGAAATTTCAAGATAATTCTTGTTTTCATTTTCATTATCAGTGATCTCATTATCATCATCTTGTGCTTCTTCGAGAGCACATTTTTCAACCGCGGATTTATTATTATCTAGTGTCTTTTCAAGATCATTGTCAACCAAATTCATCTTTTCCATACACTTTCTTTTTCTGGGATTTTTGTCTTTGGATCCCATAGGCCGGCCACTTTCAAGTGTGCATTTGATATACTTGCTACATCATTTATTTTCGAAATTTCAATCCGAGTTGGGACATTTACAGCTGGTACATATGATTTTGTGACTCTTTTCAAACCAGTAAATGAATCTGGCAGTTGATTTGCTAAATTCTATAAGTGCACAATTTTCTTTACATTTTCTTCCCATGATTTATTATATGGATCCAAATGTAATAAATGCGGTACATACCATGATATTTCATTTTCTGATTGTTTGTTTTCTCCCCCTAATGTTGGAAATTTCGTTTCGTCAAAATGACAATCAGCAAATTTTTCCTGAAAAACATCACTTGTTAAAGGTTCAAGATATCTAATAATAAATGGTGATTCATACCCGACGTATATTCTCAATCTCCTTTGAGGTCCAATTTTAGTTCTTTGTGGTGGAGCTATTGGGACATATATTGCACAACCATAAATCTTTAAATGTGAAATATTAGGTTCTTTACCAATGGCAAGTTGATAAGGGGTATGTTTATGATCAGTACTTGGCCTTAAACGTATGAGTGTTGCAGCATGTAAAATTGCATGACCCCAAACAGTAACTGGTAGTTTAGTTCTCATTATTAATGGTCTAGCAATATATTGAAGACGTTTGATTAATGACTCCGCTAAACCATTTTGTGTATGCACATGAGGAACAGGGTGTTCAACAGTAATTCCAATTGACATGCAATAATTATTAAACGATTTAGATATAAATTCACCAGTATTGTCAAGTCTAATTTTCTTTATAGTATAATCAGGAAGTTGAGCTCTAAGTTTAATTATTTGTGCAAGAAATTTTGCAAATTCTATATCACGACTTGACAGTAAGCATACATATGACCATCTACTAGATGCATCAATCAATACCATAAAATACCTGAATGGTCCTGATGGTGGATGGATAGGTCCACATATATCTCCTTGAATTATTTCAAGAAATGCCGATAATTCTGTCTGAATTTTGTCTGGTGAATGCTTTGTTATTAGTTTTCCAAGGGAGCAAGCTTCACATGGTTTATCTCCTTTTGTAAGCTTTAAACCTTTCAATGGATGACCATGTGTACTTTCAACTATTTTACGCATCATTGTTGAACCAGGGTGACCTAAACAATCATGACATAATGTCATCATTTTGGAATCTTCTTTTACTATCAAATTATATTCAATTGCATGTATATAAGTATTATGTAATCCAGAAGGCAACTTTGGTAGTTTTTCTAAAATTTTCTTCTTTCCCAAAACATTGGCGGTGATATTAATGTATTTCATGTTACATTCAGTTGCAGTTTCAGTATCATATCCTTGATGATATATGTCATTAAAGCTCAACAAATTTCTCTTTGATTTTGGTGAGTATAAAGCATTTTTAATGATAAACTTTGTCCCATTTGGTAATATGAACATAGCATTACATGTTCCTTCAATCAAATCTGCAGGACCTGAGATTGTATTTATTACACCTTTAGTAGGATTTATTTCAGTAAAATATTTCTTACTTTTAAGGATTGTATGGGTAGTCTCACTATCCGGAATGAAAATGTCTTTGACACGTTCCATGTCTAGCCTTCTTAAAAAAGAGAGTAATTAGAGAGTAAATCAACAACATATTTAATATTTTATTTCATGCAAATATAAGATACATAAAACAACATACATATTCTTGAATTAATACATATTCCAAATATAAAGTTAATACAAGCATATCACACATTATTCAAATAGTTACTTATTCCATTGTTCCTTCAACGAAATCAGCAGTCTCAAAATATGTATTATCATTTATGGGTTCTATCTCATTAAAATTCACTTCTTTTCCATTTTCTTCTACAGAAGCCATTTTTCTTTTACACAACTGTTCTGGTGTTCTACACACCTTAGACCAATGACCTTTCTTTCCGCATCTGTAGCATACATTCTCATAATTTCTTGAGTGACCTTCTTGGATATACTCGCCATTTCCTTGGCAATTCCAATTATTTTGGCCATATCTGGGTGATCTATAATTATTCATATGACCTCGTCCACGTCCTCTACCACGCAAATGGTTTCGGTCGTGGAAAACGTTTCGACCATGATATCCTCTTGGATTGTGACCATCAAAATGAACACGGCCATTATTACCATCAAAACGAACATGATCACCACGTCTCTTAAGAAGATTAGAGTCGTCATTCCCACGATTAAAGGTTGTGACGTTAATTTCAGGATATGTTATTGTTCATGTGGGTCGTGTCTGGTGGTTTTTTATAAGGAGCTCGTTATTTTGTTCTGCCACCAGAAGAGCTGCAACTAAATCAGAATACTCAGCGAATTCCCTCATTCTATATTGTTGTTGCAATAATACTTGAGATGCATGGAAAGTTGAAATTTGTTTCCAACTTTTCTTTTTCAGTTATAATTGTTCCACGAAATTCAAGTTGCTATAATTTGGTGCATAACAGAGTTATACGCAATGACACTTTTATAATCTTGGAACCTTAACTTGTTCCACTGATCCATTAATGAGGGTAATAAGACTTTCTTCTGATGTCCAAATCTTGCTTTGATTTTGTCCCACAAAATCTTGGGATTTTTAGCATTTGAATATTCTGTTTGCAATCCATCATCAAGATGATGTTTGATTATTCTGTTCACTTTTGACTTTTTCATTTCCATTTCATCTGGGTCGTCTATTGATTTTCCAAAATGGCCTCCTTCAAGTATTTTGTTAAGTCCCTCACATGTAAGGTATTCGATCAAATTGTTATTTCAGGTTATGAAGTTGTCCCCAGTTATGCTTAGGATTTTGAAGTGATGCTTAAGATTTGACATGATTATATCTATAATTTAGATGAACATAATCAAAATTTAATACATAAACAATATATATATATATATATATATATATATATATATATATATATATATATATATATATATATATATATATATATATATATATATATATATATATATATATATATCAATAACAACGATTACAAAAAAAATGATCATGATTTATTTAAAAACCTTTACTAATAAACCAAGCTAAGAGTAGTAATGGTAAAACAATAAGTATCATTAATGTTATAAAATCATTACCTAGTTCTTCATGCTTGATGATACATATAAAGAATAAAATAATGACAAGTAGAGTGACGAACAAAAGAAAAAATTTAGCCATTTGAAAGATATGGATGAATATTTGAGAATGGTGTAAAATTTATGAAAGAAGTTGAATGATATATAGATAAATTTGTAAAATGACCGTTAATGTTACCGTTAGAGAAAAGAAAAAGAAAAAGGAAAAAGAGAAATAAAAGATAAATATCATCAAAATCAAATTAAAGTGTGTTAAAAATTAACTAGCTATTATGAGGGTTTAGAGATAATTATAAGATAACATATGAGGTTTTCAGACCTCCATTGAATATAAAATTTAGTAACTGAAAATAAAATATAGCAATAGCATGTGAGATTTTAAACCTCCACTAAATATAAAAGTTAATAACTGAATAAAAAAAATTAGTCACAACATGTGAGATTTTAAACCTCCACTAAATATAAAAATTAGTAACTGAAATATAAAAATTAGTAGCAACATGTGAGATTTTAAACTTCCACTAAATATAAAAGTTAGTAACTGAAATATAAAAATTAGTAGTAATATGTGGGATTTTAAACCTCCACTAAATATAAAAGTTAGTAACTGAAATATTAAAATTAGTAGCAACATGTGAGATTTTAAACCTCCACTAAATATAAAAGTTAGTAACTGAAATATAAAAATTAATAGCTAACATGTGAGATTTTAAACCTCTACTAAATATAAAAGTTAGTAACTGAAATATAAAAATTAGTAGTAATATGTGGGATTTTAAACCTCCACTAAATATAAAAGTTAGTAACTAAAATATTAAAATTAGTAGCAACATGTGAGATTTTAAACTTCCACTAAATATAAAAGTTAGTAACTGAAATATAAAAATTAATAGCTAACATGTGAGATTTTAAACCTCCACTAAATATAAAAGTTAGTAACTGAGATATAAAAATTAGTAGTAATATGTGGGATTTTAAATCTCCACTAAATATAAAAGTTAGTAACTGAAATATAAAAATTAGTAGCAACATGTGAGATTTTAAACCTCCACTAAATATAAAAGTTAGTAACTGAAATATAAAAATTAATAGCTAACATGTGAGATTTTAAACCTCCACTTAATATAAAAGTTAGTAACTGAAATATAAAAATTATTAACTCCATATGGGATTTTAAACCTTCATACAAAATATATAAAAGTCACACTTATTATAGAGCACTTGACAAGTTATCAGTTTTCTATAACAAGAAATTAAAGTAAAATTAACGATAAAAATCATTTTAGTTATAAATCCCTTGACTAACTGCCAGTTTTCTATAAGCATGTTAAATAATAAAAATTATAGTAATAATAAGATTAAAGAGATAAGTTTAGTAGATATATCTAGTGTAGTAGATATATCTAGTGTAGTAATAACTTCCGTTAGAAACGATCGTGTTGAGAAAAACCGATTTTAGAATATTAATTAATATTTATGAACTAATATAATTTACTAAACTATGATTATCAAAGAGAAGAAAAGATAGAAGAGAGAAAACTTATGAATTTCATAGTAAGTTTTTTTTTGTATAAATATTACATTGTCAAGTATGATATTTATACTATTTGAAATACTACTATTACATCAATGTAATAATTAGTCCTACTATTTTATATAGATATTTCAACTCTATAATAGTATGTAGATAAATATATATATATATATATATATATATATATATATATATATATATATATATATATATATATATATATATATATATATATATATATATATATATATATATATATATATATATATATATATATTTATAATAATATTATAAATATTATAACAATATTGATATTCTAAAGACATTTATTTTTAAAAGTGGAAAAATACAAATGACAAACTTTTTATGTGATGGAGGTAGTTCTTCTCACGACAAGAACAAGTGGAGCACTATTGTGAGAAGAAAAAAAGTCCATTGCGGTACAACAATTATCAATGGGTAAACATCATGACAAAATTTAAAGACAAAAAACATGGTTAAAATAATAGCCACAAGATTTTGTCAACATGTAAGCCACACAAACTTCCACGAGCCCACTTATCACATGCATATTACACATATTTCAACCATTCTCTAATACTCCCTTCTATCTATAAATCATCCAATTGAAATAAAAGAATAAATTAATAATTAATTTCAATTTTTAGTATATATTTTTTAATTTTATTCTCTAGTAATATTATTTTCATTATTTTTAATAGATGATAAAAATGTTTTAATAAAAATATTATTTTTTCTCTTTTAAATATTTATTTTTCTTAGTCTGTGAGGAATGATCGGCTTGATCATTTATTGTAGGATGAAAAGAATACTAAAGATAATTTCAACTAATACACTATTTTTTCAATCATTTTATTTTACTAACTGTGGTCTTTCTTTCTCAAATTATAAAACGTTATGATATTTCGAGCATGTTAAATAATATAATCATTGTTATATAGTAAAGATAAATTATATATAAGTTTATAATATTATTTTTCATTTTATTTTAGATAAAAACAAATTTAAAATATAAGGCAAAAATAATAAAATATAATAGAAATTATATTAAACAAATATTATTAACGTTGTATTGAAATTATAAAATAGATTATAATGTAAAAAAACTTTAAAAAATTTTAAATTTAAGATAAAGGAAGAACTATATTTTTTATTTAACTTTAAGAAATGCGTGTTGACCAATTTTTCAACAACACAACACAAATCATAAGTTTTTATTTACCAACTCAAATTTTAAATATTGAGTTTTTGTAACTTATTTGACCTGATCAGGGGGAACCTTCTATTTGTGAGCAGTTTCAGCGATGGAGAAAATAGGGGTGTACATGCAAGTTATTCCGATGCTAAAGTGAGAATGTGTTTATAGATAAGAGCAAGTACAAAAAACGTAAGAGAATAAAATATCTGACCTTCTAGTGAAAGAGAGTTTTTATAATGTGCCCCAAACGCTGGGTCAAAGTTTCCTTCATGGGTTGGATCAGCTAGGCTCAAAGGGGGAACATCCAGGATTTGCGTGGGAGCAGTTAAGACCTAATATGTGGTATTTCCCCTAGTCCAACTGCTCCGCAAGTCCTGGAGAGTACTGCGTAGACAATTGACTTTAAGAGTGGAGCACGTGTGGGAGGTGCTCTCCCCCACGCCCTTAACAGTTGGGCCTTGGGCTTGTGTCCGACAAACTGGTTTATGCCAGACACACCTAGTGTCAGGCCCAGTCCAGAACAGGATCCCCCCAAGTCGCAACTCCAGTGCGGAGTGACGACTTAAGGATGGAATCTTGTCGAGCAAATTACGCGAGGTGGTTTATTGACTCTAAGTATGAAATGGGTTGGTGTTGACGAGGAACAGTTGCTCGAAGCCAGTTGTGGTCGTTGTTGACCATGGCGGTTGTATGAAGCTTTCCTTGGCGATTTTGGGTGTCGAGGAGAATCGTATGAAGCTTCCCTTGGCGCTTTTAGCTGTCGAGGAGAATCATATGAAGCTTTCCTTGGCACTTTTGGCTGTTGAGGAGAATCACGTGCCCGATGCTTTGAGGGATGAAGATTTCTTGATTTTGGGGAACTTAAAGATGACATGTGTTTGTCCTTTTGTTTTTCGTGTCATAATGGAAATTAATGTCAGTCTCCTCATTTCTTGCGTGGCGGCGCATTAAGTGCCATGATTACCTAGGGAATCTAGGTAGTCTAGGAAATAACGGCCTAGGCGCATTTCCTCGTGTGAGTGCTATAAGAGTTTGTGGGGAAAACTTCTCCTCACTCCTCTTTTTCACTCCTCAACTCTCCTCAGGCTATCACCGACATTTATCTGCTCTCACCGGAGTTTCTCTGCTCTCACCGGAAAACTTCCTTCCTCCATCTAAGTCATCGTAGAGTTTCCTCGCCGTCGTACACTCAAGCAAGTCCCCTCTCCTTTTCCAGTAGCAGTAGGTTTTTCTTTGATTTTTCTCGGGTGGTTATTCACCGGAGCTGTTGAGGAGGCCTCTCCACGGTATACTCAGATGAATCTTCTGATGAATCTGTCGGTCAGCGTATCCGTTTCCGGTGGGTATTCCTTGAAAACTATCGAGGAAGACCCTCCTCGGGTGTTAGTCAAGGGATTTCTAATGAATGTCTCGGGCATCATATGAACTTTCCGATGAATCCATAACGCATCACATGAATCCCCCAAGGATGGTTTATCTCGCCCCTCGTTGCGAGTTTCTTTCCCCTACTATGGTCTTCACCCTTCACTTGATCTGCGGTGGAAAGGTAGATTTGATGTGACATCGAATTCACTGGTTTCCTCTGCTTTTCTGGTAAAGATGGACTCGTATGGAATGGACGAGGATGTCAAGGTGGATGAGGTGAACGAGGACGTAAAAGTGGATGAGCAGGAGGTGGACGAGCATGAATCGGACGAGCACGAAGCAGACGAAGATGGATCCGCTGCTTATGTTGCGCCTGACTTGTCATGGGCCGGGGAAGAACCGTTGGAGACGAGTTCTTGCTTTGTGGAGTACCATCACAGTGCCTATATCGTTATGGAGGATTTGGTGCAGGGGGGCTCCTAGAAATTGGGACTACGTTGCTCCTCGTCCAGAACAGCGGATATGCTCGATGTTTGGGGAAACATGTTTCCCTATGTATGAATTTGCATTTAAGGAGGCAAGGTTATGTCCCCCCTTCTCTGGATTTCAGACGTGCATTTTCATACGGGGATAACCTAGTTCCCACAGACGACGCCACTGATCTGACCTGATCTGGAGGAACCTTCCAGTTATGAGTAGCTTCGGCGATGGAGAAAATGGGGGGTGTACCTGCAAGGTACTCTGATGTCAAAGTGAGAGTATGTTCATGGAGTAAGAGCAAGTATAGAAATGGTAAGAGAATAAAATACATAATCCTCTAGTGAAAGAGGGTTTTTACAATGTGCCCCCAGCGCTGGGCCACGGTTCCCTTCATGGGCTGGATCAGCTAGGTCCAAGGGAGAAACTTCCAGGATTTGCGTGGGAGTAGTTAAGACCTAGCACGTAGTCTTGCCCCTGTTCCAACTGCTCTATGCAAGTCTAGGAGAATACTGCGAAGACAGTTGACTGTAGGAGTGGAGCACGTGGGGGAGGTGCTCCCTTCATTCCCTTCATTGTTGAGCCTTGGACTTGCGTCTGACAAACCGGGTCGTGCCCGATATGCCTGGTGTCAGGCCCAGTCCAAAACAAAAACTAACGATAAATAGTTGTGGTGACTTTAATGCATTTTAAGATATTATAAAAAAATAAAATAATAGTTAAGACGAACATGATTAATATAGAAGAGAAATATAGAGTAAGTTAACACAATTGTTCTAATTTTTTTATAAGCTAAATATTTAAATAAAAAAAATACTTAAGAAATAATTCAACCCTAGTCAAACCATGAGATTAAACCCACAAAATTAATCTGAAAGAAAATACATATAGTTCAAATACAACAAAAATGATTTAAAATAAATTAAAGTAAAAGTGAACACGTGAGACCTTATCAAACGAACCCCCGTACAATCTTGAAATTACTGACCAACAATCTTAGGGTTAAAAACCAACAAGTAAGACGACTCATTCGAGTTAAACAATCTAACATTAAATAGATAGAATAATATGAATATCAAATCATTCTTACGTCAATCATGATGATTGATACAAATATTAAGTTTGCGCTGATACAAAGGAAACAACCCGTAAATTTTGAAACTTGTAGATCTCAACAAATCAACTGACAATAAAAAATATCAAATGATAAGAATAAATAAAAACCTATGACCATGATTAAACCATTATCGTTTAAATAAATCAATCGAAAAAATGAAAGAAATTCCACACCCACTAAAAAAACACCACAAATATAAATCTAACACAACCAACCGAAAGAAATGACCGTTGTGACTTGTCCTTTAGTAAATACAAAAAAAACGTCCAAAAATAAATTACTATCATGGTTAACACGAATACTGTTGTAAAATTGATGTTACAAAAGGTCTATTTTATAGTAGTGTAGCCTTCACCAACCTTGACTATTTGGTGAAATATCCCAACGCCACTTTTGAAACTTCTCAAAGGACTCTATTGTGCTAGATCTTCAACATCTTTTTTCTCTCTATTTAAGGATCTAAAGATTTGAAGAAAATACAATAAATGACACTAAAAGAGAAATTATTTTGCCAACATAAAATCACAAGTTGAACTTAGGATTTCTTATCCTCATATATATTAGAAATATCCATAAGTCTTAAAAAAGTCTACTTGCATTGTATTCTTTATACACCTCTCGTATATCAAGTGTGTTTTCTCAAACAATCATTTATCTGTTAGGTAGACTGTTAGAAGTTTCTTAATAAGTGTTTGAGCATTGAAGTCTCTGGTTTGTGTGCTTATGCATAGAAATATCTTGTATGTGTGCTTGAGTATTGAAAGTTTTTTGCTTATGTGCTTGGGCATTGAAAGTCTCTTGTCTGTGTGGTTAAGTATTGCAAGTCTTTTGCTTGTGTTCTTGGGTATTTAAAGTCTCTTGTTTGTGTGTTTGAACATTGAAAGTTTCTTGCTTGTGTGCTTGAACAATGGATGTCTCTTGCATGTGTGTTTGAGCATATAAGTCTCTTACTTTGTGTTTGAGCATTAGAAGTCTTTTGCTTGTGTGTTTGAGTAAATTGCAATCTTGTGTCATTATAGTAAAAATATCTTGTAAGTACAAGAGGACTGAATTACTCTCAAACTGTAAGAGGAAATAAGATAATTCTATATGTTATTCTTCTTTCTTACATTTCATATTTACTGCTTACCTCTAACTGAATCACTGAATCAGTTTCTATAACATTTATTTAGAACCTGACTAAAAAAATCAACACAATTCAATTTAAATCAATTAAATTCTAAAAATACCTATTACCAAACTCAAAGGTATTACAATATATTTTAAATAGTCAAATAATTTTCGATTTGTAAACAAAAGAGTAATACTATATTAAGACAATTATACCTCTAAACATTTAAGATCTCAAAATAAATATATTAAGACAATCCTCACATTTTCAAAAATTACAAACATGTGTACCACCAACCCTTATCCATCAATATAAAACTGCACAAATCCTCCATCATTTTTTCATCACAAACATGGCAAAATCAAAACCAATTCCTCTATCCTATTTTCTTTCTACACCATTTTTCCTTCTCTGTCTTTTTTTCTCTTCATCCTTTGCAGCACCACCAAAAACAGAACCTTTATACTCAACTTTCCTTCACTGTCTCACACAAAACAACACAGATCCATCTTTCTCCGACATAGTTTTCCCACAATCAAACCCTTCATTTTCCACTATCCTTCAAAACTACATCCGTAACGCACATTTCAACACTTCCTCAACTTCCAAACCATTAATCATTGTTACTCCAAAACAACCTTCACATGTTCATTCGATGTAAGAACGCAACATTTTGTTTTTTCCCTGGATGATGGCCTCTGTTTTTTGTGACATCGGGACACTGTAAAGTTCCTTGTGAATGTTGGCCTCAGGCTTCTCCAGGAAGTTATGGATTCTAGATCCAAGATTTTGTACCATGTGTCACACCCCAAATTTTACCCCTAATCGCTCATGTCATAATCATACATTCATCGCATTCAGCAGGGTTTTTTTCCCGATTTATGTTCTGTTACTTTCTTCTCATTTTCTAGTTACTTATATTTTTTAATTCTCAATTTCTTTTCACTTCTAAGCTTTCATCCTAAATCTAATTTCCATTCCTCATTTCCAACTTTTAATTAATTTCTAACTTTTAAAGCTTAATTTTTAATTTCTATTCTCAAAGTTTGATTAAAAAATAATATAATCTTATTCCCAATTTTTTAAGTTTTCAAATGTAATTTTATTTCTATTTTCAACTTTTCAAGTTTTTACTTCCTAATGTAATTTTAATTTTTATCCTTAATTCATTTTTTTTCTAATCTCCATTTTTAATTTACTCTTAATCTCCAATTTTATTTTTTTTATCTTTTTCAACTCATTTTCAAGTTTCTATTTCTAATTTAATTTCAATTTCCAATTTATTTTTAGTTTATTCTAATTTAATTTCAATTTCTAATTTATTTTTAATTTACTTTTCTTTTAAGATTTCATTTTTAATTTAATTCCAATTTCTTATTTTTTATTATTCATTTTAGTTCCAAGTTTAAGTTTATAAGTTATTTTTAATTTTTAAGTTTAATTCTTTTTAATTCATTTCTAATTTAAGTTTATGTTTAGATTTCAATTTAAAGTTCTCATTCTCAATATTAAGTTTCAATTTCAAACCATAGTGTAAATAATCAACTTCTCTTTATTCCAAATATTATTTTGTTTATATTACAATTGCATAGAAAAAAAGTGTACAAAAAAATTCAGCAAGAATACAAAATTCAGCCTGCTCCAAATCAAACAAAATCAGCATGCAGCCACCAACCATTTCCTGCTCCACTACTCCACCCACAACTGCAAAATTCAGACCTTGTCCCTCTTTTGAAACCCTTCACCTGCAAGCATAAAACATCAAAAATTCAGCCCTCAAACTCACTACAAACCAGCTCTCAAAAAACATACATCTTCAGCCACTAAACAGCCCTGCTACAGCCCATAAAACATACAATTTCAGCCACCGTCAACCACCACAAACCTGAGAACGCCTTACAATCAAACCGCGAGCGTGAGAACAACCTGAAAAAGAAGAACTGAAGAACATTAACAGCCACAAATCAAATTCAAAATAGAAGGACATGTTAAGTTTCAGAAAAGAAAGGAACCAAACTCCCTGCCACCACCGTCCATCACCCTCTTCAACCTTTGTCATTACCCTGTTCTTCATCGCAAACCGTGAATCCCCTAACTTGCCACAACAACAACCACTGAACCCTGTCCTCTTCTTCAAACGGCAGAATTGAAACCGCCTAGACAAAGAGAAATCAAAACCGAACACCATCGCCACCAAAAATTCCCAAAAACAGAAAAACGCAAGAAACATAAAGTCTGAGACACAAAACTCAATTGTGTTAAGAGTTTTTGAACCGAACTCACCGCCATGATTTCGAATCAAAGCTACAACCTTCACAATCACCAACACAAACTTTTTTTCAACACAGCACAACTCTCACAGATCTTCTTCAAACCATTACCACGAATCCACCGAGACAGACCCACCAACCACCTTCGGACCACCGTAAGCCTCATCTTGCGAAAACCACAAACATCATCAAACCCATCTGCGAAAACCCCACCGTCAAAGCCAGCCATCACCGATCCGAGAACCACCGTCATCTGATAAACCATCCACCAACGCAAAGCCACCGGTAACGACGAACCAAACGGCCGTGAGGAAGAGACAGAGAGTTTGGACTGAGAGCGAGTCGTGAGCGCGAGAGGAGATCAGAGAGGTTTTTTTTCGAAATCTAAAACGCTGTGAGTTTTGTGAGAGAGATAACTGTGTTGCTCTGTTTGTTTCAACGAGAGAGATAACTGTGTTTCTAACCCTTATTCTTTCTTTATCTTTTATTTTTTATTATTAAAACATGTTTAAATGAAACTTTTGTTTTTTTATATAAACCAATGGTGCATTAATTGTTTTTTAAGGTCACTGTGTTTTGATATTCACGGACGTTAATTGCACCGCCCTCTCCTATTTTATATGTTATATATATATATATATATATATATATATATATATATATATATATATATATATATATATATATATATATATATATATTCTTTTTTTCTTTTTTTACCGACAGTTTTTTTTATGTTTATTTTAGAATTTATAAGTTTTTAGTTTCAACTTATTTGTTAAGTGACTTATTTGCCTAAAAAAAATCTCTTAAAAAATATTTTGTTTATTCAATTATTTAGTATTTTCTCCATTTAATTATTTAGGGGCCGATGATATGACAAGGGTCACGATAAATCGTTTCCGATTAATCGTGACCCATATGAGGCCATGCATTTATTTATTTCTATTTCATGCATTTATTTATTTTTTATTCTATTTAAATTCATTCATTTATTTTTATTCTATTCAATTTATTTTATTTAATTTATTTCATTTAATTTATTCTATTTCAATCTATTTCACCTTATGTATTCTTTATTATTTATTTCTCACACGTTTACACCATTTAATTTAATTTTCAAAATAATATTTCCTTGGTCCAACGCCAAGTGAACTTCACTTCACTTCACTCACACACGTAAGTCGGTCGTTTACGATCGCCGTCTGCACCTTCCTTACACTTCACAGCTTTTTTTTTAACTTAACAAATTGTCGCACTACGCTTGTTTTCCACCCCCGCATCCTCGATCCATATATCGAGCCATAGCCCAGTTACTAAGCCTTTGTCTTTTATCTCCATTTACTTCATTCAGTTTATTTTTGCAAGTAGCAGCCTTTGCCTAGTCTTAGGAGCTTGCACCCTCATTTATTTATTTTTGTTTATGCTTTTCAATCCAAAAGGGAAAGACTCCTGCAGTTGACTCAATGTCATAGGAAGTTTAGCAATCCCTAGTTCCATTTTGACCTTAGCAATTAGGTCCCTCATCCTTAGGTCTTTAGCCATTAGGTCCTTAGTATTTTATTTTACAACTTTTTGTGACTTTCTTGAAGTCACGTGAGTGTTTGCCATAACACTTACCTTCCCCGCGAACCTTGAGCGTACCCAAGTGTTCGTTAATCCTTAGGAGAACTACGAGTGCTCTGATTCTACACCCGATACGTAGGCATCGATTCGATGTTGTGCGAGCACCATTAGAAATAAAACCTTAGGTCCCTTTAATTTTAACAAGCAATAAACAACAAAAATGCAAATATTAACAAGAGGTTCCCGTAGGATACTGCGGATGCTTAGGATGCTAACACCTTCCCTAGGTATAATCAACCCCCGAACCTAGTTTCTCCTCATTTAGGGTTTTTACGTTCTTTTTCCCTTTTCCCTTTGGATTAAATTAAAGTCGGTGGTGAACATAAAAGTTTTGCGATTCAAGCTCACTCAATAGCTTGGTATCCGATTCTCACCGCGACAGAAATGGCGACTTCACTGGGGATTTCTTTTTGAGGGTTAAGCCCACCTTGTATATTTGTATATTTGTTGTTGTATTGCTTGTTTTTATTTTGGATTTTTTTGTTGGGTGTTCCATGTGTGGTGAGATAAGTCCTAACCCGGACTTGAGTGCAAATAAGATAGGACGGTGGTATATTCAAGAAGGCTTGTAGGGAGTTGAGTCCCGACCAAGTTGACTTGAGACACCACCACTCAGCGGAGGCCTCCTCGGATGTAGTTTTGTTGATCGAGTTCAGTCGTGAAAACATTACTATATTCGACTTGAGAGCCATTAATGCTGAGGACCGTAGAACATTTACCCCCACTTGGCCTTTTTAGGGATGTAGTGCGATGACTATGAGGGTGCAAATCCGAAATAGTTGATACGCGATACTGCACTCGGATGAGACTCTCTTGAGAATATTACTGATTACCAAGTCGAGTTGGGAAGTCGGTAATATCCGAAAGATGGGACAGTGATTCTGGGAACTTTTAGAACCCGTTGTACAGGTACAAATAAACTCATAGTACATACCTTTTTGGGAGGGTTGAACCTTCGACCTCATGCAAGCTTTGAACCTAAGCCTTGTTTGTGTTTGCTGCATTCACGCATCATGAAGCATCATTTTACCATTTATTCAAGGAACTCAGAAACTTTATCTTTGCAAATATCATAGGTATCATCATGGACTTTGGAAGAAGGAAGACTGTCAAGTACACATTCAAAACTCCCAAACTTGAAGACCTAAGGAAATTAAGAGATTTGGTTTTGGATCAAGAAGCCTTCATGGAGAAGCATAGGAGACTCTTAGCCTTGCTTAAGACTGAGTGGGATGGAAGGTTGCTCTCTGTGATGCTCCAGTTTTATGATCCTCTCTACCACTGTTTTACGTTCCCTGATTACCAGTTGGCGCCTACTTTGGAAGAGTATTCAGTTTTGGTGGGAGCACGTGTTAAGGATGAGTTTCCATTCCCTGTTCTAGAAAAGGACCCTGAAGAAGCGGAGATTGCAAAGGCGACGTATTTGAGTGTTCCTGAGGTCAAGGCAAATATGACCTATAAAGGAAAGATTTTTGGATTCCCTACAAAGTTTCTGATAGAAAAGGCCAAGAATTTTGTTGATATGAAGGATATGAAAGCTTTTGAGGCAACTTTTATTCTGCTGATATATGGAGTGCTGCTTTTCCCAAACTTTGAAGACTTCGTCGACCTGAACGCCATCAAGATCTTTCTGAAGAGAAACCCGGTCCCTACCTTGCTCGGAGACACCTACCATTCCATCCATCTGAGGAATCACCATAAGGGAGGGATGATTACTTGTTGTGCATCATTGTTGTACGAGTGTTTTATTTCGCACTTGCCTAAGTCATCTTCATTTTGGAACCTTAAGGATGGTTTGTGGTGGTCACAAAGGATCATGTCTCTTACCCACTCTGACATTAGCTGGTACAACCGTGTTTATGATGGAGCATTGATTATTGATAGCTGTGGTGATTTTGCTAATGTACCTCTTCTTGGCACTAAGGGAGGAATCAGCTATAATCCAGTGTTGGCTCGCCGCCAACTCGGGTATCCGTTGAAGGACAAACCTAAGAGTGTTGAAGTGGAAGGAATTTTCTTTAAGGATGATGAAGAACCAGAACTCAAGAAACAGATTATGCAAGCTTGGAAGTGCATCCATAGGAAGGGGAGGAGTAGCTTGGGAAAGCCGAATTGCGTTTCTATGGAACCCTATCTCCAATGGGTACGAGATAAGGCAATCAGTCTGAAGATGCCTTACCCTCGCCAGGATCCTATGACCTTCAAGAAACCCATTCTAATCTTTATGGATGATGCAGAGAAGCTGAAGATTGATTTGGAGAAAGAGATTCGAGAGAAGAATGCATGGAAGAATCGACATCAGATCATCAGTAGCGAGAATGAGGAACTTAGAAGACAACTGAAGATGAAGGAAGAAGAAGAGCTATCCAGCAAGAAAAGGAAAGCACAAGAGGATTTATTTTCCTCCAGCACTCAAGAGGACGCTTCTTGGAAGTCGATCGTGGATCAACTTATGATTGAAAGGGCTCAGATGAAGGCACAAATCGAGAAGTTCAACTTGAGGCTTTTAGGAGAATCTCCTTAGGACTTTGTCTTTGTCTTTATTAAGTTTTGTTTGGGATTTTTGAAAGTGTACTCAAGACTTTGTATCACTTTTTGAATTTAATGAAATCATATCCTTTTGATTATTATGTGTTCCTTGGTATTTGCAAATTGTTTCTTAGGTTCCTTAAATAAAATTTCATTTTCGCATTGCACTCATACATTTGGCATTTCATTTGCATTTTTTTCATGAAACTCATTCCCGTCATCTGCTCTCAGTTCGACTTTCACACTGAGGCTCTCACGCAAATACTACACTCGAGCTCAAGCCAGAAAGAGGATGGCTGAAAGAGACCAAGAGATGGACAGAGTTAACGAGGAGCTTTCTGATATTCGTGGAGATATGGGTCAGATGATGGAAATGTTGCAAGTCATTCGAGCGAAGATGGATACCCAACAGACTGTGGTGTCTGAAATTGTTACTGCAACGACTGAAATTGTCACTGCAACGACCCAGCCTACGTCATCAGTCACTACCCCTGTGACCTGGTCTCCTTTTGGGTTTCCTCCTGGATTTTTCCCTCCTTCTCAAGGGTTTGCTACTCAAAGTTTTATTCCTCCTTCCCAAGGACTTACTGCTCAGGGTTTCTTCCCTCCTTCACAAGGGTTTGTTACTCAAAGTTTTATTCCTTCTTCCCAAGGACTTGCTGCTCAGGGTTTCTTCCCTCCTTCTCAAGGTTTTGCTACTCAGAGTTTTATACCTCCTTCCCAAGGATTTGCTGCTCAGGGTTTCTTCCCTCCGTCCCAAGGCTTAGCTTCTCAAAGTTTCGCACCTCCCTCTCAGGGTATGACATTTCCTTTTCAAGGTTTTGTGCCTCCTCCTCAGGGATTTGCTGCTCAACAAACTGTTCCTGTGACTAATGAAGAGAATCATGCAGTTGCTAATTTTACACAGGACATTGTGCACACCCGTGCTCAACCGTACTTTAATGACCATCAAGGGTATGAAGCGCCAGATATGTCTGAAAACGGAGATGAGAAACATGTGAAGATGCAGGAGAATTTTTATACCCTTGAAAAAAGGTTAAGAGCGATTGAAGGTGACCAAATCTTTGGGGCTGCTGCCAGAGAAATGTGTCTGGTGTCTGGATTGGTAATACCCCCAAAGTTCAAGATACCCACGTTTGATATGTATGAGGGTGCAACTTGTCCTAAGAACCATCTCCTGATGTACTATCGAAGAATGGCTGCTCAGGTGGACAATGATAAGTTAATGATCCACTGCTTTCAAGACAGTCTGAAGGGAATCTCCTCTAAATGGTATCTGACGCTTGACCAGTCGAAGATCCGCAGTTTCCAAGACTTGGCAGATGCTTTCATCCAACAATACAAATACAACATGGACCTCGCTCCCGATAGAAGGCAATTGTTAAGCATGTCCCAGAAAGAGTCTGAATCCTTTAAAGAGTATGCCCAGAGGTGGAGAGGGACAGCTTCTCAAGTAGAGCCCCCATTGACTGAAAAAGAATTAGCTGACTGGTTTGTTGACACCGTGCGACCAGAATTCTATGAGAGAATGGTGGGGAGCATAACTGCTAGTTTCTCTGATTTAGTGGCTGTGGGGATCAAGGTAGAACTCGATTTGAAGAGTGGAAAGATGAGTGGTGCATCTGGCAGCTCCAGCACTGGCAGTGGAAATATTGGTAAGAAATTTACCAGCAACTTTCACAAGAAGAAAGAGGGTGAGACAAATGCCATAATGACAAGTCAAAGAAGAAATCCGCTTTGGCAGAGACCTTCACCTATGGCTCAACAGCAGTATGCTCGTCAACAGCAGTATGCTCATCAACAACAGTATGCCCAACATCCTTATGTAGCGGCGGTTCAACCGTCATTTAATCCACAAGTCCTGATGTATCGGCCAACTCAAGCAGCACCGATGTATCAACAAGCGGCTCCAATGATTCAACCTTATCAACCAATGCTCAACAATCCGGGCTATCAACAAGCACCCAATGCTTTAGCCTACCAGCAGAGGACTCCAGCTCCTCATCCAAATCCCAATTTTCAGAATAGAAGACCAGGTGGAAGGCCTCCTAATCCTCGAATCCCTATAACTTATACTGAGTTATATCCTTCACTGCTGAAGAAAGGTTTGATTACTCCAAGGCCTTTGGGTCCTCCACCAAATCCGCTCCCACCAAATTACAACGCAAATGCTCATTGTTTATTCCATGAAGGTGCCCCGGGGCACGATTTGGAGGGTTGTTATGCTTTGAAGTACATCGTGAAAGATTTGATGGAGAAGAACATTCTGTCATTTGGGAATACTGGTCCGAATGTCAAAGATAATCCTTTACCCAAGCATGGGTCTATAAATGCTATTGTTGTTGAGTCCGAAGAAGGTTTGATTTTCAATGCCACCGAGATCAAGACCCCGCTCAGAGACTTCCATGCGAAGTTAGTAGAGGCGGGTATACTGAAGAGTTGTCATCAGAATTGTAAAGGTTGTGTTGATAGTCCAAAGGGATGTGAATCGGTCTTAAAAGATGTTCAAGATTTGATTGATGAAGGTGTCTTACAAGTGAGTGGTCATATGAGGAGGAATGAAGTGGCAGTGATTGAACCAATCTTCAACTTGCCTGAATCTGATTCTACCTGGGTGCCGGTGTTCAACCTGCCTGAATCTTCAGGAGCTCAACCTATCTTCAATACTCCAGAATCTGTGGTGCCAATTTTCAATGTACCTGAGCCAAGATTTGAACAAAGGAGTAACCCTTTCCTTTATCAGGACACTAAAGCAGTTCCTTGGAAGTATGATACAGGGAAAGTTCATCAGAAGATTGATAAAGCTAGTCAGAAGGAAGGTTCAAAAGTTGCAAGTGCTGACATAGCGGGTGCAGGTCGTTTGACTCGCAGTGGTCGTGTTTATACTCAGCAAGTCAATACGGCTCCGCCTAAGGAAATCATTCCAGCTGTTGCCAACAAAGATAAAGAGGTAGTCTTGGGGGAAGAGGATGCAGAGTTCCTCAGAATCATAAAGAAGAGTGATTATAAGGTTATTGATCAGCTACATCAAACGCCTTCCAAAATATCTATCCTATCACTGCTTATGCATTCTCCGGCTCATCGAAGTGCGCTTCAGAAGTTGCTAGCTCAAGCACATGTTACGCATGATATAACAGTGAATCAGTTTGATGGAGTCATTGCCAATATCACTGCGTGTAACAACCTCAGTTTCAGTATGGAGGATCTCCCAAAGGAGGGCTTGGACCACAACCGTGCTCTCCACGTATCAGTGAAATGTCAAGGGGATACTTTAGCAAGAGTTCTTGTGGATACAGGATCCTCATTAAATGTTTTACCGAAAAGAACACTGGCTAAGTTATCTTATCAAGGGGCAGAGATGAGGCCCAGTGCACTGATTGTAAAAGCTTTTGATGGGTCAAGGAGAACCGTTATTGGAGAAGTAGACCTACCAATCTTGATTGGGCCACAGGTCTTCAAAATCACTTTCCAGGTTATGGACATCAATCCTAATTATAGTTGCTTGCTGGGAAGACCTTGGATCCATGCTGCTGGGGCAGTCACTTCTACCCTACATCAAAAGATGAAGTTTGTGGTCAATAACAAGCTGGTGACTGTGTCGGGGGAAGAAGATCTCATGGTTAGCAACCTTTCATCCTTCAGTTATATTGAGGCTGACGAAGATGCTTTGGAAACTTCTTTCCAAGCTCTTGAGATAGCCAATGCTGTCCTTCTGGAAGTAGAGGAACCAAAAGGGAAGGGTATCCCATCTTTTGCATCGCTGAAGAGTACCATTTCCACCATTGAAGAAAGAAGCTATGAAGGTTGGGGTGATGTCATCGAAGTCAAGCAGAAGCTAGATCGCTGCGGGTTGGGTTACAAACCAACTCATGTGAAGGAAGGAGCGTCAACCTCCGTTAAAGGACGTCTGAAGACCATTCAAGAAGTGTTTTCCAGTGCTGGTTATCAGGTCAACGCAATTGATGGAGTTTCTGAGGATGAAGATGTGAATCATCTGGTGTATCAGTGTGAAGCAGCCTTGGACAATTGGGAGGAAGTCGAGATCCCAGAGTTTTTTCCATTGTCAAAGTAATTTGTTGTTTTTTTCAATGTTTTCAAAGTTCCCTAGCTCTGCCCAAGGCTATGGGAGTATTTTGTAGGGCCCCTTTCTCATTTTTAAAGTTATTATCAATGAAGGCATTTTGTTGAACTCTTATTTTGATCATTTAAAGTTATTATCGAGCCGCTGCACATTCTATTTGGATGTTAGTTTGTTGTATTCTTAGTGTCAGTTGGTCGCATCGAGCCGCTGCGCATTCACTTTGAATATTGTGTCGTTTCCATTTTCCAATGATAGTTGGTCGCATTGAGCCACTGCACATTCTTTTTGAGTATTTATTTTGTTATTCTTGGTGTCAGTTGGTCGCATCGAGCCGCTGCGCATTCACCTTGAATAAGCTGTTAGTCTTTCCCCATGCTAGCTGGTCGCATTGAGCCACTGCGTATTCATTTTGAATATTTTTGTTGATTATTCTTAGTGTCAGTTGGTCGCATCGAGCCGCTGCGCATTCACTTTGAATATTATGTTATCATTTTCAGTGACAGTTGGTCGCATAGAGCCACTGCATTTTCCCTTTGGAATGTTTTTTTTGTTGTATTCTTAGTGTCAGTTGGTCGCATCGAGCCGCTGCGCATTCACTTTGAATATGTTGCTGCTTTTATTTCTCAAAGTCATTTGGTCGCATAGAGCCATTGGTCAACCACTTCAACTTATTTCCTTGTCTTGCTTGTATTCTTGGTGTCAGTTGGTCGCATCGGGCCACTGTGCAGTCACTTTGAGTTTTATTTTGTTTTGTCTGTGTTCGTTGATCCAACGATTTGGATTTCCTTTTGTTCCCGTCTTTTGTTATTCTTAGCGTCAACAGTTACACTTGAACCTGTTGATTTATCACTTTGAATATTTCCCGTTTTCGTTTGTCATCCCCAGTGCATGTCATCCCCAGTGAGTTTTGGCTTGTGGTCGTCGATTTATCTCATTCTGTTCGTTCATACCATAATCATCATTTCATTGCATAAGAGTTGCAGAGTTAGATAGTTTGTAGTCCAGCATAACATTGCGTTTAGGGGCAAAATTTCCGGTTATTTCTGTATTTAAATACCTTTCACCATGATCTCATGAGTGCCTATCGTCATTCACGCCATCTGGTAAAGTTATTTAAATAGGGGCAACTGTCACACCCCAAATTTTACCCCTAATCGCTCATGTCATAATCATACATTCATCGCATTCAGCAGGGTTTTTTTCCCGATTTATGTTCTGTTACTTTCTTCTCATTTTCTAGTTACTTATATTTTTTAATTCTCAATTTCTTTTCACTTCTAAGCTTCCATCCTAAATCTAATTTCCATTCCTCATTTCCAACTTTTAATTAATTTCTAACTTTTAAAGCTTAATTTTTAATTTCTATTCTCAAAGTTTGATTAAAAAATAATATAATCTTATTCCCAATTTTTTAAGTTTTCAAATGTAATTTTATTTCTATTTTCAACTTTTCAAGTTTTTACTTCCTAATGTAATTTTAATTTTTATCCTTAATTCATTTTTTTTCTAATCTCCATTTTTAATTTACTCTTAATCTCCAATTTTATTTTTTTTATCTTTTTCAACTCATTTTCAAGTTTCTATTTCTAATTTAATTTCAATTTCCAATTTATTTTTAGTTTATTCTAATTTAATTTCAATTTCTAATTTATTTTTAATTTACTTTTCTTTTAAGATTTCATTTTTAATTTAATTCCAATTTCTTATTTTTTATTATTCATTTTAGTTCCAAGTTTAAGTTTATAAGTTATTTTTAATTTTTAAGTTTAATTCTTTTTAATTCATTTCTAATTTAAGTTTATGTTTAGATTTCAATTTAAAGTTCTCATTCTCAATATTAAGTTTCAATTTCAAACCATAGTGTAAATAATCAACTTCTCTTTATTCCAAATATTATTTTGTTTATATTACAATTGCATAGAAAAAAAGTGTACAAAAAAATTCAGCAAGAATACAAAATTCAGCCTGCTCCAAATCAAACAAAATCAGCATGCAGCCACCAACCATTTCCTGCTCCACTACTCCACCCACAGCTGCAAAATTCAGACCTTGTCCCTCTTTTGAAACCCTTCACCTGCAAGCATAAAACATCAAAAATTCAGCCCTCAAACTCACTACAAACCAGCTCTCAAAAAACATACATCTTCAGCCACTAAACAGCCCTGCTACAGCCCATAAAACATACAATTTCAGCCACCGTCAACCACCACAAACCTGAGAACGCCTTACAATCAAACCGCGAGCGTGAGAACAACCTGAAAAAGAAGAACTGAAGAACATTAACAGCCACAAATCAAGTTCAAAATAGAAGGACATGTTAAGTTTCAGAAAAGAAAGGAACCAAACTCCCTGCCACCACCGTCCATCACCCTCTTCAACCTTTGTCATTACCCTGTTCTTCATCGCAAACCGTGAATCCCCTAACTTGCCACAACAACAACCACTGAACCCTGTCCTCTTCTTCAAACGGCAGAATTGAAACCGCCTAGACAAAGAGAAATCAAAACCGAACACCATCGCCACCAAAAATTCCCAAAAACAGAAAAACGCAAGAAACATAAAGTCTGAGACACAAAACTCAATTGCGTTAAGAGTTTTTGAACCGAACTCACCGCCATGATTTCGAATCAAAGCTACAACCTTCACAATCACCAACACAAACTTTTTTTCAACACAGCACAACTCTCACAGATCTTCTTCAAACCATTACCACGAATCCACCGAGACAGACCCACCAACCACCTTCGGACCACCGTAAGCCTCATCTTGCGAAAACCACAAACATCATCAAACCCATCTGCGAAAACCCCACCGTCAAAGCCAGCCATCACCGATCCGAGAACCACCGTCATCTGATAAACCATCCACCAACGCAAAGCCACCGGTAACGACGAACCAAACGGCCGTGAGGAAGAGACAGAGAGTTTGGACTGAGAGCGAGTCGTGAGCGCGAGAGGAGATCAGAGAGGTTTTTTTTCGAAATCTAAAACGCTGTGAGTTTTGTGAGAGAGATAACTGTGTTGCTCTGTTTGTTTCAACGAGAGAGATAACTGTGTTTCTAACCCTTATTCTTTCTTTATCTTTTATTTATTATTATTAAAACATGTTTAAATGAAACTTTTGTTTTTTTATATAAACCAATGGTGCATTAATTGTTTTTTAAGGTCACTGTGTTTTGATATTCACGGACGTTAATTGCACCGCCCTCTCCTATTTTATATGTTATATATATATATATATATATATATATATATATATATATATATATATATATATATATATATATATATATATATATATATATATATATATATATATATATATATTCTTTTTTTCTTTTTTTACCGACAGTTTTTTTTATGTTTATTTTAGAATTTATAAGTTTTTAGTTTCAACTTATTTGTTAAGTGACTTATTTGCCTAAAAAAAATCTCTTAAAAAATATTTTGTTTATTCAATTATTTAGTATTTTCTCCATTTAATTATTTAGGGGCCGATGATATGACAAGGGTCACGATAAATCGTTTCCGATTAATCGTGACCCATATGAGGCCATGCATTTATTTATTTCTATTTCATGCATTTATTTATTTTTTATTCTATTTAAATTCATTCATTTATTTTTATTCTATTCAATTTATTTTATTTTATTTATTTCATTTAATTTATTCTATTTCAATCTATTTCACCTTATGTATTCTTTATTATTTATTTCTCACACGTTTACACCATTTAATTTAATTTTCAAAATAATATTTCCTTGGTCCAACGCCAAGTGAACTTCACTTCACTTCACTCACACACGTAAGTCGGTCGTTTACGATCGCCGTCTGCACCTTCCTTACACTTCACAGCTTTTTTTTTAACTTAACAAATTGTCGCACTACGCTTGTTTTCCACCCCCGCATCCTCGATCCATATATCGAGCCATAGCCCAGTTACTAAGCCTTTGTCTTTTATCTCCATTTACTTCATTCAGTTTATTTTTGCAAGTAGCAGCCTTTGCCTAGTCTTAGGAGCTTGCACCCTCATTTATTTATTTTTGTTTATGCTTTTCAATCCAAAAGGGAAAGACTCCTGCAGTTGACTCAATGTCATAGGAAGTTTAGCAATCCCTAGTTCCATTTTGACCTTAGCAATTAGGTCCCTCATCCTTAGGTCTTTAGCCATTAGGTCCTTAGTATTTTATTTTACAACTTTTTGTGACTTTCTTGAAGTCACGTGAGTGTTTGCCATAACACTTACCTTCCCCGCGAACCTTGAGCGTACCCAAGTGTTCGTTAATCCTTAGGAGAACTACGAGTGCTCTGATTCTACACCCGATACGTAGGCATCGATTCGATGTTGTGCGAGCACCATTAGAAATAAAACCTTAGGTCCCTTTAATTTTAACAAGCAATAAACAACAAAAATGCAAATATTAACAAGAGGTTCCCGTAGGATACTGCGGATGCTTAGGATGCTAACACCTTCCCTAGGTATAATCAACCCCCGAACCTAGTTTCTCCTCATTTAGGGTTTTTACGTTCTTTTTCCCTTTTCCCTTTGGATTAAATTAAAGTCGGTGGTGAACATAAAAGTTTTGCGATTCAAGCTCACTCAATAGCTTGGTATCCGATTCTCACCGCGACACCATGCCATGAACCCCTTTCTGAGTGTTTTGGAGAACAGTCTACACTTGACGTTTCCTCCAACATCGTTGTGATAGTCGAGCATGGCGTTGATGTTATCAACATGGTCATCTAGGTCGGTCGTCCAGTTGTACGTCGAAAGGTTAAGGGGTTTCTCCATGCCCGCAGGGAGTCGGATCTCCATGATGGCTTGAGAAAGAGGACAACAGGGTTCCTCCTTGTCGCTCATCAAGGGTGATGATTCTTATCCCTAGGGCTTTGGTCGTGGCGGGGGGATACCCTTGGTAGGCTGGTGGTCTGCTCAGGGCTTCCTCTGGATTTTCTTTTCTAGGGTTCTAGGAGTGTCATTCCCGACGATGAGGGGAGCGACCGTGCTTCTTGGCGGCCTCCAACTGAGATCTCTCCAGCAGAGGTCCGGGTCCGCGACCGCAGGGGGATGTGCTACATGATCGTTAAGGTCTCCACTGATGGGATTTGGTGCGATAGTCTGTTTCCAATAGGGTGATTCTCTCATGCTGTTGGAACAACATGAGATTTGTCTAGTTAAGAGCATTGGCCATAGCTAATATCGTCGGATCGCCTTCGACTAGCACTGGGATGGGCTCGAAGGTAGCTGCTGCGTGATATCGGGCGGAGCCGTTGGCAGCTAGTTCAGGCGACGAAGTGGCAGTCTTTCCGTCCCTGGTGTCGGCCTTGTGGACAACCCAGAGGTTGTCGCATCACCAGTGGTGTATTCGACGAGCGCTTAGTCGTGGTTGTCACCGTGTTCGCTAGTCATGCTGGTTGGTTGATGAAAAAAGAGGTGAAGCTTTGGTCCTTTGTTTCAAAAGACAAGGAGAACCTAGTTCCCGCAGACGGCGCCACTGATCTGACCTGATCAAGAGGAACCTCCTAGTTATAAGTAGCTTCGACGATGGAGAAAATGCGGGGGATGTACTCGCAAGATACTCTGATTTCAAAGTGAGAGTATGTTTATGGAGTAAGAGCAAGTATAGAAAAGGTAAGAGAATAGAATACCTGATCCTCTAGTGAAAGTGGGTTTTTATAATGTTCCCCAACACTGGGCCAAGGTTCTCTTTATGAGCTGGATCAACTAGACCAAAGGGGGAAACTGCCAGGGTTTGCATGGGAGTAATTAAGACCTAACACGTAGTCTTGCCCATGGTCCAACTGCTCTGCAAGTCTATGAGAGTACTGCGGAGATAATTGACTGTATGAGTAAAGCACGTGGGGGAGGTGCTCTCTCCATGCCCTTAATTGTTGGGCCTTAGACTTGCGTCCGACAGATTGGGTCGTGCCCGACATGTCTAATGCCAGACCCAATCCAGAACAATAACTAATGATAAAAAGTTGTGGTGACTTTAATGTATTTTAAGATATTATAAAAAATAAAATAAAATAATAGTTAAAATGAACATGATTAATATAGAAGAGAAATATAGAGTAAGTTAACATAATTATTCTAATTCTTTTATAAGCTAAATATTTAAATAAAAAAATACTTAAGAAATAATTCAACCCTAGCCAAACCATGAAATTAAACCCATGAAATTAACCCGAAAGAAAATACATATAGTTCAAATACAACAAAAATGATTTAAAATAAACTAAAGTAAAAGTGAGCACGAGAGATCTTATCAAACGAACCCACATACAATCTTGAAATTACTGACCAACAATCTTTGGGTTAAAAACCAGCAAGTAAGACGACTCCTTCGAGTTAAACAATCTAACATTAAATAGATAGAATAATATGAATATCAAATCAGTCTTACGTCAAATCATGATGATTGATACAAATATTAAGTTTGCGCTAATACAAAGGAAACAACCCGTAAATTTTGAAACTTGTAAATCTCAACAAATCAACTGACAATAAAAAAAATCAAATGATAAAAATAAATAAAAACCTGTGACCGTGATTAAACCATTATCGTTTAAAAAAATCAATCGAAAAAATGAAAGAAATTCCACACTCACTAAGAAAAACACCACAACTCTAAATCTAACACAACCAACCGAAAGAAATGACCGTTGTAACATGTCCTTTAATAAATACCAAAAAAATGTCCAAAAATAAACTACTCAAAGGACTTTATTTGGTGAAATATCCCAACGTCGCTTTTGAAACTTCTCAAAGGACTCTATTGTTCTATATCTTCAACGTCTTTTTTTCTCTCTATTTAAGAAGCTAAAGATTTGAAGAAAAATAGAATAAATGACACTAAAAGAGAAGTTATTTTGCCAACATAAAATCACAAGTTGAACTTAGGATTTCTTATCCTCATGTATCTTAGAAATATTCACAAGTCTTAAAAAAAGTCTACTTGCATTGTATTCTTTATACACCTCTTGTATATCAAGGGTATTTTCTCAAACAATAATTTATCTGTTAGGTAGACTGTTAGAAGTCTCTTAATACATGTTTGAGCATTGAAGTCTCTAGTTTGTGTGCTTGTGCATAGAAATCTCTTGTATGTGTGCTTGAGCATTGAAAGTTTTTTGCTTATGTGCTTGAGCATTGAAAGTCTCTTGTTTGTGTGCTTGAGTATTGAAAGTCTCTTGCTTGTGTGTTTGAGTATTGAAAGTCTCTTGTTTGTATGCTTGTGTATTGAAAGTCTCTTGTTTGTATGCTTGTGCATTGAAAATTTCTTGCTTGTGTGCTTGAACAATGAATGTCTCTTGCATGTGTGTTTGAGCATATAAGTCTCTTACTTTGTGTTTGAGCATTAGAAATCTTTTGCTTGTATGTTTGAGTAAATTGCAATTTTGTGTCATTATAGTGAAAATATCTTGTAAGTACAAAATGACTGAATTACTCTCAAACTGTGAGAGGAAATAAAATAATTATATGTGTTATTCTTCTTTGTTACATTTCATATTTACTGTTTACTATATTTCTAATTGAATCAGATAATTATATGTGTTATTCTTCTTTCTTATGTTTCTAACTGAATCAGATTCCATAACATTTCTTTAGAATCTGACTAAAAATACCTATTACCAAACTCAAAGGTATTACAATATATTTTAAATAGTCAAATAATTTTCGATTCGTAAAGAAAAGAGTATATATTATATTAAGACAATTATACCTCTAAACATTTAAGCTCTCAAAATAAATATATTAAGACAATCCTCACATTTTCAAAAATTACAAACATGTGTACCACCAACACTTATCCATCAATATAAAACTGCACAAATCCTCCATCATTTTTTCATCACAAACATGGCAAAATTAAAACCAATTCCTCTATCCTATTTTCTTTCTACACCATTTTTCCTTCTCTGTCTTTTTTTCTCTTCATCCTTTGCAGCACCACCAAAAACAGAACCTTTATACTCAACTTTCCTTCACTGTCTCACACAAAACAACACAGATCCATCTATCTCCGACATAGTTTTCCCACAATCAAACCCTTCATTTTCCACTGTCCTTCAAAACTACATCCGTAATGCACGTTTCAACACTTCCTCAACTTCCAAACCATTAATCATTGTTACTCCAAAACAACCCTCACATGTTCAATCCACTGTTATCTGTGCCAAAAGAGTCAACATTCAAGTCAAAATCAGAAGTGGTGGACATGATTATGAGGGTATTTCTTACATAAACCAATCACCCTTTATCATCCTTGATATGTTCAATCTAAGAACAATCAATGTTGATGTAAAAAACCAAGTTGCTTATGTTCAAGCTGGTGCTACACTTGGTGAAGTTTATTACAGAATTTACGAAAAGAGCAAAGTTCATGGTTTTCCTGCTGGTGTGTGCCCAACTGTCGGTGTTGGTGGCCACATCAGTGGTGGAGGATATGGTACAATGTTGAGAAAATATGGTCTTTCTACTGATAATATCATTGATGCTGAAATTGTTGATGCTAAGGGTAGCCTTTTGAATAGAAAATCAATGGGAGAAGATCTTTTTTGGGCTATAAGAGGTGGCGGTGGTGCTAGTTTTGGTGTTGTTTTATCTTATACTGTTAAATTAGTAGCGGTTCCTAAAACCGTTACTGTTTTCAGAATTGAAAAAACATTGGAACAGAATGCTACTGATCTTGTTGTTCAATGGCAGCAAGTTGCTCCAACTACAGATAATAGGCTTTTCATGAGGCTTCTCTTGCAACCTATAACTTCCAAGACTGTCAAAAGAAAAAAAACTATTAGAGCTTCTGTTGTTGCTTTGTTCCTCGGCGGCGCGAAGGAGTTAGTACCGATTTTGAGGAAGGAATTTCCACATTTGGGTTTGAAGAAAGAGGATTGTCTTGAGTTGAGCTGGATTAATTCTGTTATTTGGTACAACAGTCAATTGAATTTTAAGAATGGCGCAAAACCGGAGATTCTTTTGGATAGGAATGTTAATTCGGCTCGTTACGGGAAGAGAAAATCTGATTATATTCAGAAACCTATTCCAAGAGATGCTTTGGAGTTGATATGGAAAAAGATGATTGAGTTAGGAAAAGTTGGATTTGTGTTTAATCCTTATGGTGGAAAAGTGGCTGAGATTCCGGCCGACGCAACGCCTTTTCCTCATCGCGGGAATCTGTTCAAAATTCAGTATTCAGTGAATTGGAATGATCCATCATCTACTCTTACATTGAATTATTTGAATCAAGCTAAGAGTCTTTATAGTTTCATGGAACCTTATGTGACAAAGAATCCAAGAAGTGCTTATATAAACTATAGAGATCTTGATATTGGGATTAATAGTTTTGGTAAGAATAGTTATGAAGAAGGTAAGGTTTATGGTGCTAAGTATTTTAATAAGAATTTTGATAGGCTGGTTAAGATTAAGACAGCAGTTGATCCTGGTAATTTTTTCAGGAATGAGCAGAGTATTCCTGTTTTTCTTGGAAAGGCTTAGATTAAAGAATCAATAAGTTGTAAACCATATGTTGCTTTATTTATGATTTCTGCTAGTTTAATTGTTAAATAAATTATTGGCCTTTATTATGAATTTTATAGATAATTAATAAATAATCTCCATAATTGTTAGAAGTGAAGAAAAGAAGCAGAAAATGAGTCAGCAAGTTGTTAGAATTAATTATCATCTGCTATGGCCAGTCAATTTGGTTAAAGTGAGTCAGCAAGTTGTTAGAAATGCATGTGCCTAGAGAGAATGTACTATCATGATTCTTTTGCATTTGAAATAAAGCAGACAAGTTTGATGATAATTTAATACTTGTACTTGTAGAAAAGAGATCTAGAATGAGCTAGAAAGAGATCTATTTTTTAATTAATTTTCAGAAATTTTAATATAAAAGAGTTGGACTTTAACATATCTTTATATCAGAAGTCCATTAACGAATTTTTATTATTACCGTGAGAACGTTATTGTATATTCAATGTGAGACTAAAAAAAATTCTACAACAAACCCCACTTCTTCTGCTATGGCGAGAACAAATATGCTTATGTTTGTGCTCTTCCATACCAATTTGTGTAGTTACATTACCCACCAAATCCAATTCCAATTGTTTTATTGATGGTCCTTCTAAACCATTACCATCCAATCAATAATCAATGCATGTGGGTGTGACAAATTGATCTTCTTTTTGGAATTTGGTTTTTGTTTCTCTTATAGCGTGTGTTTATATGACAAATAATAAATAGGGTTATATTTGTGTTTTTGATTCTTATAAATATTTCAATTTTTATTTTTAATCTCTATTAAAAAAATAATATATTTTAGTTCCTATAAATTTTGTATGCATGTAATTATAGTTGCTGTTTTTTTCTAAAATTTTGAAAACTATTTAATTATCCTTAAATTTTAAATTTTTGAATAATATTTTTCATCCATACTTAGAATATTATAAAATATTTTTTTACTAGATCTTAGAAATTTTTAAAATGAGAAGAATTAAATATGAATTTTTTAAATTTCAAAATATAATGATAAAAGTAATTAAAACCTCGACTTAGAAATCAAATTTTGAGTTTTTCTTTTAAGAAACTTTTTATAACATTCTGAAAATATCTGCTAAATAATCATTTAAAAATATACATTGATTTAACATGATAGACTAAAACTATATGAATAATGATTTTGTAGGGATTAAAATATATTATTTTTTTAATAGAGACTAAAAATGAAAATTGAGATATTTATAGAGAATAAAAATATATTTAACCCTAATAAATATATAAACTTGGAGAAAATAGATCCCTATATTTTCTTTTCATATTTTGCAGCCACATTTTTCTACAGATTTTGGTTCCTGAGTTCCTGAAGTCTTGTGCCTGCATCAAAAAGCAGCACACAACAACTGAGGAAACAATTTGATTTGAAAAAATAGGCAGTGCTTCTTTAACCACCCCATCAACTCTCTATATATTTTGTTGTGTGGATGGAGGAACGGATCTTCTCATGACACTCAGCATGCCATCAATTATCATAAAAGATGCTTTAGGAACTAGAATGAAAATAGTTGTTCACATGAAAAACCCAAATATTGGTGATGAAGGTTCTCATTCTTGCCAACCAAAAGCTCAATTTCCCCCTGTCCAGAACCTACATTAAGTTTCAAACATGTCAATATATTCTAACATAATGTCGTCGATTATTAGACATCTAATAAAGATTACAGACATAAAAATTAAGATATCACAGATGCCAAAAACATGAGTAAGTTTTCTCTATGCTTTTCTCCATATAAGTAAAATTGTAGATAATGTACCTTTTTAATAACATATATATGGTGTTCATAATAGACAAACATTCACTCCTTCAATATGCATTGAAATGCACAAAATTGTAAATGTAATGTTCACTAATGCAGAAACAAAAAATATTTGATAGTTATAGATGATTCGAAGTCCCACATCAAATTTAACACAAAAATATTAAGTGTTTATAAAGCATTTTTCATACTATAATAGTAAAACTTGATTATTGGACTGCTTTGTTAAAGAACATCGGTTTCAAACCCAAATATTTTATATTAAAAATTGTGAAAATTAATTTAAATAGATTTTTTAAATAAATTACTTTAAATATTTAATAATTAAATATAATTATAAAGAATAATTATGTCACGTCTAGATAATAAGTCAGTAGTATCCACCTCACTCGCCCTATTTATTTTATTATATACATTATTTATTTTTGATAATTTAGAATATTAAATATATGGTCAATATTTTGATATTTATTTATTATTTAAAATATTAGAAATGGAAGTACCAAATTTTTTTAAGTTGTATTTTATTATTTGTAATGTAATTTAATTTTGGAAAAAATAAATATTTCTATTAGAAAAATTGATTTTATTAAATGGTTGGTGGTAGAAAGGGAATACCCAAATCCGTTTGGAACGGATTTTAATTCTCCATCTCCGTTGAAATTTGGAACAAGGAACAAGAATTTTTCAAAAAGATTCAAATTTGAAATTGAGAAAATAAAAGTTGTCTCTAATCCGTCCTATTGATGTACCTATATATAAACTATAAGCAAATTTTAACAAATATAAACATATTTAATAACTTTATTTTATAATTATTGTGGTATTAATTAATTAATTAATATTTTTAGAAGTTAACAATTTAATTTAACTAAGCGCGGGTTAGAACATTCCCTATAAAGATTTATAAATACATAACACAATTTTTCTTGTTACAAAATTATAAACAACAAAAAACATAAAATTTATTTCATTTAAGTATTTTATTATAAATATACATCTTAACTCCCCCTTACAAGAACAATCAAAGCTCTTTCTGAAGACGAGCACCAGATTCTCACCATTCTTTCAGAAACATAATGTTCAGACTGCAGATATGCATAATTTTCAGATAAATACTAAGTCTCCCGTCAAAGTATCCACCTTTAATCATATGCATCACAACAATAATAGACAAATATCAAGTCTCCCGTCAAGTTATTTACTATTAGTTAGATAAGATTACCTTATCACACAAGGTATGACATGTATTCTAACTTCTTCCTCTTCTGTAGGCTTCTGACATCTCCTGAGATGATGTTCTAACATCTTCTCAAACATTAGTCTCAGTAAAAATACTTCACAGATTACTATGGATTTGAAGGCAACCTCCAAAGTAGTCTCCACATGCACACACAGAGAAACACAATGGAATCATCCATCAGTAACAGATCAAGCTTTCCAACCAATAGATGAACATATACAGCAACAAAACCATCTCAACAAACTTCTCCTTCAGACTCAGTATTTAGATTGTATGACTTGAGATGTCTTCACACCTAATATAGCAATTGATTAGCTATATTCACATCAATCAACTACACAAGTTGATACATCCCACAACTTGACCTTCATGTACAAGGAGTCTCTTAGGGGTAATACTCCTTGAAGCTCTGGTACTTCACTCCTGCAACAAGGATAAAAAATAAAGTTTCCTCAGGAAAACATAACATGTTGATCACTCCTTGACCAACACACACACACATTTAAGGTAAGTTCCAGGGCTAGAAACTTCTCAGATACACCACACAGATGCCTCCTCTTCCAAATCAGGAGTAGGTTCCAAACATATGTGAAATAACCACATTAGTTTGGCCCCCAAAGCATCTTTTCACACCATCTTCACTTAACAATGCCTTTATGAGTGGACTTGAACAATAATATTCAAGTATTGTTGGCAAAGTTATATGAAGCAGAAATACATATATCCTATCACCATAGGACATATCACCAAGAAGGAAATCCTTTTCAACATCAGGAGTTTTCAGATAGCTATGAAGCGGATTAACACACAAACTCCTCAAACACTTCAGGTGTCACATATCTTCCCTAACAACATACTCCAGGTGACACCAAACTACAATAGGTTTGAAAATAAATTAAACTTACTACAACAACAACTTACCACCAGGCTGCAACAATAGAATAGTCAATCATCCACTTCTAGGGACCATTCACACAACACACAACTTTTCAGAAAGAAAATAAACTTCCACCTTTACCATGAACCAGAAAGAATCCCCATTGGATCTCATCTAGAAGCAGACTAGGATGTCTGCTCTGATACCAATTGAAATTCTGGTATGACATACTCAGATGTCGAATACGATGTTGAGACATCAGATATGTTACTTGTTAAACATGGCAAGGTACAAACAACAACATCATACAATTCTGATATACCAGATTCTAACTATCCTACAGGATGTTTAGACATCTAGTTTGACATTCAGCAAGAATATTGCATAATATAAAACAGAAAAGCAGTAAAGAACACACTCAAATTGTTAACCCAAATCGATGCATACTCATCTACTCTGGGGGGCTACCAAACCAGGAAGGAAATCCACTATGTAGGATCAATTCAAGGACCCACGTCAAACCACTTAATTTACAATCCTCTCACTTAATCACTACCAATGTAACTTCTACTTAGGAACTTCTAAATATGAGAACCCATCTCACTCTCTCTCAATCATAACAGTGATAAACTTAACCATTCAAAGTCAGAAGACACACTTCTATGATAATACCTTAACCTTGCTTCAAAGCTTCAGTCAAGTACACAATACCTCTTGCTTAAAAGCTTCGAGGATTACAAAGAAAAACTGCCACAAAGAATGAATCTTGTTGCATACGACTGTGACTATAACTCAACCCTAATGATATGACTTTTCCATCTTTGGCTGGTTACTAAACCTAGGTTACAAGGTTTCTTTTTATAACCTAATCCCAACTGGATTTTGGGCCTAAAAACGCAGCATAAAAGTTGCTACAATCATGCAAAAAAACTGCTACAAATAAGATCTTCAAAAAATAACAACTTCCTAAAATATCTCTTAATATAGAAACTCTATATTTATTCAATATTTGTCTTCAATATGAATTTGAATCTTCAAGATCTTTAAATCAGCGCCACATTGGATTGCTTTGATTCTCTAAATATTCTGCTTCTGTTAAATAATAACAAAATCTTTAATCCACATGTATCAGTTCATGATGTCGAATGAACTGTCTTGACATCTTCAACATGTTGTTCCAGATGTTGAAACACTTCAACTCAACATGTTTAGGCGCACAATTGGACTTATTTTCTTAACCTGTTCTTTATTTTGAAAAGTCATATACATTTTATTGCTGCTATATTTGTTTTACAAAATTAATGTCAATCCTAAAATTACAGAACTTACAGGATTCATTGTATGCAAAGCATTCTTTCAAGTGGTAATCAATTGTGATATAATTCATTTATGGTTGGAACATTGAAGTTAGGAAACAAGTTGGATTTCATTGGCAATTGAGGATTTTGGTGGATTATTCATTCAAGTGTTTATTTGATGTTTTTGAGTCCAATCTTTAAATTTCCATTTCTAATTATCAAGGCATATGTTCAATTCTGAGTGCAAGATTCAATTTTGGGGATGTTCAAGATGTTAATTTGTTATCATTCAAAAATGTTGGAAATTAGTTTGGGTGTTAATTTTGGATTCTGTGTGGTTAATTTGGGAAATTCAATCAAGTTCATTATTTGGAAAAATAAAAGTAAAATAAAGTTCCTGCTACTGCAAGGAGTGGTTCACAAATCATATACTCCCAGGCCATCAAATACAAGTTGTAAGCCCATCACACAATTGGTAAAAACACCAAGTTCATTACACTAGTGTCTCTATCACACATTACACAGCCCAAATTTCATTACAATTAGCATGGGAAATACAAAAATAATAACAAAATTTGGATAGAAAAACTGATAACAAAAAAACAGAAAAAAGAGGGATCGAAAATTCAGTTACAGGGGAAGAACTCTATAGCAGAAAAAGAAAAGAAGATAACACAAAAGCTCTCCTTCCATTCTTGATGATTCAACAATAGAATCTCTCTCTCTCTCTCTATCAATCAACTAACAAACTCACTCTTCAATCTATCTCTCTCAATCATAACAGAAAATAGAAAAATCTCCCTCAAAAAATTCTTTGTCCTAAATCTTGGATCTCCCTCACTTGATCACACTCTCAGAACCTCCTTCATCAATCCACAACATCTCCTTCCTTGTATGATCATCATCAATCTGCATCAGCATCATCGCATCAATTTTCATCAATTGGGATCAATCACTGTAGCAACCAAACAAGAGATAACACAATGAATCATACAAGTTCAGAAAAGAGGAAGAAGAATGCAATAACTGCAATAGCTTCAGAAACAGCTCGCAAAAATCTACCACAACATAAATTCAAAGAAATCTGCAAAAAGCTACGTTCAATCAGTAGCAGGGTGAGTTCAACTCACGGTGAAGACTCAAACGCGAGTTCAATGAACAACAAGAATCAACCAGAAGCGATTTCAGAATCGCAGAAAAAGAGAAAGAGGATAAACGACTCAAAATCTCATACCTGAAGCATCCGTGTCACCGTCGCCTTCATTTCATAGGTAATTTGTTTTCTCATTGATGTGATTCCGCTTGTGCTTCGATTAGATTAATATAGCTTTCATTCAGTTAGCTTGTGATTCGTAATTTAGATTGTGAAAAGGAAGAACTATGGTTGGATCCAGGTTAAGCATGATGAGATGATTCTTGAAGCGATATTGTTAGTAGCGGAGGTGTATGACGTCAAAAGAGGTTCAGAAGAAGAACAATTTTTATTTAAGAAGAGATAAGGTTTGGTGGTTATGGCAACTCCGACGGTGACACTTGTCACCGTCCGGTAGGTTCTTAGTATGATCCATTTCACGTGACCCCGTCCGTTTTATCATACACCCTACCATCTCCACCCTTTAATTGATCCATCATCATCATCATTAATACGATCTAATGACTTGAATTTGTCTAGAGATTGACTAAGGAGCACCGTAAAGGACAATACATCACCAGGCCTAGGGTGACTTTGGGCTTTGTTATTGTTGCTGTTAGCACCTCCCTGCGCAACCCAATTTGTTTTCTGGACTAAGAAATTACTACAACACACCCATGTTCTATATTGTTTCATTTCTAATTTCTTTAAATATAATTGCTTCAAAAACTGAATTTTAAATATAGTTCCAATATGAGAAAAATTCTAGGAATATTCATACTGGCATTTGATGGTATTAGTTAATTTTTAATATTTTTTAACTGTCATTTTCTTGATTTTTTGCATTTATTTTGAATCGTTATTTTTAATATCTTCAAATGGTTATAATCTTGATATGATAATTGTTTCGATTTGTCCTATACATATCATTTGCATACATGCATTATATTTTGTGTACTAACCATTTTATTTCATTTTTGTGAGGTATCTTGGAAACTTTTACCACTTATGGACATTTTGGATACTAATCATTTTTGTTGTACTTTTATGATATTGTCCATTTATTTCATTTATGTCTTAGCTTAGGTATACCCCCTGTTTTTCATGCTCCCCCCTCCCCATTACAATGTAATAGTTTAGGTTTAATTTCCTTACATTACTTAGATGCTTGTATGCTTGCATGTTAATAGGAGAAAAGATAAAATTAAGCGATTAGAAAACAATCTCAAAAGGTAAAAAGAAGAATAGCTCGATCCAACGTCGAGTTGTTTTAACTTTAAATTAATATCACATGCTCCCCTTTAGGGTTCCACCTCTTCTCCCAACATTCAAATTCATTTCATTCCATTAACCCACATCATGCATTGTATGTTTAACACCATAAGTCTGTTGTCTTGCACATTGTTATCGACCTACCATAATCCATCTCACTACCCTTTTTTTCAACTTCCTCCATTTATTCACCACCATAACCTAGGTAGTCATGACCATGATCTTCCTTGAATATTGAAATATTTCATGTTTACTACTTGCTTACTTGTGCTTTCCTTGCATGATCCCTTAGGACTCCTAGTTTGGATTTAATTCCCGATTAAGTCCAAAGTAGGATGGCCTTTAGGGTAGAAATCCATGCATGCTAACTTAGGTAGATGTGCCTTTCTAACCTCAACTATAGGACCAATTTTTCATGATAACTCTTAGGATCAAGTCCCATTAGTGTTTTCTTTTAACCTTTGAGTCATTATCTTCTCTCATCTTCAAAGAAAAGCAAAAAAGCACATGAAAACACTTCATTAAAAGACATTGAACCAAGTTTCTCATGTCTTTCTCTTCTCACATCATACTTTGATGCAGATGTACAACATGTCAGTTCCTTTCTACCAAAAATAGGTAACGCCTAAGCCTCGATTTAGTGAGCAGACATGCCCTAAATTCTAGGACGCGAACACTGACTCTGCCAATATAAAAAACACAAAACAAACAAAAAGTGTTACCCGTAGTGAGCCTAACTACGACGGTCTGATTCTCATTCCAGATGAGATGCATAGGCATAGGCGTGACGCCTAGCGACCACAATCCCTGTTCTGTTTAGAACTACGTTGACTTTGATTTTCATTCCCAATGAGATACGTCAGGCTGGGACGTGATGTCCTCTCGAGTCAACTTCCTTCTCCCCCCTTCATTTTATTTTTCTCTCTCTTCCTTTTCCTTCCAATTAGCAGCAGATTGATAATTTAGACGACAACACCCTTTGAGCAGAACTTCAAGCGCGGATCTCATTGAGTACAACGAACATGAAAGGGTGTTAATACCCAATTTCACGTAACCGACTCTCGATCCCCTATCTTAGTCACAAGATCATTCCTTTCCTTTCTTCAAGTTTTTCTTCGATCATTCTGCTTTCCTTTCGAGGATAAAAAACGTTATGTGGTGACTCTTTTGTTCATATTTTTTGCTGATTGTTTTTCGTGTTGCGACACAAGCTATCTAATTACTGTGATACAGATTATGCTGGAGACAAATTAGAAAGGAAAAGTACTTCTGGAAATTATTAATTTTTGGGTAGCAACCTCATCTCCTGGGAAAGTAAAAAGCAATAACCATTGCATTATCTACTACAAAAGCAGAATACATTTCAACATCACTTTGCAGTAGTCAGATGCTCTAGATGGAGAATCAACTAGAAGATTTTCAGATCAATGAGGGTAACATCCCTATCTTCTATGATAACACAACTGCTATTTGTTTAAATAAGAATCCCATTTTACATTCTCTTGCTAAGCACATTGAAATTAAACACCATTTCATCAGAGATTATGTTCACAAAGGATTTTAACTTTAAAATTTATAGATACAAATCATCAGTGGGCCGATATCTTTACAAAACCCTTAGCTGAAGATAGATTATGGTTCATTCTGAAAAATTTAAATATGGATTTGTGTCCAAATTAAATTTTATCAGAATATATTTAGTTTCTTTATGTAAAAAGAGATTCTGACTTTAAGCAAATATTTATTTTCTTTGATTTATTTTATTTGGATTTCTGATAAAGATACTTCTACATTTTAGAAGATGCCTGGATCAGAAAATTGTCTAAGTCAGATACCTCTTGTATACTTCACATTGGGAAAATCAAACATGTTAACTTAAACAAACGACTATGATTTCTTGTGATATTTTTCCTACATAAAATCATATATAACCGTTAAAGTGACACCTCTAGCATTGTGATTTCGTCCCTACTTGTCTATAATCATGATTCTTTATAAATACTCACTATATCACTATCACAAACTACACTACTTTCACTTCCCACATTTTTATTAGAAACCCTAAATACTTTTTGTTTTATGACTCCATCATCTTCATCAATGGATTCTCAACAACAAAGTGTGTATGACTTCTCTAAAAAATCTCAACAAGCAGCATCTTCTCCAATGGTTTATTACACTTTTCAAGCTACTTCAACATCACTACATGAATCATTATCAACTTTTAAAGAACCATTTGAAGTTCATATTGTAGATCGTTCTCATCATATTCATCTCACAACTCCTTTTGAAGAACTTGAAGTTCTTAGTGAATGGTTAGTTGTTTTTGACAACCTGCGTGATAATAGAATAGATTTTTCTGAGAATTTAAATTCTCAAGGTTAGAATTACTACTTTGATCGTCTCTGTGTTCCCATATTCCCTAACCTTATCAAGGAATTATGGAGACATATTGATGTTTATGATCACTTCATAGTATCATATGTTTTGGGAAATAAGTATGTCATCACTAAGAATGGAGAACGTTGGGGGAAAATGTATCTACAAGATGAAATTTAAGTCAAAGTTTCTGAAACTAGTGGTAAACACTGACATCTTCACTCAATCTTATACTAGAAAGTCACCTTTTAAGCCTCAGGATCTGTCTAAAGAACTTCGTGTTTGGCATATAATCATTATGGGATGCATCTACCACAAACCCTTATCAAGTTCTTCAGATTTCATCAACACTTATCAGAAGTACATGTTGTACTAACTACTTAAAGGTGAGAAGATATTCCTTCTGTCATTTATCTTCAAGTATCTCAAAGATACTGTAAAGGAAACCAGAAACGATGAAAAGAACCCCAAGAATTACATTCCTCTCGGTAGACTGATATTAGATATTCTAATTGAGAGTGGAATGGCTGACTATCTAAACAATTTGAATCTCAAGAAGGAAATGATAATTGAAACTGGAAATCCTCTAAACAGCAGAAATTTGAAGAGGGTGCATATTATTAATGAGATAAGAGTTGAACCAACTATTCTTACAGACTGGGAGAGTTTGAAGGCATGGAGGATGATGTTGATTAATTCCCTCTGTTCACTAAGATTGATTCCATAGATGTTATAACGCACTATGTCAAGATGCGTGAAGCGGAAGGATATGATTTATCTAGATTCACTTATGATTTTCTACTAGATCTAGTCCCTAATCAAATAAAGAACAAGAAGAGATCCCACAAAACTACTCCTTAGAAGAAGACCACTAAGAAGCATAAGAAAACTTGCATCTGGGTGAAGCCAACATGTCTAATATCTCTCTGGAATCCTATCTAGAACCTTCAAGTAAGTCTTCTGACTCTTCTTTGACTGCATTTTTTCTTTTAAATTGTAATGTATCTTCATCTATTCCATCACTACCTCCAATATTCTCAACCACTATTTCAATTCCATTTTCTGAACCACCAATATCTCAATCAATTTTAGTTTCTGAACAAATTTCATTTCAACCAATTCCACCTCTTATCGCATCATCATCTCAAATAATTCCATCATTTTCACCTGTTACACAAACCATTGTTCCAAACACTACCAACCAATAAATTTTTACCATATCTGTACTAGTTACTTCCATGATATCTTTACCGACTACCTCTAAAGTCATCACTCAACAACCAACCATCACCCAACCCATCTCTATGGAAATTCCCGTTTCTGAAGAAATTCCCATTTCTACAGAATTTATTCCTTCAAATTACCCTCAATCACCTACCTTACCACACCTTAACTTGGATCCATACATAAATGTTAGAAATCTTTCTGATAATCCTGACCCTTCATCATCAGACACATTCTCATTTTCAGACTCTAACCAAACTCTTTCCAATATCATTGCTTCTGATAATGAAACCCAAACACATCTTGAACATAAATATTCTTACCAACCCCTCCTAACCTTGATGAAGTCATTATTATTTTTAAGGATAATGCAGTTAGGAGATTCAAGAATCTTTTTGATGAATCAAGTTCCATTATTGACCTTTTTGCTTTGGGTACTGTCTGGAATCGATTTAATCGATGGATGTCTGTGGAATTTCAAAGAATCAAGAATCTCTCTGATCAAACAAAAGAGAAATTTGTTTAGCAAACAGAAGAGAGATGGGAAGCTCGGAGGGAAGCTGAAGTGAAGTTAGTTGAAGAAAGAGAGTTAGTTGAAAGACTAGCTAGGAGTCAAAGGAAGCTCTTGAGAGAGAAACTGCTCAGAAAGATAAGGAAGATTATCTGAAGGCTCTTGAAAGCACTTAAAATTCTACTCCATGCCTTGTGTTGAGAACTCTAGAAAGTATTCAGAAGGAATAAGAGTTGTTCAGAACAAGAATGGATAAGCAAGATGAAGTCACCTCCAACATTCAGAATGCACTTGCTCAGATTCTTCAGAGGATTCCTCCTCCTAAACCTTAGACACTTTCTAGGACACCTCTTAGTATTTTATTTTGTTTTCTTTGTTTTTTCATCTTTGTTTATCTTTTGATTATGACAAAAAATGGGAGTATTAATGAAGAAATTATTTGGATATAAATATCTTGTTCTCTGAATCTCAATCCTGACATTCTAACATAATATATGCACATTATCCTTCTTAAGTATGTTTTTCAGGAACACTATTGAATAGTTGACAATAATGACCATCTGATAAGATCATTTAGAATCTGATATGCCTTATCTTAATTGACAATCAAGCTTTGATATCCCAAATCTAATATGATAAGATTTTTCATAAGTCTTAGATTTAGGGGGAGCTTGTATATATAAAAGGGAAGATATTTCTAATCATATATTTATCATTACCTATTTATTATTTTCATACAAAATTGTTTCTTCAAAATACATTGTTTTGTCATTATAAAAAAGGGGAGGTTGTAAGAACAAAATTTGGTTATGCTGTTTATCTCTAAGTTTTGATAATAACAAAGAAGTATTTATGTGAAAACAATTTTGGTACTCTGACGTTTGTTATTCTGAAGTTGTAACAAATAGGTTCTGACTCTGATGCAAAGTTGTTCTGGTATGACAAAATTTGCTTATGCGCCAAAGAAGCAAGTCTGATTTTGTACTTACTCACAATCAGAAAGATCTTAAGAAGACAAAATGTTGTTGTTGCAATGTCACCTTAGATTCTGACTCTGAGCGTGACTCAAATGTTTTAGTTCTGAAGACTAAGTGTTGAAGACTATGAAGATAAGTTTTGCTGAACAAGACTTGAGTTTCTGAAGACTAAACTTTCTGAAAACCAGGGTTATGAAGACTAAGTGCTGAAGACTCTGAATATAGGTTCTGCTGAACAACTTCTGAAGACTCTGAAGACTTAAGATTCTGAAGACATAGTGATCAATTCTTATTCTCATGCTTCAACCATCTCAGAACTAGAAGCCTCTGTTATATAGAAGATAACATCAAGTTTCACGAGGGAAAAAGTACATAGTACAAATCAAAAATGCCCATTCCACAACCTCTCCACTACCCTGATTTTGTGGTACAAAGGACAACTGCATTTATGATTTTTCACCCCTCAGTTACGAAATTCCTTCAGGCCAGCTTACTCGAGGATATTCCAAAAGTGTCCTCCAGTGGATCTTTTAATTGTCAATATAAGGACTTGTCACTTGAAGAAAAATACACACTTATTACGCGCATACACAGCAACATAATTCTCTTTATAATGTGCATATTTTTCTAAGTTATACATTGTATTTATTCTATCTTGTGTAGAAGCATCATAATGTAAACACTTTTCATTCACAAACTTTTGTTTGTAATATCTTAAGGGACCAGTTAGGTCAGTAGCCTTAAGAAGATTTAAGCAATTAGTCTTAGTGGTTGTTATTCACCAGTTGTTGCTAGTCAAGTTTGTAATCGGTTGATTATATTGGATTAAGACCTTGTGTATAAGGAAAAATCACCTTGTTGGGTGGACTGGATTAGCTTGATAATTTTCAAGTGAACCAGGATATACTGTGTGTCTTTCACTCTTGTTTTGTTCTTGGGATTTCTTGTTTGTGTTTCACATAAAGCTTTTATTTTTAAAACCCAATTCAAATCCCCCCTTCTTGGGTTTTTCTAACACCTTAAATATATATGTATATATATGATGTTCTAAATCCATGTATAATGTGTTACAAAGTAATATTTATTTATGTTAAGATTCGACATGGTGTTACGGCTTCTGAGTTATAATAATATGCATACCAGCATATGAAATAAATAAGATACCATTTGTTCAAAAAAACGTTTTGCAAAGTAGCAAACTATTGGGGCAAAGTAGCATTTTGTATTCATATAGAAATAAATTTTAAGACTTTGGAGCAGAATGAGAGGTTGGTATTGTAGTAGTTCTTTGGTTAAACTGAAATACTTGTCATGTCACAAGTTTTCTACCATGCAAAAGTAAGAAGGTTGGGGTGTATATTCCTTGAATTGCACAGAAAAAGAGAAAGATCACTCAAATCAAGAGTTTACAATATGGAAATGTCACTAAGCATTTATAACACATTATTGTTAGCTAAAAAACACGATACAACAGTCTACGCACTACACCAGTCATTTCATATAACTTATTTGTATGAATATTTTACTGTTCTACCACACTTTTCCCCAACAATAACCATAATACACTCTTTTTTCAATTATATACCAATATGCCATTGTTTTGACTTTTTCTTGTTCATTGCCGCCCATTGAATGGGCGGAGAGTGTAAATTTTTTTTCAACCGCCCTTTGAATGGGCGGAAGTGTGTAAGCGTAATTTTTTATTTTTTTTTATTTTGCATTTTTAATATCAAAATGGATTATTTAATAATTTAAAATATTAATATAAAATAATAATAATATTATTAATATAAAATAATAATAATAATATTAATATAAAATAATAATAATATTATTAATATAAAATAGTAATAATAATATTAATATAAAATAATAATAATATTAATAATTTTGAATAATAATGATATTAATATAAATGTTAAAGTACAATAATATTAATATAAATAATAATAATAATATAAATATTAAATAATACATTAATTTTTTCTATTCCCTATTTGGACCCGGACGACGATGTCGCTGATGAGTTCCACAGCCGGGAGGACGTCCTATTCGGTTAGTCCTTCTTAAACCAGGTTGTTCAACGTTTGTTGGTTGAGTAGAAGGTCCTGCTTCACCCGGAGGATTAATAAAATTCACTAGCACATCATCACTAAAGTCGTCATGTATTGCCGCCGCACTGCCATAATCTAGACGTGTTCCCGCATTACTCCAACTTGGTTGGATAGTAGGTGGCATTGAGGAATTCATGTAGGGGATGTATGGATGTTGGTCTTGGGATGAATTAAAGGTGAAAGTTTGTGGTGGATAAAATGGCATTTGTGGTTGGGGTGTTTGGTAATTGTGTTCTTGTGGGGTAGGTTGTGAGAATGAATGTTGTTGTGTGTATGATAGGGAGGGGCTAAAATTGAGGTTTTGTTGGGTGTTGTAGGGGGTTGGGTTAAATGATGGGGTTTGGTTGATTGTAAGGGTGTTGGCTTGGGGTATAAGGTTGTTGTGTGGGTTGTTGGTTGATATTAAATGTTTGTTGGGAGGAAAATGGGTGTGGTTGGTTAGGGTTAAATGTTTGTTGGGAGGAAAATGTGTGTTGTTGGTTGACATTCAATGCGGGTTGGATACGAGGGTCAAATAAATCTCTGTTGACCGATAGGTACAAATTGGTAACAGATCTATACCAATTCATGTATTCTCTATTTGGTTTACATTCAGTATCCATTACATTTCCTTATATGACGGCGCGGTGACGGTTTATCCATTCTTGGCGTTCTTCTCTGTTGTGGTCTTTCCAATCTTCGTAAGCCCATTGTTGATTTACTTTGCTGTTATGATATTTTTTCATGCATCTCGGTGGACCAGGAATTTCTTGTTGTATCCCAAATTGAAGCTTAACCCGATCCGATTGGTGCATTTCAACATAAGTGAAACAAAAGATATATGTTGTTGCAGTCCAAATATGACTTTCGGTTGGGTCCTCATCCTCGAGTCCAAGATATGGTCTCCATATAAACTGCGAAGATGTTGAAAAAATGGATTAGAGCAATAAAAATATTAAATAGAGATGATAAAAATATTTTAATATTAAAATGTATAATTCTAAGAGATATTACATCATTGGGCTCAAAATGATCGAAGAAAGCCCGATATACAACCGCACAATGATGGGGGTTTTTGTCATAATTCATTCCATAAGCAGACCACCTAAAAATATTAAATAGAAAAATAAATAGAGTTTAAATATTAGAGAAATAAATATATTAAATAGAAAAATAAATAGAGTTTAAATATACATACTTTGTTGCATAGGGAAAATGGAATGGATTTTCGTTGATCGGTGTCAGTCTAGGCATTCTGGACCAACCCCAAGCTTGAAGTAAGACTGCACATCCAGCAAAATTGTGAGCGTCCTTCAAAGCGCATCGACACAAGTTTCGGTATAGATGTGCTAAAGTTGATGCGCCCTAACTATAGCTATTTATTTGGTCGAAATCTTCGAGTAACGGTAAAAATTGAAGGTGTATAGTGTTACCGTTAGTATCAGGAAACAAAAAACAAGCAAAAAGTAACATAATATATACTCTTGCTTTCATTATTTTTAGTTCCTCGGGGGAGTCTTCGCCTAAGTGGATAGAATTGTATTTGTCCCGTAGTACTACTATTCTCAAAGATTGTCCCCGTCTCTCAGAAGGATCCATCGTAATCCCCAATAGTTCCTCAACAAGTTGGTATGACACAAATGTGCAACCAACAACGGCTGAGCCATTCACACGCAACCCCAATAACATGTGGACATCCTCCAAAGTCGGGGCGCATTCACCGGTTGGAAAATGGAACGTGTGAGTTTCTAGTCTCCATCTCTCGCATAGGGTGAGGCAGAATTTTCGATCAACTCCATACGAATCAATAGTGATGACGTGACCGAACCCAACTTGAATCAAATATGGACGGATATGTTCATCGACTGTAACGTACTTGTGTGTACGTGGTTTGAATTTTTTTTCATCCTACAAATAAAACATGCATAATATATAATGTAACATATAAAAATTTAATGTAATAAATAAAATTTTATAATGTAAAATATAATGTAATAAATAAAAATTTATAATGTAACATATATAATGTAACATATAAAAATTTAATGTAATAAATAAAATATAATGTAATAAATAAAAATTTATAATGTAACATATATAATGTAATATATAAAAATTTAATGTAATAAATAAAATATAATGTAATAAATAAAAATTTAATGTAATAAGATAAACATGCATAATATATAATAATATATAATGTAAAATGTAATAACATAAAATGCAATAAAATGAAAATGTATAATATAAAATGTAATAAAATAAAATGTTAGAAGACTTACATATTCTGCAATATTTGAAAGTGTGCCTCGATGTTTTTCTCCGAGTGTTAGCAGAGGCACTGGTAGAGACATTGTTTAGAATATCAGGTGATGAAGAGTGATAAAGATGAAATTGTAGTAGAGATGTGTTGTTAGATATGAATTTGTAATAGAGATTTGTTGGTATTTATAGAATGTGTAATTGATATATGTAATAAATATTTTGGTATAGGTGGTTGAAGTGTGATTAAAATGATATGTGTAGGTGGTTGATATGTTAATTGCATGGCATTTACGTGGTAAATGAAGGTGACTTGATTGCATGCAGCGTTGACTGCCTCCCATTCAATGGGCGGCAGTGTTGTAGTTTGTCTGGCACGTTGCAGCATGCCTCCCATTCAATGGGCGGCAGTGTTATAACATGTCTGGCACGTTGCAGCATGCCTCCCATTCAATGGGCGGCAGTGTTATATTTTGTCTGACACGTGCAACCTGCCTCCCATTCAATGGGCGACAGTGTTATTTCCTGTCTGAGATTAATTTATATAATATTTGTGAACCATTCAATACGAATCCAATATAAATTCTATAAAACTATCATATTATACACCAACTCAAACATTCAAAAAATTCATCACATTCAAAAATGCCTCAAAGAGAAAATTATGTTATTTGTGCGCATTACAATGGTAGTGTGGTTGTAACTGATGAGCTCGGATATAGCTTCGAAAATACTGAAATTTGTCGTTTCAATATTAATAGAAGATCAACATTTCAACATTTCAAAGAACGATTGGTTATGAAGATGGGAGCAGGTGGCATTTCTCAAATTACATTCAGAAATGTTGTCCATTTTGGGAACAATAATTTTAAATTTGTTCCACTGAAAGTTCGTGACGATGAAGATGTGGTGTTGGAAAATATATTATTTACCGGTTTTATTATTGTTTTTAATATTGCCTTTATTTGTCATTATTTCTCTTTATTCTCCATTAAGGAGAATATTATTGTAATCATTATAACTCTTCTATATAAACCAGCCTAAGGCTGAGGAATAAAAACATAACAGCTTTTACCTATTTTCTTCTAATATGGTATCAAGAGCACTGGGTTAGGGTTTCCTGTAAAGTTTTCGACCCGCTTTATTACCCGACCCATTCCACATACCCGTTTTCCTTCTTATGGCGAATAACAACAACCAGTGGCCTTTCCCATCACAAGCCTACACCGGATCCAACCAAGGCGAACAACATGAGTCCGATGTCGGCCGCGGAAACGGCGGTGGCCGCGGAAACGGCGATGGCCGCGGAAACGGTGGTGGCCGCGGAGATGGAGTACGATAGGATTCATCGGTGGTCACAAACAATGAAAACAATAACAATATTGTTTTTGGCAGTAATGGCGACAACAATGAAAACGGGAACAACGTTGTTTTTGGTGATAGTTATTCCAACACAGGCGGTAATGATCAAAAGGGTTCTTCATACTCCCTCAAGGTCAATATCCCTAAAATGAATGGGAATAACTATAATGAATGGGCTCAAACCGTTCGGTTGGTATTGGATAGCAAAGGGAAACTTGGTTTCTTAACAGGAGCAGTAACTGAACCGGAAATAGGAGATCCTCGTTACAAACAATGAAAGTCTGAAAACTCCTTGATTATTGCGTGGCTGGTAAGCTCTATGGAAACTGGAATAGGTAAGCCTTACATGTTTTTACCTTCTGCAAAGGATGTGTGGGAAGCTGTTAAGGAGACATACTCTGATGTTCAAAACTCCTCCCAAATTTTTGGTCTGAAATCAAAATTATGGCATGCTAAACAAGGTGATAAGAGTGTAACTGCATATTACAATGAGCTGTTGACACTATGGCAAGAGTTGGATCTATGTTATGATGACAATTGGAGGTGTACAGAAGATAGTGTTCTGTTTCTCAAGAGGCAAGAAAATGATCGTGTATTCATGTTTCTCGCTGGACTCAATAAAGACCTTGACGAGGGAAGAAGGTCAGACAAAGTTCCTTGGTGTGATCACTGCAAGCGCAAATGGCATACACGTGAAACTTGTTGGAAGCTCAAAGGCAAACCTCCTAACTGGAAGAAGAAAGGTGGTCGTGCATTTCAGGCGAGTAATTCTGATCAATGGCAGCAATCCTCTCAAACTCAACTTCCACTCACTACGGAACAGCTAGACAGACTGTACAAACTTCTCGAGTCTCCAACCCCTTCTTGCTCTATAGCAACAAAAGGTAATTCTGCATTTCTTAGTGTCAGTCCCAGTCATACTTGGATAGTAGATTCTGGTGCCTCAGATCACATGACAGGTGAATCTACTTTGTTCTCTTCATATAGTCCATGTGCAGGTAATCAAAAAATAAAAATTGCAGATGGCTCTTTTTCAGCCATTGCAGGTAAAGGGTCAGTTGTGTTGTCTCCAATGTTAACTCTTAAAAATGTCCTTCATGTTCCAAACTTATCGTGTAATTTAATCTCCGTAAGCAAATTAGCCCAAGATATAAATTGTCAAACTAATTTTTTCCGATCTCACTGTGTCTTTCAGGATTTGAACTCGGGGAAGATGATTGGCAGTGCTAAGGAGAGTGGAGGACTCTATTACCTTGACATTGGATCTGCATCACAACAACCTTCAAAAACAATAAGTTCCTGCTTTGAGTCTTTTTCTATTTTGAATAATAAAGATGACAACATTATGTTATGGCATTTAAGGTTAGGTCATCCTAGTTTTCGTTACTTAAAACACTTGTTTCCTAAGTTATTTCACAATAAGAATTTTTCTTCGTTTAAATGTGAAGCATGTGAGTTTGCAAAACATCATCGTTCCCAATTTTCAATGCAACCTTATAAACCATCAAAATCGTTTTCTATTATTCATAGTGATGTTTGGGGCCCTAACCGAACAAGTACACTCTCTCTCAAAAAATGGTTTATCACGTTTATAGATGACCACACAAGAGTATGTTGGGTGTACTTGTTAAAGGGGAAATCAGATGTTTGTCAGGTTGTAAAGAATTTTGTTTTAATGGTGCAAAACCAATTTCAAACAAATATCCAAGTCTTTAGAAGTGATAATGGCAAAGAATATTTTAATACTATTCTTGATGGCTTTTTTCTAAAAAATGGAATTGTACATCAAAGTTCATGTCCTAATACTCCTCAACAAAATGGAGTGGCCGAAAGGAAAAACAGACATTTACTAGAGTTTGCTAGAGCTCTACTTTTTTCAAATAAAGTTCCAAATTATTTGTGGGGAGAAGCTGTTTTAACAGCTGCATATTTAATTAATAGAATGCCCTCCAAAATTCTCAATTTTCAAACTCCAATTAATGTCTTCAAAGATTGTTTTCCTAGTACTCGTGTTTTATCTGATTTGACTTTAAAAATCTTTGGTTGCACAACCTTTGTTCATGAGCATAAAAATGTTGGAAAACTTGAGCCACGGGCTATAAAATGCGTCTTTGTTGGATACTCCCTAACCCAAAAAGGGTATAAATGTTTTGATCCAAAAAATAAGAAAATGTTTGTCACTATGGATGTTACATTCTTTGAAAATAAACCTTTTTTTGATGACACTCATCTTCAAGGGGGGGAGATAAACGAAGATTCGTTTCAAATTGAGGACATGAGTTTTTTAAATAACTTATCTTTGCCAGTATCACAAACTTCTGAGATTTTTACACTTGCACCAACAGAAAATGGCCATGATTCTTTATCTGATCTTATTCCTGTTATGAGTAAGGAATCTTGTGAATCTGAGCCTACATTTTCTCTTGTAGAAGACAATGAGAATCCTAAAAATAATAATAATGATGATCTAATTGAAATGCCACAATATAATGAATCTCTTCAAGAAAATAGATTTGAATTAGGAAACAGGACTTGGAAAAGAAAGGTTTTTGTGAAAAAGCACCATAAAGGAAGGGATGAGTCCACATCTCAACACTGCCAGGAATCTGAACTGGGGGATGATCAACCTCCTAACAAACGGAAAGGTAAGTCTATCTCTATTTCTGAGAGTCGTATTGTGTATCCTGATATAGATGATCCTGTTGCCATTAGAAAACCTGTCAGATCTTGCACTAAACATCCCTTGTCCAATTTTATATCATATTCAAATTTGTCTTCATCTATGTCTGCTTTCACATCAAAATTGTCTAGTGTAGAAATTCCAAAAAGTGTACAGGTTGCTCTGGAAATTCCAAAGTGGAGGGAAGCTGTGCTTGAGGAGATGAAAGCCCTTGAAAAGAACAAAACTTGGAGTGTTATGTCACTACCAGATGGAAAAAAGACAGTTGGGTGCAAATGGGTCTTTACTGTGAAGTACAATTCAGATGGAACAATTGAAAGGTACAAGGCTCGTTTGGTGGCTAAAGGCTTTACTCAGACCTATGGTATAGATTATTCAGAAACATTTGCTCCTGTTGCAAAATTGAATACTGTTAGAATTCTTTTGTCCCTTGTTGCTAACCTGGATTGGCCCCTACATCAGTTAGATGTTAAGAATGCCTTTCTTAATGGCGATCTAGAAGAAGAAGTATATATGGATATTCCTCCTGGTTTTGAAAAAAAAATTGGAGCAAATGTGTGCAAATTGAATAAGTCTTTGTATGGATTAAAGTAGTCTCCTAGAGCTTGGTTTGAAAAATTCACTCAGTCCATGAAGAAACAAGGGTACATCCAAGGACAGGATGACCACACCTTATTCACAAAGTTCTCCCATGATGGAAAAGTTGTTGTCCTGATTGTTTATATTGATGATATTGTCCTTACTGGAGACGATACAGTGGAAATGGTAAGAGTAAAAGAAAAATTGGCTGTAGACTTTGAAATCAAGGATCTGGGATTCATGAGATATTTTCTAGGCATGGAGGTCGCTCGGTCAAAGAATGGTATTGTGGTTTCACAGCAGAAATACATTCTAGACTTGTTGAAAGAAACATGAATGAGTGGATGTCGTCCTGCAGATACCCCTATGGATCCTAATGCTAAAATTTGGGGAGAAGGTAATGTTCCTGTTGATACTGGAAGATATCAGAGATTGGTTGGGAAACTAATTTATTTGTCACACACCCGACCTGATATTGCTTTCTCTGTTAGTGTAGTAAGTCAGTTTATGCATTCTCCTTTTGAGGAACATCTTGAGGCAGTTTATAGGATACTAAGATATTTGAAGGGAAATCCTGGAAAAGGATTATTTTTTAAGAAGACTGCGGAAAGAAATGTGTCTATCTTCACCGATGCTGATTGGGCAGGTTCTGTTACAGATAGAAGATCAACCTCTAGATATTGTACTTATGTTTGGGGTAATCTTGTGACATGGAGGAGTAAGAAACAAGGAGTTGTAGCAAGGAGCAGTGCAGAAGCCGAGTTTAGAGCTATGTCTCAAGGTATTTGTGAAGGATTATGGATCCTTAGAGTCCTTGAAGAACTTAAGATGAAAATTGAGCTTCCATTGAAATTATACTCCGACAGTAAAGCTGCTATTAGCATAGCTCATAATCCAGTTCAACATGACAGAACCAAACATATCGAGATTGATCGACACTTCATAAAGGAGAAGTTAGATGCTGGAATCATATGTCTACCCTTCGTGACTTCAAGTCAGCAAACTACAGATATCCTAACCAAAAGTTGGGCAAGGCCTACTTTTGAGCATTTGATAGACAAGTTGGGCATGATAGATATCTATGCACCAACTTGAGGGGGGTGTTGGAAAATATATTATTTACCGGTTTTATTATTGTTTTTAATATTGCCTTTATTTGTCATTATTTCTCTTTATTCTCCATTAAGGAGAATATTATTGTAATCATTATAACTCTTCTATATAAACCAGCCTAAGGCTGAGGAATAAAAACATAACAGCTTTTACCTATTTTCTTCTAATATGTGGAATCCATGTTTTCCAATCATGAATGTTATGGATTTCCATCGATTGAGGTATATATCAAATTTGACCAATATCAACTAACCCAACAGTCTCAAGTTATCAATGCACCTGAAGGAGATGAACTAGTAATAATACCATACGAAAATGTAGAGGAAGAAGATGTTGAAGAAGAGACCGAAGCACAGGTAGATGACTTGTACATAACAATATTTGAAGAAGGAGTCAATGTTCAGGAGAACACCGATGACCAACACATTCCAGTTGGAAATGTTTTTTCACCACCTGCCCACATGACAAACATTTCCTCGGATGCCGATCAAACATCAGATGATTGGCCGCACATGCCTCGTCTTCCGGTGGAAGGAGACATAACAGTAGGTAATCAATTCAAAACTAAATTTGATTGTGTGCTTGCAATAAAACAATATCACATGAAACACGGTGTAGATTTTAGGGTGAAGGATTCAGATAAAAAGAGATATATCATTTGTTGTAGACACGATACGTGCAAGTTTCATCTGGTAGCGTCGTATCGTAAAAGAAGTGATTTGTGGGAGATAGGCATTATGAACCCCCTTCACAGTTGTTCAACAGCCATGTTTGACCAGGATCATCGACAACTTAGCTCGTAATTAATGTCTCAAGTTTTAATGTCTTTTGTAGACAATGATCCATCTATCAAGGTGAGCATTTGCATTGCAAAGATTGTTCATGAGTACAAGTTCACGCCGTCGTACAGGAAAACATGGATTGCGAGGAATAAAGCTATTGAACAGGTTTATGGTAACTGGGAGAAGTCATACAAGGAACTTCCACATTTCCTGTTGGCACTTAAAAAATTTGTTCCGGGGACAGTGATGGAAATGGATGGAGTATTCAAAGGCACCCGTAATTTACCGATTACAGCATTGGTTAGTGCAACATATTATAGATTGGGTACACAGTTTGCTGAGAGGGGTGCAAAATGGAGTGCAGTATTAAATTCAGGACAAATATTTACAGACAACTGCGTAAAGGTTATGAAAGAAGAAACCGCGAAATCCAGCACACATCAAGTCAGCATTTTTTACTACAATAACAATACTTTTAGTGTGCGGGAAACAATGGATCACGGTGAAGGGAAACCTATGGGTCGTTACAGGGTGAACCTAATAGAAGGGTGGTGTGATTGCGGAAAGTTTCAGGCATACCGTGTCCCTTGTTCACATGTTATCGCTGCATGTTCAAGTGCTCGCAACGACGCATACGCACTTTTGTCGGGCGTTTATAGGGTTTCAAACCTATTTGGAGTATACAACACAAGTTTTCCGGTGCTCCCGTACAATGACTATTGGCCAGTGTACGAGGGAGATCAAATTTGCCATAATCCAAGAATGCGAAGGAACAAGAAAGGACGCCCAGTCAGCACACGCATTAGAACAGAAATGGATATCGTTGACAAGCTGGAGAGAAAATGTTCCAGGTGTCGTCAAACTGGTCACGACCGAACTAAGTGTCCAAATGTTGGAACTAGTAATAGTTAGTGTTTTATGTTGTTATCATGTATCACTTTCATATTGCATTCAAGTATCTCAATTTTCTTAATCATTAGTAATTTAGATTTAAATATATTTAACCACAAAAAAGTTACAAAACAACACAAATACATTTAACATTAATTCAACAACAGAACACAAACATAACAACACAGCACAAACATTTGACAGCAAAAATATAAATTAAACTAGAACACACGAACACAACATTTAATATAACATTTCTAGCTTATTACAACAAGCAGCTTGATTTCATTGATTCCAAACATCATTTCTCTCGCTTCCTTGTCGGTCCTGATTCGCACCCACCCACGACGAAAATCATACCTCTCAACACTTCTGATTTTCTCCCCTTCTTCAATTTCTGCTTCTAACCAACGTTTCAGTTCCCTCATCAGCTGATCTAAACTACATATATTCCAGAAGAGCATATCCAATACCAGTTTCTCTCTAGAAAAAATGACTTTGCCCTAACGACGATAATAATGCATCTTAACTGGTATTTTTCTCTTAAAAAACGATTTTTCCTCTGCAAAAAAATGGATCACATAACACCACTATTTATATTATATCTGAACTGAGATTTAATAATAAAATATTAAAAGGTACCGCCCATTGAATGGGCGGCACTGTACTTTAATAATATAATATTAAAAAGGTACCGCCCATTGAATGAGCGACACTGTACTTAAATAATAAAATATAAAAAACGTACCGCCCATTGCAGTGGCGGAACTTTTTTCGATTAAAAATTTAATAAAATTATTTATTAACTAAACTTAACATTAAATATTATTTTTTAATTTTTTAATTTTTAAATATTAATTATTAATTTTATTATTATTTATTATTATTTAATAATTTTAACATTTACTAAATACAAATTATCATTATTAACTTTTAGTATTATTAATTTATCAATTACTAATAATTTTTTTCGATTAAAAATTTAATAAAATTATTTATTAACTCAACTTAACATTAGATATTATTTTTAAATTTTTAAATATTAATTATTAGTTTATATTATTATTTATTATTATTTAATAATTTTAATATTTACTAAATATAAATTATCATTATTAACTTTTAGTATTATTAATTAATCAAATACTAATATTATTTAATATTATTATTAATATTTTAATTTACTTAATCAACTAATTAATTATTAAAAACACAAAACAAAATATAAAAAATCAAAACAAAATTTCGTTGTACACTGTCGTCCATTCAAAGGGCGGTATAGAAAACTTTTGTATTGAAAATAGTCTAAGATTAAATAGGTCAAAACCCTAATATGTTTCAAATTAAATTTTTATTTAAATAATTTCTAAATTAAAAAACAAAACAAAAAATATTAATTAGTATATACTCTAAAAAATAATAATATATATTTAATAAAATATAGTATATTTCTAAATTAAAAAAAAAACAAAAAATATTAAATAATATATTCTGAAAAATATAATAATTTATATTTAATAAAATATAGTATATAATAAAAAAGTAAAAAAAAGATTTTAAAAAAATAAAAATCTATGTGGATTAAAAAATGAATGAATAAATATAAATATAAATATAAATAGTTAGAGAGAATATTTGCTGCTATTATTACAGGGGGATTTCGTATATTTAATCTTATAATTTAAGATGATGGGTTTGTTATGCAATGAAAATATTTTTTAAGATGATATAAAAAAATTATAATGATTGTTATATTTAAGTTTATGTATTCTATACGACTTACATATTAAAACTCCTTTTGAAATAAAAATTAATTTTAACAAATATTTATGATAATTAATTATTGCCCTACATATTTAATACATTAAACGTATATTTGATTATTCAAGTGGAAGTAAAATTTTAAATTAAAAAGATGATTAACTATTTTATTAGCAAATGAATAATGGTATAAAATTTGTATATGAAATAATTAAATGACAAAAGTGTCATGATGGTAGTTCAAAGCAATGAAACAATATAGAATATATTTTGTACATCATAAGTGTACTAATATGACAAAAGTATATAGAGTACATAAAGTAATCATAGACATGACTATTTAAAAGATTGATGAGGAATATTGAATCGAATTTTGATACAAAAGAGATTTAGCATGAAGTCGAAGTTGATTAACATGCTAGTGCAAAAATTATATATATTATAGTCGAAGTCAGTTCTAGTATGTATGTTTAATTGTTTCCTTGATGTTGTAGAGTTTGTTCTAAGGTGGAGATTTGTGAGATATTGGAACGAACTCTAGGTTTAGCATGTCGTCGAAGTCCGCTCACATGTTGTTGTTTAATTGGGCATTGTGTTTTGAATCCAATTGTTTAAGTTAGCTTGTACCCTAAGTTAGATTGTAATGAGTAATTGTTAAAAATCCCATTAGGTTAGTATGTTAGTTTTCTTATAAATAGCATATTAGTCTCTCATCTTTTAATAATAAGGGAAACTAGAAAGATAAAACCCTAATTCAATAGTGAGAGAGGTTATTTGTTATTTTGGTATACTTGTAATCTTGTTAAAAGAGAAAGGAAAGAATAACAGTTTATAACCAATCCTTGTTGTTATCTTCGGTTACCCTAAACCCTAATCCTTGTGGGTTTCTTGATTATAAAGAAATCATTTATACTTTGTTTCTAGGGTATCCGATTCACAATAAATTGGTGCGGTGAGCGTGAAAAAGATGACTTCAACAAAGTATGAGATTGAAAAGTTCACCGGAGTGAACTATTTCGGTCTATGGCGCTTGAAGATGAAAGCCCTACTTGTTCAGCAGGGTTGTTTGGAAGCATTGAAGGGAGAGACGGCCATGAATGTTACGTTAATGGTAGCTGAAACGATGTTGCCCAGTTGCAAGTTTTTACACTGTATGCAGTTGATAATGTTGCATGAAGAAAGCTAGTATTGTTTTCTTGTTGGTATAGAGTTTGGTCTAGGATGGAGATTTGTGGAATATTGGATCAAACTCTGATAGGAAAGAGGTTTAGCATGAAGTCATAGTCGGTTCACACGCTAGTGTAGAAGTTATACATACTATAGTCGAAGTCAGTTCTAGTATGTATGTTTAATTGTTTCCTTGATGTTGTAGAGTTTGTTCCAAGGTGGAGATTTGTGAGATATTGGAATGAACTCTAGATTTAGCATGTCGTCAAAGTCCACTCACATGCTATTGTTTAATTGGGCCTTGTGTTATGGATCCAATTGTTTAAGTTAACTTATACTCTAAGTTAGCTTGTAATGGGTAATTATTAAAAAAAACCATTAGGTTAGTATGTTAATTTTCTTATAAATAACATATTAGTCTCTCATCTTTTAATAATAAGGGAAAATAGGAAGATAAAACACTAATTCAATAGTGAGAGAGGTTATTTGTTATTCTTGTAATCTTGTTGAAAGAGAAAGGAAAGAATAGCAGTTTATAACCCATCCTTGTTGTTATCTTTGGTTACCCTAAACCCTAACCCTTGTGGGTTTCCTAACTGATCAAGGAACCAATTATACTTTGTTTCTAAGGTATCTGATTTAAAACAATTGAATATTTAAAGATATGATGTTTTTGGATATAATTGAATACATGAAAGACGTCATCAGGGATGTGGAATAAACACATATCTAATTAATCATCAATAGTGAAAACACAACTCACATTTGATTAACATCAAGTCTTTAGTTCAATGATGAAAATACATTATTAGAGTGATTGAAGTGTTAGAGGTTGTAACTCAATGTTCTGTCGAAAGCTAGCATTTCATTATGTCGAAATAGCTAGTCTGAGGTATATGAATAAGCTGTATTTGACTCTTTCAAATACATCATTTAGTTGGCATGTCGAAATGTTTTGGCATGTGTTGAATTGTATAGTTTTGGGCCCGGACTTTAGTTACCTATATAAAGGGATTTATATGATGTAAACAAGGAGAAATTCAATCAATATGAATTCTAATTTCACAATTCAGTTTATAGTTTTCTCTCTTTTCTCTTCTTTTCTCATCTTTCTTGAAAACCTTTTGTTCAAAAAATTGGCATCAAGGAGCCCGAGTTGTGATTCAGAGGGAATCTGTAATGGAAAACAGAACAACAACATCAACATAATTTACAGCAAATCTAGCAGTTTTTAAAGGGGATAGCTTAAAAATGATGGGTTGCGGAGATGAAGGTCATCTTCAGATTTCAAGATGTGTCTAAAATTATGAATGATGGAGTACCAACATTGTAAGCGAATGCAACTGATGTTCAGCAAGCTACGCACAAGGAATAAAGAAAGAAAGATGTAAAATGTCTCTTCTAAATTCACCAGTGTGTGGATTCTAATTTGTTTGATAAGATTATCGAAGAAGAAACGACAAAAGGTGCATGGGACAAGTTAAAGAGCTAGTATGGAGGAGATGAAAAATTGAAAAGGGTGAGGTTATAGATGTTGAGAAAGAAATTTGAGATGACTCTGATGAAGGAGGTTGAATCAGTCTCGAAATATTTGAGGAAGATCAGTTAAGAAAGTCATAAATTTTGCATGTGGAAGGCACATCACATCAAGTAGAAAAAGACATATCTCCGTTGTCAGGAAGGATGGTCGAAAAGCCAGTATCACTGATGTAACACCTCAAAGTCAATTTTATTTAATTGATGTGTTTCTTGTGAATTTTAATGAATTTGTTGATGATTTTATTGTTTTGTGGAGTTTTGGAGGAATCGTGAAGCTCGCTTAGCGAGCTACAACTCTCTTAGCGAGCAAGCAAGAATTTTAGAAATCAAAAACCCGTGAGTTAGTCGCTTAGTAAGGAGGCCAACTCGCTTAGCGAGACCTGACATGTTTTCAAAAATTAATTAATTCAGAAACATTAGATGATTAATGTACTTTGTTGTTTTAAGTTGTTATGATGTTTATGTGATGTGTTTAGAGGCTATATGAGTAAGACTTGGTGATAAAATGATGTATGATGAATTTAAGATGTTTATGAGTTATGATGACATGATGTAGAGCAAGAGGATAAATGAGTGAGTATTGTGATGATCGATGATGAATGCGGATGCAAAGCTTATGATGTTTTGATGATGATGTGTGTATATTGCATCTTGCATTCATGGCGTGATTTATGAGGGGACTTCGGTCCATTGGTAGCTTCAATCCCATTGTGCGGATTGAAGTGATATGATGTTATGATGTTGCTCCCTTGTGGAGGGTTGATGGCCTAGTGTCCATCCATGAGTATGTTTCGGTACCACAAGCATATTACGAGTTTGCATTCCATTATAAGTGACATAGCATGAATTGCATTGAGTTGAGTAATGATGTGATGTGATTGAGGTTGTGAACATGTGATGTATTTGATGTTGTGAAATTAATGAGTCGTATGATGATTTGATTATGTTTTTGTGAATCCATGGTTATTAATTCTCATTTATATATTACTTTATTGAATGTGAATTTACTCACCCTGCCTGCCTTTTGTGATGGTCTATTATGCCATCCTGTAAATACTCAAGGTTAGCTCGGTGCTCGTTAGTTCAGAGTTAGTGAGTTTGTCATTGTTAGTTAGAAGTGGAGTCCCGCTCTATGTCCAGTAACATTGGCATGGGTTTTGCTTGAGTTTATTTTGTTTCTTGAATTAAGATGGTATTTCCTTTTACTATTGTTGGTTTAAATGATGTTTTGGATTAAATTATGAAGTTCTCTTTTTATTAAAGATGAAAGACAATGTTTTGTTTTCCACTGCGTAGTTGTTGAAAATAGATTTGAAATACTCATGATTTTGTAACCCGTGTTACGGGACAAGACTCAATATGATTGTTTATGTTGTTTGAGTTATGAAGAATGTGATATCCTTTCACGAGTTTTTCTCTGATATTTGATTTAATTGTATTATAATTGTGATGGGGTAGAAAGGGTGTTACATTAGTGGTATCAGAGCAGGTCGGTCTGTCCGGTCGTGTCGTGTCGTTGTCAGTCGTGTCAGTTATTGTGTTTGAGTGTTTTAAGGTTGAGTTGTTTTTTGATCTTGTTGGTGATTTGCAGAATAACTTTGAATCGTGCTCTTGCGGATGCGGTAGCTGCACTTGCTCAGGCTTCGGCGCATAACAATGTTCACGATGAATTTCATGCCTTGGGGGTGTAAACACCCCAAATTTACCCTCACCCATTCACACCATGGCTTATGATCATTTTATATGCATAAATCCAATCATAGCATCTCATACCACATTTTTGATTCACTGCATTGTCTCAAAGTCATCTGCATCTAGGGTTTGTGATCTGACCAATCCAAGAGCTTCTTGAGCCACTCCAAAGGTCATAAATCACTTCAAAGGGGTCCATGTATGTTCAAGCATCATATTATATCCTCTCAAAGTCAAGAATGTCAAAGAATCACAAGAACTGAAAATGGTATGGAAGCAGAGCCAGGCTTGACTGCACAGATGACCTAGAATTAGGGTTTTGGTTTCAAAGGCCATAACTTCAAATTTTTTGGTCATTCTTGTTTATATTGGTATCTATATGGTATAGGGAGTATTCATATCAATTTTCATGAAGAAATTCCATGGGGAAGTCATCTGATCAAGAGTTGACTTTCTGGGCAAGTCAGAGTAAAATCAGGGCATCTGAGGCCCCCAATGACCCAACCAAAGGGTGTTCTTCATCATTTTGATTATGTATGATCTTTATTTGATCATAGAAGAAGTTGGAAGTTCACAAAATTGAATAATTTCAAGTCTTTTGCAAAGTTGACTTTTTGGGAAAGTTGACTTTTTAATGAAATTGCCATTTTGGGAAACTTTTTCAACCCTTGCTTTTTTATTCAAAAATGCTTCAAATGGAAAAACTTTGGTCATGAAAGTTGTAGAATGGATCATTCTCTTTTCAAAAAGTACAAGAACATGACCTAATTCATTTTGGATCAAAAGTTATGACTTGTCAAAGTTGGCTAAAATCACAAAATTTGAAGTTTTCTACCAAAGAGGCATTTTGCAAAATGGTTTGATCAAGTGTTCTAAAGGCTTCAAATGTGTACAATTTATTCACAACATGATCACATGACCTCTAAAAGTCAGATTGCACCAAAGAATCATCTCATTTCATGCCTTGAAACTCAAGAAATCTCAAAGGAACCAAACTTGAACCAACTTGCAAAGCTCATCATAAGTTACAAACCACTTGCTGCCTTGCCTCTAAACCTTTTTCACAGCATTCCTTGATTCAAGCTGAGCCCAAGCATGCCAAAAAGCAAGTTGTACCATAGCCCATGCTTCAAGTACACATCAAGTTGACATTTTGGCCAAAGACCCATACCAATCACCATATGCCACCAACAACTTTCTGCCCTTTCCCCTTTTGATACATGGACAAAACCCAGCCTAACACATCACACAACTCACTCTGATCTTGCCCCCAAGCCCTAGTTCCAAGTTTATGCTCCATTTGCAAAAGCTTTCGAAACTGATTGCACAAGCCTCAAACACACAAACCAACTTCACAAATCAACTCAGCATGCTTCACTAATCAAAAACCACCCATCACCATAGCCTGAAAGTCACTGAATCAAAAACACGATCACCACCCTCCCTTGAACAGAACTTCTACCATCTCTCAAACAAGCCATCATAAATTATTTCCAAGCATCAAGACTTCATCAGGAGCTCAAGAGGAGTGGATTGCACAAAGAGAGGAGGCCAGAAAGTTGCAAACTGAGAAAGCTCAAGCTCAGGTATCTCAAGAACTTTTTTTCCAGAAATGAGTTTTTAAGTTTCTAGATTGTTCCTCATGCTTTGCTGATCACTCTGATGTTCTTACTTTTTGAAATGGTTGAGAAATAAGCATTTAATCTTGTTCTGAAACTTTTCTGACCTAAACATGTTTGGCTTCGATTCGCATGATTGATGAATGAAAAATGGTTTTTGTTTAGGGGTTCTGATTTAGTTTCGAATGGGGATGATTTCTGGGTGATTAGTTCTCATTTTCATGAAGTTTTGAGGATTTTAGCAACTTTCAGGTGAGGGTCTTGCCGGAGAAGACGACCGGAAGTCTTCTCCGGCCACCTGAAAGTAATTAGGGCTAATCTTTGTAATTAAATGAAGTTTGAATTTGGTACGTAGGATAGGCTGACTTAGTCAATTCCCGCGCGTGTTCAATGGTCCAGATCCATTCACTTAAGCCCTAATCCACGTCATTAACCTAATTAATTGAATTTTATATTAATCTAACCAGTTTGAATGAGGACCCTTGGATCTGGCGCCAGTCTTTCCCTCCTTTTCAGGTTTAAACCTCAGCCACTGGATGCGCATACTTTTCACTTAATTCATTTTATTTTGCATTTTATTTCAATTAATTTGTGCATTTTATTTAAAATAGCAAAACATTTTCAAAAATTCTGAAAATTTTTATACAACCTTTTATTAATTTTCAGAAACCAAAAACATTTTTATTTGTATTTTTTGCATTAAAAAATATTTTTAAATCATTTAAAAGATTATTTTTAATTAATTAATGAGAATTAATTAATTAAAAATACTTTTAGGTATTTAAAAATCACCAAAAAATTCATGAAACCTTTAAAATCATTTAGAAACATTGTCCAACTCTCAAACCAAATTTCTTTTTTTGTTCTTGATGCATTTTGATAATTTTCTTTGAAATTAATTCCATTTCAAGGCAATATTTCACTTCAATCTTCAAAAATTCATTTCTGCCTGGTCTTTAAGAGTTGGACCTTGATTCTTTTTGCATTGCATCTTGCATATCATGAAGTTTATAAGATTAAATTGGCATGATTTGATCTTGCATTTCCCATTTGTTTGGCATTTTTCTTGACAAGGTACCATAAAACCCTAGCAATCTTAGAAAATTCATAACCCTCATTAGGTTAAGAGTTGGAACCCCTCCTTTGGGCAGTGAATTTGTATAGGTTTAGGGTTCCTTTGAATGCATTTTCAATTTTTTTATCTTGATGTTTGCTTCTGGTTTTGGTTTTTGTTTTGTGCATTGATCATAAACCCTAATTTGGGCTTCCTGTTGCATTCATCTTGCATTTGCTTGCATACCATGACTTGCCATGACATTTTGTGCATTCATTTGATTCATATTACATCTTAAGACATATTAGAATCATGTTTGATCATTGCACCTTGCATTTGCCATGTTGTATGTCATTTGCATTTCATAACTTTTCATGTATGTTCATGGTTCTAAGCATGCTTCTCTTGCATCCATATCTTTGTATGATCATTCTCATGCCTTTCCTCATGTGTACATCATCTCCTAGCATCATTAACATCACACACATGCTTCTGGTTTTGATTTAAATCATCCCATTTCATCTCATTTTGCATTGCATTGCATTCCTTTCACTAACTTTTCAGGTGGTAAGTAACTTTGAGGAGTGAATTTGCCTTCACTTCTCACATTTCCTTTTCATCCCTCTTATGCATCATTGCTGCATTTTGTCTTGTGTTTGAGATTGAGCTTGATCATTCTTCTTCATCTTACTTTCTTTCTTCAAGTGACTTGTCTTCTTAAGTGAAGCAAGTTACTTTGCTTCTCTTTGCTCCTTTCATCTGCTTCCTGGTGGTTTCTCTGAAGATCTTTCTTGCAAACCTCACAAACTTTAGGAACAACCAAGCATGACAATGATTAGGGTTTTGATTAGTCCTCCACTTAGTTTTTACCCTTTGAGTCTCATTGAGTCTTCTCTTCTCATCTCATAATCAGGGACTAAATCCTAAAGGCTTTAAGGCTTTGTGATTAAGCTTATGCCTGCATCCTTCTATTAGGATGGAGTGTATAACTTTAATCCTAAGTGTTAAACCCTTAATGTGTTTAAATCCTTTAATTAATTCACTTAATAATCATCAAGACATCAAACTTGTAACTTGGGCCTTGCATTAGGGTTCTAATTCTTCCTTAATTGGTTAAGAAGGACTAACCCTAGTGTTAATGGACAAGTCCCCCTCAAGTTGTCTTACCAACCATAAAACTCACTTCTTCATCTCATCATTAGCTAAAATCCATTTAATAAAGGCTTTGTTTTGTCATGAGTTTAATCCCTAACCATGGATTAAGTTGAGGAGTTTTCCTCAGCTTAAACATTCTCATCTATTATCCTTCTATTAGGATGGTGTAATGAGTCTATTTAATCCCTGATTATGGCTTAATCTCATTATTCAACACTAAACAAAAACAACAAAAACATTTAATTAATCACAAGTAGGTTAATGATCTTAATCCTACATCATGGTGATTAAGTGTGAGAAGCTGACTTCACACTTAAGGTATGCTCATTACCCCTAATCAGAGGGAAGATGTGATGAGTTTACTAAATCCATTGGTTTAGGCTTAAACTCATTAACTTATGACAAACTTCAAAAAACAATAAAAGACTTAAAATACAAAAAAAATAGACAATAATCGTCTCCTCCGGGATTCTTTTCTCACCTCATTCATTCATAAACGAGAACTTGCTTCTTCCGTCTAATGCAAGACAGTTTGCACCTGAGCCAGACAGGTCATACACTTGAGCATAGGCAAGTAAGCAGTTCACAGGTCAATTTATCTTTCAGTCTCTTTGGGTCGAACTACGGTGTTCTGACTTCCTCATTGCACGAGAGGATACGTAGGCATAACTTAACAGTTATCGAACAAAAGTTTCTGTATATCCCCCCTCTTTCTAGCCTTACCCTTTAAGCCTCATGATCTTGAGCATTTCATTCTTGTTCTTACACTGACACTGTATATTTATCACACATCACTTTCTTTTACACTGACACTTGTACATCCTTTTCCAGCTCTTTTATACACAAAATGCACTGACACTACCCCTTTTAAACACAAATCTTTTAAGCGTGGATCCCGTCGAGTACGGCGGACAATCTGGGTGCTAATACCTTCCCAGGTTGTAACCAACCCCCTTTCTCAGTCTCTCTGGTTCGCAACCGTCTTATCCATGTCTTTTCTAGGTCTATGCAGCATTACCTTTCCTTCGGGATAAAAATGCCTAGATGGCGACTCTTTTCTTTCTCATGAGTTCACTCCTGTGTGTTCTCGTATCTCTTCTCGCCGACCGTTCGCGTCTGTACCCCTTCTGACCAGGTGTCATTTTGGTGGGAGCGACAGCTTGGCGACTCTGCTGGGGACCCTTATACTGTAACCAGGGCTTCTGGTTCTTTTTGTGGGTTCCTCCTAGCGCTTGTTTGATTTGTGTTTACTGGGGTGTTATGTGCTATTTGTGTTTGTATATTTGTTTTATTTATTGCTTTATGTACAGTTTGTTTACTGCTTTCTTTATAGCTTTATACACATCATACTGTCATACTGTTCTGGCTGGATCTGGTTTTGTTGCTTTGGTGGGTGGGTGTTCTATTGAGAGTTTAAGGTCCTATACCTGGGACCTGAGTGACACCTAGGCTAGAGTGGTTCATGTTCTTTCCCATTCCATTTCGGTCTGGTGCGGGAATATGAAGCACGGTTCAGATATGGGTTTCTTCTTGAAAACTCTGTGCTACAGATCTCCTGTAGTGCTAGGGCTATCTGGGAAGCCTGCTAAGTCTGGATGACCTTTACTATGACCTTCAGAAACTGAGGTGAATTAGAGGAAGATCTGTTATGGTTATTGTAAACAATGTACCTCCGGGTTAGAAGTGTTTACACTTCTCATAACTGATCCAAGTCTGAGGATCCTTGTTTTAGAACATCACCTGTGAGGGGGTTGGGTTGTTTACAGGTTTGCAGGTACCCTTGACCTCAGCATACTCTGACACTTATCTTGTTTGAGAATGCTTCACTTTGGACAGTTCTTGTGATTTTAAACCCTGGACATGTGACTCTTTATTTGAGTCCCCCACCTTGGTTACTGGACTTATGAACCTCCATTTGGACTTCTTGAACATACATGGACTTATATCAAGGCAGTAATCAGATCCAGCTTGATCACAAACCCTTGCATATCATTTGCATACATCATCATTGCATCATTTAACATGTGTTTATTTGTTTTTCAGGGTATCCATATTACATTTGGCTTGGTTTTGACCCCTTCATCTGCATAGGCCTTTTGTTCACCAGCTATTTGCTTCAGCAATCTTCATCATCTACCCTGCTTCAGTCACCTGCATCACCAGTATCAGCCTTTCAGTGGTTCATCTTCAGTGATAACCTCCATCAGCAGTATTTGTTTCAGCTCTTCATCAGCAGACATGGCACCCAAAAAGAGCAATATCTCCTACCATTTCTTTGAGCCTGAGCTGGCTGGCATCAGGAAGATCCAGGCCCTGATTACTCCAGACCATATACCACTATTCAGAGAACATTATGGAGGCATCCTTGATGTGGTTATGGATTTGGACCCTTCCCAGAGGAGCTTGATTCATACTTGCCTACAGTTCTATGATCCCCCTCTGAGGTGCTTCACCTTCCAGAATTTTCAGTTGGGACCCTTGTTGGAAGAGTATTCATCACTGATTAGTGTACCTATCAGGGGTGGAGTCCCCTTCAATCCTGAGATGGCTTTTCCTAGTAATGAAGAGGTGGCAAAGGCATTGTATCTGGAACCATTTCTGATTGAGCAAAACATGACAGCAAAGGCTGGAATCTCTGGTCTACACTTGGATTTCTTGACCTCTCAGGCTATTCTGAAGGCCTCCTTGGGAGAATGGAAGGCAGTCTGTGCATTATTAGCCCTCAGCATATATGGGGTTATATTATTTGCAGATGAGCCAAAGTTTATTAGCAAGAATGCAATCCATCTTTTCATCCTGAGGAACCCAGTGCCCACCTTACTGGGAGATTTCTACTACTCTGTTCATCAAAGGAATGAAAAGCAAAGAGGAAGATTGGTGAGGTGTTGTGCTCCCTTGTTCCATACCTGGCTGCTCAAACACTTGCCAAAGACTGATGCATTCTTAAATCCTCACCAACAGAAGAATTGGGCTAGAAGACTTGTTGCTCTGACCTCAGATGATATTAGGTGGTGCACTCAGAGCACCAAGGGCAGGGACATCATTACTAGCTGTGGGCAATTCCCCAATGTACCTCTGATAGGAGTGAAGGGTTGCATTAACTACAACCCTCTGCTATTCAAAAGACAACTGGGCTATGCATTGGTCCACCCTCCTAGAGTACAAGATCTAGCTGAGACCCTTTATTGTGAGATCAAGCCTAATCTGGCTATTGTCAGGCAAGCATCCTGGGCTTGTGTAACACCCCAAATTTGCCCTCTTATTCTTAAGCATCATATCACATCATGTTCATTATATTCATATCATTTTCATATTTCACACTGCATCATTAGCATAGAAGAATGAAGCATAACATCCATAACATCGCATGGGGATGGCGGTGATTTCAGTTGAGCATGGTCGTTCAGTTCGAGATTTCATTCAGATGGACGTTTGACCCAATCTTGGTCAAACTATCAATAGATCGGTAGAATTGCAGGTTATCTGTATTCGGGGTTATTTCCCAGGCAATGGGTCTCAAAGTCGGGTTGTGTTATGTGCGAGAATCATCGGTTTACCAAGCAGTGGTTGGTGAGAGGATTTCAAATCCAAAGATTCAGGCTTATCGTGATAACGCTTAGAAGGTGACTTGTCCAGAAAGTCGTTGATTTCTTCGAAAGCGATGCGAGATTGGTTGTATGAATTGAGGAATCGAGATTTCGTGGCTATGCACATATTGGTGATAATTGGTTTGTTCCTCGAATGTACCAAGTTTTGTATCAATTCCTAAACTATTTTTGTCAAAAGTATCCTTTAAACCAATTCTATTCATCCCCGTTTTATTTCTTTACATTTTATTTCTCAACCATAATCCATTCTCACTTTTAAACCAAATTAATTCTATTCGTTACTTATTTTTAATTTTACCCATCCACAAAAGGCTACCAAACCTTTATTTTTATTTATATCCTATTATCCTTTTTTTTATTATTTCAAAATTCATTTTTTGTTCAATTTCAATCCATTTTTTTCTTCTTTCCTTTTATCATCTGTTTCCATTTTTAAATCACACTTCTTTATGACAAAGCAAATTCTAAAAAAGGGGAAAAGTAGTAGGAATCAGCCCAAAGGCCATGTACCACGTGCCCCTTCTTGTTATTCTTCTTCTCACTCAAAACGCACTATCCAAGGTCACGGTTTCTTTGGTTCACTTATATGCACGCGTATGGAACTGTAAAGGAAATATTAAATGGTTTATGTTTGCTATACACTCTCTTTTCAACTACCATCCGATTTTCATCAACTTTCCATCACTTAATGTTATCACAACATTACATGCTGATCACCATAAGGTCATGCACTCTACCACATGTGATCATGCTTGGAAATTATTCGAAAAAAAGTTGAAAACAGAAGCACACAGGGCTGGCGTTTGAGGATGGACTCAATAACAGAATTTGGGCACCCTTCACAAAAGGTGGTGTGTTTGTTCACGAATTTGAGAGGAAATAATGATAACAGAAAGAGGAGTCGGCTAAAGAAAAAATCACTCTTCACGTTAAAGAGGATAACAAAAATAACAGAATCACATCAAAAAATGCAGTGAGAATATACAGAAAAAAATTCAAAAAAAAAAAGAGAGAAGTTTGTGAAGAATTTAGTCATACTTTTCATCAATAAAGGATTCACGGATCACACAAAAATAACAGAAAATCTCTCTTTCTCGAATCTTCATCCTCAACCTCATTTCATCTATTCTGTTACAACGAAAAGAGATCAGCAAAAACACATCATCACAGAAAACCAATAACAGAATTCTATCAGAGATATAGCAAAACGCACAAGAACAATAAAGAGAAAAAAAGAGAAGAAGACAGAAATCGTCACGTCCATCTTCAGACTGGATCCATCTTCTTCGTCGGAACGACAATCGCAATTCACTCTTCTTCATACCAATCGCTACTCATCCATGACAGAAAACAAAAAAATGTTGAATTGAGAAAGAGAAGCAGAGTTGATTCCCTGAGGTAGCGTCGGTTTCATCATCATCAACGTCGTCTTCATCACCAATTTTATGAACGCGAGCTTGTATTTCTCGTCGTTCATCCGCGGATCAAGCAAGCTGAGTTGAGTTCGTATCATCCTCATCGTACCGGCATCGTCAACATTGACGGATTCATCAACTTCAGCATCACCAATTTCATCCTCTTCGTCACTGCTCGTCAACCGAATTGGCCATCTCCATCTTCATCGTAACCGATGCAAGTCACGGCATCGTAGGTCGGCAAAATTCTCTTCTCCTTGCTCTATTCTTGTATTGATACATTGAGTGAGTTATGTTGTTTTGATGCTGTTTGTGAGTTTCGTCTTGCGATCTGTTTTTGTCTATTTTGTTTGAGATGGATTTTGGATTCGATTTAGTGTTATGTTGTGTTGTTGTTGATCGGAGAAGAAGAGGAGAGATGTGGCGGCGAGGTCATGGAAGAGGCGGGATTTGAAGGTTGAAGAAGAAAAGTTGAACGGTGGCTAGGTTGAGCTCCGGCGGCGCGGCTAGGTCGGAAAAGGGGGAAAGGGCGAATGGCTGTGTGGGGGGGGGATGGCCTTATGCGTTTTCTCTCTTGCTGTTGTATTTCTTTATTTTTGGTTTTAATACTGATAGTTTAATTCTCATAAAATATTATAAGCAATTAAAGATTTATTAAGATTTGTTGAGTTTGTGTGAGTACCGAGGTGATAGAGATAAGGATGGGGTTAGTTTTGCGATTTCCGTCCATACCGGCGGTGACACTTGTCACCGTCCGGTAGGACCTGCGTTTTGGGGCTTTACCAGGTGCTATTCGCACCTCCTCTCTACTCAGCCCATTTGAATTCAGTGCAAGCCTTTACCAATCGCACCCCCCTTAAATTTCTTTTATTTTTCTTTTCCAACTTAATTTCTCTTTTATTTCAGTTTGGTTTTAATTCGTATAAAATAGAAATATTCATCTAAAAATTCCCAAATAAATCATGGCATTTCCTTTATGTCTCTAGTATTTTATCGCATTTTTATTTTATTTTTTTCATTGATATGCGTGCCAGAATTAAATCACCAATGTACATAGCTTCATTTGCTTCTTTTCTTGACCAGTCTGTCTTGTTCATTTTTTATAGCCTTCAATATTTGTATTTTTGATCCCATTCTTTTTGCATTGTGTTCCTAAGATCTTCTAGTTTTCAGGTGATTTTTCTCAGAATTTTTAGAAGATTATTTCTTGAGTTTTGGTCTGGTATCTTGTGATGTAAGTTTTCTGTCCTAGCTTGTGTTCTTGCCTCTATTTGACCTAGTTCCTTTCTGAATTTTTGCAAATCCTTTTGGCAAGTTGATACAATGTGTTTGAAGATCATTTGGTTTTAGTTGTAGAATTTTTAGATGGCTGGTTGATTATTTGTGGATTTTTGTTCTCACCTTGTCCCATTTTGCTTCTTTTGGTTTGTTAGATCTATTATAAGCTTAGAAGGGCACTTATGCCAACTTCTTATTCTTGTTTGGGGTTCCTTTGGGGTATGGATACCTTCCTGGTCCTAGGATAGATCTTGGTTCTTCTAAATTTTTGAGTTTACTTCATATTCAAGTCATTTGTTTCTTTAAGGGTTTAGATTCCATCTTTTGGTTCCATTGCTTTTGTTTTAATATTGTTTGGTATTGTGTGACTTCTCTCTTCATCTTGCTGGCCTCTTAGGCCATTATTTATATCATTTTGATTCCGGTTTTGAACTTTGAGTTTGCATTTTGTGTGTTTTGTAGTACATCTTTCATAAGTGCACACTTGTTTCCATAAGTAGTTATGTTGCCTCATTTTAAGTCTTAAGCTTTTCATCTTATTTTCTTTGAGTTGAATTAGAATTAAGCATTTGTTTACTTCATTTCACTTCTGATTGTTGGATGATGTTATGTTAATTTGTTCATTTTTGTTCACTTGTGCATGCTAACCTTGCAGGGGCTATGGTAAGTGTGAGATGTGGGAATTGAGTTCCGCATCTCTAATTCTTATCTCTTCCTTTTATGGTTATGGGAGCTAACTCTCTTTTGTTGGGCCTAGGCCTTTCTCATCCCTTCTTCTATCTTCTTCTTCCTTCTTCATTAGGATAGAAACCTCACTAACCTTTAGGATATCCATGCATGTGAATACTTAGGATTATTTTAGTCCCCTTTAGAATTTTTCCTTTGAGATCCTTTGGTGCTCTCTCTTCTCATCTTCAAACTTAATTCTAATTCATTTAATAAAGGTTGAGTACTTTCATGTGGCATGATACTTTGCTATGAGATGCTCACATGCGTTCCATTTCGGGGCGAGGTGTGAGTCATCACTCGTGGTGGATAGGTCTTAGCATGAGTACCTCACAAAGAAAAGCTAAAAAACACTTCTTAACCAAAAAAAACACAAAAACACTTAATAATGGTAATAGGCCAGTGTGCTTGAGCCTTCACTTGTGGGGCTAGCTTTGGGGATTTCCTCCATAGATAGGTGTGCCTCTTGCGCATTCCATTTCGGGATGATGTGAGATGTACACATCCCATTGAGTAAGACTTAGGTACACTTACCTATGCAAACCTTCACTCATAAAAGCTTCATAAAAAATACAAACACAATAAGCTTCTTTCCTTCGGGAATTCTTTTCTCACCTCATTCGCTCCGTACGTGAACTTGCTCCTACTTGTCACTTTGCAAGACGGTTACGCACTCGTCGTCCGAGTCTGCAACACCTGAGCGATGACATAGGCAGTTCAAGCTTTAATTCACAAGCAATTTCCCTTTGCTACCCCTAGTTAGGGGAACTACGGCGTCTCTGATCCTCGTTATCCCGATGAGGTACGTAGGCAGCGGGGTAGGGCCCGTTCGAGCACATTCTTTATTTTCCCTACATTTCCCCATTTTTTTTCATTCTCTTTTCTTATTCCTCTTCTCATTTCCATTCTAGTTAGCGGTTTTATTCAGCAGCATCCTTATTTCTCACCCTTTGAAACAACAAGCAAGTGTGGATCCCGTCGGGTACGACGGACGATCTGGGGTGCTAATACCTTCCCAGGTTGTAACCGACTCCCGAACTCAGATCTTTGGTTCGCAGGACCTTGTCCTTTCCTTCTTCCTCAGGTTTGTGCAACATTACCATTCATTCGGGATAAAAATGTCTGGCTGGCGACTCTACCTTTCCGCGCCACTTTCGCGTTTGTACTAGGATGAAAATCCCGGGAGCGACAGCTGGCGACTCTGCTGGGGACTGCACACCAGATAATCTCTGGTTCCCCTGTGAGTCTCTCCTAGCGCTTGTTTGTTGCTGTTTCATTGGGTGATGTTTGTTTGATGTGGCTTGTTGTATTGTATTGTTGTTTGTTTACAGCTTTATTTACAGCTTTATTTACAGTTTTCAGTATTTATTTTCCGCATCATATATATCATAATGGACTGTCTGGACTGGTTTTCTGTTTGGTGGGATGGGTGATACTGTTTCTGAGAGATAAGCCAAGTACCCGGCTTGAGTGCACCCTAGGATTAGAGTGGACATATTGTACTCGCATGTGGCATGATGAGTGGCGATGTGTTTCACGCCCAGATTGCGACTGTCTTGGAAATATCTTGTGTGGGGATTTCCTCCACTTCGGGATAGGACCTTGATAGTTATGTGCATCTGGGGACCGATCATTGAGAACCTTTGTGGAAACAACCCTCTCCAGTGGTGACAGTGGCAGACCACATTTTGTGGCAAACCCATTCGCACCCGAGGGTCCACTGGGGACTCGCATAGGATGGCCTGGTTCTCTTATAGGAACTCAGTCAAAGCATCTGGTCGTATGACATTAGTACTGTATCCTACGGGCTGAATGTACTATTGTTTCTCGATTGCAGCGCTTGAAGTTGGGGACTTATAAGGGATGCTTGTTTTTCCCGGACTCAGCTGAGGCCTCCCTGCGTAGTACATAATGCCTAACCGATTCCCTAATTTGGTCATGAGCCATTTCTCGGAAATGGTGAAAGTATTATTGCTATTCGGCTTTGAGAGTCCGTGATGTTTGACCCGGAGCACACCTGTGAGATTGGGAATGGGTTTACAGGTTTGCAGGAACCCTTGACCTCATCATACCCTTGTTACCAGTGCAGTTCATATTATGATACAGTTCCGGAGATCTGGTTTTCTTGTTCTGGTATTTTTGATACGGTGGTTCTGAGACTTCTATCAGAGAGTGGTAGTATCAGAAAGTTGTGATTCAGAGGATTTGGTTTGCCAGTATTCGGAGGGTCCTTGTGCTCAGTGTTCCATCTCTAGACAGATACCAGTTCTCGATCACTTGCCAGCTGCATACATACCATCATGGCATTTTAGCATACATGTTCAGTTATTTCCGAGAATCTCATACCTGAATTTTTGTTGTTGGATTTTTGTATCATAATGTGGATCGAAGTAGATAGATTCTTTGGAAATAACTGAATATGGCATTTCATACCATTTGCATTGCATTTCTGTTCAAGAGGCAGGGCTCATCCATTCTTTGTTCACCATCTACAGTTGAGACTCCATTTCTTGTATCAGACTTGAAGCAACTTTTGTGAAGATCATGGACCCTGGAGAGAAAAGCCAGTCTGCAAGTGTTGGGTTGACAAAAGATCAGTGGGACCAACTTTTGGAGGCTATGATGACTTTGGCAAGGCAGGATGACCGTAATTCCGCTCAAGCTCAGCCTGTACAGACCCCTGTTGGGAATCCAGATGTTCAAGAGCGCCAGGTCGCCCGAAGTGGACATTCTTCTTCTGTCGATGCGGCAGATTATCACAGTTTCGCTTTCACTATGCCAGATCCTCAGGAGGCAATCCCTGTAGTGAGAATCCAAGATCCACGAGTTGTGGAGAGGGAAGAAAGATTCCGTGTGTTGGAGGAAGAGATCAAGACCCTTCAAAGTCGTAATGTCATTGATTTAAGTGCTGCAAGCATGTGTCTGGTGCACGGCCTTGTAATACCTCCAAAGTTCAAAGTACCGAAGTTTGAAAAGTACAAAGGGGATAGTTGTCCAAGACAGCATTTGGTAAGATTTTGCAGAAGGATGGCCTCACATGAGCATAATGACAAATTGATGATTCATTGTTTCCAATACAGTCTGAGTGAGGCATCGTCGAATTGGTACATGAAGTTAGAGAGCAGTCGTATTCAGTCATGGTCAGACCTAGCCAATGCATTTGTGAAGCAGTATGACTACAATCTTGACAGGGCTCTTAGCCGCAGGGATTTGCAAGTTTTATCCCAAAGAGATGGTGAATCTTTCAGAGAGTATGCCCAGAGGTGGAGAGAAGTAGCTGCTCGAGTGCAACCCCCGCTATCAGATAGAGAGTTGGTTGATCTTTTCATAGAGACCTTACAGGGGCCGTACTCGGAGAGGTTGAGTGGCAGTGGAACTTCGAGTTTCTCGGACTTAGTGATAGTTGGAGAACGCATTGAGAGTTTTATCAAGATGGGAAAGATCCAAGGCATTTCAGGTAGCTCAGCTGAAGAGAATGAATCTGTTATCAGTTCCCAAGAAAAGGATGTGATTGATGCAATTTGGGAAGATCCTTCAACTCCATTGACTTATCCATATTACCCATGCATTTCAGCTGCTCAGAGTCAGCAATCTTCTGAATCCGTATGTCAGATTTCAGGTAACAGTGAACCTCCTCAGTATCAACAGCGACCATGCCAACAGAAGCATACTCCGCAAAGGCGTCGTTACTACACTAAGAGATCCAAAAGGTATTTTGATCCATTTCCAGTGCCATACAGTCAGATACTCCCATGCCTGATCGATAGTGGATTGATAGTGCCGAAGAAACCGGGTCCGGTACCTTTTCCATATCCACCAAGTTTTGATCCCAATGTTCAATGTGGATTCCACGGCAACGCGCCAGGACATTCAGCTGAAGAATGCAAGCCTCTCAGGGATAAGGTTCAAGATTTGATTGATTCTGGTTTGATTTCAGTGACGCCTCAAGGCATTCAAGTTAACAAGTCTCCGTTTGGTCATATGGGTTCGTCAGCTCATGTTATGGAGGAATTTATTGAAGATGTGTGTGAAGGTGATTCTCAGTTTGATTCTGAAGAGCGACTATGTACATCACTTTGATCCCTATTGAGGGGAACTACGTCGCTCTGATTCTTCATTGGTCTTTGGTCAATGGAGATACGTAGGCAGAAGATCGTCAGGTCTTTCCGAGCAACCTTAGGTGTCAAACTTATGTGGCAATTTCATCACAGTGTCACTCTTCTCTTCAGACGTCTCGTGTCAATGTTTGAATGTCGGAAGCTTCAGGTCAGAATAATTGAGAATGAAGTATGGTGCTGACACATGGTCATTTGATTGAAGACTGCAAGTATCATCAAGAAAAGTGTTGACTACTGAAAGTATTCAAGATCAACAAGTCCAGACGGAGTCAAGTCTCCTCAACAATGGCATTGCTTAGTTTCTTTACTGCATTTTCATGTGTCGCTTTTATATGTTTGTTTGAACATTTGTATGCTTGCATGAAGTTTGTTTGTTTCGAATGTTAATTAATGAAATGCACATGTTTTTCTTGAAGTAATTAATTCGTGTTTTTACTTTTGTGTGTGCATTGCAATACCAACTGTTGTTCTTAAACTCTGTGATGGAGGATGACGAAATGAAGACGCAAAAATCTCCAATTGTGTGCTCTTGAATAAGACCTTGTTGACGATGTACAGGCTTTGTTTCAAATCCTAAACACCGGAGATATAAGGGAGATAAACCTTCGTTAACCCCTTTGAGCCTTGAAGTAGGAGTTTCTTTTCACATGAAAAAACCCTCACGTTTAACCCGGGGCAGGATAGGTGTCAGCTAGTAGGACCAAGCGTTCAGACTTTCATAAAGGAGTGTATCTGAGGATCCCTAACATTTCATTGTACCAAATCAAGAGGTCAAAAGACCAGAAACCACAACAGTTATCCATTATCGACCAAAAAGTGAGACAGTCACAACCCTTACAAAACAGTCAAGACAAACAGTGTCGCACGATTTGTTCGGACAAAAATAAAGAAAAAAGAGAATATGAAAAGCCCGCTAAGTTGAAGCTTGAAAACAAGCGACTTAGGCAAAAATTAGGGCATCCCGCTGGACTCCAATTACAAAAGATTCACAAGAATCAGTCCAGGCAAAAGTTAGGGATAAGCAAAAAATGAAACAAAAACGAAAAATGGAAAGGATTACATGAGAAAGATCCTTAAGCAAGAACAAGTCGTGTGATACAGGCACAAAAGACAATAAGGGTGACTGTTATACCAACAATAACCTCAATGGTGCTTAAACTGTTAGAGTAATGGTTCCTCAACCAATACGAAACCTTTAGGAAAGATGAGCGTTTGCGAAAACTAGTTGGACATAGGCATGGAAGGACATCACGAAGATGGGTGGGCACATATAAAATTCGAGCCTATATCCTTTGTTTCTATAACCGTGAGCCAGGCCACGATACAACCCTTAAAAGTCCTAATTGAAGCAGGGTTAATTCGAGAGCGTGCCACCATGAGATAGCGTTCCTGACTCCTACGAGTTGTGCTAACAGACCCTCGTTGGTATTGCATATGCATGTTTATTTCATAAAAAATATTGTACTGTCATAACCAGTGATTTGTTCATAAACAACATCTTTTCAATAAAAGCTTCAAGATTAACATGTGCTGCATTAGAATTTTCATTCTCAGAATAAGACATTTTCTGCCTGCATACATTTGTGTGGCATCAAAGAAGTTCACATCTGGAACCTCAGTATAGAAGCTTAATCTTGCCAAGTTGAGAAGGCGGAAACTTTTGAAGGACATTCATGTCAAGGGGCACTTTTTCAGGAAACTCCTTTGAATATGGACTTTTCTAACCAGTTGGGTTAAATGCAGCCAATCAGTGGCGATCACGTCGATCAATTTCTTCAAATTCCAGCCAATCTGGGGCAATCACTTCGAGATTTAAATCTCCCACAGAGCAGTTAGTATGGGTGTCTGTCTCCAAAGCAACACTCGTACTAGGGCAGGTCACCCAAGCAACACTAGAAGTTACTTTCTCCAGAAGATGGTTAATCAGATGTACCTACCCAAGGTTCAGAATACTGGGACAGAACAACTCATGACGATGCAAGATCTTGGAGCAAATTCCTTCGTGGACCATACAGTTTGAGGTGGTTACTTCAAGATATTCAAGAGTTTGAAAACACTGAAGCATTTCAGATGCTATGTTTTCTGTAAAATCCTCTTAAGGCAATATTACGGTATGCGGGGCCGTTCCCAAAATAAATGTCTGATGATTTATCCCAGTGGGGTACTTTCCTAGTCAGAGAATTTATTAGCAGTGATTATGGTTTCTTCATCTTCAGGGTTAAAGTCCAATGGTCATTGGCATCTTCAAGGTTAAAATCCGATCTTTGTCGGCATCTCCTCAACTATGACATGTTGGCATCTATATGCATTCAGCTTCTCACTTTAGTTGAGTATGGCAATTTTCACTCTGGTTTCCCTCGACCCTCGAGTCGATATCATCGCTTTTGTTTTCTCAACCCTCGAGTTGATGTTGTTTTGTTTTCCTCGGCCCTTGAGTCGATATTATTATCATCTTGTTTCCTCAACCCTCGAGTTGATGTTGCTTTGTTATCCTCGACCCTCGAGTCGATGTTGCTATTTTATTCCCTCAACCCTCGAGTTGATGTTGCTTTACTATCCTCGACCTTTGAGTCGATATTGTTGCTTTCGTTTCCTCGACCCTCGAGTCGATGTTGTTGTCTCCTTATTCCTCAACCCTCGAGTTGATGTTGTTGTGTTCTCCTCGACCCTTGTGTCGATATTTCCGTTTCTTGCGACCCTTGAGTCGATATCATAATCTTCACTTCTTCAACCCTTGAGTTGATACCCAGTGAGTTTGTCATAAAAGGAAGTTCAAAATCACAACATCAAAGTTCAACCACTGGATTCATTTATGCCCGGGGCAAGTGTGCATATCTTTATTCTTACAGGGCACGGTATTTCGCAGTAATACGAGATTTTTCAGGAATCCTTGCGAGACAAATTCCTGCATAATCTATACAGTCTGGGGCAGTTATGTCAAGATTCGGCGAATCTCTAAAGAGTTTGAAGACTCAGACATTTTGGATGTCAGGTCTTCTGTAAAATCCTCTTAGGTTGATCTTCAAGCAGTCAACTAGTCCAGAAAATGCAAGAGGTCACTAGATGATATTCCCCACAGAGTTCACATTGGATTTTCATCTCCGTCTGTGAGATATTCCCCAGCGAAGTTGCCATGCTTTTGTGGGTATTTTGATGATACAGCTAGGTATTCATCACCTCAGTCAGAGTTGGGTATCCAGACCTCTTGACTTGTCTTCCCCTGCAGAGTTGTATCTCTTGCTGCCAATCAGGAATTTGTCTACCGCTCGTCTGCGTGTGTTAATACTCGGATGTGTTATCCCTAAGAGGAGGTCTCCCCAGCGTTGGTATTATTGCTTGATTGTTGCTCGTCTGCACCTGTCAGCACCCGTCTGTGTTAGCTCTGTGGTATTGCTCGTTTGCTTTCCCCAGCAGTGGTTATGATTACTTTGATTTTGCTCGTTTGCAAATTCCTAAACACTCGTATGTGTTGTGGTCATCCTTGATAATTGCTCGTCTGCAAACTTCTCAACACTCGTCTGTGTTGTGGAATCTCATATGTTGTTGCTCGTCTGCAAATTCCTGAACACTCGTCTGTGTTGTGGAATCTCATATGTTGTTGCTCATCTGCAACTTCTCAACACTCGTCTGTGTTGTAGAATCTCATATGCGGTTGCTCGTCTGCAACTTTCCAGCACTCGTCTGTGTTTGGTTATGATAGTTGCTCGTCCGCAACTCCTCAACACTCGTCTGTGTTCCGATATGATATTTGTTGTTGCTCGTCTGCAATGTCCCAGCACTCGTCCGTGTTTGGTATTGGATCTTTCGCTGCACCCGTCTGTGCCTTGATATGTATTCTCTGTTGTTGCTCGTCCGCAACTGTCCAACACTCGTCTGTGTTTGTTTGAAGCTCGTCTGCTTTTATCCCCCAGAAGTTGTTTGTGTTCTGAAGCTCGTCTGCTTTACTTGGATACTCGTCTGTATCATCCTCAGCACTCGTTTGTGCTAGCTTACATCTGAATGTGAAGATTTGTTGTTTATCATGATATTGTCGTGGCTACTTCAAATGCTCGTCTGTGTTTGAATCTCTGGTATTCGTCTATACCAGTTGATGATACTCGTCTATATCATTGCTTGAGGCACTCGTCTGTGTTATCTTGATGATCATCCAATACTCGTCTGTATTGAAGAGGTTTCAAGTCCTGACAGTGGGAATTAAATGTCGAAATGATTATCGGTCCTGGCGTAACAGGTAAATCCGATGGAGACTCGTCTGTCTCATGCTATAGGCAGTTTTGGGGACTCGTATGTCTAGTTCCTGGCGTCACAGGATTGTTTGAAGACGCGTCTGTCTCAAATTATGTTCTTGTAGTGGTTGAGGACTCGTATGTCCAGTTCCTGGCGTCACAGGATGGTTTGAAGACTCGTCTGTCAACTTGTTCTTATTCCAGATATCAGTTTCAACTTGGAAGGAGCTCGTCTGCTTTTTCTATCCCCAGAGCGTCATCTGGTCGAGTTTATTTCCCAGTGTTGGCATTCTTCGTCAGAGTGCAAATTCCAGGGTTGTTTTTGGTATTCAATCACAGTTTATCTTGAATGGTCGATAGCCCGTACTATCATCCTTTTCAGATTAACTGATGATTGAATAGGGGCAGTTGTAACACCCCAAATTTGCCCTCTTATTCTTAAGCATCATATCGCATCATGTTCATTATATTCATATCATTTTCATATTTCACACTGCATCATTAGCATAGAAGAATGAAGCATAACATCCATAACATCGCATGGGGCTGGCGGTGATTTCAGTTGAGCATGGTCGTTCAGTTCGAGATTTCATTCAGATGGACGTTTGACCCAATCTTGGTCAAACTATCAATAGATCGGTAGAATTGCAGGTTATCTGTATTCGGGGTTATTTCCCAGGCAATGGGTCTCAAAGTCGGGTTGTGTTATGTGCGAGAATCATCGGTTTACCAAGCAGTGGTTGGTGAGAGGATTTCAAATCCAAAGATTCAGGCTTATCGTGATAACGCTTAGAAGGTGACTTGTCCAGAAAGTCGTTGATTTCTTCGAAAGCGATGCGAGATTGGTTGTATGAATTGAGGAATCGAGATTTCGTGGCTATGCACATATTGGTGATAATTGGTTTGTTCCTCGAATGTACCAAGTTTTGTATCAATTCCTAAACTATTTTTGTCAAAAGTATCCTTTAAACCAATTCTATTCATCCCCGTTTTATTTCTTTACATTTTATTTCTCAACCATAATCCATTCTCACTTTTAAACCAAATTAATTCTATTCGTTACTTATTCTTAATTTTACCCATCCACAAAAGGCTACCAAACCTTTATTTTTATTTATATCCTATTATCCTTTTTTTTATTATTTCAAAATTCATTTTTTGTTCAATTTCAATCCATTTTCTTCTTCTTTCCTTTTATCATCTGTTTCCATTTTTAAATCACACTTCTTTATGACAAAGCAAATTCTAAAAAAGGGGAAAAGTAATAGGAATCAGCCCAAAGGCCATGTACCACGTGCCCCTTCTTGTTATTCTTCTTCTCACTCAAAACGCACTATCCAAGGTCACGGTTTCTTTGGTTCACTTATATGCACGCGTATGGAACTATAAAGGAAATATCAAATGGTTTAAGTTTTCTATACACTCTCTTTTCAACTACCATCCGATTTTCATCAACTTTCCATCACTTAATGTTATCACAACATTACATGCTGATCACCATAAGGTCATGCACTCCACCACATGTGATCATGCTTGGAAATTATTCGAAAAAAAGTTGAAAACAGAAGCACACAGGGCTGGCGTTTGAGGATGGACTCAATAACAGAATTTGGGCACCCTTCACAAAAGGTGGTGTGTTTGTTCACGAATTTGAGAGGAAATAATGATAACAGAAAGAGGAGTCGGCTAAAGAAAAAATCACTCTTCACGTTAAAGAGGATAACAAAAATAACAGAATCACATCAAAAAATGCAGTGAGAATATACAGAAAAAAATTCAAAAAAAAAAAAGAGAGAAGTTTGTGAAGAATTTAGTCATACTTTTCATCAATAAAGGATTCACGGATCACACAAAAATAACAGAAAATCTCTCTTTCTCGAATCTTCATCCTCAACCTCATTTCATCTATTCTGTTACAACGAAAAGAGATCAGCAAAAACACATCATCACAGAAAACCAATAACAGAATTCTATCAGAGATATAGCAAAACGCACAAGAACAATAAAGAGAAAAAAAGAGAAGAAGACAGAAATCGTCACGTCCATCTTCAGACTGGATCCATCTTCTTCGTCGGAACGACAATCGCAATTCACTCTTCTTCATACCAATCGCTACTCATCCATGACAGAAAACAAAAAAATGTTGAATTGAGAAAGAGAAGCAGAGTTGATTCCCTGAGGTAGCGTCGGTTTCATCATCATCAACGTCGTCTTCATCACCAATTTTATGAACGCGAGCTTGTATTTCTCGTCGTTCATCCGCGGATCAAGCAAGCTGAGTTGAGTTCGTATCATCCTCATCGTACCGGCATCGTCAACATTGACGGATTCATCAACTTCAGCATCACCAATTTCATCCTCTTCGTCACTGCTCGTCAACCGAATTGGCCATCTCCATCTTCATCGTAACCGATGCAAGTCACGGCATCGTAGGTCGGCAAAATTCTCTTCTCCTTGCTCTATTCTTGTATTGATACATTGAGTGAGTTATGTTGTTTTGATGCTGTTTGTGAGTTTCGTCTTGCGATCTGTTTTTGTCTATTTTGTTTGAGATGGATTTTGGATTCGATTTAGTGTTATGTTGTGTTGTTGTTGATCGGAGAAGAAGAGGAGAGATGTGGCGGCGAGGTCATGGAAGAGGCGGGATTTGAAGGTTGAAGAAGAAAAGTTGAACGGTGGCTAGGTTGAGCTCCGGCGGCGCGGCTAGGTCGGAAAAGGGGGAAAGGGCGAATGACTGTGTGGGGGGGATGGCCTTATGCGTTTTCTCTCTTGCTGTTGTATTTCTTTATTTTTGGTTTTAATACTGATAGTTTAATTCTCATAAAATATTATAAGCAATTAAAGATTTATTAAGATTTGTTGAGTTTGTGTGAGTACCGAGGTGATAGAGATAAGGATGGGGTTAGTTTTGCGATTTCCGTCCATACCGGCGGTGACACTTGTCACCGTCCGGTAGGACCTGCGTTTTGGGGCTTTACCAGGTGCTATTCGCACCTCCTCTCTACTCAGCCCATTTGAATTCAGTGCAAGCCTTTACCAATCGCACCCCCCTTAAATTTCTTTTATTTTTCTTTTCCAACTTAATTTCTCTTTTATTTCAGTTTGGTTTTAATTCGTATAAAATAGAAATATTCATCTAAAAATTCCCAAATAAATCATGGCATTTCCTTTATGTCTCTAGTATTTTATCGCATTTTTATTTTATTTTTTTCATTGATATGCGTGCCAGAATTAAATCACCAATGTACATAGCTTCATTTGCTTCTTTTCTTGACCAGTCTGTCTTGTTCATTTTTTATAGCCTTCAATATTTGTATTTTTGATACCATTCTTTTTGCATTGTGTTCCTAAGATCTTCTAGTTTTCAGGTGATTTTTCTCAGAATTTTTAGAAGATTATTTCTTGAGTTTTGGTCTGGTATCTTGTGATGTAAGTTTTCTGTCCTAGCTTGTGTTCTTGCCTCTATTTGACCTAGTTCCTTTCTGAATTTTTGCAAATCCTTTTGGCAAGTTGATACAATGTGTTTGAAGATCATTTGGTTTTAGTTGTAGAATTTTTAGATGGCTGGTTGATTATTTGTGGATTTTTGTTCTCACCTTGTCCCATTTTGCTTCTTTTGGTTTGTTAGATCTATTATAAGCTTAGAAGGGCACTTATGCCAACTTCTTCTTCTTTTTTGGGGTTCCTTTGGGGTATGGATACCTTCCTGGTCCTAGGATAGATCTTGGTTCTTCTAAATTTTTGAGTTTACTTCATATTCAAGTCATTTGTTTCTTTAAGGGTTTAGATTCCATCTTTTGGTTCCATTGCTTTTGTTTTAATATTGTTTGGTATTGTGTGACTTCTCTATTCATCTTGCTGGCCTCTTAGGCCATTATTTATATCATTTTGATTCCGGTTTTGAACTTTGAGTTTGCATTTTGTGTGTTTTGTAGTACATCTTTCATAAGTGCACACTTGTTTCCATAAGTAGTTATGTTGCCTCATTTTAAGTCTTAAGCTTTTCATCTTATTTTCTTTGAGTTGAATTAGAATTAAGCATTTGTTTACTTCATTTCACTTCTGATTGTTGGATGATGTTATGTTAATTTGTTCATTTTTGTTCACTTGTGCATGCTAACCTTGCAGGGGCTATGGTAAGTGTGAGATGTGGGAATTGAGTTCCGCATCTCTAATTCTTATCTCTTCCTTTTATGGTTATGGGAGCTAACTCTCTTTTGTTGGGCCTAGGCCTTTCTCATCCCTTCTTCTATCTTCTTCTTCCTTCTTCATTAGGATAGAAACCTCACTAACCTTTAGGATATCCATGCATGTGAATACTTAGGATTATTTTAGTCCCCTTTAGAATTTTTCCTTTGAGATCCTTTGGTGCTCTCTCTTCTCATCTTCAAACTTAATTCTAATTCATTTAATAAAGGTTGAGTACTTTCATGTGGCATGATACTTTGCTATGAGATGCTCACATGCGTTCCATTTCGGGGCGAGGTGTGAGTCATCACTCGTGGTGGATAGGTCTTAGCATGAGTACCTCACAAAGAAAAGCTAAAAAACACTTCTTAACCAAAAAAAACACAAAAACACTTAATAATGGTAATAGGCCAGTGTGCTTGAGCCTTCACTTGTGGGGCTAGCTTTGGGGATTTCCTCCATAGATAGGTGTGCCTCTTGCGCATTCCATTTCGGGATGATGTGAGATGTACACATCCCATTGAGTAAGACTTAGGTACACTTACCTATGCAAACCTTCACTCATAAAAGCTTCATAAAAAATACAAACACAATAAGCGTCTTTCCTTCGGGAATTCTTTTCTCACCTCATTCGCTCCGTACGCGAACTTGCTCCTACTTGTCACTTTGCCAGACGGTTACGCACTCGTCGTCCGAGTCTGCAACACCTGAGCGATGACATAGGCAGTTCAAGCTTTAATTCACAAGCAATTTCCCTTTGCTACCCCTAGTTAGGGGAACTACGGCGTCTCTGATCCTCGTTATCCCGATGAGGTACGTAGGCAGCGGGGTAGGGCCCGTTCGAGCACATTCTTTATTTTCCCTACATTTCCCCATTTTTTTTCATTCTCTTTTCTTATTCCTCTTCTCATTTCCATTCTAGTTAGCGGTTTTATTCAGCAGCATCCTTATTTCTCACCCTTTGAAACAACAAGCAAGTGTGGATCCCGTCGGGTACGACGGACGATCTGGGGTGCTAATACCTTCCCAAGTCGTAACCGACTCCCGAACTCAGATCTTTGGTTCGCAGGACCTTGTCCTTTCCTTCTTCCTCAGGTTTGTGCAACATTACCTTTCCCATTCATTCGGGATAAAAATGTCTGGCTGGCGACTCTACCTTTCCGCGCCACTTTCGCGTTTGTACTAGGATGAAAATCCCGGGAGCGACAGCTTGGGACAATGTCCAGACTAAGGGGATGGCTATTCTTGGGAGATGCAACAATGTGGCCTCAGCACAGTATTATGAGTGGTCTCATGCCAGGGCTCAAATTTCTGGGATGCCCTTCACCATTGAGGATGCACCTGGGCCATCCACAGCACCACCTCCAGCAACTGTCAGCCTGGAGGAGTTTGAAAAGCTAAAAGAAAGGAATGAGAATTTGTCTGAAGCCTTGAAAAGAACCCTCTGGGAGAGGAGTGATGGTCGTCTGGACATTGAAAGGTTAGAAAAGCTTAAGGTGGAGCATCTAGCCAGGATTGAAAAGTCAGAAGACTACATCAAGAAGTCAAGGGCTGGAGAACAGATTTTGAAAAATGCCTGTAAAGAGGCCCAGTATCAAAAGGCTAGGACCGACCTCTATCTGAAGGAGAGCCAAGCTAGGTGGGTCAGGATCACTGAAGCTCGCACTCAGGAGGATAAGAGAACTCAGGACAAGATTGAGCAGTTGGAAGCTAATGCAAAGGAGCAACAGGAAGCCCTATTAGCAGCCCATAGGGAGATCTCAGAACTAAAGCTTAGGGCTGGTGTGAAGAGGTCAAAGGACCAGGGCAGACACAAGAAGCTAACCGCTGCTATCACTACCAGGAATCTTCTCACCAGGAACCTCACAGAGCATCCAGCTAACCCTGTGACTGAGGCACTTTTGAAGGAGGTCCAGGAGGATGAGTTTGGTCTTGGTGTCTGACTTTTGCTTGTTGTTGCTTTCATTTCATGTACTTTTCTTTTATGTTGTATTTTTGACCCCTCAGAGGGCTTGTATTGTAAAAAGCAAACTATGTATGATTGACCATTTGTAATATATTCATTAGTTTGTTTCATCTGAGTTCTTTTTCTCTCAAGCAACATCAAGAGAACCTTCTTCAAGGGTCTGGAAAGGTCAAAACCAAATGCCAAGTCGGATACCTTGGAAACAAATAAGCATACTGCATTGCATACTAACCTTTTATTTTTTTTGTAGGTTTTTGTTTTGTTTGTTACTAACTCTGTTGTGGTTCAGGAACTATTGCTCGACGTCGGGCGTTCCCACTCAACTGTCCACACAGATATCCCACTCGCAACAACCTTCCGGGTATACAAATGGACCAAGTACATCAGGACCTTACAGAGGTCAGGACTCAAATGGCCAATGAGAGACTGGAGATGAGAAATCAGATGACCCAGTTTATGGAGGTGATGAATGGACTGGCACAGAGCCAAGAGAGATTGAGGGCATTAGTAGAAAGGAAGACCCAGGAGGAACCCCATCTAGGGACTGGGGGAACAAGCAACAATGAGAGGGTTCAGCCTCATGTTAATCCTCCCGTGTATGGGCCTCACCTTCATCCAGAGATCAACATCCCTGCTAATGTGCAAGGGAATGCCACTGCAGGCAGAGTATTACAAGAAGACCCCTAAGAGGATCAATTCACTGTGATGGGAGCTGGGGATGAAGCCTATGACAGAAGGCTAGATGAAATTGCTGAGAAATTGAGATCCCTGGAGTCTCAGAATTCCCTGGGCTTTGATGTTATGGACATGGGTCTAGTGGACGGGGTAAGGATTCCTCACAAGTTTAAACCCCCATGCTTCGAGAAGTACAACGGAACTTCCTGTCCACGAACCCACTTGCAATCCTTTCTGGGGAGGCTGAAGGCATACACCATGGATGAGAAACTATGGATGTTTTACTTTGAAGATAGTTTAACAGGGGCTTCAAGGGAATGGTAATCTCACTTGACTAGAGCAACCATCAGATGCTGGAAGGACCTAGCTGAGGCCTTCATCAGACAGTACCAGTACAACTTGGATATGGCTCCTAACAGGACCCTCCTGATGGGAATGTCTCAATCATCCAGGGAAAGCTTCCGGGAGTACGCCCAGAGGTGGAGACAGCTTGCTGCTGCTGTCCAGCCACCCATGTCGGAAAGGGAAATGGCCGACATGTTTATGAATACCCTTCAAGGGACATACATTGACAGGCTAGCTGCCTTTTCTTCCACCAGCTTCGCTGACGTAGTCATAGTTGGGGAAAGAATTGAGAGCCTGTTAAAGATGGGAAAAATTTCTGACAACGGTGCGAGCTCGTCCAGCAACCCCAGAAAACCATTTGTAGGTCCAAGAAGAGCCGGTGAGACTAATGTTATTCATACCAACAGAGTTAGACTTCAGTATGATCATAGATCAGTGGCAGCTGTCACTATTCCCACTCCAATTCCTCAGCAACCGACATATCAGCCACAGCAACAACCCCATTACCAGCAACAAGTTCAATATCCGCCTCAGAGAAACTACAACAACAACAACAACAACAATCAACAAAGACCATTTCAACAGAGACCATCTCAGGCCAATAGGGTGATTGATTCGATCCCTATGCCTTATGCCGCTTTACTACCACAGCTCCTAAAGCTCAACCTAGTTGAGTTAAGGACGTTGGCACAACCAGATCCTTCCAGTCTGCCGAGAAATTATGACGCCAACGCCAGATGTGCTTTTCACTCCAATGCACCTGGCCATAGTACAGAGAAATGCAGGGCTCTACAAATGAAAGTACAAGACTTGGTAGATTCTAAAGCTCTAAATTTTGCACCCCCGCCAAATGTTAACAAGAATCCCATGCCCAACCACGGTGGACCAAGAATCAATGCTATTGAGGAAGATATGTCGTCTTTCCTAATAACCAGTGTTGGGCAGATCCGGACACCCCTGGTAGAGATTAAAGCTCAACTCCTTGAATGCCAGATATTCCCTGGGTGTGAGCTCGGGTGCGGTTATTGCAAAATTTCGGTAAATGGATGTGATAACTTGAGAAGCGGCATAGACAGTCTTATCCAGAATGGTCTACTTCAAATCACAACATCAATACCTTCAAATCCAGCAAACTCTCCGACAACCGTTCCAGAATCTCCTACAACTGCAGCAACAATTATTCCAAACAATTCTTCAGTTTCATCAACAAATGCTTCAAATATCATCTCAACAAACCAGATATCAACAAACACTCCTTCTACAACATCAACACCCCTTTATTCAGAATCTCCTTCTACAACACTAGCAAATATCTCTGCGGTCACTATTTATTATGATCCGTCAAGTATTCCTCCGAACAACAATTTTCAACAACAAGCAGTGGCATCTCCTGCCAGGACACCGGTTACCATCTACTATGATCCACACACTATTTCAACACCCTCCTCTGCTGCAGTCAGTCCGGTTACCATCACGGTACCTGGGCCCGTTCCATATGAAAGTAGTAATGCCATCCCTTGGCATTATGGCTCTGACCTATACTGTAATGGGGAGAGAATCACTCTTGACTCCTCAACATCTTCTCCACAGATTGATAATGTCGAGGGAGGTGGAGGCTTCACCAGAAGCGGACGCCTTTTTGCCTCGCAATCACAAAAACCTAATGCCAAAGCAGAAGCTGCTGCCAAAGCAAAGGGAAAGAGTGTAATAGCTGAAGATCCCATTCTCAAAGAAACACAGAAGACATCTTTTGAACAAGATGTAGACGAGTTTATGAGAATTATCAAGAGGAGTGATTACAAGGTGGTGGATCAGCTTCACCAAACTCCCTCAAAAATCTCCATTTTATCCCTGCTGATGTGTTCCGAAGCTCACCGGAATGCATTACTAAAAGTCTTGTACGCAGCATATGTGCCAGAGGAGATCACCGTTAATCAGCTGGAGACCGTGGTAGCAAATGTCAATACCAGCCATGGGTTGGGTTTTACCAATGCTGATCTAACAACTGAGGGGTGTAACCACAACAAGGCTTTACACATCACCCTGGAATGCAAGGGTGCTGTTCTATCACATGTACTGGTGGACACTGGGTCTTCACTCAATGTCTTACCAAAGAAAGCCTTGGTGAAGCTGAAGTATGATGGCTTGGCACTGCGTCCAAGTAATTTGGTAGTGAGGGCATTTGACGGCTCCAAGAGATCAGTGCTAGGAGAGATTGATCTACCTGTGATGATTGGCCCACGGACGTTTAAAATAACCTTCTATGTGATGGACATTCAGCCGGCCTACAGCTGTTTGTTGGGTAGATCTTGGATTCATGTCGCTGGCGCAGTTACGTCTACCCTTCACCAGAAGTTAAAATTCGAGTGGGAGGGCCAGATCATCACCATTTGTGGTGAAGAGGACATTTTTGTTAGCCATCTGGCTACCTACAAATACATTGAGATGGATGGGGAGATCCATGAAACCATGAGTCAGGGATTTGAGGCCCTAAACATTAATGAAGCATCTGCTGTACTTGGGACTTCCATGACATCATATCAGCAAGCCAGGAAGGTTGTTGAAGAGGGGACTGCCCAAGGCTGGGGCAAGTTGCTGCCCGTGGAGAAGAAAGAGGACAGATTTGGGTTGGGTTACAAACCAACTCAACAAGATCAACCAGAGGCTGCTAAGAAGCCCAGTTTTGTTAGTGGGGGAATGCTCACCCCTGATGCTGTAAACAACTTGGAAGATGAGTCGGAAGATGAGCGCAACCTGGAGAGCTGGATACGTCCAAGGATCCCGGGGAGCCGTATCTCAAACTGGTCTTCCCAGGAAATTATAAGGGTTACTCCTGCAGAGTAATTATTATTTCCTGTATTTTAAGCATGCATCAAGTCTTGCGTCTTGCCCAAGACGACAAGACTCATTTTGTAATCGGGCCATCTTGTAATTTTGTGCAAACAGATCAATCAATGAATATCGGACATCTTTTGCAAATGAGTCTTTTTCTTTTCTGCTCACTGTTTTTCATTTTTTCTTTTTGTACAAAAATAAAATGGCAATGTTTTCAAAATGATAAACTTCATTTCACTTTTTCTAAACAAGATTAAAATCAATCACTAAAATGAACAATCTAAACCCCTGCAGAGAGTACCTTCCAGACTGCACCGACAACAGCACAACTATGGCTTCGTATGACTTTGACAATCCAATCAATCAAGCTGATGAAGGGGTTGAAGAAGATTACGAGCTTCCTGAAGAGCTAGACAGGTTGTTAAGGCAAGAGGAGAAGGTTATCACTCCTCATCAGGAGGAGATTGAAACAGTTAATCTTGGTACGGATGAAGACGTGAAAGAGGTTAAGATCGGGGCCTGCCTGCAAAACTCAGTGAAAGAACAACCGATTGATCTGCTTCGGGAGTATGCGGATGTGTTTGCTTGGTCTTACCAAGATATGCCAGGGTTGGACACCGATATCATCATGCACAAGCTGCCATTAAAAGAAGATTGCCCGCCAGTTAAGCAGAAGCTGCGCCGTACTCACCCAGATATGGCAATGAAAATAAAGGAAGAGGTACAGAAACAGTGGGGCGCTGGATTCCTTGCTGTAACTAGCTATCCACCGTGGGTTGCTAATATTGTACCTGTGCCTAAGAAGGATGGCAAAGTGAGAATGTGTGTTGACTATCGGGATCTGAACAGAGCCAGCCCGAAAGATGATTTCCCATTACCTCACATTGATGTATTGGTTGATAATACGGCTCAGTTCTCGGTGTTCTCCTTCATGGATGGATTTTCAGGATACAATCAGATAAAGATGTCACCGGAAGACATGGAGAAGACAACCTTCATCACACCCTGGGGCACGTTCTGTTATAAGGTGATGCCATTCGGACTGAAGAATGCAGGTACAACATATCAACGGGCTATGGTAACGTTATTCCACGATATGATCCATAAAGAAATCGAGTGTTATGTGGATGACATGATTGCCAAGTCCCTCACAGAGGAAGACCACCTGGTAAATCTGCTAAAACTATTCAAGCGTCTGAGGAAGTACCAGCTGAAGTTGAACCCCAACAAATGCACATTCGGGGTGCGATCTGGTAAGCTGCTGGGTTTTATTGTAAGCGAGAAAGGGATTGAAGTTGACCCTGATAAAGTCAAAGCCATTCAAGAAATGCCTGCACCGAAGACAGAAAAAGAAGTTCGGGGGTTCCTGGGTAGATTGAACTACATTTCGAGGTTCATATCTCACCTTACAGCAACCTGTGAACCCTTGTTCAAGCTGTTAAGAAAAGAACAAACAGTCAGGTGGAACGAAGACTGCCAGAGGGCTTTTGACAAGATCAAGGAGTACTTGCAAGAACCTCCAATCCTAATGCCTCCAGTTGAAGGAAGACCTCTGATAATGTACTTAACAGTATTAGAAGAGTCAATGGGATGTGTGCTGGGCCAGCATGACGAGTCTGGTCGAAAAGAGTATGCAATTTACTACCTGAGCAAAAAGTTTACCGACTATGAACAACGTTATTCACTGCTCGAGAAAACTTGTTGTGCTTTAGCGTGGGCTGCTCGCCGACTGAGACAGTATATGTTGACCCACACTACTTTATTGATCTCAAAGATGGACCCAGTTAAGTACATTTTTGAGAAGCCAGCTCTTACTGGACGGGTTGCAAGATGGCAAATGATCCTCACAGAATATGATATCCAGTACACATCTCAGAAAGCCATCAAGGGCAGTGTATTGTCTGATTATCTTGCTGAGCAACCTATTGATGATTACCAGCCTATGAGATTTGACTTCCCTGATGAAGACATCATGTTCATAAAAGTAAAAGATCATGAAGAGCCTATTCACACTGAAGGGCCTGACCCGGAAGAAGAATAGACTATGATGTTTGATGGGGCTGTTAATATGAATGGTCGTGGTGTTGGTGCAGTACTCATTTCACCCAAGGGAGTTCACATGCCTTTCTCGGCAAAACTCGCCTTTAACTGCACTAACAACGAAGCCGAATACGAAGCTTGCATTATGGGTCTTGAGGAAGCCATTGACCTCAGGATCAAGACATTAACTGTATTCGGAGATTCAGCTCTAGTAGTTAATCAAACCAACGGCAAATGGTACACCCACCAGGATCATCTGATACCTTACAGGGATTATACAATGAGGTTACTGACTTTCTTTACAACGGTCAAGCTTGAGTATATCCCTCGGGACGAGAATCAATTTGCAGATGCTCTGGCTACCATTTCGTCAATGATCAAAGTTCAAGCTGCCAACTTTGTGCCTCGGATTTCAGTATCCAGACTTGACAGACCAGCATATGTGTTCTCAGCAGATGTTGTTAAGGATGATAAGCCTTGGTTCCATGACATTAAGTGCTTCTTAGAGGATCAAACATACCCACCTGGGGCATCTTCCAAAGATAAGAAGACTTTGAGAAGGCTAGCTGGTAGTTTCTTCCTGAACACTGATGGTTCCTTGTACAAGAGAAACTTTGATATGGTACTCCTCAGATGCGTTGATAGAACAGAAGCAGACTTGTTGATGCACGAGGTGCACGAAGGATCCTTTGGTACCCATGCAGGAGGGAATGCCATGGCTAAGAAGTTGCTAAGATCAGGATATTACTGGATCACAATGGATGCCGACTGTTGTGCCTATGCCAGAAAATGCCATAAATGCCAGATTTATGCGGATAAGGTGCATGTGCCTCCCAATCCTCTGAATGTGATGTCTTCTCCCTGGCCCTTTGCCATGTGGGGCATTGACATGATTGGCAAGATTGAGCCAACTGCTTCGAATGGCCACAGATTCATCCTGGTTGCCATTGACTATTTCACCAAGTGGGTCGAAGCAGCCTCTTATGCAAATGTTACAAGGCAAGTGGTAGCCAGATTTCTGAAAAGAGATATCATCTGTCGATACGGAGTTCCCGAGCGAATCATTACTGATAATGGTTCCAACTTGAATAACAAAATGATGGCAGAATTGTCCCGGGACTTCAAGATCCAACACCACAATTCTTCTCCTTACAGGCCAAAGATGAATGACGCTGTTGAGGCAGCTAATAAGAATATCAAGAAGATTGTGCAAAAGATGGTAGTCACCTACAAAGACTGGCATGAAATGCTACCATTTGCCTTGCATGGGTACCGTACATCAATCAGAACATCCACTGGGGCAACACCGTATCAGCTTGTGTATGGTATGGAAGCAGTCCTACCTGTTGAAGTTGAATTACCCTCCCTACGGGTACTGATGGATGTTAAGTTAAACGAAGCAGAATGGGTCCGATCCCGATACGAGCAACTGAGTCTGATTGAAGAGAAAAGATTGGCTGCAATCTGTCATGGGCAGTTATATCAGAAAAGAATGAAGAAGGCCTTCGATCAGAAAGTCAGGCTCCGAGAGTACCAAGTAGGAGATCTTGTGCTGAAAAGAATCTTCCCTCCTCATACAGACCACAGGGGCAAGTGGACTCCGAACTATGAAGGACCATTCGTAGTAAAGAAAGTTTTCTCGGGTGGAGCACTCATGCTCAGCACTATGGATGGTGAAGACTTCCCGTCCCCTGTGAATTCAGATGCAGCTAAAAAATACTTCGCATAAAAAAGGACCCGCTGGACACAAAAACAGAATGTAAGTCCAGGCAAAAATAGGGCATCCCGGCGAGTCAAAAACAGAATAAAGGACTCAGGCAAAAATAAGGGAAAATAAACAAAAAAATGTACACCCGCTGAGTTGAAAAGCCGCATTGGACAACTCAGGCAAAAATGGGTATCCCGATGGATTGAAAACCCGAAAGGGCGATCCATGCAAAATAAGGGAATAAGCGAACAACTGCATTCTGAATTCGTCTGTATCACTTACAACTCGATAAACTTCGAAAGGATCAAGCTTCTTTCAGAATCAGCCTTCTTCAGAAAGCAAGACGAGAAGAACGTCAAATGTCATACGAGTCATAGCAAAAGGGAAGCTCCTTGAAGCGTCGTCAACATTGCCAACATTTTGTTTCTCAGTTTGTAACAATCTCCTCATCTTAGGGGATATTTTTCCTTGACTGTATCTCGCCAATTCAGGGCATACGAATTAATGAAATCAGTTTTTCAGTCATGTCTCGTCTCGTACATTTTATTTTCATTTGCAAAATGTCCGATGTCTTTAAAATACTGATTGCATGAATACAGATGTTTCTCTTTTAATAAAACGTGCTTGCAGGAAATATATTTACTCCCGGGAGTGTCTAAACTCCTGTGATGGGATCCGGTAAGGGATACCTCGGGATTACCAGTGCATTTCTCTATCTTTTCAGGATTTGCAGGTATCCAAAACACGACCTGGGGCATGAAGGCTTCATCCCAGCAAACTGGCAAATCAACACTCACTCAGTCTTAGCACCCCAAAGTGTTTTCTCCCTAGCTGAGTTGCCACTTGTTGCCACTTGTTATTTCTCCCCAGCCAAGTTGCCATTCATTCTTCCCCCTCAAGCCAAGTACAAAAGTCAGGGAACCATCTCCCCACAGAGCTTCGGCCTCTATCCAGAAGAGCAACGTTTGAAGGAATCACAACAGAGCGACGAAAGCTTCTGCAAATCCCAGCTGGGATGTCCACTTCAAACAGATCAACTAGAAATCTTCACAACAACGGGATCTGAATCCCGGATCGGTATCTTTTGCATAATCATAGCATTCACATCATATTCACCCCACAAAGCGTAGCATTCCGTCTAATACGGAGCATTACGGCAAAAATCAAACATATTGCATAATCATAAGTCATGGTCTGAATCAAACGCTTGTGAATAATGACAATCCATCAACCATATACAGAATGCTCCCTAGATCCCCCAGCGGAGAGTTAGAGTTAAAGCAGTTGCCTCACACTCACCAGTACGAATACACACTCCTTTTGGCACCCGTCCGTGTCATCATTCCCCAGTAAAGTCGCCCGGGAACTCTTTACATACAGACCATCCGTATCACAGATATTTCTTGACACCCATCCGTCACATCCCCAACAGAAAGCCAAAGCATCCCCTTTGCACTCACAAGATACTTATATATATAACTTTCTTGACACTCGTCCGTGTCACCTTCCCCCAGTATATTTACTCAAACACTTTGTAAAGCATATACTTGTATATAACCCTCTTGACACTCGTCCGTGTCACTCCCCCCAGCAGTTTAAACACTCAACTATACACCACTCATACCTATTACTCCTGTTGTCACTCATATACAGATACTCGTTTGTATCTTGTATATGTCACTCAAATCCCCGCAGATTCAGCACTCGTCCGTGTTCTTTGTTAACCCGTTGGTACTCGTCCGTATCATCATCTCAGAACATGCGTCAAGCGTTTGTTTCTACTTGATACTCGTCCGTATCATAGTCTTAAGGATGCTCGTCCGCATCTTTAATCCATACATTGTGTCAAACACTCTTGTCTTCTTGGATACAAACACTCGTCTGTGTCTACTATTCCCCAGGAGAGTCCTCTCAGAATCAACACTCGTCCGTGTTCCTTGTTAGCCGGTTGATACTCGTCCGTATCATCGTCTCTGAGCACGTGTCAGTATTTGTTTCTACCCGATACTCGTCCGTATCGTAGTCTTAGGGATGCTCGTCCGCATCTTTAATCTATACACAACGTCAAAACACTTATACCTTTTATTTCTTGGATGTAAACACTCGTCCGTGTTTACTATTCCCCAGTAGATAGCAAATCAATTTTCTTTTTATCTAACATTCGTCCTATGTCAGGATAAACCCTGAGAGCAGCCGTACCCTGCTAGGTGATCGTCCTTCACCTCTTGATGATCGTCCTTCATCATGCTCATTCGATGGCCGTCCCCATCGTCGACTTTTTCTATCCGACATTCGTCCTATGTCGTGATATTTAGCAGCCATCCCCTGCTAGGTGATCGTCCTTCACCTTTTGATGATCGTCCTTCATCATTTTATCCGATGGCCGTCCCCATCGTTGATCTTTTTATCAGACATTCGTCCTATATCATGATAAACCTTGAGAGCAGCCATCCCCTGCTAGGTGATCGTCCTTCACCTCTTGATGATCGTCCTTCATCATGCTCGTCCGATGGTCGTCCCCATCGTTGACCTTTTATCCGGCATTCGTCCTATGTCGCGTTACTTTCGGCAGCCGTACCCTGCCAGGTGATCGTCCTTCACCTTAGATGACCGTCCCTCATCTTATCCCCAACAGAGCAGCCGTCCCCTGCTAGGTGATCGTCCTTCACCCTTGATGACCGTCCCTCATCATTATTTCATTTATTCTTTAACCAGATGGCCGTCCCCGTCGTGGTCCCTCTTCCTTTTCCTGATGATCGCCCTTCATTAGTTTAGCCCGATGGTCATCCCCATCATTGCTTATATTACTTTATGAACTTGATGATCGTACCTCATCATTTCTACCTTTAATCCCCAGAGAATCTAACAGCTTTACTTGATGGCCGTCCCCATCATAATCTCTTACATCCCCAGCATGTCGGCCGTCCCCGTCATTGCTTTATTTCACACATTCTCCCTAACATGTCGGCCGTCCCCGTCATTGCTCTTTCCCCAGCAGTCGTCCTCTGCTCGACGGTCGTCCTCCGTCGCCCGCACTTTATATTATACTTTATTTTCCTTTACAATCTATATCCCTTTTCTTCTTCATTCTGTGAGTGCAAATTTTGGACTGTCTTTGGTATTCAACCACAAGTTATCTTGTTTGCCTGATAAGCCGTTGCTTACATTCTGCACAGCTAACTCATGCTTGAATAGGGGCAGCTGTAAACACCCAAAATTTACCCTCACCCATTCACACCATGGCTTATGATCATTTCATATGCATAAATCCAATCATAGCATCTCATACCACATTTTTGATTCACTGCATTGTCTCAAAGTCATCTGCATCTAGGGTTTGTGATCTGAGCAATCCAAGAGCTTATTGATCCACTCCAAAGGTCATCAATCACTTCAAAGGGGTCCATGTATGTTCAAGCATCATATTATATCCTCTCAAAGTCAAGAATGTTAAAGAATCACAAGAACTGAGAATGGTATGGAAGCAGAGCCAGGCTTGACTGCACAGATGACCTAGAATTAGGGTTTTGGTTTCAAAGGCCATAACTCCAAATTTTTTGGTCATTCTTGTTTCTATTGGTATCTATATGGTATAGGGAGTATGCATATCAATTTTCATGAAGAAATTCCATGGGGAAGTCATCTGATCAAGAGTTGACTTTCTGGGCAAGTCAGAGTAAAATCAGGGCATCTGAGGCCCCCAATGACCCAACCAAAGGGTGTTCTTCATCATTTTGATTATGTATGATCTTTATTTGATCATAGAAGAAGTTGGAAGTTCACAAAATTGAAGAATTTCAAGTCTTTTGCAAAGTTGACTTTTTGGGAAAGTTGACTTTTTAATGAAATTGCCATTTTGGGAAACTTTTTCAACCCTTGCTTTTTGATTAAAAAATGCTTCAAATGGAAAAACTTTGGTCATGAAAGTTGTAGAATGGATCATTCCCTTTTCAAAAAGTACAAGAACATGACCTAATTCATTTTGGATCAAAAGTTATGACTTGTCAAAGTTGGCTAAAATCACAAAATTTGAAGTTTTCTACCAAAGAGGCATTTTGCAAAATGGTTTGATCAAGTGTTCTAAAGGCTTCAAATGTGTACAATTTCTTCACAACATGATCACATGACCTCTAAAAGTCAGATTGCACCAAAGAATCATCTCATTTCATGCCTTTAAACTCAAGAAATCTCAAAGGAACCAAACTTGAACCAACTTGCAAAGCTCATCATAAGTTACAAACCACTTGCTGCCTTGCCTCTAAACCTTTTTCACAGCATTCCTTGATTCAAGCTGAGCCCAAGCATGCCAAAAAGCAAGTTGTACCATAGCCCATGCTTCAAGTACACATCAAGTTGACATTTTGGCCAAAGACCCATACCAATCACCATAGGCTACCAACAACTTTCTGACCTATCCCCTTTTGATACATGGACAAAACCCAGCCTAACACATCACACAACTCACTCTGATCTTGCCCCCAAGCCCTAGTTCCAAGTTTATGCTCCATTTGCAAAAGCTTTCGAAACTGATTGCACAAGCCTCAAACACACAAACCAAATTCACAAATCAACTCAGCATGCTTCACTAATCAAAAACCACCCATCACCATAGCCTGAAAGTCACTGAATCAAAAACACGATCACCACCCTCCCTTGAACAGAACTTTTACCATCTCTCAAACAAGCCATCATAAATTCTTTCCAAGCATCAAGACTTCATCAGGAGCTCAAGAGGAGTGGATTGCACAAAGAGAGGAGGCCAGAAAGTTGCAAACTGAGAAAGCTCAAGCTCAGGTATCTCAAGAACTTTTTTTCCAGAAATGAGTTTTTAAGTTTCTAGATTGTTCCTCATGCTTTGCTGATCACTCTGATGTTCTTACTTTTTGAAATGGTTGAGAAATAAGCATTTAATCTTGTTCTGAAACTTTTCTGACCTAAACATGTTTGGCTTCGATTCGCATGATTGATGAATGAAAAATGGTTTTTGTTTAGGGGTTCTGATTTAGTTTCGAATGGGGATGATTTCTGGGTGATTAGTTCTCATTTTCATGAAGTTTTGAGGATTTTAGCAACTTTTAGGTGAGGGTCTTGCCAGAGAAGACGACCGGAAGTCTTCTCCGGCCACCTGAAAGTAATTAGGGCTAATCTTTGTAATTAAATGAAGTTTGAATTTGGTACGTAGGATAGGCTGACTTAGTCAATTCCCGCGCGTGTTCAATGGTCCAGATCCATTCACTTAAGCCCTAATCCACGTCATTAACCTAATTAATTGAATTTTATATTAATCTGACCAGTTTGAATGAGGACCCTTGGATTTGGCGCCAGTCTTTCCCTCCTTTCCAGGTTTAAACCTCAGCCACTGGATGCGCATACTTTTCACTTAATTCATTTTATTTTGCATTTTATTTCAATTAATTTGTGCATTTTATTTAAAATAGCAAAACATTTTCAAAAATTCTGAAAATTTTTATACAACCTTTTATTAATTTTCAGAAACCAAAAACAATTTTATTTTTATTTTTTGCATTAAAAAATATTTTTAAATCATTTAATAGATTATTTTTAATTAATTAATGAGAATTAATTAATTAAAAATACTTTTAGGTATTTAAAAATCACCAAAAAATTCATGAAACCTTTAAAATCATTTAGAAACATTGTCCAACTCTCAAACCAAATTTCTTTTTTTGTTCTTGATGCATTTTGATAATTTTCTTTGAAATTAATTCCATTTCAAGGCAATATTTCACTTCAATCTTCAAAAATTCATTTCTGTCTGGTCTTTAAGAGTTGGACCTTGATTCTTTTTGCATTGCATCTTGAATATCATGAAGTTTATAAGATTAAATTGGCATGATTTGATCTTGCATTTCCCATTTGTTTGGCATTTTTCTTGACAAGGTACCATAAAACCCTAGCAATCTTAGAAAATTCATAACCCTCATTAGGTTAAGAGTTGGAACCCCTCCTTTGGGCAGTGAGTTTGTATAGGTTTAGGGTTCCTTTGAATGAATTTTCAATTTTTTATCTTGATGTTTGCTTCTGGTTTTGGTTTTTGTTTTGTGCATTGATCATAAACCCTAATTTGGGCTTCCTGTTGCATTCATCTTGCATTTGCTTGCATACCATGACTTGCCATGACATTTTGTGCATTCATTTGATTCATATTACATCTTAAGACATATTAGAATCATGTTTGATCATTGCACCTTGCATTTGCCATGTTGTATGTCATTTGCATTTCATAACTTTTCATGTATGTTCATGGTTCTAAGCATGCTTCTCTTGCATCCATATCTTTGTATGATCATTCTCATGCCTTTCCTCATGTGTACATCATCTCTTAGCATCATTAACATCACACACATGCTTCTGGTTTTGATTTACATCATCCCATTTCATCTCATTTTGCATTGCATTGCATTCCTTTCACTAACTTTTCAAGTGGTAAGTAACTTTGAGGAGTGAATTTGCCTTCACTTCTCACATTTCCTTTTCATCCCTCTTATGCATCATTGCTGCATTTTGTCTTGTGTTTGAGATTGAGCTTGCTCATTCTTCTTCATCTTACTTTCTTTCTTCAAGTGACTTGTCTTCTTAAGTGAAGCAAGTTACTTTGCTTCTCTTTGCTCCTTTCATCTGCTTCCTGGTGGTTTCTCTGAAGATCTTTCTTGCAAACCTCACAAACTTTAGGAACAACCAAGCATGACAATGATTAGGGTTTTGATTAGTCCCCCACTTAGTTTTTACCCTTTGAGTCTCATTGAGTCTTCTCTTCTCATCTCATAATCAGGGACTAAATCCTAAAGGCTTTAAGGCTTTGTGATTAAGCTTATGCCTGCATCCTTCTATTAGGATGGAATGTATAACTTTAATCCTAAGTGTTAAACCCTTAATGTGTTTAAATCCTTTAATTAATTCACTTAATAATCATCAAGACATCAAACTTGTAACTTGGGCCTTGCATTAGGGTTCTAATTCTTCCTTAATTGGTTAAGAAGGACTAACCCTAGTGTTAATGGACAAGTCCCCCTCAAGTTGTCTTACCAACCATAAAACTCACTTCTTCATCTCATCATTAGCTAAAATCCATTTAATAAAGGCTTTGTTTTGTCATGAGTTTAATCCCTAACCATGGATTAAGTTGAGGAGTTTTCCTCAGCTTAAACATTCTCATCTATTATCCTTCTATTAGGATGGTGTAATGAGTCTGTTTAATCCCTGATTATGGCTTAATCTCATTACTTAACACTAAACAAAAACAACAAAAACATTTAATTAATCACAAGTAGGTTAATGATCTTAATCCTACATCATGGTGATTAAGTGTGAGAAGCTGACTTCACACTTAAGGTATGCTCATTACCCCTAATCAGAGGGAAGATGTGATGAGTTTACTAAATCCATTGGTTTAGGCTTAAAATCATTAACTTATGACAAACTTCAAAAAACAATAAAAGACTGAAAATACAAAAAAAAACAGACAATAATCGTCTCCTCCGGGATTCTTTTCTCACCTCATTCATTCATAAACGAGAACTTGCTTCTTCCGTCTAATGCAAGACAGTTTGCACCTGAGCCAGACAGGTCATACACTTGAGCATAGGCAAGTAAGCAGTTCACAGGTCAATTTATCTTTCAGTCTCTTTGGGTCGAACTACGGTGTTCTGACTTCCTCATTGCACGAGAGGATACGTAGGCATAACTTAACAGTTATCGAACAAAAGTTTCTGTATATCCCCCCTCTTTCTAGCCTTACCCTTTAAGCCTCATGATCTTGAGCATTTCATTCTTGTTCTTACACTGACACTGTATATTTATCACACATCACTTTCTTTTACACTGACACTTGTACATCCTTTTCCATCTCTTTTATACACAAAATGCACTGACACTACCCCTTTTAAACACAAATCTTTTAAGCGTGGATCCCGTCGAGTACGGCGGACAATCTGGATGCTAATACCTTCCCAGGTTGTAACCAACCCCCTTTCTCAGTCTCTCTGGTTCGCAACCGTCTTATCCATGTCTTTTCTAGGTCTATGCAGCATTACCTTTCCTTCGGGATAAAAATGCCTAGCTGGCGACTCTTTTCTTTCTCATGAGTTCACTCCTGTGTGTTCTCGTATCTCTTCTCGCCGACCGTTCGCGTCTGTACCCCTTCTGACCAGGTGTCATTTTGGTGGGAGCGACAGGGGGTATTTCAGAGGAATAATCCGCCTAAGTTTGAGGGTACTCATGAACCGGAGAACGCACATAAGTGGCTCTAGGCTATTGAGAAGATTTTAGGACTATGGCGTGCTCCGATGCTCAGAAGGTGCAGTTTGGCACCCACATGCTGGATGAAGAGGCTAAGGATTGGTGGGATAATACCTGTCAAAAATTGGAAGGAGTTGGGGTTGTGATAACTTGGGATGTGTTCAGGAGGGAATTTGTGAGTAAGTAATTCCCTGAGGATGCTTGTGGCAAGAAAGAGGTTAAGTTCTTAGAGTTGAATCAGGGGAACATGACAGTGGCAGAGTATACTTCCAAGTTTGAAAGGCTAGTGAAGTTTTGTCCTCACTACAATTGTGATAATGCTGAGTTGTTTAAGTGCTTGAAGTTTGAGAATGGGCTGAGACCAGAAATTAAGCAAGCGATTGGGTGTCAGGAGATCCGCAGGTATGCTGAATTGATGGACAAGAGTAGGATTTATGATGAGGATAATCGAGCTTGATCTGCTCACTATAAGCATATGAGTGAGAAGATAGATAAGGGGAAGTTTCGAGGGAAACCTTATGCGACTCCCAATGACAAAGGGAAGCCTAAGGATAATAATAGGAAGAAGCTAAGTGGGGGAGCGGGTTCCACTCCTCTCAAGTGCTATAAGTATAGAGAAGCGGGTTACAAATATGACGTGTGCACCGTTACTGTGATAAGATATTACAAATGTGGTAAAAGGGGTCATATGAAGGACGACTGTCCAAATGCAGGACCAACTTGTTTCAATTGCGGTGAAGAAGGACATATCAGTACTCAGTGTCAGAAAACGAAGAAGGTTGCTACTGATGCTCAGACTACTGGTAGAGTGTTTGCTTTGAGTGACTCAGAAGCTCAGAAGAAGGATAACTTAATTTGAGGTACTTGTTTTATTGATGATGTTGAGTTGGTTGCTATAATTGATACCGGTGCTACTCATTCATTTATTTCGTTTGAGTGTGTGGCCAAGTTGAATTTACCTTTGACTGTTATGGATGGTAATATGTTGATTGAGATGCCTGTTGACGGTTCAGTTACGACTAAACGTGTGTGTTTGAAGTGTCATTTGACCATTTATGGTAAGGATTTCTTGATGTATTTGGTGTGTTTACCTTTACGCCATATGGATGTTGTGCTCGGTATGAACTGGCTGGAGTTCAACTTTGTGCATATCAATTGTTATGAAAAGACGGCGAAGTTTCTAGAATTTGGTGATTGTGGGGAGATTATGTTTTTATCCGCGAAGCAAGTGGATGAATTGCTAGAGGATGAAGCCCAGATGTTTGCTTTGTTTGCGATGTTACAAGTTGACTGTGAACAAGTGAGTGTTGAGTTATCGTTTGTCCAAGAATTTCCTGATGTGTTTTCGGATGACATTAGTGATTTTCCTCCAGAGCGTGAAGTAGAGTTTGTTGTGGATTTAACACCAGGTACTAGTCCAGTGTCGATGGTTCCATATCGGATGTCAGCTTCATAATTGAGTGAGTTGAAGAATTGCTTTATGATGATGATTTTAATGAATATAATGATGTTATGTGATGTGTACGATGATGGTATGAGTAATATTGAGTTTGGTCATGATTTTATGCTATGTTGTTGCTATAAGACTGGTTTTGATGAGTTTTACCGCAGAAGGGCAATTCTGAAATCGCATAATTTTTGGAGGAATCGTAAAGCTCGCTTAGTGAGAAAGAAAGAATTTTAGAAATCAAAAACCCGTGAGTTAGTCACTTAGCAAGGAGGTCAGCTCGCTTAGCGAGACCTGACATGTTTTGAAAAATTAATTAATTCAGAAACATTAGATGATTGATGTGCTTTTTTGTTTTAAGTTGTTATGATGTTTTAATGATGTTGTGTGATGTGCTTAGAGGCTATATGAGTAAGACTTGGTGATAAAATGATGTATGATGAAATTAAGATGTTTATGAGTTATGATGACATGATGTAAAGAAAGAGGATAAATGAGTGAATAATGTGATGATTGATGATGAATGAAGATGCAAAGATTATGATGTTTTGATGATGATGTGTGTATATTGCATCTTGCATTAATGGCATGATTTATGAGGGGACTTCGGTCCATTGGTAGATTCATTTCCATTGTGCGGATTGAAGTGATATGATGTTATGATGTTTTGATGTTGCTTCCTTGCAGAGGGTTGATGGCCCAGTGTCCATCCATGAGTATGTTTCGGTACCACATGCATATTAAGAGTTTTCATTCCATTCTAAGTGACATATCATGAATTGCATTGAGTTGCGTAATGATGTGATGTCATTGAGGTTGTGAACATGTGATGTATTTGATGTTGTGAAATGAATGAGTCGTATGATGATTTGATTATGTTTTTTTGAATCCATGATTAGAAACTCTCATTTTTATATTACTTTATTGAATGTGAATTTACTCACCCTGCATGTCTTTTGTGATGGTCTATTATGCCATCCTGCAGATACTCAAGGTTAGATCAGTGCACGTTAGTTCAGAGTTAGTGAGTTTTCTGTTGTTAGTTAGAAGTGAAGTCCTGCTTTGTGTCCAGTAACATAGGGGTGGGTTTCGCTTGAGTTTATTTAGTTGTTTGAATTAAGATGTTATTTTCTTTGTCTACACTTGGTTTAAATGATGTTTTAGATTAAATTTTTGAAGTTCTCTTTTTATTAAAGATGAAAGACGATGTTTTTTTTCTTCTGCTGCGTAGTTGTTGAAAATATATTTGAAGTATTCATGATTTTGTAACCCTATGTTACGGGACATGACTCAATATGATTGTTTATGTTGTTTGAGTTATGAAGAATGTGATATCCTTTCACGAGTTTTACTCTATTATTTGATTTAATTGTATTATAATTGCGATGGGGTAGAAAGGGTGTTACAACTGATGTGTTGTATGTATCATTGATGACAAGTAACTTGATAAGTGTAAGTCAATTATTTGCAAAAGGGTACAACTTGAAGATAAAAATGAATCATATGAAAGTGTGTCATATTGATGGAAGGTTGATTCTGAAGCCACCATTGGCAGACAACAGGATCTTCCAATTATATATCAACCCAATTGATCACAAGTGTCTTGATTCTACTACATAAGACAACAAGAACTTGTTATGGAATCATAGGTATGGACATCTAAAATTTAGAGGTTTGGGTATGCTAAACCAAAAGAATATGGTGTATAGCTTACCTCGAGTGGGATAACCAAGCCAAGTGTGTGAGGAATTTCACAAATCAAAGCAGGCTAGGAAAGCATTCAAGCACGTCATACCCATTAGGGCGGAGAAAAATCTAGAGTTAGTTCACTCCGATGTGTGTGGACCATTCGAAGTAAAGTCGAACTGAAGTAAATTCTACTTCCTATGGTTGAATTCGCTAGATATACGTGTGTTTATCTTATTGAAAGGAAGAGTGGGGTATTCAAATAGTTCAAGAAGTTCAAATTACATGTCAAAAGGAATTGAAGCATAATGGCATAACAGATAAAGAATCGAAGCATACTGAACATGACAATGAGCATGTTGAAAGCTAAAGATATGTCAAAGAGATTTTATGCTGAAGCAGCTTCGATGTCGTATACATTCTAAATAGATGTCCAACCAATAATATGGTCGAAAGGACTCCTTATGAGGCTTGGACATGTGTGAATCCAAATGTTATTCATCTTAGTGTTTAGATCAATGTGCTTCAGGCATGTACCTGAACAATTAAGGAAGAAACTAGATAATCAAAGTCAGACTATGTGTTCATAGTTTATCATTCGACTGATGCATAAAAGATGTATTCACCAAATGACGATAAACTTGTGATCAATTGATATTTTCTAGTGGATGAAAGCAAAAGGTGAGATTGAAGTCATAGGTCAGTTCGACAAAAGTAAGATAGAGTTACAATTGTGTTTGAAGTAGATTAACAATCTAAAGTACCAACCAATCGAAATGAAGTACCATATGTGTATAACGTTATAAGATCGACTAGATTAAGAACTAAGTTGACAAGAGCTAGCGAGATATGAGAGATTCCCAAATCAAGCAGTCAATGCAAATGGTGACTTAATAGAAAAAGCAATAATGATGGTTGAAGCAGAACGAATAAATTTGGATCAAGCCATGAATGATTCAAATTGGTTGGAAGCCATGAAACTTGAACTCATGGAAATCAAGAAGAACGATACATGGGAGTTTGTCGAAAAGTCAATCAAGAAGCCAATTGATGTTAAATGGGTTTACAAGCTAAAATGAATACCGAATGGGGAAATTTCCAAGCATAAGACAAGACTAGGGGCGAGAGGTTTTCTGCAAAAACCTAGTATTGATTTCGATGAAGTGTATGCACTTGTGGCAAGTCTAGAGATAATTTGAATTGTTGTGTCAACAACAACATATAAAGGGTGGAAGATACATATGTTGGATGTAAAATCAGAATTTTCAAATGGACTTTGGAAGAAGAAGTTTATGTCAGTCAACCACTAGGATTCGAAATCAAAGGGCGGGAGTTGAAGCTCCAAGAGCTTGGAGTAAGAGAAAAGACAGCTTCCTGATCGAAGCAGGTTTCACAAAGTGTGTCTCTAAACATGGAGTGTATGTCATTAATGCAAATAATGTATGTAGGATTATCTTATACCTGTATGTGGATGATTTGTTGATTATAGGTGTAGACGAAGCATAAATAAGAACAATCAACTCAAAATTGATGTAGGAATTTGAAATGTCCGACATAGGAAATTTTACATATTTGTTACGGATGGAGTTCAAAGACATATGTGAATGACTGATCTTGCTCCAAAAGAAGTATGCCCAAGATATCTTGAAGAGGTTCAAGATGGGAAACTATAATGCATTTGTTATGCCATTAGAAACTAGAGCAAAGTTGAGAAAGGAGACAAATGAAGTGCGACACTGTACAAACAAATTATTGGATCTTTGAGGTATCTTTGCAATATTAGGCCAGACATTTGTCAAAGTGTCAGATTATTGAGTAAATTCATGGAGAAACCTCAAGAATGTCATCTCACTACATTAAAGAGGGTGTTGAGATACATAAAGGGTACAATTTATCATCGTGTGTTGATGCCAAGGCAGAAGAAGACAAGCACAAATGCAGAAGTATATAGTTACACTGATTCAGATTTCAGTGTAGATCAAGACGAAAAAAAGAGTATCGCATGTTACATATTCATGATCGAAGGTGCTCCAATCTCATGGAGCTCAAGGAAGAAGAGCATTGTGGCTTTGTCATCATGTAAAACTGAGTGCATGGATGCTTCGTAAGCAACATGTCAAGAAACATATGTATAGATGCTGCTAGAAGAACTAAAGATCAAGGAACCTGGGAAAACGAAGTTGTTTGTCGACAACAAGTCAGCTATCGACTTGGAGAATCACCCAATGTGTCATGGTCGAACTAAGCATATAGAAAGAAGGTATCATTTTATGAGGGATCAAGTTAACAAAGGAAAGCTTGAACTTGAGCATTGCAAGACATAATGGTAACTAGTTGATATACTCACCAAACCCCTAAAGAAAGTCAGGTTTGTCGAGTTGAAGAGAAGCATCAGCATGAGAAGTCTCGAGAACATGAATTAAGGGGTGTGTTAGAAGTTGTAATTTAGTGTTCTGTTGAAAGCTAGCATTTCACAATGTCAAAATAACTAGTTTGAGGTATATGAATAAGTTGTATTCGACTCTGTCGAATACAACTTTTAGTTGGCATGTTGAAATGTTTTAGACATGTGTCAAAATGTATAGTTTTAGGTATGGGCTTTAGTGGCCTATATAAAGGCTTTATATGACGTAAACAAGGAGAACTTCACTCAATACGAATTTTAATTTCATAATTCAGTTTATAATTTTCTCTATTTTCTCTTCTTCTTCTTCTTCTTCTTTCTTGAAAACCTTTTGTTCCAGGATGAAGTACTTGACTATAGATACATCCCAAGAGGTAAAAATATTTGGATCATAAGAATAAATGTGGTAGAATGAGGTGTTACTCTTAATAGACATATATCATATGTTTGTTGGAATGCATAAGTATGAGTACAATTCTTATATAGTTTACTTATATGAGATTGAAGTGGTGTCACTTTATAGAGTTCAAGGGTGTGACGTTTGAGATATATCTTGAAAAAGATTCGTCAAATTACTTATTTACATTCAATTTTCCTAAACTGATGGAGATAAATCGAATATAAATTTAGTATAAACACAATTTGAAATTTATTGTATATATATTTGGTGTGTTGCTCTTAAATAAATGGCCCAATATTAATATTCTCATGTGATGAACCAAAAAAAGATGATGCCCCAACAAATAATAGGATTGATATCGGAACCATCATTATCAAATTTGTCCAAAAAAATTTAGATGGTGTGAAATGAAAGATGTTTTAAAACTAAAAGCAAATACTGCTGCCAAGAAAGTCGAAGTGAGGGTTGAAAGTTTGCTGCAATTTGACCAATGGTTTTAGATTTGGAGACTAAATTCAGTTGGATTTAAAACTGAAACTCTATTATTCTTATGAACCAAATTAATGCTTTGACTTTTTTTGCTACATGGTAAGATATTCCTGGAGGTGGAGTTGCAACGTCTTCTTTAGTTGCTTATAAAGTTTTCTTTCTCAGTTCTGACTCTTTTTTTTCCAAAAACAAAATGATGAAATTCTTTGACTGAGAATGATGAACTTTCCAAAACAAAACAAAAAAAGAACAAGTATTTATTTTGAGTATAAAAAACTACTCGCAATCATTTCATAAATAATTTTTTATAAATGAAATAGATAAGAGAATATTTTTATCAAAATAATTTAATAGTATTTATTATAAATTGTTCAATGATTGTTTTTGTTAATTCAGTAAATTAGTATACTATTTACGTTAGCACATGCCTCTAGGTAGAGCAATTTAACAAAAACATGCATGTTTGTTGCGTTAAATCCGTTTGAACAGTTGTTTTAGAATTTTCTTTTTAATAATAGTATTTATTTATATTTATATATTACTATTGTATAAACATTATTGATATTTATAATTCACCAACTTTATACTTATAAGATCTTGTATTAATGTATAAAAATTATTTATATCATTTTGTTTAAATTTTTATAGTGAATTTAATAAATATATAAGATTTGTTAAAAAAAATAGTATTGGTAATTATGTCTCTTTCATTCTTTGTTTATTCTCTTACATTTACATGGTAACGATGGATGTAAAAATGATACTCTTTTTTATTTTCATTCAAACACATGATTTATTTTTTTTGAGAGAATATTTTTTTTGGTAACTTTTTCCATTAATGGCATATTTATCGTCCAATAGACGCATCTTGAACTTGAAAAAATAGTAAAAGCATATGGAACATATTCTTAAGAGGGATATTTAAGGATCATCCTATAAAGAAATCTGAATATCTGACTCAACCATCTTAATAAGACTATTTTCAAACCAAATTAGGAGAGTCATCGTTCTTAGACCCAATGAAGAACATGCCTTTCCACAAAGAGGAGACGGAGTGAAACCCTGGAAAATTTCCTCTACTTAAAGAAGAAACATTAGGGACACCATAACAGGCAGATAAAATATCACACAAGATACCAAAAGCACTAGAGATAAGTCGACATCTCCATTAAGCTAGGAGATCTAAGTTAACTATTTGAAGATCTCTAACACCCAAACTCCCTTTCTTTTTAGGTTTACACATATTCATCCATTTCACCCACAAGATCATAAAATCTCCTTTCACACCACCCCAGAGAAAACCACAATTGAATCCTCACCAGGATCTTCCACACTTTCAAAGACATCTTGTACTGGTAAACAATTATAGATGTATATGTCACTCCTGCAAATGGATGAGATGCTCAAAGGTCTAAGTATGTATATTACATTATATGGTAGTTATAACTTTCCCTTGTCGGAGATAAGCCACGTGTAATTGTGTTTTGTGGTGGTTTTGAGGACTTGCTCACGTGAGGTGAGAGGTTTTGTATAAGAGTTGAGATATGTCCCCTCTCATTAGGGGAAAAATGTTTATAGAGGCTTTTGGGTTTATGGTTTCCTTGTGAAAGGTCACCCATTGCCCACCTAGTCAATGGTGGACCATTGAATTCCTATTTCTAAAGAGGATTTGGGTCAATTACTAACCATTACTTTTCTAAGCCCCAAAAAATTCTTATACAATGTTTTCCATGAATGGGCGTCATGGAAGCTTTAGAGGCAAGACAGTACCTCTCTAAGGCCTATATATGATACCCACCTCACCTAAGGATGACCTATAATTATCTCCTTATCTAGGTCCTTTGCAAATATATTACTGCACATCTTAAGGAAAGAGAGGTAAAAAAATAAGAATAAAATTAAGATCAGAATTCGGGAGGACCACTTTACCCCCTAGGCTAACATACTTACATTGCCAAGAATTAAGTCTTTTATACAACAGGTTGACAAGAGGGTCCCAAGTGGATTTCAACAGAGGATTAGCCTTACTAGTAACCTCAGATACCAAAAAAGGAGTGACTCAATCCTTTAATGAATTTTCTTCTCATCTTGAAGTCTCGTTGCCTCTTATATTTTTCACTTTAGATGGCCCTTTTGATATAAAAAAAATCATTTTTCCTAACCATCCACTTCTTTATTGCCACAATCGTTTCCTCCATCTAACTATAGTTTAATAGTAACTCATCACTTCACTTCAACTATAAAATGGACATGCTCGACCTTTTCTTCATGCACCAGAGCGATAATATTAGTATTGTTATTGTCAATCCATCTTTTAACATCTCCAATCATCATTCATATTCCTAATCAGTTCTAGTATCCATGTGATCCAAAATAAATATGGGTTTCACGATTGACCCAAATTTATCCTTTAACTTTGAAGAAAGTTAGCCTCTAGTGACCCAGACTCTGAAGCTTCAGAAGCCAAGATGATGACTTTGAAGTGACCAATTTCCAAAGAGTGAAGTCTGAAGGAAAGTCAGGCTTTGAAGTAAAAGCTCTTCTACCAAGGCAACTCTAACAGACTTAAAGAATTTTTTATCATGTGAAGACTTAAGGAAAAATATATTCTTGGTGCATGAGCTTCTACGGATAATTCCTCTTGGAAAAATGTGTTTTGTTGATGTGTCTAATCAATTACAAAGCAAGCCCGACTTATTTAGTGAAAGACTTCCCACCGACTCTTTTCTCTTTTCCTATAAAGGAGCTATAAATCTGAAGAAGAAGTCTACCAAGTGCTTATACAACTCTATTATAAACTATAATCCTTGACATTCAAAGAGAATTCACTCTGTCAATTACAATACTTAGAACATCTTTAATTTGTGTATGTTTTAGAAGTTCATAAGTCTTATAGTCTTTCTAACTTATATTGTATCAACACCTATATTGAATATCAAGTATAATTTATTCCCATAAATTTCTTAATATTTTGTTTATAGACATAAGTCTCTTGCTTTAGTTTTTGAGCATTTGAAGTCTTAAGCTTACGTGCTTAAGCAAGGAAGACTCAAACTAGTGTGTTTGAGAAAAGGAAGTCTTTAACATGTGTGCTAGAGCAAGGAAGTATTAGTCTTATGGGCCTGGGCCTGGAAGTATTATACTTGTGTGTGTAAGAAAAGGAAATGTCTTGCTTATGGGCTTGAACATTTTTATTAGATTTGGTTATAGTGGAAATCCCTTAAAGAGCAAGGGACTGAACTAGTCTTAGTTTGTGAGAGGAATCGGGATAAATTTCTTGTATGTTGTGCTTTTAATTTACTTGCTTCTGATCATTATTCAGTTGCTATCATTTATTTACATCTAAGCCATATTTTATTTCAGAATCTGATAAAGAAATACAAGATTCAGACTCTGAGTAACTCTGATTCAGACTTTGAACTGAAGGTTTAGACTCTGATTAAGTTCAATTAGAAGCAGTAACATAAAAAGATTGGAAAAACCAACATAATTCAACCCACTTTCTTGTGTTTTTCTCATCGTCATGTTTGCCATCTCACAAATAATCCTCGTGAATCCTCTCCATTACATGAATAAAGTTTCTCCATGCTCATTCAAGAATAAATTTAATAAATCACCCCTCAATGAAAATAAAAATTATGGTCAATCTTACCATGCCAAAAAAATAATTCAATTGGGTTGTGGAGAAAACATAAATGGAATAGGAAATCCCATTAGAAGAGGGAGAGGTCAGAAAATTTGTTGCTACTGTCATAGACAAGCCCACACCATTGAAGTTTGCTTCAGGAAACATGGCATTTATACTTACTTCAATAAGAAAAGTCCTACTCACTCATTCAACAAAATTCCCTTAAAAAGGCTTTACTTGCACTATTACAAAATTCCCTTAAAAAAATCTTCGGGTGTTTATCAACTAAAATTCATCCATATACTCACCTACATGTATTCCTACCTCATTTTAACTCTTTTAATGTCAATAGTATTGATAGTTGGATTCTTGACACCAAGGCAACCAATAATTTTTCTCACTACATTCTATTTTAAGAACTTCAAGTCAAACTAAAACCATTTTCTCAAATTCTCCAACTGTTCCACTATCACCACTAATTACTCAAGAAGAATTCATTTTTCACGTGATTTTCATCTTAACAGTGTCCTTTATATACCTAGACTTTATACCTATTTTGATTCCAAAAACGACATTATACAGAGTGTCCATACCTGATAAATGATTGGTGTAGGTTAGTTACATCAAAGATAGTACTTACTCACCTTTCCATCTCTCAAAATTCATGACCCTAGCCATTTTAGCAATAGTGTAAGTGTTTCCATCATTAACAATTTGTAATATTTGTCATTATGATATTATTGTTCATAATAATAAATATATTTCTTTTGTAAGAACTACTATAAACCATATAGGTTGTGTGATATTTGTTTTCACGCTAAACATAAACAACTCCCCTTTCATGATAATACTGGTTAATGGAAGTCCTAAAGGCCAATAGTTTTATTAGAATTTAGTATTTATATTGAATTAATTATTAATAATTAAAAACAATTTTTTATTTATAATTTTTGTTTTTCCAAAAATAATAGAGTCCCTAGAATTGATATTCTTTTGATGAAATGTTAAGTGTAACTTAATCATGAGATCTCGTTAAACATAAGGACATTATTCTTAAAGTATCTGTAGTCGAGCATTATTGTGAAGTTGGATAAAATTAAAGCATTAAAACTATTATGTGGATAGACTGGTGATCACATCACATGGATCGTGGATAAAGAGTTATAAAATCTTAACATATATGTGAATATTATGAGTAATATTTATACTAGATTGACCCACTATGAGAATACTACATATAATATTATGCAAAGTGTCATAGTTTATTTTCATATTGATAGTAATGTATATCACCCTTCAACTTGAAACCACTATGAATCCTAGATATGAAGTCGAGTACTTTATTATTGATCATTCATTGTTCATAGCTAGATGACCATAAAGATAGTTGATGGGTACTCCACAAAGCATGTTGAGGGACATGAGTGAACTTGATGGAATTTGCTCATCCTACATAATAGGATGAATGTCTAAAGACACAATATTGAACTGGATAAGTGTGGCATAGTCTATACCTCATGTTTAATATTGACATAAAGACAAAAGGGTAACTTTTCACACAAGTATTATCAAGAAAAGGTTTTGTCATATCACATTACATTTTCGTGACTTAGGTAGCAATGATGTGTTACTAGATACCACTCACTATTTATTATATTAAATGTGTAATTGAAAAATAATTGCCAACGTCATGAGAATTTACAGGATCACACGTATAAGAACAAATGGAAAAGAGATATAATAAATAAGAAACACCGTAAGGTACTTTTAATTCTGCATATTTGAGGTTGGTATTAATTTTGGTAAAATAACTTGACAGCAACATGTTGAACATGATGTTCTATTATGAAGAATAATAGGTTTTTTAAGATGTCAGATAAGATGTCCTAACAAGATTATTCGACATCCTGACAATCATTTGATAGTTTGAACTCAATTGTCATATGTATAGACTACATAATATTCTTTGAATATTATGTGATCCTATTTGGCGTCCAAGAGTGAAGATTTTCATAGATTTAGTTCAGAACTGAAGATTTGCGGTTTTCTATACATGGAGACATTTTAGGAAACCTTAGATTAAAATTCTATTTCTTGGAGAATATTTTGTAGATTTTGTGCATCGGGATTGCTGTGATTTGAAGCCCAAAATCCATTCTGAATTATAGCTATATATATAAGATGGATTAACCCTAGTTGTGATGTAGTACATATATTTCTTTTAGTGAGTTTTAGGATTTGTGTTTTGTGAGCCTCTCTTGTATCTTGTTGATCTAGAGCTGGACTATTTTTATTGAGTTATAAAGTTTTGATCACTCTTAAGCTTTTAACCATAAAGTGAGTGTGATCATGTGGTGATTGTAAGGGAATTGAGAAGGGTCTTATACCTAGGAGATTCTTAGGTAGAAATTAAGCATGAGTAGTGATTAACTGACAAGTTATAAACCAAAGTTTTTTTAGCTTTAACTAATACTATCTAATGAATTTCATTTCTGGCTTGGTAGCCCCCAGACGTAAGTGTTGTTGTACACCGAAATGGGTTAACATTTGATTGTGTGTTCTTTCCTTTCTGCAATTCTATTTTGTGTTTATTTTCTCATTGTGTTAAGTGTAGATATTAATAACTCAACATCTCATAGGACATCTGAGATCTGCATACCATAATTTTAATTGGAATCAAGAGCTTGCACTTGTGCTGTTATTGGGTGAGATCTAGGGAAAATACTTTCTGGTACAATGAACAAGGAAGGAGGAATGGGGAACATACCACTTGTTCTTGATGGAACCAATTATGACTATTGAAAATCTTGTATGGTTTCCTTTCTCAAATCCATAGATGGAAAGGCTTGGAAATTTGTGGTCAAGGGATGTGATCATCCAATTCTTAAAGACAAGGATGGTAACATCACTTATATGGTGAAACCTAAAAAAGACTGGGATGATGAAGATGACAAGTTGGCTTAAGGAAATTCCAAAGCATTGAATGCCATATTCAATGGAGTGGAAAAAACATCTTTAGATTATTCAGCAACTGTATTGTTTCCAAAGATGCTTGGGAGATTCTAAAGACTGCTCATGAAGGAACATTTAGGGTGAAGATTTCAAGACTTCAACTTCTTACAACCAAGTTTGAGAACTTGAAGATGAAGGAGTATTATTGATATACCCAATGCATCAAGTGCCCTAGGGGAAAAGATGTCAGAGGCTAAATTGGTTAGAAAAATTCTAAGGTCTCTTCCAAAGAGATTTGAGATGAAGGTGACCACTATTGAAGAATATCAAGACATAAACACCATGAAAGTTGATGAACTTATTGGATCTTTTCAGACCTTTAAAGTATGGATCAAAGGTGATAAGCTTGAAAAGAGGAAAGACATAACATTTGTGTCCAATGAAGATAAATTTGATCTGGAAATAAAGGAGGGTTTATCTAAAGTTGTTGGGTTAGTTGGAAAACAGTTCAACCAAGTAATGAAGACCAAGAATTCAAGATCTGATGTCAAGAACAAGTCATCTGACATCAACAAACGACAGGATTCTAGGAGACGAACCAAAACTGAAGATAAAAACAACCAAGGAAAAGGAATCAAATGTTATGAATGTGAAGGATTTAGAAACATAAAATCTGAATGTCTTATATATCTCAAGAAGCAGAAGAAAGGCTTATATGCTTCATGGTCAGAAGATAACTCCCCGGAGTGAAGGAGAATCTACCAAACATGTTTATGCTTTTACTGGAGTTTATAATACTGATAAAGAATCAAATATTGAGGAGTTTACCTTTGATGAACTTGTAAATTCATACAAAGAATTATGCCTCATAAGTGCATAAGTAATTCAACTGGGAACAGATCAACATAAAACCATTAATAAACTTCAAGCTAAAAAAATGAAGCATATGTCTGTCATCTCTGGTCTAAAAGTTGAAGTTATTGTGCTCAACTCAAAACTTGAGTCGATGAATAACTCTGTTAGAATGATTAATAGTAGTTCTGATGTGCTGGATGAAATTCTTCAAATTGGGAAGAATATTGGAGATGTTACTGGTCTTGGTTTTGACAATCAAACTGTAAAGAAGAAATAAAATGAGTCTACAATGAATTCTGCTTAATCCAAAAGAAAACAGGATCATATGATGTCGAATCAAATGTCTCAACATCAGAAAAGAAATCAAAAGAATTACTTAAAAGGAAAGAATCAAGGCTGGAAATGTCATCATTGTGGTAAGTTAGGTCACTTAAAACCCTAATGCTACAAATTACATGGTTATCTTAAACTTACTACATAGCCTAGAAGAAAACAGGATGGTGGCAAGGCAAAAAAGGTATGGATTCCCAAGAATAACATTGTTGCTCTCATAGTTCACACCACTCTTAGAGCTTCTGCTATAAAGGACTGGTATTTTTATAGTGGTTGTTCAAGACACATGACTGGTGTCAACAAGTTTTTGGTGGATATTAAATCACATTCCACAAACTATATCACTTTTGGGGATGGGTCAAAAGGTGAAATAAATGGTGTTGGAAAGTTGAACTATGTTGGGTTGCCTATTCTTGAGAATTTGCTATTAGTTAAAGGACTAACTACAAACCTGATAAGTATTAGTCAACTATGTGACCAAGGTTTCAAATTTAACTTTACTAAATCTGAATGCTTGGTGACAAAAGAAAAGAATGAAGTGATCATGAAGGGAGTAAAATTGAAGGATAAATGTTACTTGTGGACTCCTTAAGAAGAAATCTCCATATTTTTAATGTCAAAATAAGATGAAGTGAAGTTGTGGCATCAAAAGTTTGGTCATCTTCATCTGAAATGGATGCAGAAAGTCATATCAAATGGAGCAGTCAGAGGTGTTCCAAATTTGAAGATTGATAAAGTAATAATCTATGGTGAATGCCAAACTGGAAAGCAGACAAAGATGTCACACAAGAAGCTCCAACATATCTCTACTTAAAAAAAATTGGAGCTACTTCATATGGACTTGATGGGACTTATACAAGTTGAAAGTCTTGGAGGAAAAAAGTATGCTTTTGTTGTCATTGATGAGTTTTCAAGATTCACCTGGGTGAATTTTATCAAAGAAAAATATGAGGTGTTTGAAGTGTTCAAAGACCTGTGTTAGAAGATTCAAAGAGAGAAGGAATGTGGCATTGTCAGAATAAGAAGCGACCATGGAAAGTAATTTGAAAATAATAAGTTTGATGATTTATGTTCCTATGAAGGTATTAATCATTATTTTTCTTCACCCATCACTCCTCAACAGAATGGTGTGGTTGAGTGATAACGAGAAAACGTATCGATTATATTGCTAGGTTTCATTAACATTTTATCGCATAATCATCGTTTTAACACTCGATTTCTCGAGTTTTTCTTACCATTTTGCAGGTACATCATTATATGGAGCTAAATCATGAAGTAAGAGAAAAAGGAACAAAAGCAACCATAAAAAGATGAAGAAATGAAGAAGCCTGCAGAACTGCATAATTTGTTGCAGTCACGGTCGTCACCAAGGTGTCACGATCGTGACACCCTAAAAGAAGCCATCACGACCGTGAGAACATTGTCACGACCGTGACACTTAAATTGCACAGGACACGAGCGTGAAGACCTTGTCACGACCGTGACAAGGTAAAAAGTAGGTTATTGACTGAGACCACGTCAAAACCTTACGTGAAGGATTTCCTGCCTATTTTTTAGCCACGTCCCTGTATCTCCTCCACCACTTCAGCAAGGCCCAATGCAACAAAGTCCAATTTTCAAGCCCATTAATGGTTCTATAAATAGCACAAGTTTTATGAAGAAAGCACAGAGCATTTTTTCTATTAATTTCCTGCGGAAGCTCTGCCGAATTGTTTTACGACCCTGTCTTTATTTCAGCATTATTTTCAGTTTTTTTCCAATTCTTATTGTATCCAAACCCGCCATATAACAATTTCCAACATCAGGAAATTGTTATACATTTACACTTTTCTAAACCTTCAGAATTTGATTTATTTTCGATTTCCGCCAACTCCAAGCTTTCCGGTCTGTGGAAGAAGGAGTCTGCTATAATATTTGTTAACCAGGTTTTTTATTATATTGCAAATTTAATATTTATAATGTTTATTTATTTTTCTGCCATGAGTATTCTATTATTTGTTTTTCTGTCTCTGTCTGGTTCAACATCAATGAGTAGCTAATCACCTTAGGACGGTATGTAGTTAAAACAAACTTAATCGGTAAAATTTAATCATAGGCTTAAAATAATTAATAACTTAACATTCTGGCTGATACTTTTTAATTAAAATCGACCTTTTCGTTACGAGAGTAAGAAAAGAGTATTAGGTTAGGTCAAGACCACGAGAGTGTGAGATTTTAACCAGATAGCTAAAGTTAGGCATTTAAATTAAACACAGCGAGAGCGCTTTAAAATAAATTAGAATTACTAAGTTTCCAAAAATTATCTCTAAACACTTATGGGCTAGCGAGAGCAGGCATAGGGCTTTAGGGGTAAGATCTGAGATAAGACCACGAGAGTGTGAGTTGAGGGTATTTAAACTGGTAACCTCTACCAAATAGATTAAGTAAACACCTTTATAAGCCTAGGTTAGATTGACCCACCTAAGTTAGTATAATTACATACCGACCGCCTTAGTATTATTTTATTAAAACTTAAATTTAATTCCGCCTTTAATATTTTAAAATCAACAAAAAAAATCGTGACAACCATTCGCCTTAGCTAAACTAGAAGTTCATCTAGCACTAAGTAACCATAGAGTCCCTGTGGATCGATAATCTTAAATATTACTTCGATAGTTTGTGCACTTGCAGTTAGGATACCGCTAGACACATAATTAGACACGTCTTTAGCCCATCAAGTTTTTGGCGCCGTTGCCGGGGACCTTAATTTAGTTACTAGTGCACTTTAGGTAGCATTGTCTAGACTAAGGTATCAACTATTTAATTTAATTTAATCTCCGAGTGTATGCCAAGTACTCGCTCTAAAAGCGAAGACTTGCAACCTCTAATCCCTGAATCGGAACGCTTCTTACACGTAAGAAGACGTATATTCGATTACGAAAAAAGTTACAATATTCCAGATCTTCAATTAGATCCGCCTAAACTAGTCGTAACATCAAAGGACGCAGAGATGGCTGAAGAACAGAATCACCCACTCAAGTATTACGCCAGTCCTTCGCAAGCTGAACCGCATTCAAGCATTGCAGCACCGGCTATCAACCGAAATGATTTCGAACTAAAACCTTCGTTGATATCAGCCGTGCAACAAAATCAATTCGCCGGAAATCCTACCGAGGATCCGAACCTTCATCTTTCGATCTTTGTGCAATATGCAGATACCGTAAAAGCCAATGGAGTTACCCAAGAAGCTATTAGACTACGTTTATTTCCTTTTTCACTTCGAGACAGAGCAAGAGCTTAGCTTCAATCTCTGCCTTCGAACTCAGTAACTACGTGGGAGGAACTTAAGAGAGTTTTCTTGAACAGATATTTTCCACCTAGCAAGACAGCTATGCTGAGAGCTCAGATCAACGGATTTAAGCAAAGGGAAAGCGAATCATTATTCGAAGCTTGGGAACGCTATAAGGATCTGCTGAGACTTTGTCCACATCACGGATTAATAGAATGGATGGTCATCCATACCTTCTATAATGGACTCTTGTACAATACAAGAATGACAATTGACGCTGCCGCGGGCGGTGCATTGATGGACAAAGAATATAATGATGCTTATGCACTTATCGAAAGTATGGCTCAAAACCATTACCTTTGGGGAAGCGAGAGAGTCGCAACTGAGAAACCAACAAAAGGAGGTATGTACGAAGTGAGTAGTATGGACCAAGTTAATGCGAAGTTTGACCAACTAAGCCAAAAGATCGACAACTTGGCCATAACCCCAACAGCCACCGTGGCTGCAGTAACACCTAACTGTGAGTTATGTGGAGTCCCAGGACACGAAGTTTCTGATTGTCAACTATTGACAGGAACTCCCACTGATCAAGTGAATTATGCTCAAGGAAACCCATACTCAAACACATACAACCCAGGTTGGAAGAATCATCTGAACTTCTCCTATAAGAACAACAATGCTTTATACGCACCAGGTCAAGCACCAGCTACATCACCAGGATATCAAAAGACTGCTCCTAATGTCCCTAGAAAATCGAACCTTGAGTTGATGATGGAGAACTTTATAGCTAACCAATCTCAAACAAACAAGGACTTCTTAAACCAAAACATTCACACTAGTGAGCAGATTAAACAATTAGTGAGCAAAGTAGATGCATTAGCTACACATAACAAAATGCTTGAAACTCAGATTTCACAAGTAGCTCAACAACAAGCACCTACTGCTGCACCAGCTGGAGTATTCCCTGGACAACCTCAACCTAATCCGAAAGGACATGCCAATGCCGTAATATTAAGAAGTGGCAAGGAACTTGACGGACCTACCGATCCAAGACTTGACAATCCAGCCATGTACCAAAAACCGGATAAACCGACTGAAGTGGTGGATGATCCAGAAGAAAAGGAAGACGATAATCAAGAGGTAGTGGAGAAAGAACAACCTTATGTGCCTCCACCACCCTATAAACCACCAATTCCGTACCCTCAGAGATTAACCAATTCCAAGACGACGGGTCAATTTAAGAAATTTGTTGAACTTCTGAAACAGTTGAATATTACTATTCCGTTTACAGAAGCTATCACCCAAATACCCTCGTATGCTAAGTTTTTAAAAGAAATCTTATCCAATAAGAAAAAGATAGAGGATAACGGAACAGTTACACTTACTGCCGAGTGTAGCGCCATAATTCAGAATAATATGCCTCCAAAGCTAAAAGATCCAGGAAGTTTCTCTATACCCTGTGTAATAGGAAAATTCGTCATTGACAAAGCTCTATGCGATTTAGGAGCCAGTATCAGTGTTATGCCCTTAACGATTTGCAAAAGGCTAGACATGGGAGACCTAAGACCAACTAAAATGTCTGTTCAACTAGCCGATCGCTCTGTTAAATATCCTGTAGGCATACTAGAAAACGTCCCAGTACGTATAGGACAATTCTACATCCCTACTGATTTTATAATCATGGACATCTCTGAAGACTCCACTACACCTATCATACTAGGAAGACCATTCTTAGCTACCGCCGGAGCTATAATAGACGTAAAAAGAGGAAAGCTGACCTTTGAAGTAGGTGAAGAGAAAGTTGAATTTATTTTAACACAATTCTTACAATCACCAGCTATAGAGGATACCTGCTATCTATTGGACGTAATTGACAAATGTGTAAGAGAGATGGAACTGAAAGAGACTACCTATTCTGAAATAATGAAAATTCAAATCCCTCCGATTTTCGAAGATGATAATTGGCGTAAACCATATCAGGATGATAGTCTAAGCGAAAGTTTAGCGCTTACACCGGATCCCATGCCAAGTAAAGATAAACCTACATTAGGATTAAAAACTTTACCTCATAACCTAAGGTACGAATTCTTAGACATTGAATGTAAAAGACCAGTTATAATAAATTCCAGTTTAGGAACCATAGAAACAAAGAAACTTTTAGATGTCTTGAAGAAATATCCAACTGCATTAGGATATAACATATCTGATCTGAAAGGAATATGCCCTTCAGTCTGTATGCATCGTATTCTGCTAGAAGAAGATTGCAGAACCTCCAGAGAATCTCAAAGAAGAATTAACCCAATCCTTAGCACCGTAGTAAAAGAAGAAGTTAAGAAACTACTAGATGCCGGAATAATATATCCAATCTCTGATAGTGAATGGGTTAGTCCAATACATGTAGTGCCAAAGAAAGGAGGTATCACTGTTGTGAAAAACGCTCAAGGCGAATCGATATCGCAAAGAGTAGTGACGGGACATAGAGTATGCATAGATTATCGTAAACTAAACAAAGCCACTCGAAAAGATCATTTCCCACTACCCTTTATAGATCAAATGTTAGAACGATTAGCCAAGCATTCTTACTTCTGTTATCTTGACGGTTACTCAGGATTTTTCCAAATCCCTATCCATCCAGATGATCAAGAGAAGACTACATTCACATGCCCATATGGAACGTTCGCTTACAGACGAATGCCCTTTGGATTATGCAACGCTCCTGCAACCTTTCAAAGATGTATGATGTCAATCTTCGCAGATTTTATAGACAACATCATGGAAGTGTTCATGGACGACTTCTCTGTATGCGGGCAAAGTTTTGAAGGATGCTTATCAAACTTAGAAATGGTGTTAGAAAGATGTGTAAAAGTAAACCTCGTGCTTAACTGGGAGAAATGTCATTTTATGGTCAAAGAAGGAATCGTATTAGGTCACGTAATATCCGACAAGGGAATTGAAGTTGATAAAGCTAAGATTGAAGTCATAAAAGATCTTCAACCCCCTAAAACCGTTCGAGAAATACGAAGCTTTTTAGGACACGCCGGTTTCTACCGACGATTCATCAAAGATTTCTCGAAAATCACTAAACCTCTTACTGGTTTATTAATGAAAGATGCTGAGTTCATATTCAATGAAGATTGTCTTAAAGCATTCGAAACTCTAAAAACAGCCCTCATCACCGCACCAATCTTGCAACCCCCTGACTGGAGATTACCTTTCGAAATCATGTGCGATGCAAGTGACTATGCTGTAGGCGCAGTTCTAGGCCAGAGGAAGGAAAAGAAACTTCATGCGATTTACTATGCCAGTAGAACCTTAGATTCTGCCCAGATGAACTACGCCACTACTGAAAAAGAATTGTTAGCAGTTGTCTTTGCGCTTGACAAATTCCGTTCTTACCTAGTAGGAGCGAAAATAATCATTTACACAGACCATGCTGCTATCCGATATTTATTAACTAAGAAAGATGCTAAACCAAGACTCTTGAGATGGATTTTACTCTTACAAGAGTTTGACCTCGAAATAAAAGATAAGAAAGGTACTGAGAACGTCGTAGCGGACCATTTATCTAGAATAGAAGGTATTAAACCCGAACAAGTGCCGATTAACGATGATTTTCCGTATGAGCAGCTGATAGCACAAATAGGAAGCGACCTAGTTCAGTTAGACATAAATGAACCAGAACCCGTGGAAACAATCCAGACAACTGTAGGACTTCCATGGTACGCTGACATTGTCAACTACCTAGCCGCAGGAGCTCTTCCACCCGATCTAACCTATCAGCAGAAAAAGAAATTCTTTCACAATCTAAAACATTACTATTGGGATGAACCATTATTGTTCAAAAGAGGACCCGATGGAATCTTTCGTCGATGTATTCCCGAAGAAGAAATAGAAGATGTCAATGCTCAATGTCATTCATCTCCTTATGGTGGACATGCAAGCACTTCCAAGACTTGTGCAAAAATCTTGCAAGCCGGTTTATTCTGGCCTAATCTATGGAAAGATGTCCACATCGTTGTTATAAATTGCGATCGGTGTCAACGCACCGGCAATATTTCAAGAAGAGATGAAATGCCTCAAAAAGGAATATTAGAAGTAGAAATCTTTGACGTCTGGGGAATAGATTTCATGGGACCATTCCCATCATCTTTCGGTAATAATTACATACTCGTAGCTGTTGATTATGTTTCAAAATGGATTGAAGCTATAGCTTCTCCTACAAACGATACACGAGTAGTAATAAAGCTTTTCAAAAATATAATCTTTCCCAGATTTGGTGTACCTAGACTCGTCATAAGTGACGGTGGCTCGCACTTCATTTCAAAAATCTTTAACAAATTACTATCTAAGTATGGAGTAAGACACCGTGTGGCTACACCATATCACCCACAAACAAGTGGACAAGTCGAAGTCTCAAACAGAGAAATTAAACAAATCTTAGAAAAGACTGTCGCCATATCTCGGAAAGATTGGTCATCTAAACTTAATGAAGCTTTATGGGCTTATAGGACCGCTTACAAGACACCCATAGGTACTCCACCTTTCAAACTAGTTTATGGAAAATCTTGTCACCTCCCAGTAGAACTAGAACACAAAGCTTATTGGGCGATTAGAACTCTCAATATAAACTATAATGCTGTAGGAGAAAAGCGAATCCTAGACATTAACGAATTAGAAGAATTAAGGCTAGATGCTTATGAGAATGCTAAGATATATAAAGAAAGAACTAAGCGATGGCATGATAAACGACTATCTAGGAAAGAATTTAGTGTGGGAGACGTTGTACTCCTTTTTAATTCAAGACTTAGACTCTTTCCTGGAAAATTAAAATCTAGATGGTCAGGACCCTTTGAAATAACTAAAGTATTCCCGAGTGGAGCAATAGAAATTAAGGGTAGGAATAGTGAACCATTCATAGTAAACGGACAACGTTTAAAACATTATCATAAAGTTGAAAATAGAGATTATGCAAATAATCTAAGGCTATTAGAGTTGTCCACTAATTCCCCTGATTAATCTAAACCTAAGCATTACGTCAGGCTTTTGACGATAAAAACAGCGCTTAGTGGGAGGCAACCCATTTACTCATTTAATTATTTAAACTATTCTCTTTATCATATTGTTATTTATCGTTTTACTATTTCCTTATTTGTTTTGTCATTTCATAGTTTCATTTTATATTACTATTATTGCCTTTAAATTATGCATTTCATTTTCTTATTTTTTATCTTAAATCACTTTTTACAGATTTTCTAAAAGTCTTTTCCACTTTCCTTCTCCCCCTGATTTGTTTCCTCCATATTTGCACTGACCATGGCTAACCAACCCATAAACCATATGGAAACCAAATTTAGAGGTAGGAACCAAAGAATGAAGTTTGAAGAGTTATCACAGAGGCAAATGGATTTGACCCTGTACCCGGATGATCAGACTATGGAAACCCTAGGTATACATGATAACATCCTATACTTGTTTAACCGACTTGGATGGGAGAATGCATTGATCCAACATAAGTTTGTGACTTACCGCGAGCTCACCCTTGAGTTCCTTAGCTCCTTAGTTTACCTACCTGAGCGCGGTTTTGGATTTAGGAAAGGATTTATTAGTTTCCGCCTATTTGGAATAGAATATGACTTTAACCATAAAGAACTAGCTGACTTATTCGGATTCCCTAGTGGACCCTTTGCTTTTACTACCACACAGGTAGAATTGATGGACATTGAGCTAGATTTCTTTTGGGGAACTTTAACCGGAAACTACCACCCTGAACCAAATAGCATGAACAATGATGAAATCCATAACCCAGCTCTCCGTTACTTCCATAAGATCCTTGCCCACACCTTCTTTGGAAAAGAAGAAAACATTACCGGAGTCTCTAAAGATGAGATATTCATTATGTCATGTTTCACAAATGGACAGCCTGTTAATGGTGTACCTTTCATGATGCAAACCTTCACCCGAATCCAAGAAGAACCTGAATTACCTATATTAGTAGGAGGTCTTGTAACCATGATTGCTGATGCCTTAGGACTTAGATATCAATTGCACAGGTGCAACCGTTTAGGTAACATCCGTCCTATGAATCTTAACTTTTGCTTTAATCGCCATATCATAAGGAATTTAGGACATCCACCTTTCGAGTACTTAATCCGAAATGAGGTAGTAACCTTGTTCACACTGCCAAACCATGCTAGAGTAAGTGTTCACAATAAGGATAACTGGCTTTATGAGTTAACCCCACCTGATTATCCATCCACTCCTGAAACACCTCAGTCTTACAAGATAAAAGATGATATAATAACCGATGTCGAAACTGACCCTGAGACACCTCCTGGTTACCATGACATTGACCACACTGACGAAGTAAATGAAACCCCTGAAGTGAATCAAGGAGATTATGCTAACAACTTACAGAACATCATGAACACTCTTGAAGCTTACCAAACTAATATAAATTCATTTAAAGAAGACATTAAGAGCATGCGATTGGACATTATAGGTTTGACTGACATAACCTGCGAACAATTCTATCACTTGAACTCCGCAATCGAAGATTTGAAGAAACGCTTTTGAAAATGCTATAAGTGATTTAGTTTATTTTTCTCATTGTTTTCGTTTCTAGTTAGATTTATTTTTCGCAAACAATTTCATACCGTATTTTCATTTATGTAATTTCATTTTCAATTACAATATGCAATACACTTCTAGCTCCAAAATTTCTCCATTTTAATCAATTTATATATTTCATTTTATGTACTGTTATGCTTGCATTTATTCCTATTATATAAAAATCTCTAATGCCATGCAAGTTAGTAAAGTACTATGTTGAAATAAATTATTATATGGTGTTTAAATATATTATTAAGTGAGAAGTGAAGAAAATAAATTATTATAAAATATGTGAAGCATAAGAGATAGTGTTTTCTAGAAATTATTCAACGAAACAAGCTCTCACGGTCGTCACACCCCCCTAACGATCGTGACGTACTAATTTAGCGTGTCACGACCGTCACCTCCTTGTCACGACCATGACAACCCTAAATATAGGATTCGTAAGAAACAGAACTGTTTCTTTTCGTGACCTCTTCTTCTTCTTCCTCCATAACTTCCAAAAACCACCCATTTTCTCCATAACTTCCGTAACCTCCCATTACCAAATTAAAACTCATTAACCCCCCCATTATCACTACACCTATCACATTCTCACCTTCCAATATTTATTCAGAATCATTATTTCTCTCATTTTATCACTTTTTCACAAATATCAAAAAATCTTCATCTTTCACTCTAGCTCTTGCATGCAATGGATACCATTCAATTTAGAGAAGGTGATGCTGGAGAAACCCAGAGAGAAAGATTTATCCGATTCCAGAACCGCGGTTTGCAACCTACACGTTATATCGACACTGAATGCTTGAGAGAGCTAGGAATGCTCAACAGTGTCAAGAACCTGCTTAAGAAGGTTAATCTGTGGGTTCTATGCAGTCAGCCTCAACCAACATTCGAGTTGCTGACACTGGAGTTCCTAAGCTCGTTCTGTTACATCACCGGTTCCGGTTCTCAGAGTCAGCTCACCGGCGTGGCTAAATTCAGATTGTTTGGCCGGGAGTTTGAACTTTCGCAAACAAGGATAGCCGAGTTGCTAGGCTTCGCTCACGGGAATGAAGCTCACCTCCGCGTGCCGGATAATTTTAGTGAAACCGCTTTCACTTTATGGCACGACATAACCAATACCCGTGCCTCAGCCTTCCAAAGCCTCAATGCTACACACATCCACAACCCGGCAATCCGTTATTTCCACCGAGTCATTTGCAACACCATATTCGCTCGAGAAAGTAACCATAAGCTCAACTCCAAGGAGCTTCTGTTTTTGCACTGCGCTCTAAATGACGAGCCGATCAACGCTGCCCCGTTCATGCTTTCTCACATCCAAGCTATTGCACAAAGAGGCTCCACCCCATTTTTCATTGGCGGCATTGTCTCCGCCCTCGCCTTTCAGTTAGGGCTCAGTGACTTGCTCGACAATTTGCCTGGCATAGCCGCAGAATTCCTCACCAAGAGTTATTGCAGGTCCGCTCACCTGATTGCGCAGCGAGAGGATGGCAGGTATAGCCCTGTTATCCATGGCACTGTTTTTCACCATATCACTCTGCCGTCCCGCGACCGCATCGACCCATCCAGCCAAGCCAACTGGCTCTTTATTTTACCAGATGCTGCCGACCACGCCCCTATTCATGATGATCAGGCAGATCCTCCAGCGGATGAGATGCAGGACGCTATGGATGCAGCTGAGCCTGTCCAGGATATTCCAGAGTCATCTACCCGACAGCCTCCTGCACAGGATTTCACTCTTGAGGACGTACTCCGCGCGATTCATCAGCAGAACCAGATGAACGCCGCACTGGAGCGTAGGCAGAAGGAGCAGTATGATGCTTTACTCCGCACTATTGCAGCAAACCAGGAAGCTACTAATGAAAAGTTTGGACAAATTTTCAGCGAGCTATAGGCCTTACGCATTGACATCACTGCTGTTCCCAGTACCGGTTCTGATCCTGAAGCGACTCCTTCCAGACGCTCCCGCACCAGAAGCCGACCCCGCGGTCCTCAGCAGCCATAGTTTTAGTTTTGCTTATGTTTGTTTTTCGTTTTTGTCGTTTTTGTCATTTGTACTGTACTTTTACCGCATTTATATCACAACATTGAGGACAATGTCTAATATAGTGTGGGAGAGGTACCTTTCATTTCCGCATTTTTTCCTTTTCGCATTTTTCCATTCCATTGTATTTCTTTTCGCAAGTTAATGAAACGAGCAAATCTTTGTGATATTTTCTTTAAATTCGAACTTTCCCCGTTTATTTAGCCATACCGAAAAAAAAATCTTTAATTATTCGCATTACCCGACTCGCCTACGAAATCGTAATTAGGAAGCTGAGAACGATTCAACAAGACCAATACAATCTTGACACCTTTGACTTCCCACTTAAGCGATTCCATTCCGATTATCATTACGAGTACACTTTAAGTTTCAGTTCAAAAGTAACCCCTAGTAGTTTATACTAGCAGTCAGCACCGTCTGAACACAAACCACGTGGGGAGCCGATGAATATAAGCGTTTGATGCCTAATCAATAATGATCCTTCATATCTCGATGCAAATGAAAAGAAATTGCACCAAAGTACACGGTCACATACAAGAAACGAGAAATATGAGAAGGAGTCCATTGCGGGTTGGTTCAGAGGTACTGGTTCTGAACTTGGTAGGGCGTGCTACGGCTCGATCCCCTACAACCTCCAAATCGGATAATATATGTAGGGTTACCGCACTCGTGTACCAGACCCCGTGCTTAAAAAGGATCAAAGTCGTTAACCGGCTACTCCACTACGTGCGTGCTAAGGCAAAGGGCTTAATGTGATTGCGCTAGAATGAAACCGGGCGAAATAAGATCGAAAAACTCTAGGTGAAATCGTAAAGTAATTACCGATTGTTTCGTTTAACGGGAAGTCGACGACATATCTTGTTGCTTGTGTCATTAGTGTATCGGTAGTGTAATATCAAAGTACCGGTTTATCCGACAAAACGATCCCTCGTACGGTTTGTTATGAGTATGCGTCAATAAAAGCTTGTCCGCCGATTTTCAACCGACTATTTGCTTGAGGACAAGCAAAGGTTTAAGTTTGGGGAAGTTTGATAACGAGAAAACGTATCGATTATATTGCTAGGTTTCATTAACATTTTATCGCATAATCATCGTTTTAACACTCGATTTCTCGAGTTTTTCTTACCATTTTGCAGGTACATCATTATATGGAGCTAAATCATGAAGTAAGAGAAAAAGGAACAAAAGCAACCATAAAAAGATGAAGAAATGAAGAAGCCTGCAGAACTGCATAATTTGTTGCAGTCACGGTCGTCACCAAGGTGTCACGACCGTGACACCCTAAAAGAAGCCATCACGACCGTGAGAACATTGTCACGACCGTGACACTTAAATTTCACAGGACACGAGCGTGAAGACCTTGTCACGACCGTGACAAGGTAAAAAGTAGGTTATTGACTGAGACCACGTCAAAACCTTACGTGAAGGATTTCCTGCCTATTTTTTAGCCACGTCCCTGTATCTCCTCCACCACTTCAGCAAGGCCCAATGCAACAAAGTCCAATTTTCAAGCCCATTAATGGTTCTATAAATAGCACAAGTTTTATGAAGAAAGCACAGAGCATTTTTTCTATTAATTTCCTGCGGAAGCTCTGCCGAATTGTTTTACGACCCTGTCTTTATTTCAGCATTATTTTCAGTTTTTTTCCAATTCTTATTGTATCCAAACCCACCATATAACAATTTCCAACATCAGGAAATTGTTATACATTTACTTGTTTCTAAACCTTCAGAATTTGATTTATTTTCGATTTCCGCCAACTCCAAGCTTTCCGGCCTGTGGAAGAAGGAGTCTGCTATAATATTTGTTAACCAGGTTTTTTATTATATTGCAAATTTAATATTTATAATGTTTATTTATTTTTCTGCCATGAGTATTCTATTATTTGTTTTTCTGTCTCTGTCTGGTTCAACATCAATGAGTAGCTAATCACCTTAGGGCGGTATGTAGTTAAAACAAACTTAATCGGTAAAATTTAATCATAGGCTTAAAATAATTAATAACTTAACATTCTGGCTGATACTTTTTAATTAAAATCGACCTTTTCGTTACGAGAGTAAGAAAAGAGTATTAGGTTAGGTCAAGACCACGAGAGTGTGAGATTTTAACCAGATAGCTAAAGTTAGGCATTTAAATTAAACACAGCGAGAGCGCTTTAAAATAAATTAGAATTACTAAGTTTCCAAAAATTATCTCTAAACACTTATGGGCTAGCGAGAGCAGGCATAGGGCTTTAGGGGTAAGATCTGAGATAAGACCACGAGAGTGTGAGTTGAGGGTATTTAAACTGGTAACCTCTACCGAATAGATTAAGTAAACACCTTTATAAGCCTAGGTTAGATTGACCCACCTAAGTTAGTATAATTACATACCGACCGCCTTAGTATTATTTTATTAAAACTTAAATTTAATTCCGCCTTTAATATTTTAAAATCAACAAAAAAAATCGTGACAACCATTCGCCTTAGCTAAACTAGAAGTTCATCTAGCACTAAGTAACCATAGAGTCCCTATGGATCGATAATCTTAAATATTACTTCGATAGGCTGTGCACTTGCAGTTAGGATACCGCTAGACACATAATTAGACACGTCTTTAACCCATCATTGAGCACAAGAATATGAATATTCAATAATGTGCTAGAGTCATGCTTCACGCCAAAAAACTTTGATACTATTTTAGGGTTGAAGCCATGAACACTTCTTGTTATATACTTAATAGAGTGACCATCAAATCTGGCACAACTGTCACTCTGTATGAACTCTGGAAAGGGAGAAAGCTAATTGTAAAGTACTTTCATATTTTTGGGAGTAAATGATACATCTTGGCGGATCGTGGGCAAAGAAGAAAAATGGATCCTAAAAGTGAAGAAGGCATTTTTCTAGGATACTCCACAAACAGTTGAGCATATAGAGTGTTCAACTCCAGAACTAAAGTGGTGATGGAATCTATAAATGTTGTCATTGATGACTCATTTACATAAGTTGATGTCAAAGAGGATGTTGGGAAATTTTCCCCATAAATGATGTCCTTAAAGATGTTTTAGACACATGTTTAAATGCTGGATTTGTACCAGAATCTGAATGTGAACTTGAAAGGACTAAGCCATTAGACAAAGGTCCTTCCATCAGAATTCAAAAATATCATCCTAAGGAGCTCATAATAGGAGATCTTATTGAAGGAGTAAAGACTAGATTAAAGGATGTTGTGTAAAATGCTTGTTTTGTCTCCAAATTTGAACCTAAGAATGTCAAGGAAGCCTTGACTAATGAGTTCTGGATCAATTCTATGCAAGAGGAGTTGGGTCATTTCAAGAGGAATGAAGCTTGGGATCTGGTACCAAGACCTGAAGGAGTTAATGTTATTGGTACAAAATGGGTGTATAAGAACAAGTCTGATGAATAATGAGTTATTACCAGAAACAAAGCTAGACTTATAGCTCAAGGATATACTCAAATTGGAGGAGTGGATTTTGATGAAACCTTTGCTCTGGTAGCTAGATTGGAATCAGTAAAATTGTTGATTTGAGTGGCATGCTTGTTAAAGTTCAAGTTGTACCAAATGGATGTTAAAAGACTGCTTATAATTCATAATTCAAATTTCACATTGATGGGGTGTTGTGATGCTGATTGGGTTGGTAGTGTTAATGATACAAATAGTACTTCTGGAGGATGTTTCTTTTTGGGAAACAATTTGATTTCTTGGTTCAGCAAGATACATAATTGTGTTTCTCTATCTACTGTGGAAGCCGAATACATAGTTGCTGGTAGAAGTTGCTCTCAACTTATGTGGATGAAGCAAATGTTGACTGAGTATAATGTCACACATTATGTCATGACATTATATTGTGACAACTTGAGTGCCATCAATATTTCAAAGAATCCTATTTAGCACAGTAGGTCTAAACATATTGACATCGGGAATCACTTTATTAGGAATCTCGTTGAAGATAAAGTCATCACACTAGAGCATGTTTCTACAAAGAATCAGCTAGCTGATATTTTTACTAAGACCTTGGATGTGAAACAATTTGAGATTTTGAGGAGCAAACTAGGGATTTACTTGTCAAAATATTTATAGCAATTAATTGGACATAAAAATAGGATATCAAAGTAAGTATTTGGGACTTTTCTGATACCTATATTGCATAATGAAGCTATGAAGACCGAGGATGTTACTGAAGTATCTCTGATGTGTGATCTTGATTTTGTCTCAAGATCTAGAATTGTTGTGATTAGGAGCATGAAACTGGTATTGTTGTAGAGAATGGACCAGAAGGAGTGTGTTATGTCTTTCATAATCTTGTTCAACAAGGTGCATGCAGCTGCTAAATTGTGTTCTCATGAAGGAGTTCATGATATTGTTGTAGGATGTTTCCTTAAGGGGGAGATTTATGCGTATGACAGATTCAAAATGTGGATGAATGATGTCAAACAAGATGTCTTGACATTATTTGGTGTGTACTTCAGATGATACAGAGATAGTTGTTGTGGTGCCTGGTGGCTCTGCTTGTGTGTGTGATTCTGACCCATGTGTCAAGTCCTTATTCTCAACATGGACGGTTTCTTACTTATGCCAGTCTAACTGACTATTTTAAAAGCATATGTGGTAAACGTGCTTTTTATTGTTACGTGTTAGGATTGGCGTTTTTCAATGGGTGATTTAATGACTTGTGTGGACTAGTATTTTATTAATTTCTAGAATCGTTACACTATATGTAACTTCTATAGTATTTATAGGACATGGGTCTTTTCTTCTTAGTTTTACTCATAAGTTTTTTCCTTATGAGGTGTTTTATTTTCGGGTTTGAGTCTGTAACACGGTGGGAGAACTGACTTTTAATATTTTGTCACAAAATATGTTGTGGTAAGCAAGAGTCGCCATCGACTTTTATTTCATCCAATTAAGGAAAGGCATAAAAGAATAAGAAAGACCTTTAAAATATTTTGAGTTCGGGGGGTAAGTTATACAAAGGGAAGGTGTTAACACCCTTTGTATCCATGGTTATCCATGGGCTCTTAACTGCTTAACTCACTTTATACTTGCTTTGTTTGAAAAGTGTAGTGTGTGATTAAAATATTTTCATAAAGATTTAACTTTGTAATGATTCTCGTATGAATGTATACAAAGTGTTTACTTGTTTGAAAGTATTTTGAAAAAAGTGTGTAGGGTGTAAAAAGTATTTCTTTTGAAAGTTGTGAGCAAGCGTTCAAGAGTTACTTACCCTAAGTCGTAAGGTCTTTCTTGTCATTTTCGTTTCCTTAGGGATAAAAATATCCTTACTATTAATTAGTAAGTAGTCTTATCATTGGATTTTAAGGGACATGCGTATGGTCATCGTCATGGTCATAGAAGGCAACATGTAAGGATACTTTAGCAATTCAAAGGGACTATCATCATTTTCGTAGGGACAAGATCATTTATTCGAAGGAAACTTGAAGGGTCATTGAGGGACTATGATCTTTTTCATAGGGACAATATCATTTATTCGAAGGCAACTCGAAGGGTCATCGAGGGACTATGATCTTTTATTCGAAAGACAACTGTGATGATTTATTTCTTTAGGCAACATGTTAAGGTATCCCTACGTTCGAGGGACTTGACCATTTATCGTAAGGCAACAAAGAGAGGTTACCCTAGAGGTGTAAGTGTGCAAGTGTGTTCAATTCAATTATTTTAGTCTTGAAAATTAGGGTTAGCTAACGGTTGATTTTAGTCTTACCATACAATCCTATTAAGCACACATCTAACAGTTTATAGTGCGGAAAATAAAACCCCAATTTAAGCTATTACATGGCTTTGGGAGAGATACATAAATAAAATATGACAGAAAACGTAAAGTGCGGAAAAATAAAACCTAAAACTATTAAAAGGCTTTAGCAGTTACACTATTTGAACGAAAATAAAATCGTGCAAGAAAAATAAATTATTACAAATTCTGCGCATCCTATACAATTATTCTAAAACAATAAAATAAAATCGAGAAGAAAAATATAAAGGAAATATTGATTATGATTTTGATTAATTGATTTTTATTAAAAAAATGTTTGATAAAAAAAAATTAGTTTAATGAAATAAATTAAATTTGAATTAATTATGTAAAAGTAAATATTTTTTGATGTTTTATGATTTTTATGAAAATAATGATATTATTAAGTTATTTTTTATTGGTTAGAAAAATATTAATTTAAATTAGGTGATTATTTGAAAGAAAAAAAAAGGCATATAAACAAAGAAAAAAGGAAAAGGTTCAAAAATAGAGGGATGGACGTTGGGAATAGTCCTTTGAGTTCATTGTTCCATTCAATTTGGTCTGAAATTGTTTCTAGCTAGGATTCCCTAAACTCACGGCTTCCAACCCTAACAATGGCAGATCATGATTCTTGCACCTAAACTTCAATTTGATTGCCCAGATAGCTTGCCCATATCTCTCAAATGAAGCATTTATGGCCTTTGATCAGTGATATTTAGTGGTAATATTCAAGCCAGTTTTCAGTGTCTTTCGAGTCTATTATTAGTTTGTTTGTAGTGTCTCGTTCATGTTTTGCTTTAGTTTTCTCATTATTGCGTGCAAGCTAATATTTATCTTCTTTACTTTGTTTTTATCTGTGGATTGGGTTATGTGGTTGTTTCTTTGTGGTGTTTCAGGTAAATATGTAATTGGTTGTTCGAGGTGTCCGAAAGAGGGTCCGAGTTTTTAAAAACAGCTAGAAAATCAGAGTTCAGAGACACAACACGGGCACCAGTGTTGCACAACACGGCCCGTGTTGTAAAGACCAGAAGAAGAAAGAATTCAGCTCAGAAAATTAGAAGACAGGGGTGTGACACGGGCCCCCGTGTTGTACAACACGGCCCGTGTCATGGCAACTGGGAAAGGATGTTTTTTTTTTTTTTTGGTGCAATCCAGAGTCACAACACGGCCACCCGTGTTGCACAACACGGCCCGTGTTGTGAAGACCAGAGTAAATTTTGTGTTTTGCTGCTTCGAGGGTATTCCGGACATTTCGCGATGCTGTTTGGAGACTGATTTATAATTGCCCACGATGACTGTGAAGAGTACTTTTTTGAATTGGGGGCTCTTTAGAGAGAACAAAGACGGGAGAAGAAAGATTGATCAAGAGCGGAAGCAATTGACGATCCGACTAATCCAAAGTTAATTGTAATGTCTAAATTTGTTTACTCTGTTTTTATTTTCAGTTTGAACATGAGTGGCTAAACCCCCCAATGCCAGGGGGGTGTCCCTGATTTGCATTTTGTAATGACTTTGTGAATTCTTCAATTTGGATTTATGTTTTAGTTTCGTTTCTTTATTTTATCGCAACGTTCTTAATGCTTTATCGATATTGGAAAATAAGATAATTGATCGTGGTTAGGATTTGGTCTGACCAACCATTCTAACCTTGTTGCATAATTTTATCGTAAAAAATATTACTGAGGAATTGGGATATTTTTATGAGAACCTTTTTATGTCAGAATTATTGCTTGATGTTCTTCTATGACCTTTGAGGAATCATGGTCTATGAAGAATATCAAAGGTTTTTCTTTAAAGGAATTTTGGAAAAAACATTGTAGGCTTAGGAAAGACACGTTCTAAAACACATCTCTAAAATTAAGGAACCTATAAGTCATTGCAGTGCGAATCATACACCCTATCTGGCATTACTTTTATGTAAGTGAAATTATTTGTTTTTATATTTTATTCTGTTCAATTTATTTAATTTAATCTCAAACCATGAGTTTTGTCCAATTGAATTTAATCTCGAAGAACTTACTTTAGTACGCAGTCCTTGCGATCGATACTTCGGGTTAATCCCTTCTATTACTACATCGGTAAAAATAGTACACTTGCTATTTTCCGGTCAAGTTTTTGGCGCCGTTGCCGGGGACTGCCAAAGAATTAAGTTGTTTGTGTTATATCAATTGGAATTTTGTTGCTCTGCGACTAAAATTTTACTTTTCTCTCTGTATATCATTTTACTGTTATTGAAATTTTGTTTTCTAACTCGTGTCTAACTGTTTATGCGAGGTCAGGCCTCAGCTAAATTTTCTTTTGACACAGAACCAGAAAGAGCTTTGCACGAGAGACGCCGCAAGGCAAGAATTGATAGTCTGGCTAAGACTGGTTCAAGTGTCCCTTATCAGGAAACTGAGGACTATATTTCCGTTCACTCGGAGCACAGTGACTCTGATTCAAACAGAGAAACTGACCCTGAATTCAACGACATGGCAGGAAATCAACCTGCTGCAGAGAGGCTCTTAGGAGATTACGGAGGGGCAAATGCTCAACCTAACAGGATGACAATTGTTAATCAACCGGTGAATGTAGCACACTTCCAGTTACATCCATCTACTATCCGCCAGTTAGAGAGCAAGCCTTTCTCCGGGAGAATTAATGAGGATGCAAATAAGCATCTTCAGAGATTTCTTACTACTACCACTTCTTTGAAGATTGAAGGTCATTCAGAGGAGGCAAAACGACTGGTGATGTTTCCATTTACTCTTACTGACGATGCTGAAGAGTGGTTCTATTCTCTTCCCGCAGCAAGTATCACAACTTGGCAAGAGATGGAAACCGCCTTCCTCAACGAATACTTTCCTGCTTCAGTGTTCATCCGTAAAAGATATGATATAGTTAATTTTAAACAAAAAGAGGGTGAATCACTTGGAGATGCTTATAAAAGATTCAAAAGGTGTTTGACTTCGTGTCCTACTCACAATATGGACGCAACAGAGCAAATGCAAAACTTTGTGAATGGGTTGCGACTCAAGACAAAGCAACTGATTGATACTGCTGCAGGTGGCTCAACAAACTTTTCAACAGCCACAGGTATTAAAAGAATCATAGAAGCTATTGCTGCCAATGAACACCTTGAGTTATATGATCGCACCGTGAGTCAACCAGACGGGAAAATCGATCTTAAGCTAACAGAACAGGTGGTAAAAATGGAAGATCAAATTGCCGCAGAAGTTGAAAGAAGGTTAAAGAAGATGAATCTGGGAACTCACACAGTTGCTCAGGTTGAACCCGTTCAAGCGGTGATTTGCGAGATATGTTGTGGTCCACACTTTGCCATGCATTGTTTGGCAACTCAAGAGCAGGTTGAACAGATTAATATGTTGAGGCAGAACAATCCTTATGCCAACACATATAATCCGGGGTGGAAAAACCACCCGAATTTCTCTTGGAAAGATCATCAAGGGAACATTCAGAAACCGGTTCAAGGCCAACAGCAGTATCAGCCCCAGCAACAACCTTATCAGCCTCCAGTGTCAAGAAAAGCTGATTGGGAGATTGCCATTGAAAAGATGGCAGCTCACAATTGTCAATTTCAAGAGGAAACCAGAAGTAATTTCAAAAACACTGGAGCATCCATAAAGAATCTTGAGGTGCAAATGAGCCAAATTGCTCAACACCTTGCGATCCCAAACGCTCCTGGGACTCTTCCTAGTGCTACTGTAACAAATCCTAGAGATAATCATAAAGTAAATGCAGTCACAACGCGAAGAGGTAAAGTTAGTGAAGAGGTCCAAGAAAATGCTGAAGTTGAAAGTCAACTGATTGAAGTTGAGCTTGAGATCAAAGAAAATGAAGAAGTTGACAACAACAAAGAAGTTACCCAAACACCGGTCATCAAAGAAAAAGCGGCTGATCCTAAACCGGTGGTCAAACTTCCGTATCCTACAAGAAACACGAAGAAAGGGCAGCAAGAGAAGAATTTTGAAAAATTTCTTGGCTTGTTCAAAAAGCTGGAATTGAATATTCCATTGCTTGAAGCTCTTGAACAAATGCCCACTTATGCCAAGTTCATGAAGGATATAATTGCTAAAAAGAGGACTATGGGAGCTGAACCTATTATTCTAACCGAAACTTGTAGTGCTATTTTGCAGGGATTGAAGATTCCGGTGAAGAAAAAAGATAGAGGAGCTGTCACCATTCCATGCACTATTGGTGACCGATCATTCAAAAGAGCTCTCATTGACTTGGGAGCGAGCATCAGTTTAATGCCTTTGTCTATCTACAAAAAGTTAGGTATTGGTGCTGTACAAGACACTAGGATGACTCTCCAATTCGCGGACCATTCGGTGAAGCGACCTTATGGAGTTGTCCATGATGTTTTGGTTAGAGTGGACAAATTTGTGTTCCCGGTTGACTTTGTGATCCTTGAAATGCCAGAAGATGAAGAAATTCCCTTGATTTTGGGAAGACCTTTTCTAGAAACCGGGAGAGTTATGATAGACATGGAGGGTGGAACACTAACAATGAAGGTGTATGATGAAGAGTTAAAAATTGATGTTAGGAACACTCTAAAGTACAAAGATGATGTGGGCACTAGTAGCAACATACAAGTGCTAGACCAAATGGAAGCTAGTGAGCATTTAGAAAGTGTGTCCAAGTTACCTCTAGAGAAGGTGTTGAGTATGTCCATTTTTGAAGGTGATAAGGAAGTTGGAGATAAGGATATGGAAGTGGTTGCTATGCTTGAAGATCAACCTATCTTTAAGAGAAGTAGAATGCACCGGTGGGAAGAGTTGCGACAGCCTACAACTGTTGATGAAGGCAAAGAGAAACCAAAAATATCTGAATTGAAGCAACTTCCCGAGAATCTCAAATATGTCTTTCTTGACACGGAAGAAAAATGTCCCGCTATTATTAGCGCTAATTTGAAAGACATGCAAGAGGGCAAGTTAATTGAAGTTCTTAAAAAATTCAAGGGAGCTATTGGGTGGAAGATTGAAGACCTAAAAGGTATAAGTCCCACAGTGTGTATGCATAAAATTCTGATGGAAGAAGATCACAAACCGGTTGTTCAACCTCAAAGGAGATTGAATCCGGTGATGAAGGAAGTTGTGCGAAAGGAAGTTGTTAAGCTATTAGATGCGGGATTGATTTACCCCATATCCGATAGTGCTTGGGTGAGTCCTGTTCATGTGGTGCCCAAAAAGGGGGGAACAACTGTTATAACAAATGAAAAAAATGAGTTGATTCCTACTAGAACCGTTACTGGGTGGAGAGTGTGCATTGATTATAGAAGATTGAATTTGGCTACGAGAAAGGACCATTTTCCGTTGCCATTCATTGACCAAATGCTGGAAAGACTAGCGGGACATGAGTATTATTGTTTTCTTGATGGATACTCCGGGTACAATCAAATCGCTGTTGCACCGGAAGACCAAGAGAAAACGGCGTTTACATGCCCCTATGGCATTTTTGCTTATAGAAGGATGCCATTTGGGCTATGTAATGCCCCCGCTACATTCCAAAGATGCATGACTTCCATTTTTGCGGATATGCTAGAAAAACACATGGAGGTGTTCATGGACGATTTTTCCGTGTTCGGATCCTCATTTGATAATTGTCTATCTAACCTTTCACTTGTTTTGCAGCGATGTCAAGAAAGCAACTTAATATTGAACTGGGAAAAATGCCATTTCATGGTGAAAGAGGGCATTGTTCTTGGTCACAAGATCTCACAAAAAGGGATCGAAGTTGATCAAGCCAAAGTGGAAGTGATCTCTAAGTTACCTCCGCCAATCAACGAAAAGGGCATAAGAAGTTTTTTGGGACATGCGGGATTTTACCGCAGGTTCATAAGAGATTTCTCAAAGATAGCCAAACCTTTAACTACTCTATTGGTTAAAGATAAGGCTTTTGTTTTCAATAAGGAATGCAGCGACGCTTTTGAAACACTTAAAAAAGAATTAGTGTCTGCACCTATTGTTATCGCCCCTGATTGGTCCCTACCCTTTGAGATTATGTGCGATGCTAGTGACATTGCGGTGGGGGCTGTTCTTGGACAGCGGAGAGGAAAATTTCTTCATGTGATTTACTATGCTAGTCATGTTCTGAACCCTGCACAGATAAACTATGCAACTACCGAGAAGGAGTTGTTAGCTGTTGTGTATGCCTTCGATAAATTCAGGCAATATCTGTTGGGTTCAAAAGTGATTGTTTATACTGACCATGCTGCTTTGAAATATCTTTTTGCTAAGCAGGATTCCAAGCCCAGGTTGTTGAGGTGGATTTTACTCCTCCAGGAATTTGATGTGGAGATCCGTGACAAGAAAGGATGTGAAAACACTGTTGCAGATCATCTTTCTCGAATGTCACCAATTGAGGAGACGGAAGAGCAACGCCCTATAAAGGATGAGTTCGCTGATGAACACATCCTAGCTGTTATAGGGGTGCCTTGGTTTGCAGATTATGCAAACTATCTCGTGGGCGGTATTATACCCGACGATTTTGATTCTAACAAGAAAAAAAAGTTTGTTCATGATTGCAGGTTTTATTTATGGGATGATCCGTTCCTCTACAAAAGAGGGGTGGACGGCCTGGTGAGAAGATGCGTACCTGAAGAAGAACAAAAAGATGTGCTGAAAGCATGTCACGACTCTGAGTACGGGGGACACTTCAGTGGTGATCGAACAGCTGCTAAAGTCCTACAATCAGGACTTTATTGGCCATCTTTATTTAAGGATGCGCAAGAGGTTGTGAAAGAGTGTGACAGATGTCAGAGGACTGGGAATATATCAAAAAGAAATCAGATGCCCCAAAATTCTATGCTCGAGGTTGAGTTGTTTGATGTATGGGGGATAGACTTTATGGGGCCATTTCCACCATCGTTTGGAAAAAACTATATTTTGGTGGCTGTGGATTATGTGTCCAAATGGGTAGAAGCCGTGGCATTACCCACCAATGATGCTAAGGTAGTGGTAAGATTCCTAAAAGAAAACATCTTCGCTAGGTTCGGTGTTCCGAGGGCGTTGATAAGCGACGAAGGGACACATTTTTTGAATCACCTTATGGAGAAGCTGCTGCAAAAGTACAATGTGAAACACCGGATAGCTACTCCGTACCACCCCCAAACGAGCGGTCAAGTCGAGGTATCCAATAGACAACTGAAACAAATCTTAGAAAAGACAGTGAATTCATCCAGGAAGGATTGGTCTCTTAAGCTGGATGACGCTTTATGGGCGTACCGGACGGCCTTCAAAACGCCTATCGGTATGTCACCATATCAGTTGATTTATGGAAAGGCATGTCACTTACCTTTGGAACTTGAGCATAAAGCTTTTTGGGCATCTAAGTATCTTAATATGGATCTGTCAAAAGCTGGAAGTTCACGGATTCTTCAACTGCATGAGTTAGAAGAATTCAGGAATCGGGCGTATGAGAATGCCAAGGTATACAAAGAGCAAACGAAAAAATGGCATGATAAAAGGATTCAAAGAAAAGAGTTTTGGGAAGGACAACTGGTCCTTCTGTACAATTCAAGGCTGAAGCTATTCCCAGGAAAATTAAGGTCAAAATGGTCGGGACCTTTTGTTGTTCACAAGGTATTTCCTCACGGAGCTGTTGAGATTAAAAATCAGATCAACGGAGATATTTTCAAAGTGAACGGGCAGAGATTAAAGCATTATTTCAAAGGCCAGCCCACTGGTGATGTGCATGTCATCCGTCTTACCTAGTAGTATGACGGACCGTCGAGCCATGCGACGTTAAACGCAGCGCTTCGTGGGAGGCAACCCACGAGTTTTTCAGTCTGACTTTTGTGTGTTTCTGTTTTGTAGGTTTTGTTTATCACTGATTTCAAGAAGGAATGAATGAGGTTTGAAGTCATAATAGGAAGATCAAAAAGCCAGAAAAACGGAAAATCAGAGGTGCAACACGGCCACCCGTGTTGTGCAACACGGCCCGTGTTGCATGGTGCAGAAAATTGTCTGATTCAGGGAAGATTTGAGAGTTTCCAGGGGTGCAACACGGCCACCCGTGTTGTGCAACACGGCCCGTGTTGCAATGTCTGGAGATGTGTTGGATTCAGGGCAATTTGGGATGGATTCCAGGGATGCAACACGGTCACCCGTGTTGTGCAACACGGCCCGTGTTGCAAGTGCTGTTTGGATGAATTTCAAACTGATTATTTTGGACTTTCCAGGGGTGCAACACGGGTGCCCGTGTTGTGCAACACGGCCCGTGTTGCTCATGCGGGAACCCTATATTTCAAATTCTTTTGAGTTTCCCAATTATGTCCTGTGGGCCCCGCGTGTTTAATTTCTTAATTTTCAATTAAAGGCTCATTAACCTACCATTTATCACTTTTCTTTCATCTTCTCCAACCTCTTTTCTTTCTAAAACCCTAACACCATTGTTCTACCTCTTAAAACCTCCATTTTCTCAAGCACCCACTTACCAAAACCCACTTCTCCATTCACGAAATTTGGTCCCCATCACTTGTTCGTCACTTCTACGGTGGCTGTTTCCTCTAATCTTTGAAAAAATTTTCGTGTGTTTCATTTGTGCAGGACTGAAAATGCCTCCTAGAAGGGATACAGGGAAAAATGTTGCTGAATCTTCTCGTCCTCGCAAGAGAGCACACCGGATGCCGAATGCTCATGGCATCTTATTCTGGTTCCGTAAGTTGATACCGGCCCGGTACATGTGCAACGAAACTCTTGAAAATCTAGGGCTCAAATTTGAAGTCCATAGAATGTTTCACAGTATCGGGATGTTAAATTTCATGCAGTATGAAGCGCCAACTTTTGAGCGCATAACCTTGGAATTTTTGAGTTCTTTACAGTTTCAGCTCAAGCATACCTGGACGGGATCCGACACTGAGTATTTCGGTACGCTGAAGTTCCGCCTTTATGACAATGATCATGTCATGTCGGTGGCTGATCTGGGGCAGATTTTAGATCTCCCAGTGTTTGGGCCGGGTGCACCGCCAAGTACATTCGATGCAGGATCATTCTGGAAGGATATCACCGGCAACACCGAGTATGCCGCATCTGCTGCAAAGGCCTCATGCATTCATAACCCGTCGTTCCGGTACGCTCAAAAAGGGTTAGCATATACCCTTTTCTGCCGAGGTGACAGTACCGGAGTCGCAACTCTGCGGGAGTTATACTTCCTATATGGAATGGCGAACAATGAGCTGATTAATGTTGCGGCCTTCGCAGCAGACCACCTGAAGCGGGTAGCCAATGCTGCCTCGGGTGAGATTTCTGTTGGAGGGATGATTACACAGATTGCTCATCATCTGGGGTATAGTGACAGGTTGCTTGAAGTGCCTGCAGTGGCAGGTAAGACAAAAATTGACCTTGAAACATTGGTCAACCAAGGTATGATTAAAACTGCTCACAATTATTATGCTGTGATGTCTCGTAACAAGCATTTGATTTCGTTGCCTGCACCTAACATGATTACCATAGATAATAGAGCTAACTGGCTGTATGAGGACCCCATGCTGGGTGGTTCCGATCAGTTTGATGAGTATTTTTCAGATGAGGAGGATGCAGGGAACCAACCTGAAGAGGTCCCGGTGCAAGCTGCTGGTGGTTCTTCTAGCCAAGCAACTGGTCAGTGGAATGTTTCCAAGGACCAGTGGGACGAAATGATCAGGGAGCAGACCCGGCAAGGGGATTTAATTGATGAGCTGCATGCATGGATGCAGCAGATGAAGCTTCATGGATTCCCTCCCGAACAGTGATAGTTGTGAGTCCCCTCCGACATTGGTTCTTCAACAGTGAGGACACTGTTGAGTTCAAGTGTGGGGGGGTTTAGTTTTTATGTTTTCGTTTATTTTATGTTAATCTTTGTTTATTTTAATAAGTGTCGTAGTGTCGGCTTGAAGATTATAGCTTTATGTTATCTGTAAAAACACCCCTAAGTTATCCTGTTGTGCGTTGCATGTGAATTATGAAAAAGTATATAGGATGCGAGTGAAAAAGAATCCCGATGAGAAAATATGGAAAATTTTGATGTATAGGTACTACATAAGCACACTGAGTCTTCGGAATTAGGAACGAGTTCGACATGTAGATTCGTGCCATGGTGCTTTGATTTGAGAAGTAAACCCGAAGTAGTTTATATTGATATATCTGGCTTTATCTATATTAATTATGTGTGCAAAGATGACCCGAAAAAAAAAGGGGCTTCAAGGCACCGAGAAAAAAAAATGAATGAATAAAAACATTAGAACGATCGATCCTTCTAAGTTGGGTAACCCTCACAAGGTTATTCAACCTAACGGCGGTTGAACATAAATGTTTCCCGAAGGGACAGAAAAATCGGTGCCAAAGAAAAAAAAAAAGAGAAAAGGAATCAATCTTGCACACATAGTGAAAATCATTAAAAGCCTTAAAAGTGATTGTCCGAATGAAAAGGGTTGAAAATCGGAAAAATAAGACCTAAGCACGAAGCATAGTCGGAGAGGTTACCGAAAAGGGAGATTCGGATCCGTGGTTTTCCACGGTGTAGTGTTTGTGTGTTATCTATATTGAGAGAAAAGTACAAAAAGAACTCATTGGGTGAATTGGAACGAAGGATCCACGTATGAGTATCATGATTCATATTGCTAGTTTTGAAGATGTAAATGCAGGATTTTCGCTTGAGGGCAAGCAAGAATTCAAGTTTGGGGGAGTTTGATCAGTGATATTTAGTGGTAATATTCAAGCCAGTTTTCAGTGTCTTTCGAGTCTATTATTAGTTTGTTTGTAGTGTCTCGTTCATGTTTTGCTTTAGTTTTCTCATTATTGCGTGCAAGCTAATATTTATCTTCTTTACTTTGTTTTTATCTGTGGATTGGGTTATGTGGTTGTTTCTTTGTGGTGTTTCAGGTAAATATGTAATTGGTTGTTCGAGGTGTCCGAAAGAGGGTCCGAGTTTTTAAAAACAGCTAGAAAATCAGAGTTCAGAGACACAACACGGGCACCAGTGTTGCACAACACGGCCCGTGTTGTAAAGACCAGAAGAAGAAAGAATTCAGCTCAGAAAATTAGAAGACAGGGGTGTGACACGGGCCCCCGTGTTGTACAACACGGCCCGTGTCATGGCAACTGGGAAAGGATGTTTTTTTTTTTTTTTGGTGCAATCCAGAGTCACAACACGGCCACCCGTGTTGCACAACACGGCCCGTGTTGTGAAGACCAGAGTAAATTTTGTGTTTTGCTGCTTCGAGGGTATTCCGGACATTTCGCGATGCTGTTTGGAGACTGATTTATAATTGCCCACGATGACTGTGAAGAGTACTTTTTTGAATTGGGGGCTCTTTAGAGAGAACAAAGACGGGAGAAGAAAGATTGATCAAGAGCGGAAGCAATTGACGATCCGACTAATCCAAAGTTAATTGTAATGTCTAAATTTGTTTACTCTGTTTTTATTTTCAGTTTGAACATGAGTGGCTAAACCCCCCAATGCCAGGGGGGTGTCCCTGATTTGCATTTTGTAATGACTTTGTGAATTCTTCAATTTGGATTTATGTTTTAGTTTCGTTTCTTTATTTTATCGCAACGTTCTTAATGCTTTATCGATATTGGAAAATAAGATAATTGATCGTGGTTAGGATTTGGTCTGACCAACCATTCTAACCTTGTTGCATAATTTTATCGTAAAAAATATTACTGAGGAATTGGGATATTTTTATGAGAACCTTTTTATGTCAGAATTATTGCTTGATGTTCTTCTATGACCTTTGAGGAATCATGGTCTATGAAGAATATCAAAGGTTTTTCTTTAAAGGAATTTTGGAAAAAACATTGTAGGCTTAGGAAAGACACGTTCTAAAACACATCTCTAAAATTAAGGAACCTATAAGTCATTGCAGTGCGAATCATACACCCTATCTGGCATTACTTTTATGTAAGTGAAATTATTTGTTTTTATATTTTATTCTGTTCAATTTATTTAATTTAATCTCAAACCATGAGTTTTGTCCAATTGAATTTAATCTCGAAGAACTTACTTTAGTACGCAGTCCTTGCGATCGATACTTCGGGTTAATCCCTTCTATTACTACATCGGTAAAAATAGTACACTTGCTATTTTCCGGTCAGCCTTAGCTTGTGAGATACAAAGTTGTAAAGAATTGAATTTCCTTCAAAATGAGCTTTGGATGGGAAATTTATGATGAAGCATATGAAAGTTAGGTCTGGTCAAAGTTCAGTTGACTTTCTCCTTAAGAAACCCAAATTTAGCAACTTTTGCCTTGTGATGAATTTGAGGTTTTCTTGATGAATCATGATCAACCCTTGATAAAATGATGAATCTTACTTCATAATCTTGATTTTGACCAAATATTTTGAAGTTTGATTGTATGTTGACCACATTTGACTTTTTACTCAAGTTAACTGTTTATTGATTATCTGATCATCTGTCTGGCCAAATTTGTAGGGAAAGTCTTGAAAGTTGACATGAGGATCCTATGAAGTATATGCGATATCATGAGGTCCACTTGAGGCTTTGGAAGTCCAATTTACCTAGGGAAAGTCAAAAACTCTAATTTGAAATCTATTGCTTGGGAGGAGGTTTTGTCTGATGAAACCTTGAATTCCTTTGAGAAATTGAGAATCTTATGAACATTATGAGACCTCTTGAGACATATGGTCTTGAATATATGAGGGAAAATTTTGGGGTACAACAAAGTCATTTGTTTTTTATGGGAGTGTCTCATAACTTTGTCATTTTTTAGCTAAATAAGGGGGGAAAAGGGTGTGTGGTGTGTCTTGCGTGGATCTTCCCTGTTTGTGTTGTGTTTTTCTTGTTGGACGTGTTTGTGTTTGTTTTGGTTATTTTTGTCTTCCATTGTGTAATGTCTTATATGATGTTCTAACATCATGTTTGGTGTTGTTTTTGTTTTTGGTCTTGTTTGGTGTCTTGCTTTGTAGCTTATGTTATATATGTTTCTAATTGATATGGATTTTTCAATATGTGTTTCTAATATCTTGATTCAAATTTCATCAAGATATTAGTTTACTTGCAGGTTGGGAGAAATTTCTTTTTCCTCTTCAGAGGAAGATTTATCCATTCGTGGCAAGTAGAGGTTGTAATGTTTAGGGAGAGTTTATTAGATGTCTTCTGATGTTTAGGTCATCTTCTTCCTCATGAACACAATCATACATTTGACCTTTTGTGGGTTTATTGTACAAAAGGTGATTTTGAATTTGATCATGGAGGTTATGTTTTGATAAAAGGTGAGGAGAAGATTTTTATTGGACTGTTTATCAAAAGAAGATAATAAAAATTCATTTTGCAAAAGGGAGAAATTTATCTACTTATGTTGATAACTGAGAGACTGATTGTTTTAGCCAAAATTTGCCAAAGAGGGAGATTGTTAATTTTGCATATTTGAGGTTGGCATTAATTTTGGTAAAACAACTTGACAACAACATGTTGAACATGATATTATATTATGAAGAATATCAGGTTTTTCAAGATGTCATATAAGATGTCCTAACAAGATTATTCGACATCCTGACTATCAATTGACCGTTTGAACTCAGTTGTCATATGTATAGATTATAGACTATTCTCTTATGTGATCCTAGTTGGTGTCCAAGAGTGAAGATTTTCAGAGATTTAGTTCAAAATTGATGATTTGTGGTTTTTTAAACATGGAGACATTTTAGGAAACTTTTGATTAAAATTATATTTTCTTGGAGAATATTTTGCAGATAATGTGCATCTGGATTGCTCCGATTTGAAACTTAAAATCCAGTCTAATTATAGCTATATATAGGATGAATTAACCCTAGTTGTGATGTAGAACATATATTGCTTTAGTGAGTTTTAGGGTTTGTGTTTTGTGAGCCTCTCTTGTATCTTGTTGATACTAGAGTTGGATTGTTTTTATTGAGTTGTAAAGTGTTAATCACTCTTATGCTTTTAAGCATATAGTGAGTGTGATCACGTGGTGATTGTAAGGGAATTGAGAAGGGCCTCATACATAGGATATTCTTAGGTAGAAATGAAGCACGGGTAGTGATTAAGTGACAAGTTGTAAACCAGAGGTTGTTTAGATTAGAATTAATACTATCTAGTGGATTTCATTCCTGGCTTAGTAGTCCCCAAATATAGGTATTGTTGTACATTAAACTGGGTTAACAATTGATTGTGTGTTCTTTACTTTATGTAATTCTATTTTCTATTCATCTTTTCATTGTGTTAAGTGCGGAGATCAGTGTCTCAACATCTCATAGGACATTTGAGATTTGCATACCATAATTTCAGGTATTGTGCACTTAAGAGAATTATAGAACATCGTAAGGTATAGTGTGATTAAGTGAATTATATAACACCATAAGTTACACTTAAGTGGAATATATAATATGATAAGGTACCATGTGCTTAAGTGAAATATATACAACCATAAGGTAAGTTGCACATAAGACACAAGGTGTTATAAATAGAACCCTTATGCATAAGCTTTGATACTTGATGAAATTTAGTTTGTGAAACCATAGTCGTCTCTCTCTCTCTCTCTCTATCTATCTATCTCTCTCTCTCTATCTCTCTCTCTCTCTCTCACACACACACACATACACACACACACACACACACTCAAAGTCTTCATTCGTAGCAGCTAGCACTGAGATTGAAAGCACTTTGTTCGTGTAGACTGAGTAGACACATTAATATTTATTCAATGCCCGTGATCATTCCTCTGATTTTGCATCAAAGGTGATAATATCCACAAGAGGTAATCGTTCTATCACTAATCATGCATCATATGTAAGGGTCAACTAAAGGGGGAAATTTTATCTTTCTGCTGCATCCCTTTAGGAACTATCGTCTGCTGATTGGGTAGTGGAACCCTCTACTAACTCTGTGTAGTGTGATCAATCGCATAAATTTAATTTGATTTATTTAATTAGCATGATTTAATAATGATAATAATAATAAAAAAATTATTATTGTTGTCTTGTGGTGATCATTTATGGTCTTAGTTTTTCTTTATTTTATTTTGGGGTTTTAAATATGATATATGTGTCGTGCCTTTCTTTTTTATGTCTTTATGTAACTTCTTTCTTTTTAATCAACTTGTGGTGATCCATATGATGGATTAGAATAATGATGTTATTAACCCAAATGAAAATATATGGGAGTTATATTAGATTCAATTGGAAGGAGTTCCTACATAAATAATCGAGTTTTGTGTAATCAGGCTAACGTTTAATTAAACAAAGTGAAATATGGATCTCGATCCTCTTGAAAATCTTCCAACGGGATTTTCTGAATCAAATGGTGAGGGTCATTTAGTTTGAGTAAAATATTGATAGCATATTTAATTAAATGCCTAATTGAATATATTGGTTTTAATGATACTTATATTTTTACATTTTTTATGTAGATTACCATGACAACAAACACATCTAACAACATTTTGCAATCACTTTTTGACAGGGAAAAATTGTTTGGGATAAATTTTTTGGATTAGCACCGAAATCTAAGGATTTTCCTTAAGCATGATAAAAGTTGTATGTTTTAGAGACACATGTTCTTGAAGAGAAACCTCCTAGTTATGCTTCTAAGGTTGAAAAGGATATTTATAAGAAACATGTCAATGATGTCAATGAAACGGCTTGCCTCATATTGGCTACCATGAACTTGGAATTGCAAAAGCAACATAAGAACATGGTAGAGTTTAATATGATAGAAAATTTGAAGATGCTCTATCAAGAGTAGGTGAGGCATGAGAGTTTTGAAGTTCCCAAAGCCCTTTTCAAGGAAAGCTAGCTGAGGGAGCCGCTATATGTCCCCATGTACTTAAGATGATTGGGTATGTGGGGAACCTTGAAAGGTTAGGTTTTCCCATTGGAAATGAACTTGTGACTGATTTGATCTTGAAATCAGTTCAAGAGAGCTTAAGTCAACTTATTCTTAGTTTCAATATGAATGATATGGAAAAATTCTTCGACAGCTGATAACTGCTAAGTAGAATCTGAAGTCAAAAGGGAAGTCCATTCTTATGGTCAGTAATGGAAAGAAGCAAAACAAAAGACACACCAAGCAGGGTGGTAAAGGGAAAGACAAGGAAGTTTCCACACCCAAACCTATTTCTCATGCTTTAAATACTAGTGGAGATATAAAAAAGAAAGGCACTTGCTTCTATGGCGGTAAGACCATCACTAAAAGAGAAACTGCCCAAAGTACCTGGAAGATAAGAAGAATGGAGTAGAAACTTATATTTCAAGTATTTTTATTATAGAAATAAATTTATCTACTTTTGCATCATGGGTATTGGATATTGGATGTTGTTCTCACATTTGTACTAATATGCGAGGGCTAGAAAGAAGTAGAAAATTATAAAAATGTGAAGTTGATCTACGAGTTGGTAATGGATCAAAGGTTGATGCTTTAGCTGTAGGAACTTATGTATTGACTTTACCTAGTGGTTTAATAATTAAATTAGAGAACTTTTATTATGTACATGCAATTAGTAGTAATATTATTTATGTTTCTTGTTTGGATAAGTGTGGTTTTTCATTCATAATAAAGAACAATTGTTGCTCTATTTATTTGAATGATGTATTATATGCCACTGCACAAATGAACAATAAACTATATACCCTTGATATTTGAATACAAATTTATAACATTAATACTAAAAGGATGAAACCTAACGAGTTAAATCCAACATACCTTTGGAATTTTTTCTTAGGCCACATAAATGAGAAACATATTTCCAAACTCCATAAAGATGAATCTTAGACTCTTTTGATTAAAATCATATTATACATGCATATCTTATTTAATTGGAAAGATGACAAAGTCCCTATTCACAAGACAATGTGAAAGGGATAATTCTTTTTTGTCCATCATACATACTCATGTATGTAGGCCACTGAACATACCATCCAAAGGAGTTTTCCAATACTCATCACATTTACTGATGATTTCAGTAGATATGGTTATGTGTATTTAATGAAATAAAACTCTGAATCCGTTGAAAGTTCGAGGAATTCAAAAATGAATTAGAAAAAAAACTAGGCAAGAATATTAAAACCCTTTAATCAAGTTGAGGTGGTGAATATTTAAGCCTTGAATCTAGTGATTATCTAAAAGAGTGTGGGATTTTATCCAAACTTACTCCTCATAGAACACTACAATGGAATAATGTATCTGAGAGCATAAATTAAACCTTGTTAAACATGGTCTGATCCATGATGAGTCACTCCAATCTTCCAAACTCCTTTTGGGGACATGCTTTGTTGATAATACCTTACACACTTTACTGTGTTCCATCCAAAAAGGTTGAGAAGACACCATATGAAATATGGAGTGTAAGAAACCACATATGTCTAACATGAAGATTTGGGGTTGTGATGTTTATGTGAAACATAAAATTTCAACTAAGCTTGAGCCCAAATATGACGAATTCTTATTTGTGGGGTTACCTAAAGATACAAGAGGGTATCTTCTACAATCCTTCTGAGGGTAAAGTGTTTGTCACTCGAACTGGAGTTTTCCCGAAAAAAAGACTTTATTTCCAAAGGAATCAGTGGGAGGAAAGTTGAGCTTGAAGAAATTCAAGAATCATAAAGCATTGATACACCTATGAAGGAACTAGATAAAGAAACGCAAATAATTGTGGAAGAGCAACCTGCTCAAGTAGAATAAGACCAACGTAGCTCAAGCAAGATATATCATTGATAACAAATAAATACATCATGTTTCTTGTTTGTTTTCATCTCAATTTCATATATGTTTTCATCATCCTAGTTTAAATTTATATGTTTTTGTCTTCTTTTTGTATTTTCAGGTAATAAGAGGTCAATGGATCGAATCGGAACAAGAAAGACCAAAGATCGAGCAAAAATGGACTCTTCCCATACAAATTTTCTAATACGAACACGGTCGTGTTGAACCCATTGAGACCTAAAGGTGACACTTAGGTACCATCCTTCACTTATACTACTGTCCTCCTTTGCAATTGTTATTTTCTTTGTTTTTTTCTTAAGTTCTTGTAACTCTGGTAATGTTGCTGCACTTTTTGTATTATAATCTTTCCTTCATTTTCATTTCAATTTGTTATTCCTTTTACTTGATTTAATTTATTTATTTTCTTGAAATGTCTCTAAATTTATTTATTCTTGTGTTTTGCCTCACCATGTATGAGTAGTCCCTTAAGGACAAGGGGTTGTGAAAGCTTTTCTCGGTGACTTTATCCAATAAAGTATTATGAGAAAAGCTGGAGTGTATTTTTATTTTAGAATACAAGTTACAATTCACACATCTATGTCGGGTCTATATCGTTCGTGAAAGAAAAGGAAACATAGATGTCGATCATGTATCAGAAGAAAATGATTCGAAATCCGAAATATGATATTCAAACTGTAGAATAACGAGGCACCTGCCGTGATAATACGTCTCGCTTTCCATTGAGCAAGTCGTTAGTCGTTCTGAGATCAATGTCTAGATTACACATGCCACGAAAGTGGGTGACACACAATTTTATATACTTTTCTATGAAAACTTTCAAATTAATCTCTTAATTGAATTCAGATAAATCGTTGGGGGTGAGTCTAGAGTTGCAATTACAAACCCCATGTCCTATTTTAATTATTTGTCATTTTCTATTTCAAATTGCATCAAATAAAATCTTTTACAATCGCTTTAGATAAACAAAGTTAAGATAAATCTATTATAATATTAATATCTCACTACTAACCATAATTTTGCCCCAAAAAAATATTTTTAACACCCAGACTACTAATAGATCAATGAATTTAGGTAAAGTTTAAGTGTTGTTTCTTATTTTCGTTTGTATCTTTTCTAACTTACATATTTTGTGACTTTTTTTTAATTTAATGTCAAATATTATGTCATGTGCATGAATTTTATTAGAAATTATATAATTTGATTCATCCAATTTAATTTAAGTATTAGAAATAAATATTTGTATTAAATTGTGTAACCATTCTAATAATTGAAAAAAATCATTAAAAAATATTTTTTATTTGAAATACATTCCGCAAATTCAATCAAACTCAACACATAGTTATTTAGATCGTTTTGAATATAAAATTATGAATTGGACGATAAATTCAATCCATAAAATTTTAAATGAATTGGATAACATAAAAGGTCAAAATCAATCCAACTCAACTCGCCAAATTCTTAATACAAATTACTTAAAAACAAAAAGTAATATAATATAAAGAAGTAAAAATAAAACAAAAAATATTGTTATAGAAACAAAATATAAAATGAGGGTTGGAAAACTATAAAGTCTAAACATTTATTATTCAAAAAGATAACACCAACCACAACGACAAATGGAAGTATTTAAAAGTCCAAGTAGAACTCAATCATCAAATTATTAAGAGGTCAACATCACGAGAAAATTCAAAGCCTAAAACAAAAGTTTAAAATAATAGCCACAAAATTAACCCACCATGAAGACACAGAAACTTCCACAACCTTTCCTATCTCACATGCCATTGCCGACAATAATTTCAAACATTCATACTATTTTTCTTTCTTAAGTAATCTCTTTTAACCAACTTTTCAACTTACTTCTAACACAAGTCATATGAAATTTCTATATATCCAAGTGCTTAGAATCTAAATCCAAGTGTGAGAGTTAAATGATTTTTTTTTTTTAATATTCTGCACTTTTTTAGATTCATTTAAAGAGACCAAGTCATATCATGATGTCATCTAAATGTGAGATCAGAACAACAACAAAAACAAAACAATTAAAATAAAATAAAAATGTTCTTGTGTATATATTAATTATATTTTCAAATCCAATCATATATGTAAGAACAAAATAGTAATAAAAAACATAAAATTAAATAAGCACAATATGCTTTACAACTGATTGATTCTCAAATCTAAGCCTTTCCAGGAAGAACAGGAATACTTTGTTCATTTCTGAAAAAGTTATCAGGATCAACAGCACTCTTAATCTTAACCAACCTATCAAAATTATTGTTGAAATACTTAGCACCATAAACCTTACCTTCTTCATAACTATTCTTACCAAAACTATTAATCCCAATATCAAGGTCTCTATAGTTTAAATAAGCACTTCTTGGATTCTTTGACACATAAGGTTCCATGAAACTATAAAGACTCTTAGCTTGATTCAAATAATTCAACGTAGCATTAGCTGCTGGATCATCCCAATTCACTGAAAACTGAATTTTGAACAAGTTCCCGGCACGGTGAGGAAATGGCGTCGCGTCGGCCGGAATCTCGTCCATTCTTCCACCATAAGGGTTGAAAACAAATCCCACTTTTCCTAACTCAATCATCTTTTTCCATATCAATTCCAATCCATCTTTTGGAATAGCTTTCTGAACATAATCAGATTTTCTCTTCCCGAAACTCGCCGAGTTTAGATTCCTATCCAAAAGACTCTCCGGCTTCGCGCCGTTTTTGAATTCGTCCGCGCTGTTGTACCAAAGCACAGAATTAATCCAACTCAATTCAAGACAATCTGTTTTCTTCAATCCTAAAAGTGGGAAGTCTTTACCGAGAATTCCCACGAGTTCATCGGCTCCTCCGAGGAACAAAGCAACAACAGAAGCTCTAACAGTTTTTGTTCCTTTGACAGTCTTGGAGCTTATAGGTTGCAAGAGAAGCCTCATGAAAAGCCTATTATCTGTAGTTGGAGCAACTTGCTGCCATTGAACAACAAGATCAGTAGCATTTTGATCCAAGGTTTTCTCAATTCTGAAAACAGTAACAGTTTCAGGAACTGCTACTAATTTAACAGTATAAGATAAAACAACACCAAAACTAGCACCACCGCCACCTCTTATAGCCCAAAAAAGATCTTCTCCCATTGATTTTCTATTCAAAAGTCTTCCCTTAACATCAACCATTTCAGCATCAATGATATTATCAACAGATAAACCATATTTTCTCAACATTGTACCATACCCTCCACCACTGAAGTGACCACCAACCCCAACAGTTGGGCACACACCGGCAGGAAAGCCATGAACCTTGCTCTTTTCGAAAATTCTATAATAAACTTCACCAAGAGTAGCACCGGCTTGAACATAAGCAACTTCGTTTGTTATATCAACATTGATTGTTCTTAGATTGAACATGTCAAGGATGATAAAGGGTGATTGGTTTGAGATGTAAGAAATACCCTCATAATCATGTCCACCGCTTCTGATTTTGATTTGAACGTTAACTGTTTTAGCGCAGATAACGGTGGATTGAATATGAGAGGTTTGTTTTGGAGTAACAATGATCAATGGTTTGGAAAATGAGGAAGTGTTGAAACGTGCGTTACGGATGTAGTTTTGAAGGACAGTGGAAAATGAAGGGTTTGATTGTGGGAAAACTAAGTTGGAAATGGATGGATCCGTGCTGTTTTGTTTGAGGCAGTTAAGGAAAGTTGTGTAGAAAGATTGTGATGCAGGTGGTGCTGCTAAGGATGTATAAGAAAGAGTTAGAAGGAAAAAAGAGAGAGAAAGGAGTATTGGTTTTGCCATTGGAATGTATGGTTATTGTGAGTTACGTTGTAATGAATGCGTGCGGTTTTTATATAAGGATTAACATGTTGTACAGTTTGTTTGATATTTTGGGTTGAAATTTCAACAACGCGCCTAACATTGGACTAGACTTTGTCGTGAAATTTAATAATAATATTTTAATAATCTTTCCTTTTGTTTTGGTTTTGGGAGCTTAGAGCACCACGTGCAACTAGGTTATTTTGTCAATTTGATTAAATTCAGTTTTAATTTTAATAATGCAATTTTAAAGAATTTATATTAAGTCTTACAACTTTATCTTTAATATCAATTTATTATCAAATTTCCATTCTACATTAGAATAATGACATCATTCTCATGAAATTATACTCTGGACTTCTTAAATGACGTTTATTGTGCTATTGTAACCGGTTTTTTTAATTGATCTAGTCACCATTATATTACATAATTGTCAGTAATGATAGCTTTTTAAGCGATTCGGTTAGTTGCTTGTTGCAATAGTGTCCCTACGATAAATGTTGTCCTTTGTTTCTACATCTAAAGATCTATTTCATCTCAATCGGATAGGTGATTTGATCCAGTGACATCTCCAACCGCCACCTCTCGTTAGATAATGACTTCTTTGTCAGTCGGATAGGGAATTTTCCAAATTCTACCGTCACTACAACCATTTTAACAACTAGTCCAAGGTCAAACGTTGAAACAACCTTCACCACCACCATGAATGTAATTTTCAAGACCAAAATTTCATTAAAACCTCCAACAACTTGAGGCCACACTTAGAATGCAAAGCGCGAACGAACACATAACATGCATCCATAACTTGGTGCAACGGTAAAACTTGCATCTTCTCAATGAAATAATTCTACATATAGAAGAAAACTAGAAAAAGGTTCCACTGTAAGTCACTACTCAACAAGAAGTATTATAGCACAGTAACCTCGGGAACACGTCTAGAGAGATTATCAGTGACACTGCATCACATAAAAAAAGCACTTGAATCACTAAAGCATCACAACCCCCGAGACAATAACTCTCATCTTCATGAGTTAGAGGGTGGATATGGTACATACACTCCTTAAGATAATTGTCAACCTAGGAGATCCATGTCACATCAATCTAAAAGAAGGAATGATTAAGGCATCGTGCACCAAATTGTGGTTCTATGATGTGCGAATTAAAACCTCTTGATATTTTGATGATGATAACAGAATAACGAATTGTTAATCAGAAGCATCATCAAAATATAAGTTATTAAAGAGAAAAGTTGATCAAGTACAAATGATGAGAGAAAACAAGTCAAATCAAATTATAAAAGATGAACATCAAAGAAACTAAAAATGTGAAATCTTCCAGGAGGACATTGGGGTTTATGGTTTGTTAGACTCTTCTATTGGTAGTATTGCCACAACACTTGCAACTTCCAAGGCTTGGAAGGGAGTTTTGATCATTTCTCCATCAACATCAATGTAGTGAAATGAAGACATATAGCTTACTAAGATGTCCTCTTCTCCGCCCACAACTATCATTTTGTTACCAGTGATGAATTTAAGCTTTTGGTGGAGCGTTGAGGTAATTGTCTCAGAAGCATGAATCCAAGGCCTTCATAGTAAAAAAAAGTATATATTTGGTGAATGTCCATAAATTGAAAGGTGGTGGAAAATGTGTGCGGACCGATATTTATGGGAATATTTTCCTCTCCAACCACAAATCGTCGGGAACCATCGAAAGCTTTTATGATTAGAGCATTAGGCTTCATTGAAACTTCTTCCAATGTTAAATTTGTAACGCCCCGAATTTTATTTAAATATTTTATTCATAATATTGTGTTGTGATGAGTGAAGAATAGTATATATTATCGAATATAATTGTGGTTGAAAATTATATTGTGGTGGATAATCGTATTATTATGTGATAAATAAAATAAATGGAATAAAATATTAGGTGAGGACAAGGTGGTCAATTGGTAGAAGTAGTAAGGGTAAAAGTGGAAGATCATAAGTTGGGTATTAGGGGTTATGTTGGAAATAAGGAAAAAGGGAAAACATAATAGTGTCAAAGAGAACAAGAGATGATCGTGAAAGTTGTGAAGAGGAGAAGAAGAAGAAATGGCTTAACCGTGAAGAGAGTTCGCGAAGAAGAAGAAATTCTCAACAAAACCGGAGGTAAGCGTGAGATTCTTCTATCTCTAAGGCTTTTATAATGAGAATTGGGTAGGTGGAGGATTAGGGATTGAGGTTTTGGTGGATTAAGGAGAAATTAGGTTGGATTATGTGTTGTTGATTGTTATTACTTGATAATTGTATGAATTAGATAGTGAAATTGATGAATACTGTGATTTCTGGTTGATGTTGGTGTTGTGTATGTTTATGTTTGTAGCAGGTTTTGTATGCTGAGCGTAGAGGTGTGATTCACAAAATCGTAGAGCTCGCTTAGCGAGCAGAGTCGGGGAGTTCGACGCTTAGCGAGCAGCGACCCTCGCTTAGTGAGCATTGGAACGTGAAAAATTAACTTTTAAATCCCATAAAATTCCTTAAAATTAATGAATTGAGTTAGTAATGCTTAGGAATCGCTGTGGAGTAGTTAAAGGTAGTGAAAGAGGAGTTATACACTTAATTGTAGGGATAATTAGTGTAGTTTAAATTTAAACATAATTGATATGTTTGTTGGATTTGTTGTCATTGTGATAAGTTACATATGTTTGTTGGTGGTGCATGTATATGTAATTGTTGTGATATATGATGTTATTCCGCTTGTGATGTTGAAGTTGATTTAGGTGGTCATATGCTAGAAATGCATGATGATAATGATAATTGCAATGTTAATGAATGGTTGTATGTGGAACGGTGTTATGATGAGTAGTTGGATATAAGTTATTGATGTTGTATGATGTAATCGTTGCATATATGCATGTATATCATTGATGTTGCATGACTTGTTTCATAGTTGAATAACATACCAATGTGGGGGTATGGTCATTGTTGTGATGTTGGTGCAGTCATGAAATATGGATCGTACGTGGCCATGAAATAGGGGTTGATGGGTATCATGAAATAGGGATCATATTAGACCATGAATAGGGGTCGAGAGTTTCGAAGGGAACTGGATCTTAAAATAGAGATCAGATATGGTACCGCATGCATAGAGTCAAGTAGAGTCTCATTGCATGATTGTTGTTGTTGTTGTTGTATATGATGTTGTGGTAGTATATGATGATGTTGTATATGTGTGTTGTTGAGTGCGATGTTGTTGAGAAGTGGTGAATTGTGTTCTGATATTTGCTTGATTCTTATTATACTACTCTTTGTGATGTAAGTATCCCACCCCTTCTGTTTGAATGTTACCCTTATGTTGGTAACATGCAGGTGAGCAGGATAAGTCGAGTAGTGGTCAGTGAAGTCGGTGTACTTCGCTTATTAGGGTGTCGACTCTGATACGTCGCTTTGGGAGGCGGGATGACGTTGATTTTATCTGTTATTTCTTTTAGAAAACATTTTCTTGTAATTGAAGTTTAATGATGTTAATTTTTAAAAAAATTACGCTGCATGTTAAATACCTACTTTTGAAAACGTATCATTGAGCAATTTATGGTGTTTTGAAGTTGATTGTAACACTCGAATAAAAACTTAAAAAAAATAAATTTACTCTGATTTTGATTAATATTTCCATGGGGTAATTTGGGTGTTACAAAGTGGTATCAGAGACTGCAGATCCTTTTTTGTTGATAGCGCTTTCGCCTCCATTATAGCCTTGGCTTTGTTTTCATTTATTTTGATCCCCTTCTTATGGACCATAAAGCCTAAGAAATCAACCGCCTGCACACTGAAAGCACACTTTAGGGGGTTCATCTTTAAACCAAACTTCCTCATCCTTTCAAAGGATTGTCGAAGATGGTCTATATGATTTTTTCCTGAAACAGACTTAATCACAATATCATTAATGTAAATTTGCATGAAAGTTTCAATATAATCATAGAAAATTGAATTCATAGCACGTTGATAAGTTGCTGCAACATTTTTCAGACCGAAGGGCATTACTATCCATTCGTAAGTCCCTATTGCTCCAGGACAACAAAATGATGTCTTAGGAACATCTTCTTCGGCAATAAAAATTTGGTTATAGCCAGAGTATCAGTCTAACATGCTTAATTACTCATGTTATGCATCCGAATCTACGAGCATTTCTACTACTGGCATAGGGTATTCGTCTTTTGGCGTAGCTGAATTTAAGTCTCGAAAATCAATACATACCCTAAGTTTGCTATTTTTCTTAATTATGGGAACTATGTTTGCAATCTAGTCAACATACCTGGCTGTGCGGATGAATTTGCATTTCAGAAGTATTTCGACCTCTTCTTTTATCTTTGACAAAATTTCTGGTGTGAAGCATCTTGGCGCCTGCTTCACTGGTTTTTCCCTTCCAATATTGGCAGCTTCAATTCGAACAAGCTTCTATCTAAACCAGGCATTTCATCGTAGTCCCATGCAAAACAATCTTTGTATTCATGCAGCAATTGGACTATTTCGATTTTGAACTGTGGGTCCATCTTGGCACTTATGTAGGTTGGCATTTTTTCTGCCCCCAGTCCTAGATTTATTTCTTCTAATGGATTTTGTGCTACCATCTTCATGTTGGTCGACACTAGATCTTTTTCAAACCCTAAAGGTTCGTCATCAGAAATAGCATCAAGCGTTTGATGTTGTCAATCGCCCATCTGACTATTATCACAGTCTTCTTCGACGTCTTTCTGAGGACATTGATTGTTGGGATCTTTCTGGTTGGCTTCGACATCCATATATTTTACTTCGGCTTCAAGTGTCGCTTTTAGTTTATTTGCGGCTATGTAAGCCGTAATTCTTTCGAGCGCTAATACTTCAGTCATTGTCGTCGAATTCACTTCCCCATCCAGTTGGTTCTATATGGGCAGTTCCCTATATAAAGTTCGACTCATCGACCACTTCTTTATCCCACTGAAAACCATATGTTGGGTGGAGATACATTGAGCAGTAGGTGTTATCATTTTCCTTGAGGTCGAAATTTGTTGGGTTACATGGGGGTATGTGATCCAGGTTCTTGTCGAAATTTAGACGGTCCATGTGGTTCACTTCAGACATGAAGTAACTTTGGTCTGCTTCGATAATCTCGACTATGCCATCTTCTCTCCAAATAGCTATTCGATGGTGGATTGATGAGGGTACAACCCCTACATCGTGTATCCATTCTCTTCCAAGAAGCAAATTATAGTTTTCTTTTGAAGCAATCACCATGAACATCATCGGTCCTGTTATTGTTCTGACAGTTAAATCCACCTGGATTACACCCATGGTGGTTCCTATCTTTCCTTAATAATTTGATAACACCATATATGAGGTTTTGCGTCGGAATCATCCTTACCAATTTTCTTTAACATAAAATGAGGCATCATATTAATTGTTGCTCCCCTATCTATCATTATCTTATATACTCCGACATTCTCAACTTTCCTTTTTATGAACAAGGGCTTTAAGTGCCCTCTCATTGAGTCATCTGGCCTTTCAAAGAATGCATTTTGTTCTTCCATGCAACCATTGTTCATTATATAATAGCAAACAGGTCTATGTGTCATTTGTTCTTCTTCTATACTATTGTCTTTGTCTCTGACCTCCATTACCCTGTCATAGTCTCTGGGAAGGACTGAGACCACGTTGCAGACAACGTCGAAGGATGCCTCTTAGTCAGATTGGAAATCATCAATTATTTCCTCATCCTCTTGGGCTTTTTCTTTGGGCTTCATTTGTTCGACCTTGTTGCCTGGATTATTGTTGTGGGATGATTATTTTTTGTCCATCCCTTGGATGTTGTTGCTGGACGCAGTTTTGTTTTTCTTGACGACATCCTTTTCGACCATGCTTCTTTCTGCAGCCTCTTTCTCTTCTCTCTTCTGCCTTTGGAACCTTCTCCACTGGGATCTTCCATTATTCTACATAAGATTCCATACGTGACTGGCTTCTCAGGACCTTCAGCAATCCTTTCCTTAATCTTGGTGGCATCCTTATCAAACTCAGTGTTGATAGTGAGGCCTTCAGTGACCTTAGTAGCCTTCACTTTGCTTTCGATGGGCTTCTCAGTGATTTCGTCATTGCTTGCTTTGTTTTAACCTTCATTGGCTTCAACCTTGCTTGAGTTGTTGAGGGCTTCAACAACCTTCATGTTTTTCGAGACGGAATCTTCAGTGATTTTTCCATTTTTTGTTTCACAAGAATCCTCATTGATTTCGACATTATTTGTGTCATTTAGGTCTTCAGTAGCCTCCTTGTTGGTGCAACCAGTTGAATCTCCCTACACAAGGTGTTCAACATTCTGCCATTTAGTGACTTCATCATGGATTGTAAGATTATCAACAATCTCCACCATGTTGATGTTGTTGTCGAAACCTTCAGTGGCTTCGACCATCTCAAAACTGTATTCAAAACCCTCTTCGACCTCCACCATTTTTATGATGGATGGCTCATCATAGTGTATTTCAACATTCTGCATAGGATTTGAATCAATTTTTATCTGTTGTTTTTGCTTGTCACCGAACTTCATCCTCCCGTCGCGGATAGCATTTTGTACGAGATCCCTGAAAAGGAAACATTGAGATGTTTTGTTACCTAGAAAGCCATGGTACTTACAGAAACCTCTCTTTTTTCGTTGTTCCATAGGAGGCCCCTTAGTGCCTGGTGGTACTATCATTTGGCCATCTTCAACTAGTTTGTCAAAGATTTTGTTACATTTGGTGACGTCGAATGTATAAGTTCTTTTAGGAATTTTGTCATTCTTTTCAGTTTCGACTGAACTTTTCCCATTCGACGGGACCAAAACTTTACAGGAATATGGTGGACCTTGTTTTAATTCGGCTAGGTCGATTTCCTGCTCGTCGAAACTCACTGACTCGTTTTCGTCACTATTATCTTCTTGGTGCATCCCTACATAGGCCATTCTTTCTTTCTTATTTTTACTCGCTCTAAATTTTTCAGCTTTCAGTCTTTCGACTTGTCTTACTCTATCTGCTAACTGTGCCATATCTCTTAAATATTGGGTGTCTAGTTTCTTTCTTATAGGATAATCTAAACCCCCTGCAACCATTTCAACTAATTCATGTTCAGGCACTTGGGTTAAACATCTTGCCTTTAGCAATCTGAACCTATTCAAATAGTTATCTATTGGTTCAGAGAATTTCCTTTTAACAATGGCTAACTCTTTTAGGCTTTTTTTGGTTTGTCCCATATAGAATTGTTCATGGAACAACCTTTCTAATTGAGTCCATGTATATACTGAACCTGCAGGCAAGGACGTGAACCAAGTAAACGCATTTTTTGTCAAAGAACTTGGAAAATATTTTGTTCACAAATTCTTATTGTGGGCTATTTACCCTACTTCAATCAGGTAACGTGAAACGTGTTCTATGGTGGATTCACTAGTGTCCCCTGAGAATTAGGTGAACTTAGGAACTTTCCATCTTAGGGGTAATTCCTGTTACATAATATATTATGATAATGGAGAAATATAACTAGGTCTTTGTAATCCTACATTTACCCCATTTTGTGCCATTATCCTTTCGACCATGGCTAGTAAGTTATTTTCGGCGAGCAAATTATTATAACGCATTTGTTGCACTATATTATCAGCATCTTGACCCCTCTGGACTAATATCCTCCTAGGCTCTTGTTGGACAGGAATTTCTATACGAGGATGTTCAACTACTTCCTCCTAGTTTCTAAGGTTCGCCTGAGGAATGTCTACAGGTCTTTGATTTATTGTGGGTTCTTCTTCGACACCTAGCCTAGGGTTCTGAACTATTTGTTCTGGTTTTCGAGTCTGAGGAACACCAAAGAAATCAGCAATGCGTGTCATTTGTTGTGCCAATAATTGGTTTGTTTGGGTGGTGTTCTGTATTAGAGGATTGAACATTGTTCCCATTTGTTGTGTCAACATTTGGACCATATCGTGATTACTTTCATCCATTTGTTGTCTAATTATCTACGTAAAATTATTTGTAATTGCTGGCATATAAGTTTGGAATCCTGGTGGGGGCTGATTTAATCTGCCTAAGTTTCCACCAGATCCTGATCCTTGTAATGGTGAAGACCTATTGACCAAGGAATCAGAATATAGTGATGATGCATTTTGCAAATTTTCCATCGTTGTATTTGGCATTCCATAAGGTTGTTCCCTACCATATGGAGGCATTGTAAAACTCGACACAAAAGGCATGTGAACACTCCCTACGGGAGGAGGTGTCCATATGGGCATTTGGTGGCCCATGGTGGAGAAACTGGGCGCATTTTGAGACACTTCAAATGTTGGTGTTGACCCTGATGACGAAGGTATGGCCTCTGATACAGAGATTGACCCCGTATTTTCTCCTGTCGAAGGCGTAGGGTTAAGCACCTCAGTGTTTTCGTTTTGACTATTTGGCGGATTCGCCATTCTTATCACTCTTATTCTCGTAGGTCTTTCTACATCAGTTACGGATAATTTACCGCTTCTTAGAATCATACAATGAAGTATAACCCTTTTTATTCAGAGTGATTATGATATTTTCTTAATTTCGCACTAAGGTCCCACTAGGCGTGTCAATTTGTTCGCAGTTGATTTTGACGAACAACCTCTAGTTTTCCAATTAACATTAAATTGGTTTACTTGCAGGATCAACCATACAAATCCTAGGACATAAGTACAAATGTTGTCGAAATCATAACTCTAGTAATCTTGTGATTTTACTTTTATTAGGTTTTATGTATGATTTATCTGACTAAGTACAAAAGTGAAATATTTGGTGAAAACTTCAAGAAGAAATAAAACGTGACAATGCATAAGGTAGATTGCAAAGTAAAATTCTTGACGAAAACTCAAAAATAGTAAATTCGACAATGCAGAAAAAATAGATGACAAAACAAGTAAATGACTTGTAAATGTAAAGGAATGATAAATAACTTGAAATTTTATTAGACTTGGTAAAATAAAGTGGTGTTTCACACGTACATTTTCCAGAACAAGACTCTTTTCTCACACACTTTGAGTATTTTACAGGACGTTTGTACAAGATTTTTCACACCCAATTCTGACAAAACTACTCTATTTATACATAAATAAAATAACTGCCACTAACGGATAAATCCTAAAACTATGACACTTGGTTTTCGACATGTCTTCTTTCCACCAAATACTTTCACGCGTCCTTCTGCCAAATGTGCCAACTTTTAAAATTTGAATATCTTCTTCTGCGTCGAAACGACGCATCTCTTCAAATCTATCGAAATATCGAAAATCAAGATTAATGCTCTCAAAATGTCGAAAACGACATTACTGACTAATCCTGTCGAAATTTGTTTTCTTCATCTGCCGAAAACGTCCGAAAAACATATCTTCACTTGCTTGGTCGAAATTGATTTCTGAAACGCCTTCCTCTTTCTAGTCGAAATACATAACTTTGATCTTCATTTTCATGGCGTTGAAAATCCTTGTCTACAGTCGGTCAATGTTGAGTTGAAAAAGGCTATTTTAGAAGAAAGTCATCGTAGTAACTTACGTATTCATCCAGGAGCTACAAATATGTATTAGGATTTAAAGAAATTTTTTGGTGGTTCAGTATGAAGAGGGATATAGCACCATTTGTGTATGCTTGTTTGGTGTGTCAGAAATCGAAAGTGGAACATCAGAAGCCTTCGGGAATGATGCAACCATTGGAGATTCCGGAATGGAAGTGGGATAGTATTATTATGGACTTTGTTACTAGTTTTCCGAATATGGAGAGAGGATTTGGTGCTATTTGAGTAGTTGTGGATAGACTTACAAAATTCGCACATTTTATTCCTATTAATATGAGTTTTTCGTTGACGAAGTTGGCAGAAATTTATATCAGGATAATTGTGAAGTTGTATGGTGTTCCTTTGAGTACAGTTTCGGATAGAGATTCGAGATTCACTTCTGAGTTTTGGAAAGGTTTACAAGAGGCTTTGGGTTTGAAGTTGAAATTGAGTTCGGCTTATCATCCGCAAACGGACGGTCAGTCAGAGAGAACTATTCAGACTTTAGAAGATCTATTGAGGACTTGTGTGTTGGAACAGGGTAGTGCATGGGATACTCATTTGCCATTAATTGAGTTCACATACAATAATAGTTACCATTATAGTATTGGAATGGCTTCGTTTGAAGCTTTGTATGGTAGGAGGTGTAGAACGCCTTTATGTTGGTATGAAACTGGTAATAATGTGGTGCTTGGACCTAAAGTTGTACAACAGATTACTGAGGAAATTCAGATGATTAGAGAAAAGATGATAACGTCTCAAAGTTGACAGAAGAGCTATCATGATAACCGAAGAAAAGAATCAGAATTTGCTGAAGGTGATCATGTGTTTTTGAGAGTTAATCCAATGACAGATGTCAGACGTGCTTTGAAATCGAAGAAGTTGGATCCTAAATTCATTGGACCATATCAAATTTTGTAGAAAGTTGGAATTGTTGCGTATAGAGTGGCTTTACCGCCAGAGCTTTCGAACTTGCATGATGTGTTTCATGTGTCGCAACTTCGGAAGTATGTATTTGACCCATCTCACGTCATTCAGAGGGATGAGGTACAGGTTAGGGAGAATCTTACTATGGAAGTGATGCCGATAAGAATCGAGGATCGCAAGATGAAGCAACTCAGAGGTAAGGAGATTCCTCTGGTAAGACTAGCTTGGGGTGGAGCTACTGGTGGAAGTGTGACCTGGGAGCTAGAAAGCAGGATGCGGGAGTCGTATCCGAAACTTTTCTCATTAGGTACATTTTCGAGGACGAAAATATTCTAAGTGGGGGAGAGTTGTAACACCCCATTTTTAATATTTAATCATCGGGTATTTTTGGTGTTGTGTTGGCCTTGTTTAAGGCGTATATCTTGTTGTTTTTGGTGTTGTGTCCTAGTGGGACGGGTAGAATCGGGGTGCACTTAGTAATAGCGGGCGTGCGAATAATAGTGAGACTATTTAATTACTATTATTATTATTATTATTATTATTATTATAATTATTATTATCTTTATGAAAAAATATTAGTAATATTATAATTAAAATTAATATTATTATATGGAATAAGGGGCAGTTTAGTAAAATGTTAAAGTGAGGGTTAAAGGTGAATTAGTCAAAACAGATATTAGTAAACAATTAATCGTAAAAAGTTGTTGGGAAAGAAACAAGAGGCTAGGAAGAGGAAATCAACCTAGGGCACCCAATTCTTGAAGAAATTCGCAGGATTTGCTCTGAATTCGAGGTAAGGGGGGAGAACGGATTTATATTCAGGTGGTTTAACATGATGGGTAGTGAGGGCCTCCTTCCCTCGTAGAAATTTTATGTTTGAATCTGTTGTTTTGTGATGAATCTGTACATGTACGATTGTTGTTGCAGATTGATAAATATGAATAAATGATCTTGATGAATTTTTGTTGGAATCTTGTTGTTGTTGTTCTGATATATGCGTAAGTTATGCAAATTTTGTTGTTGGAGATGAACAGTTGTGATTTTAGATCTAGAATGAATGATGAACTGGATTTAATAATGATAAGTAAAAGGAGAATAAGATTAGTAGTGTAAAATTGATGTATAAACAAGTTTAGGCCTGAGTCGGAGTGGAAAAATATGAAACCCGTAGCAAAATTTGGACTGGTGGGGGAAAACAGTTTTTAGTAACAGATCTGGGTATTAAGAGTAACACTCTGGGTATTACACGTAACACTACACTTGTTACGCACATTACGATTAACACTCTGGGCATTACACGTAACACTCTAGGCATTACGTGTAACACATTAGGCATTACGCGTAACACCAGCGGAGGTGAGAAAAAATGAGATTTTTGCGATTTCTGTCCCGATTTCGCATGCGTGGCCGATTCTTTTGGTGTGAAGTATTAAGATGGACCTAAAGACATAGTTAATCGAGGTTTAACATTGAGAAATAAAATAATGATGGAATTTAGGTGGATTTAATTAGTTGAGTAATCGATTAAGTCGCGTGAGGTTATTATTGGTGATTTTCGTGGAAATAATTGTTGTGAATTGATCGGATGGATCGTGTAGATGTATAATATGGTGAGTTATACATGTTGTATGCTTATTCATATTCATGCATACATTTTTGTATTATTGTTGGGATGATCGTGTCTGATGGGTGATTACGATTATATGTACTCCGTTATGGAGAATGGTGGCATAAGCATTGTCGGATGGGCGCATGTGATTATTGTGTTCGATTGAATAAACAAAACTGCGTACCATATGCATTGTGTCATGTTGAGTCACATTGCATAACTATTGTTGCATTCTTTTTGTGTGTTTATTAGTGTGTCTATTGTTGTTTGATTATTGGTGTATTTGTTGTACTTGTGGTTATGTGTGAGAAACTACCTTGAAGATGTTATACGCACCGTTTATGTTTGAATTTGTTTCTCATCCCTTTGTGTTGTTGTTGCTTTTGTGCTTCCTTGAAAGTACAAATAATTCAGGTACTTGAGAGTGTGTGGAGTCGTGTTGCTTGTTCGAGTCTAGGATGCTCTGATATGTAACACGAGATGAGAATCTTTCAGTTGTTTAGTTTGTTTTCGTTACGTATCTGATTTGTAAAACCGAATTATTGATGATATTTTGTTGAGATTGGCTTATTGCCCAAGTTGAATTAAATTGTTGTTTTCGTTGTTTTTAATATAGAACTTATTTTGCTGATTGTTATTGAAAATAATGTGGCATTCCACTTTGAAAACTCTGATTTTTGTATATAAAATGTTATTTTAATTATTTTGGGAAAAATGGGGTGTTACACCTGGGATAGTCACTTGTCGTTGATTGAATTTACGTATAACAATAGTTATCATTCTGTCATACCCTAAATTTTGACCAAAAAATTTCTAAGAAAATTTGCATTCATCTGACGCATCTTCATCGAAATATTAATAATCAATCATTTTGCATTTTTAAGTTAAATATCTCATTAATCATTAAGCATGCATGTTTTCCAGTTATTTTATTTTTTTATTTTTTATTGTCTTGATTTTGTTTTTATCTTAGATTTTATTTCAATTTCAAAATAGGATTTTGTCTCATTTTATAATTTGTTTATTTTTATTTTTATTTCTTAGTCAAATATTTATCTCAAACTATTTAGACTTAGTTAGTTCAATTTGAATACTAGTTTTAATTCAATTCATGTTTTATTTAGTTGATTAGGTTTCTATTAGTTAGTCTAAATTCATTACGTTTATTTTCTAGTCTAATTTATATTTAGTTTTTATTAATTAGTTTAAGTTTCTATTTGAGTTTAATTTTTTAGAATTTGATTTTTATTCTAATTAGATTTAAGTCACTTTGGTTTCAATTTAAGATTTATTTTTTAAATTAATTTTAGGTTTAGTTTTAGAAACAGATATTTTAGTTTAATTTTATTTAGGTTAATTTATTAGTTTTTATTTTATTTTGTTATAATCCAAATGTACACTTAATCTTACACAAATTTAGTTTTCTGTTTCCTACATAAAATAAAGGACTTTGTCTACATTAATGCAACAACAAGCACAACTGCACAGCTACCTGCACCATTGACCAAGCAAATACTACAGCTTGTAGCAATTTGACAATTCACAAAATTAGCAAAAAAAAACTGCATACAAAAAAATGTGAAGGTGAGGTGGACAAGTCATTAAAAGATAGCAGAGAGAGAGTTGTAAAAAGGAAAAAAATGAGAAAAGGGGTGGGAGTCACGTTTAAAAAGGAGGAACGAAGAAAAAAAAAGGACCTCATCCATCACTTCCGCAAAACGCGGCCCCTCACTGCACATCTTCTTCACCTTCAAAATTACATACTCACTTACCTCTATTAATCCTCATCTTCCTTTTCATCTCCAGATCCCAATAACAACAACACTTCCATGTAAATTGAAAGAGGCTGCAAAGTCGTTGCTAATATCGTTGTTTCCAAATTCAAACACGTTATTTCACTTCTCGAGAAAACCAAAACAGGTCACGCTCGTTTCAGATACGAACCAACAACAAACCTCATACAACCATGACTCTTCATCACTTCAACACCATATACCATTTTGTTGCAAGATACTTGCAGAAAAGTGGAAAAAATGAATCTTTTCCTTTGATTGTCTTCTTCTAAAACCAAACACCATCTAATACTTACCTTCCAATACATCATGCATCTGCATTTTCCTATCTATTTTCAATATACAGTAACCATTCATGTTTTTTTCTTCTCAACTAAACTCATCATCCACTACTAAACCGCATCCTCCATCTTAGAACACACCATTGCATGAAGTAACAAACGAAGGAGGAAAGGCAAAACACAGAAGGATCCGTTTTTGAACTTAAAAAATCGCTCGCACTCCTTCATCTTTGAACGACCAACCACCCAACGTTACCTCACAGAACACCACCGACAACCTTCTTTCGAAACCGAATCTTCCGCCTTCTCAACACTCAACCACCATTGACATCAACACTCAACCACCACAACGACACCACCTTCACCAACAACAACACCGAAGCATTCAGAACTTCATATCCTTGACCGACCTAAAACCGTTTTGCAGCAAGCCATTACCCGACGAAACTATCACAATATCAAACCCATTCATAACCGAGACAGAGAGATTGAGTAAAGAAGAAGAGTAAAATCAAGTCGAGAACGCACAGAGAAAAGATAGATCTGAGAGAGTGAAGCCGAAATCGCAACCACACTGGTCGTCGAACTGTCAACACTGTCATACCCTAAATTTTGACCATAAATTTTCAAATTTCGCATTCATCTGACGCATTTTATTGTGGTATAGATTGTCAGTCATTTTCGCATTTTTTAGTTTGGAAATCATTAACCATTACTTTTTCTATTCATTTTATCATTTGGAATCATATAATTTATTCTTGTTTTATAATTATTTGTTTTGGTTTAGGAATACAAAAATTAGATTAATATTAGATATTTTAAAATTAGTTTTATTTTTTATTTTGGTTCAAACTTAGATTTTGTTTAGATTTAAATCTAATTTCAATTTAAGTTTATTTTAGAAAAAAAATGTAATTTGGTTTGATCTTGAAAATAGTTATTTTAATTTAACTTTATCAATTAGTTCTAAGTAATTCATTTATTTTTTAATATTCCATTTAATTCATTTCCTAGATTGTTAGTTTATTTTATTAAGCCTAAAATTGTTAATTATAGTTTTAATCTTATTTTATTTAGCTTACTTCTTTTATTTATTTTAAAACTTTTTATTTAGAAAATTGGGTTTATTAATACCTCGACAGAAGGTATCTCATTCTTAGATTCTCTGGTAATCTCGGCAGAAGATCTCCAGCAGATTTCGATAGAATTTATTTTCTTACCAAGATCTCGGCAGTAGATTTTTGGTTCATTTTGATACCTCGACAGAAGGTATCTCATTCTTAGATTCTCTGGTAATCTCGGCAGAAGATCTCCAGCAGATTTCGATAGAATTTGTTTTCTTACCAAGATCTCGGCAGTAGATTTTGGTTCATTTTGATACCTCGACAGAAGGTATCTCATTCTTAGATTCTCTGGTAATCTCGGCAGAAGATCTCCAGCAGATTTCGATAGAATTTGTTTTCTTACCAAGATCTCGGCAGTAGATTTTTGGTTCATTTTGATACCTCGGCAGAAGGTATCTCATTCTTAGAATCTCTGGTCATCTCGGCAGTTAGATCTCCAGTAGACTTCGGAAGATTTGGTTTTCGTTTCAGAATCTCGACAATAGATTTCTGTTTCGTTTTGATACACCAACGAAAGTTTTTTTCCAAATGAGGTTTCAAATCTCGGCAGTAGATTTCCTCAAAGTGAAATTTTGTTCAAAAATTTCGAGTCATCTTAGGACCTGTAGACAGTTGTCGTCTGGCTTCACTCAGGAGAAAATCCTCGCATGGATTGTACTCCAGTCATGTGCGTCTAATCCCCAATAGTGTCATTTTTCTTCCCAGCGGCGTTACAGCCTTTGTCTCGCATTTTACATTACACATCATATCATTTCATTTGCATTTTTAGTCAAAATTTTAGGTATTATGATATTTAATCATCTTCCACCTTGAATGTTCAAAAAAAAATCCTTTTACTAGCACATTTAAGTTCTAGATGATTAAATAGGGGCAACTGTCATACCCTAAATTTTGACCAGAAATTTTCAAATTTCGCATTCATCTGACGCATTTTATTGCGGTATAGATTGTCAGTCATTTTCGCATTTTTTAGTCCGGAAATCATTAACCATTACTTTTTCTATTCATTTTATCATTTGGAATCATATAATTTATTCTTGTTTTATAATTATTTGTTTTGGTTTAGGAATACAAAAATTAGATTAATATTAGATATTTTAAAATTAGTTTTATTTTTTATTTTGGTTCAAACTTAGATTTTGTTTAGATTTAAATCTAATTTCAATTTAAGTTTATTTTAGAAAAAAAATGTAATTTGGTTTGATCTTGAAAATAGTTATTTTAATTTAACTTTATCAATTAGTTCTAAGTAATTCATTTATTTTTTAATATTCCATTTAATTCATTTCCTAGATTGTTAGTTTATTTTATTAAGCCTAAAATTGTTAATTATAGTTTTAATCTTATTTTATTTAGCTTACTTCTTTTAAAACTTTTTATTTAGAAAATTGGGTTTATTAATTTATTTTAATCAGTAATTAATTTAAGTAAAGTAGTTTTTAGGTTTGTTAATTTATAAGTTTTGTTTTTTTAATTTGTTGTCCTTAAATTGTGACAATGCTGTCAAACCACAACCCCACTGTTGCACCCAAATCCTGCTATCCCTGCAATATTACAGCAAGAAACCAGCCTGTATCTTTGCACCAAAGCGGACCCTTACTCAAACCTGCATTAAAAAGAAAAAAAGGAAAATCACAAGGAGAGGACAAAAACCTGTCTCTTTCATCAACAGATCATAAACAAAAATCTGCTATGACAAAAAAAGGCTAGGATATGTCTTGGTATAATTAAAGTCTTTAAGATCCTCGACGACCAAGATCCGGAGGATCATCCAAGAATACCAAAAAAAAAACACTATATTTCACATAAAAAGCTGGTCTCACACAACACTCAGAGAAAAAAAAACAGAACCTTCAACATAAAAAACCTTTCTCTTCACCCCTCCATCACAACAATCTCCCTAAACCGAAATACCCAGCCGCACAAACCTTCTTCTTCATTTCAAATCCCTCGAACTTCTCACTGCATAAACAAAAAAACTTCACCACTCTTCTCTTTTTCATTAAAAAAAGCTGACGGGATTCACAAAAACCTTCAAACTCATCCGAAAGCAAAATCTACAAATCAAAAACACCCATGAAACCTTCCAATCCAAAACACAGACCAAAGAGAAATGTAGATTAAGAGATTAAGGAGTGAAATCGCTCAAACCGAAACAACAACCTTCAAATCATAATCGTCACCATCACATTCTGGTACGGGGGGAGAAAAAAACAACAACCCTTGTTTTTAAAAAAAAAAACTGCAAAGCTTGAACTGGCCGGAAAAAAAGACAGCACCAAATACGCCCTTCAAACGGCTCTTCCTTGGTTCCAGAATGGCATGAAATAAACCCCTCCCCGCAACCACAATACACCTTCTTCACTACCACTCTTTTTTCGAACCGCAACGCAAAACAAATCGCAGCACCTGCAGAACCAGCCAAAACCTCAGCCTACGCCCTCACCACCTTTGATCTTGTTTTTGGAAACCTCATCTTCACCTTCAACCATAAAAATCCAAGTCTCTACTCACAGAAAAAACCAGAAAAGCCTAAACCGTGAAATCCAAAACAAAAGCATCACAAGCCAAACCTCCTTCAACAATCAAAACCTATCTTCTTCTACCACAAACCAGTCGAATCCGCCTTCAACCTTCTTCGCCCTTTTCCATCCTTCACCGCACAAACAGAGGTTTCCTTCAATCGAAACAAAACCCAACATCAACCACCCTTCCCCGATCTGAAACGCGACCACCCTCTAACCCAGAAAACCCCTTTCTCCTTCATCTTCATCCTCAACACATCGCGATGACTTGAGGGAGATCTGAGATGAAAACGAAAACCGTGCGAGGGAGAAACCCACCGAGAAATACCGATCCACCGCCGCACAAGTGAGAGAAAATCTACGAAATCGCGAGTGAGAGAACGAAACTGAGATATGGCGAGATGACGGAAACGATGTGGATTTCATCGTCGTTGTTTTGAGTTGGCCACTGAAACGCGATTTTGATGTGGCGGTATTTTTGCTCCTCATTTCATTTATCTATTTTTTCCTTTCTTTATATTTTTGTACTATTGTTATTAATTAAGGTTGATTAGGATTCAGATATTACTTGCTTTTCTTTTTTTATTTTTTTCATTTATATTTCATTTGTATTTATTAATATTTGTGTTTTAGTAGAATTAGGGTTTAATCTTAGTTGGGCTATAGGCTATGTCATTTCTATCCACACTCCCAATTTGTTTTTATAACCCAAGACTATTTAACTTTTCTACTCATGTTTTAGGTTTATGTCTATTTAATTTAATTTTGGTAGTAATAACTTATTTGTTTTGATTACTAAAATATTCTAAAAAATAAAAGGGTTAATTATTTATTCCTCGGTTTCTTTTTTTTTTTTTACTTTCTTTTACTTGTAAATTATTAGTATTAAAAAATACCATGATATTTTAATTATGCTAAATTGTTAGACATGTTGTATCCTTCATATTTAATTTTATCATTTGTCTAAGTTTAACTTGTCTTTATCTTTGTTAAATTTTGGGTCCCTTTGTTACCATGTCTTTGTTGATACCTTGTATTAGATTGTTGGGTTATATCCGAGGAAGGTGGATGTTGTTGTTGACTTGTCGTCATTTCACTTGTCATTCGTGTTATATCTTAGCATTCTCCTTTCAAACTAATTAATTTGTGAAAGAACTAGAGCTCCGGAGTCTAGCACTCCGCACATTCTAGAACGAACTACAACTGGTCTAGCCCCACGCGTATTTGTTTCGTTCACTCTTTCGTTATTAATCGCATCAATTTCTAAACGTATAAAAAAACAATTATCATTTTATTAAATTAAATTACGAAAACAGAACTCCGGAGTATAGCATTCCGCACATTCTGGATTGGACCGCAACTGAGCTAGCCCCACGCAATGTGTTCAATCACCATTCGTATATCAAAATATTCAAATCATTTTATTAAATTAAATTAGGAAAACAGAACTCCGGAGTCTAGCATTCCGCACATTCTGGATTGGACCGCAACTGGGCTAGCCCCACGCGATGTGTTCAATCACCATTCGTATATCAAAATATTCAAATCATTTTATTAAATTAAATTACGAAAACAGAACTCCGGAGTCTAGCATTCCGCACATTCTGGATTGGACCGCAACTGGGCTAGCCCCACGCGATGTGTTCAATCACCATTCGTATATCAAAATATTCAAATCATTTTATTAAATTAAATTACGAAAACAGAACTCCGGAGTCTAGCATTCCGCACATTCTGGATTGGACCGCAACTGGGCTAGCCCCACGCGATGTGTTCAATCACGATTCGTATATCAAAATATTCAAATCATTTTATTAAATTAAATTACGAAAACAGAACTCCGGAGTCTAGCATTCCACACATTCTGGATTGGACCGCAACTGGGCTAGCCCCACACGATGTGTTCAATAACCATTCGTATATCAAAATATTCAAATTATTATTTTTAAATTAAATCACGGAAATTGAACTCCGGAGTCTAGCATTCCGCACGTTCTAGAATGGATTGCAGTTGGGCTAGCCCCACGCGACGTGGTTCATTCGCCCTTTCGTTTAAAATACCTTAACAAAAGTCAAACACTTTTCTCTAAAAAACGAACACTGTTTAAATCTTTCTATCTCGCAAATAAGCTAGCGCTTCAGCCTCCTATCGCGAGCAGATAAGCCAACGCTTAGCAGTAGAAATCATTTTCAAACAATCGTTCAATAAAAAAACACAAACCGTAGTCGCACGAACTACGAAGCTCTGACTTTCCCATTGCACAGGGGAATACGTAGGCACGAGGATTTTAATCCTTCGCGAGCACAATAATAAAAAACTTAACATTTCCCCATAACCAATAATAACTAAAACATTTCCTTAAAAGCAATCTTAATCATTAAAAGAAGACAATAATAACAAGTTAACATTTAAGCGCAAATTAGACTAAGAGGTTCCCGTTGGGTACAACGGACGTGAGGGGTGCCTAACACCTTCCCTTTGCGTAACTGACTCCCGAACTTAGATTAGTGGTTTCGTAAACCATTTCTTATCCTTTATTTAGGTTGTGTCTATATCTTCCTTTTCTCTTGTAGAATAAATAGAATGAGGTGGCGACTCTGTTGTTTGTTTTAGGATCGTATTTTCGAGGTACGACAAACACCACCTCCACCACGAACAAAATCATGTTTGTCACCACCAACCATACCACCCTACACCGAGAAACACCACTAAAGCCTTTGAAGGAGAGGAAGCCGTCGCGGATTCTGAAAGTGGGAGAGGAGCGTCGTTTCGTTTTGGGGAAGACGAGGGATACTGTCGTTTCACAAATCCCATTTATTCTTTTTGTTTATATTTTTTAACCCTTTTATTTATTCTTTTCATTTTGGTTTTTTTTTAAACAGGTTTTGTTATGGTTGCAGGTGGGCTTTGAAGCCCATTTTCAGTTTACTTATACACCATTTGCAACCCCTTGGTCTTTGTTTAGTATTTCATGTGATATTGAGATGATAATTTTTTATTTTATTCTTAATTAGTTTTTTTATAATAACTCTTAGTTTTTTTATAACTAATACTTGTTTAGTTTTAGGGATTAGTTTTTTTAGAGTCTTAATTGTTTTTTTTACTTTAGAATTTTGCTTAAATTATTGATTTTTGTTGCCAAGTTTTGTTAGATTTTTTTGGGTTACTAGAATTTTCGATATTAATCGTCACTAATGCTCTCGTTAACTTTATTGCTTACTTGCTAGAACATAGTTTGAATTAACTTTGTGGATTAATTTGGATGAACCTCTGAGGATACTTTGGTTGATCGCGTGAATCTTTTGATATCTTTCTTGAGTTACTTTTGGCACGTATTGAAGAGGCAACGGACTTTCTCCGTTAGGTATCACCGAAACTCGTTCACAACTTTATTCTAATATTAATGTCATATTTACTCTTGTATGATTTATACTCACATTTCGACCATAAATTGGTAAGTAAAATAAAAATAAACGTGATCACCTTAAAAATAATTTCAAAAGATAATTTAATTTCTTGGTTCAACGCCAAGTAAATACATTTGAAGCACGTAAACATTTCGCACACACGTAAGTCGGTCATTTTTATGATCGCCATCTACACCACCTTACGCGTCTAAATTAATTGACGAGGATCTGAACTTCAGAATCTAGCATTCTGCTGGTTCTTTAATGAACCACTCTTGAGGCTAGCCTTCGAGTTGTGTTTCGTTTACTCCTTCATTTCTAAATCATTAAACCCTAAAGCATCCAAAACAAAAACGTCTTAATTCACAAATCAAATAATGGAGGAACTGGATTCTGGAGTCTAGCACTCCATATAATCCTTGAATCAAATCACTCCTTGGCTAGCCCCACACGACGTGGTTTATTCACCCTCTCGTTCCTAAAACACAAAAACTTTTAAATTAATTATACGAAGAACTAAACTCAGGAATCTAGCATTCCTCGGGTTGTTGAACTGAATTACTCCTAAAGCTAGCCTTCGGGTTGTAATTCATTCACTCTTTCGTATTCAAAACAATTCAACAGCCTTAAAGGATTAGACATGGTTCATATCCATAAGAAAGGTATCTTTTCTATCTCCACAAACACAAATCAAATATTACAAACAATTATTCTCAAAGGAAGAATGTGGCATTGCTTGTCGATCCTCGTATCTAAGTTTAAAGCTTCTTTCGATTTCTCTTCCTCAAATGTTTGTGGTGGAATAGGTGAGATACCTCCCTTAAAGATGACGACTTGTCTCTTTCTTTTCAAATACAATTTAAAACTTACCAACCATCTAAATCATTTTATAATTAATCAGTGAAGGAACTGAACTCAAGAATCTAGCATTTCTCGGGTCCTTGAATGAAATCACTCCCGGGCTAGCCCCACGCGTTGTGGTTCATTCGCCATCTCGTTTAAAACACCTTAACAAAGGTCAAACACTTTTCTCTAAACGGACATTGTTTAAATCTTTCTACCTCACAAACAAGCTAGTGCTTCAGCCTCCTATCGCGAGCATATAAGCCAACTCTTAGTAGTTAGAAAACATTTCAAACAATTGTTCATTAAACAACACAAATCGTAGTTGCACGAACTACGAAGCTCTGACTTTCCCATTGCAGAAAGGAATATGTAGGCACTGGGATTTTCATCCTTCGCGAGCACAATAACAAAAAATTTAAACTATGTCCTCGTCATATTCACAATAATAAAAATTTCAACCTTTCCCCATCACAAATAATAATATCCCTTTAATAATCGATCTTAATAAAACAATCATTAAAAGAAGACAATAATACAAGTTAACATTTAAGCGCAAATTAAACTAAGAGGTTCCCATTGAGTACAACGGACGTGAGAGGTACTTAACACCTTCCCCTTGCGTAACTGACTCCCGAACTTAGATTAATGGTTTCGTTGACCATTTCTTATCCTTTATTTAGGTTGTGTCTATATCTCCCTTTTCTTTAGTTAGAATAAATAGAATTAGGTGGCGACTCTGTTGTTGTTTTAGGATCGTATTTTTCGAGGTACGACAGCTGGCGACTCTGCTGGGGACTACTAATGCCTTGTTCATAAGAGAGTCAAGCCTAACTTAGGATAGTTTGCGCTCGTTTGCTAATTTGTTACTAATTGTCCTCTTTATTTACTATTGCTATTTTATATGCTCGTCTATTGCTTCCTTCTTTATTATATTGCTCATTATATTTTCCTGTTGGATCTCGGAACATCACGGGTATGACCTTGCACTTGAGCTTTGGAAAAAGAAGAGGGAACACCTAGGTTAGATTTGGTAGTTATTAGTGTTAGTCTCCAAGAACTCGTTTCTTGAGGGCCTAGCATGAAAGCTCCCCCAGATAGTTAGACTTTTCTTAAATCTTGTCGCAACGCAGCTAGCCTGTCGCGTGACTTGATTCGCGAAAGGGCTGTGACTCTGGGACCCCTAGAACCAGTTTCAAAATTGGTAGTTATGTAATGTTATTCTCTAAGGGCTCGCCCCTTCGTGGGCCTAGCATGAGAACTCCACTCAAGGTAGACCTTATTGTCATTATCGTCACAATGCAGCCAGCCTGCGGCGGGGCGTTAGTACGATAAACGTCTGTGACATTGAGTATCCTTATACCATCATAGTAGAAGCTACCCTGTGAGTGGGCTTTATGGGTAAAAGAATTTAGAACTCTCCACTTAAGGCTTACCAGTTAGGATATTCCAAGTTATTTGTGATACCTTGGATCCGACATCTTTCCTTCATATTCCAACTCTGGAACTGATTGTATTTGTGATTCTGAACATTGCATTCATTCGCATATCATTTGCATTTGCATTTGCGTTACATATCATCTCCCAACAATCCAACTCACACGTGTCTTATTCTCCGACAGTCAATTGTACTCGATCAGTCACCAAGGAAAGATGGACCAACTTGAGTAGGAAAACATAGAGCTTAGAGAAGAAGTCACTACTTTGAGAAACCATATGGGAATATTCTCGACTACGATGAAGACTATAGTAGACAACCTTGTGCAAGAGAAAAATGAAATCCAAGAAGATATTCACAACTTGAAGAATGGTAAAGGACAACTGATTTCTTTGATCCAAGATCTGGTCATTTTTCAGCATCAGCCAAATTCTACTTCTACTCGCCAGCAACGTCAGAATCAGTGGAGATCTCCAAACAGTCCTGAAGGAGCAACCCACTAGTTTGACCCAATCCCGATGAACTACAGTCAATTGTGGTCTTATTTTGCTCGGAACTCAATGATGACACCCAGAAAGACCAGAGCCATGAGGTCTCGCCCTCGTTGGTTCAATCCAAATACATGTTGTGAGTTTCATGGTGGAGTACTGGGGCATCCGATTGAAGAGTGCAAAGATTTCCAGGAAAAGGTTCAAGAAATGATCGACTACGGGGTGTTGACCTTCAATGGAGGAAGCCCATTTGTGGACGGAGTGCCTTTGTGCTGATAAAAACTCAAGAGAATCATGTCTGAGTCAGTTTGTTGATAAAACATGGGACCAGTTCCTCAATGCACATGATCGCTCGATGCTCTAGAGTTTATCTTCTCTGATGTTTAGCTCACTCACTACTTTTCATATGCATTTTTCTTTGTTTGTTAACGCATTTGTTTTTGGCATGTAAGAACTTATTTGTTTTGAATGATTAATGCAATGAGTATGTTTGTCTTGAAGTAGTCCATTCGTATTCACTCATATTGCTCTTTCTACTTTTATAATGCCAACATTATCCCATCTCCTGCTTAGGAGGAGAATTGGATGGAGGATGACGAAATTAAAATGCAAATTCTCTAGTTGAATGTTTTTGATTAAAACCCTATTGATGATGTACAGGCATTTTTTCAAATCCCCAAACACCGGAGAAATAAGGAGTTAGTCGCTAGTCAACCACTTCGAGCCTAGAAGTAGGAGTTTATTTTAGATAATTCAAAACCTTTAAACTTAACCTGGGGCAGGGTAGTGTTCAGTTAATCTGGTTACACATTCAAATCATTAGATGAAACATCCTATCAAGGAATCCACTACAACCAACTACTTGACAGTCACAACTTTCAGCCTTCCAAAAAAAAGAGAAAAAGGAAAATAAAATCCCACTGAGTCAAACCTACAAAAATACTTAGACACAAAAAAGATCAATAGAATAAGTCAATCATGAGAGGTCCTCAAATCCTCAACTTCAAGCAGATAAGATTTAGTGACCACCATACCAAAATCAAAGGGGTCACCAATATCCAGGGAGGACAAATAAGATGACTATCATTTCAAGCAAACCTTGGATCTTCATCTTCACTACAAAACCACCAAAACAAATGTATATGTCAATTTAGCTGAACATAGGATTGGAGAACATCACGGAGAATGGGTGGGCACCAAATAAATTTTAAGCCTTTATCCTTTGTTTCTAAGAACCGTGAACCAACCCACATTACAACCCTCAAAAGTCCTAATTGAAGTAGGGTTTATTTCGAAAGCACACTCGATGAGATATTCTTTCTTGACTCCTATGAGCTATGCTCAAAATTTGTGTTGGTTTTATAAAAAAATGAATATCACATCCTAGTTAGTGATTCGGTCACAGGCTATTTTGAAAATCATTTCAAAAACAATAAAAAAAACTTCGAAACAAACATGTGGGTTGCATTAGCAGTCTCAACATTAACATTTTGCTTGTTAGCATTTGCTTGATATCATAGAAGCCTATGTATGAGTACCAGTGATGAGCTTAATATTTTGAGATTTGAAACTCTGATGAGTAGTTGAACAACCATTTCAGAGAATGATCATCCCCAAGAGCATGTTGCTTGAAGACTTTGCTAGACAGGGGCAGGTTGCTTGAAGATTTTGCTAAATAGGGGCAAGTTGTTTCCCATTTTATTACTTACACATTCTGATCATCCCTAAGAGGACACGTATTGAAGACTCATTTGTGCCAAATACAGTTAATCTGAGGCAGTTACGTCGAGATTCGACAAAATCTCTCCAAGATTTTGAAGACACTGGGACATTTTGAATGTCAAGTCTTCTATAAAATCCTCTTGAGATGATCTCTTCTCACAAACCATTTCGTGGGTGCATGACCACATGTTTCCCTAAGCAAGACGCTCTCGCGATCTTCCTTGCAAGTATCTCCAGATGATGAGTCTGTACGCCAGATTGCTATGATGTGTTAGGTGCATGACTCAGTATTTTCTGATGGATTTCTTTTACTACTTAGTGCTTCCCAATGAGATACTAAGTTTATTATCCCCAATTGAGCCTTGATTCAAGCTTCTCCAACTGAATGTGATTTTCTCCCCCAACGGAGTACAAATTTATTTCATCCTAAGCAAACATAGTTTGTATGTTTATTTCCTTCTGATGGACATTGAAGTTAGAAGATTTGCTTGGGTTTATTTCCCGATTGAAGTATCTTTCTCTCCTCAAAGAGATTTGAGCTTTGTAGCAGGACGTTATTCCATGGATGGCTATCTACCATATCTTCAGTGATTGCGCACACTGTGACGAGATTGGTCAAGTATTCGTTTGTTGTGATGTTTTTTTTTTCATCACCAGTTTATCTCTTGTGTCTGTTTTGTCTGTTTGTCAGCATAAACATAACACATATACATACATGTACATCATAATTGAATTCATATTCATATTCATGTTGCATTCATTAATGCATACTACCTTCACCTTGGTCGTGTTTATCCCCAAGCAATGAGTTTCCCCTTCAATAGGGTTGTCAGCCTTAGGCAGAAAACATACGATCTTTCTAATTCCCCACTGAGCTTTACCCTCATGGAAGAATTTTTGCTTTAGTTCTCCTTTCCACACTTGGATAGGATAAATCCCCAGTTAAGTTCATTCCTCACGGTTTAGTGTCTTGCTTGACAATTTCTCTCCAGCTCATTACTGGATTGAATTCGGTCTTTGACAATTCTGATGATTTGAATTTCCATATGGAAAAGGCAATTATTTTGCACCTTTGAATACTCTGTCTCCTAGAAGGAATTTATTAAAGATTCCCCAGTGAAGACAAACTTTGTTCTCCAGCAGTGTTGCTGCAACATTCTCTTGGAGTACTTATACCTGACAACAAGTGACAGTCTCTTTACTTGAGAAGCTTGTTCTGTCCATGGATTTCCTAGTGAATCGACAAATGGAAGTCTCTTTTTCGAATAGTTTGTTCATACCCAGAGGTTATTGTTTGCCAAATGGCATCTCTCTAAGACACAGTGAGAAGCTTGGTATGAACTACTTTTTCAAACAAATGGCATCTCTCCAAGACACGGTGAGAAGTTTGTTGTGAATTTCTAATTTCCGTCAAATGGCATCTCTCCAATACACGTTGAGAAGTTTGAGTGTGAAGTTATTTTCCATCATATGGCGTCTCTTTCAAAAGAATGAAAGTATGGTGAGGGTTCTATCAAATGTCGTCTCTCCAAGACACGGTGAGAAGTTTGGTATAAACTTATTTTTTCAAGCAAATGGCATCTCTCCCAGACAAGGTGAGAAGTTTGTTGTGAATTTCCAATTTCCGTCAAATGGCATCTCTCCCAGACAAGGTGAGAAGTTTGAGTGTGAAGTTGTTCTCCATCATATGGCATCTCTTTCAGAAGAAGGGAAATATGGTGAAGTTATCGTTCAAGCAAATGGCATCTCTCCGAGACATGGTGAGAAGTTTGCTGTGAATTCTTGTTTATCAAAAAATGACATCTTTCTAAACCTCGACAGAGGGTGTTTTCTTTTATGATCTCAACAGTTGCATCCTTAGTTAAATCACGACAGAAGATTTGGCAACGGGTGTGTCCTTAGTTAATACTCGACAGAAGATTCCTAGCATACCTCAACAGAAGGTATTTCTTTCTTAGATTCTCTGGTAATCTCAACAGTAGATCTCCAGCAGACTTCAACCGAAGATGTTTTCCTTCCAGGATCTCGACAGTAGATTTCTGGTTCATTTTGATACCTCGACAGAAGGTATTTATTTCTTAGATTCTCTGGAAAATCTCGATAGTAGATCTCCAAAAGACTTCAACAGAAGATGTTTTCCTTCCAGGATCTCAACAGTACATTTCTGGTTCGTTTTGATACCTCGACAGAAGGTATTCCCAAATGATGTACTAAATCTCAGCCGAAGACTTCTCTGGTGGGATTTTTCCAAGGACTTCATCTTGGGACTTGTAGACAGTTGTCGTCCGGCTTCGCTCAAGAGAAAATTCCTCGTGTGGATTGTACTCAAGAAATGTGTGGCTAATCCCTAGTAGCGTCATTTTTCTTTCCCAGTAGAGTTGCGGCATCTGTCTTGCATTTTTACATTGCATATCATATCATTCCATCTGTATTTTCGGTCAAAATTTTTAGGTATTCAGATATTTAATCCTCTTCCACCTTGAATGTCAAAAAAAAAATCTTTGTTACTTGTACATTCAAGTTCATGATGATTAAATAGGGGCAGCTGTCATACCCTAAATTTTGACCAAAAATTTTCTAAAAATATTTGCATTCATCTGACGCATCTTCATCGAAATATTAATAATCAATTATTTTTCATTTTTAAGTTAAACATCTCATTAATCATTAATCATGCATGTTTTCCAGTTATTTTATTTTATTATTATTATTATTTATTTATTTTTGTCTTGATTTTGTTTTTATCTTAGATTTTATTTCAATTTCAAAATAGGATTTTGTTTCATTTTATAATTTGTTTATTTTTATTTTTATTTCTTAGTCAAATATTTATCTCAAACTATTTAGACTTAGTTAGTTCAATTTCAATACTAGTTTTAATTCAATTCATGTTTTATTTAGTTGATTAGGTTTCTATTAGTTAGTCTAAATTCATTAGGTTTATTTTCTAGTCTAATTTATATTTAGTTTTTTTTTAATTAGTTTAAGTTTCTATTTAAGTTTAATTTTTTAGAGTTTGATTTTTATTTTAATTAGATTTAAGCCAGTTTGGTTTCAATTTAAGATTCATTTTTAAATTAATTTTAGGATTAGTTTTAGAAACAAATATTTTAGTTTAATTTTATTTAGGTTAATTTATTAGTCTTTTTTTTATATAATTATTTTGTTATAATCCAAATGGACACTTAATCTTACACCAATTTAGTATTTTGTTTCCTGCATAAAATAAAGGACTTTGTCTACATTAATGCAACAACAAGCATAGCTGCACAACTACCTGAACCATTGACCAAGCAAATACTACAGCCTGTAGCAATTTGACAATTCACCAAATTAGCAAAAAAAAAAACTGCATACAAAAAAAGGTGAAGGTGAAGGTGGACAAGTCATTAAAAGATAGCACAGAGAGAGCTGTAAAAAGGAAAAAATTGAGAAAAGGAGTGGGAGTCACGTTTAAAAAGGAGGAACAGAGAAAACAAAAGGGGACCTCATCTATCTCTTCCGCAAAACGCGGCCCCTCACCGCACATCTTCTTCACCTTCAAAATTACATACTCACTTACCTCTTTTAATCATCATCTTCCTTTTCATCTCCAGATCCCAATAACAACAACACTTCCACGGAAATTGAAAGAGGCTGCAAAGTCGTTGCTGATATCGTTGTTTCCAAATTCAAACACGTTATTTCACTTCTCGAGAAAACCAGAACAGGTCACGCTCGTTTCAGATACGAACCAACAACAAACCTCAGGCAATTGTGACTCTTCATCACTTCAACACCACATACCATTTTGTTGCAAGATACTTGCAGAAAAGTGGAAGAAGATGAATCTTTTCCTTTGATTTTCTTCTTCTAAAACCAAACACCATATAATACTTACCTTCCAATACATCACGCATCTGCATTTTCCTATCTATTTTCAAATATACAGTAACCATTCATGTTTTTTTCTTCTCAACTAAACTCATCATCCACCACTAAACCGCACCTTCCATCTTAGAACACACCATCGCATGAAGCTGCAAACGAAGGAGGAAAGGCAAAACACAGAAGGATCGGTTTTTGACCTTAAAAAACCGCTCGCCCTCCTTCATCTTTGAACGACCAACCACCCAACGTTACCTCACAGAACACCGCCGATAACCTTCTTTCGAAACCGAATCTTTCGTCTTCTCAACACTCAACCACCATTGACATCAACACTCAACTACCACAACCGCACCACTTTCACCAACAGCATCACTGAAGCATTCAGAACTTCATATCCTTGACCGACCTAAAACCATTTCACAGCAAGCCATTACCCGACGGAACTATCATAATATTAAACCCATTCATAACCGAGACAGAGAGATTGAGTAAATAAGAAGAGTACAATCAAGCCGAGAACGACAAGAATGCATAGAGAACAGATAGATCTGAGAGAGTGAAGCCGAAATCTCAACCACACTGTAAACACCCCAAATTTTCCCTCACCCATTCACTCCAGGGCTTGTGACATCCTCATATGCATAAATCCAATCATAGCATCTCATACCACATTTTTTGATTCACTACATTGGTTCATAGTCATCTGCATCTAGGGTTTGTGATCTGAGCCATCCCTGAGCCATTTGAGCCACTCCAAAGGTCATCAATCATCTCAAGAGGGTCCATGTATGTTCAAGCATCATATTATATCCCCTCAAAGTCAAGAATGTCAAAGAATCACAAGAACTGAGAATGGCATGGAAGCAGAGCCAGGTTTGACTACACAGATGACCTAGAATTAGGGTTTTGGTTTCAAAGGCCATAACTCCAAATTTTTTGGTCATTCTTGTTTCTATTGGTCTCTATATGGTATAGGGATCATGCATATCAATTTTCATGAAGAAATTCAATGGGGAAGTCATCTGATCAAGGGTTGACTTTCTAAGCAAGTCAGTGCAAAATCAGGGCATCTGAGGCCCCCAGTGACCCAACCAAAGGGTGTTCATCATCATTTTGACTATGTATGATCTTTATTTGATCATGGAAGATGTTAGAAGTTCACAAAATTGAAGAATTTCAAGTCATTTGCAAAGTTGACTTCTTGGGAAAGTTGACTTTTAATGAAATTGCCATTTTGGGAAACTTTTTCAACCCTTGCTTTTTGATTCAAAAATGCTTCAAATGGAAAAACTTTGGTCATGAAAGTTGTAGAATGGATCATTCCCTTTTCAAAAAGTACAAGAACTTTTTCTAATTCATTTAGGATCAAAAGTTATGGCTTTGCAAAGTTGGGAAAAATCATTGAAATTTCACTTTTGCACAAAGAGGGAAACTTGCAATTTCACATGCCAAGCATTCTATTGACTTCAAAATGACTTCTAATCTTCATACAAACACAATGCAATGCCTAAAATTCAGATTGGCCCAAGAAATTTCTCATTTTTTCATGCCTTGATGTCCAAGTATCATAAGCCATTTTTCATAAAAATCACAAAGAGGGAAGTTTTGCAAGAAGGTTTCCTTTGGTTTTGTTTGGTCTCTAATCATTATCAAAGTGTCATAACAACATTATGTGATGCATTTTGCTGCATATTTCTTAAGAGATGTCACATGTTCATGGCCAAAAGTCACAAAATGTCACAAGTTGCAAAGTTGCAGAACATGTGAGATCTCACCCTTCATCCATTCCAGCTCACATCAACTGATCCAAGAGTCATCCTTGAACTCAGCTGATGCAGTACAAGCCAGAAAATCAGCTCTGCCACAGCCCATGCCTCAAGTACACCTAACCATGACTTTTTGCAATTTCTCCCATGCTTTTGGAATAGTGCCCAGCAGCCTCTACTAACCTGCTCCACAGCCTACTCAAACTTTATGGGAGTGATATAGCAGCTCATTTGGCATTGAAACAAGACACAATCCAACTTGCACAAAAATCTGTCACAAACTTCTTCTCTGAATTTTTCTTCACACAGCCATCAAACTTCACTTGTTTTTTCACCAACAAGTCACAAATCACCCTTAGAACAAAAACCACCCCCTGAAACAGCTGGAAACATCACACACAAAGACTTTCATTTCTGCTACACCAGAGCAAAACAGCCATAATCTGCCACTTCACAAGTTTTCTAAGCTTCATTCCATCATCAGGAGGATCATTGGAGCTTGTTTGAAGCAAAGGGCTGGCCAGAAAGTTCCACAGTTCAAAGCTCCAGTTCAGGTATCATCAAGAACATTTTTTTTAGAAATGAAATCTCTTGTTATAGGATGATAGAGTTTGTTTCACTCATCATGTTAAGCTTTGAAATACTGAAAATGGTTGAGAAATGAGTGTTTATGCATGTTTTGAAGTTTTTGCAGTGTTCTTGATTTTGCTCAAATCTTGTTGCTGATGCATTATAAATGTGATCTTATGATTGATTCATGTTTGGGGTGGGTAGAGGATGAAACCTGGAGAGTTAAAGCACTTAGAACAGCCTAAGGAATGAGCCTGGTTATGCATTTTTGGAAAAAAAACAGCATAATGAATCGATTCATTCTAGCTTGAATCGATTCATTCTGTTGAATGGTTCCTGGATTTCGCAAAATGAATCGATTCATCCCATTATGAATCGATTCATGCTGTTCTGTTTTCTCAAAAAAATTGATCATTATGAATCGATTCATCCCATTATGAATCGATTCATTCTTCTGTTAACCAATTATAATTCATTTTGTTTGTATTTTATTTGCATGAATTTTAAAAAAATAGCAAAACACTTTGAAAAATTCTGAAATTTTTTGTCAAACATTTCTTTAATTTTCAGAACCCAAAAATATTTTTATTTTTATATTTTGCATTAAAAATTATTTTTAAATTATTTAAATGTTTATTTTTAATTAGTTAATGAAAATTAATTAATTAAAAATACATTTAACTATTTAAAAATCACAAAAAAATTCACATTGCGTTTTAAAACATTTAGAAACATTATAAAAATCTCAAAACAAATTTATTTTTGGTTCTTGACCTATTTTGACAATTTTCATTGGAATTAAATTTGTTTAAAAGCAATATTTTGATTCAAACTTGGAAAAATCCATTCTGCCTAACCATTGAGAGTTTGATGATGGTTCTTCTTGCATTGCATCCTTCATGGCATGTGGTTTATAGGATAAATTTGGTTTGAATTGATCTTGAATTTTCAATTTTTTTGGTATTTTTCTTTGTGAGGTACCCCAAAACCCTAGTAATCTTAGGAAATTCATAACTTTCACTAGGTTAAGAGTTAGATCCCCTCCTTTGGGCAGTGAACTTGTATAGGTCTAGGGTATCTTTGAATGCATTTTCAAATTTTTATCATGATGTTTGCTTCTGGTTTTGAATTTTGTTTTGTGCATTGATCATAAACCCTAATTTGTGCCCTCCTTTGCATCCATTTCTCATTTGCTTGCATCCATTGACTTGTCATGACATTTTGTGCATCCATATGACATATAAGACATCTTAGGACATATTAGAATCATGTTTGATCATTGCATCTTTCATTTGCCATGTTATGCATTCATATCATTTCATAAACTTTCATGAACTTTCATGGTTCAAAGCATGCTTCATTTGCATCCTCATCCTTGTATGATCATCCACAACTCTTGACATGTGTTTGCATCACCTCTTAGCATCATTTGCATCATGTGTATGATTCTGAATTTGGCCTTTGCCCATCCATATGCATTGTTTCATCTCATGCCTTCCCTTATGCATCTTGTACTAACTTTTCAGGTTAATGGTAAGTTTGCTTGGGAGGTGAATTTGCCTTCACATCCTACCTCTTCTCACCTCATCATTTTACATCCTTGCTGCATTTTTACTTGTCTTTGAGTGAGCTTGCTCGCTTGTGCCTCTTTTCCCTCCTTTCTCTTCTCATCTCATCCCTTTTCTATCTTGCTTCTCCTTGGTGGCTTCCTTGAAGATTTCTCCTCTTAAGCCTCACAAACCCTAGGACTTCCAAGCATGATAACATTTTAAGATTGTTTAGTCCCCCTTAGACTCTTTCCTTTGAGTTTTCTTTGAGTCTTCTCTTCTCACCTCATAATAAAGGACTAAACCCTAAAGGTCTTAAGGCTTTGTGATTAAGCTTATGCCTGCATCCTTCTATTAGGATGGAGTGTATAACTTTAATCCTAAGTGTTAAACCCTTAATGTGTTTAAATCCTTTAATCAATCCATCTAATAATCATCAAGACATCAAGCTTGTAACTTGGGCCTTGCATTAGGGTTCTAATTCTTCCTTAATTGGTTTAGAAGGACTAACCCTAGTGTTAATGGACAAGTCCCCCTCAAGTTGTATTACCAACCATAAAACTCACTTCTTCATCTTATCATTAACTAAAATCCACTTAATAAAGGCTTTGTTTTGTCATGAGGTTAATCCCTAATCATGGATTAAGTTGAGGAGTCTTCCTCAGCTTAAATGCTCTCATCTATTATCCTTCTATTAGGATGGTGTAATGAGTCCATTCAATCCTTGATTATGGCTTAAACTCATTACTTAACACTAAACAAAAACAACAAAAACATCTAATTAATTACAAGTAGGTTAATGATCTTAACCCTACACCATGGTAACTAAGTGTGAGATGCTGACTTCACACTTAAGGTATTCTCATTACCCCTAATCAGAGGGAAGATGTGATGAGTTTACTAACCCTTGGTTTAGGCTTAAGCTCATTAACTTATGACAAACTTTCAAAAGCAATAAAAAATTGAAAACACAAAAACAAACAATAATCGTCTCCTCCGGGATTCTTTTTCTCACCTCATTCACTCACAAACGAGAACTCGCTTCTTCCGTCTAATGCAAGACAGTTAGCACCTGAGCCAGACAGGTCATACACTTGAGCATAGATAAGCAAGCAGTTCACAAGTCAATTCATCCTTCAGTCTCTTTGGGTCGAACTACGGTGTTCTGACTTCCTCATTGCACGAGAGGATACGTAGGCATAACTTAACAGTTATCGAACAAAAGTCTCTGTATATTCCCCCTCCTTCCAGCAACTATTCTTTAAGCCTCATGATCATGAGCATACTCTTTCCTCACACTGACACTTCACTTATACACTTCATATTTCTTTTACACTAACACTTGCATTCTTTCTAGCTTTGATACACAAATTGCACTGACACTACCCCTTTAAAACACAAATCTTTTAAGCGTGGATCCCGTCGAGTACGACGGACAATCTGGGTGCTAATACCTTCCCAGGTTGTAACCAACCCCCTTTCTCAGTCTCTCTGGTTCGCAACCGTCTTATCCATATCTTTCTAGGTCTATGCAGCATTGCCTTTCCTCCGGGATAAAAATGCCTAGCTGGCGACTCTTTTCATTCCCTGTGAGTTCACTCCTGTGTGTTCTCACATCCTCCTTTCGCCGACCGTTCGCGTCTGTACCCCATTTGAGCCCAGTCTCATCCTTTGGGAGCGACAGCTTAGCGACTCTGCTGGGGATATTTATACTGTAACCAGGGCTTCTGGTTCTTTTTGTGGGTTCCTCCTAGCGCTTGATTTATTTGTGTTCACTGGGGTGTTATGTGCTATTTGTGTTTGTATATTTTATTTATTGCTTTATGTACAATTTTGTTTATTGCTTTCTTTATAGCTTTATATACATCATACTGTCATACTATTCTGGCTGGATCTGTTGTTTCTGTTTTGGTGGGTGGGGGTTCTACTGAGAGTTAAGGTCCTATACATGGGACCTGAGTGACACCTAGGCTAGAGTGGTTCATGTTCTTTCCCATTCCATTTCGGTCTGGTGCGGGAATATGAAACACGGTTCAGATGTGGGTTTCTTCTTGAGAACTTTGTGCTACAGATTTCCTGTAGTGCTAGGGCTATCTGGGAAGCCTGCTAAGTCTGGATGACCTTTATTATGACCTTCAGAAACTGAGGAGAATTAGTGGAGGATTTTTTTATGGTTATTGTAAACATTGTACCTCCGGGTTATAAGTGTTTACACTTCTCATAACTGATCCAAGTCTGAGGATCCTTGTTTTAGAACACTACCTGTGAGGGGGTTGGGCTGTTTACAGGTTTGCAGGAACCCATGACCTCAACATACCCTCATTACCAGTGTAGTCTTATGTTTTGATCTGGTCTCTATGATCCTGGAGTTCTTCAACCTTTGGTTCTCGGTTACTATTTTGGGTTATTATGCAGATCTTGTGGTTACAGACACTCGATTCTTGGTCCGGCATTCCAGATTCCAGGCAGTTTCCAGCTGTGATCCCATGTCTTTGCATCTTTTGCATTATCATTTTTCATTTCGCATTTGCATCAGCATTGCATTTCCTTCTTCCAGAGAGCTCATCCTTCCTCTTTTGTCCATGACCAGCCAGCTGATTTCCCTGTACTCAGTTTGAACAAGTGGTCACAATTAGAAGACGACAGAGTGTGTGAAGCTAGAATGAACAGTGTCAAAAGTTAAGAAGGGTCAGTTTGAAAGCCGTCAGTAGCTATGTCAGAGAACAACCGTCAGAATGTTGAGTTTCCACCTGGTTTCACTTCAGTGACCAATCCTCTGTATGGTCTTTCTCCTGATGAGGATCTTCCACAAGTGAGCAATCTTGCTCAAGCTCAACCTGTACAGACCCCGATCGTGAATCAGAATGTACCTGAACCATCTGCTGTCCGAGGTGGACCTTCATCTTCTTCTGATTCTACAGATTATCAGAGTTTTGCCTTCCCTATGCCAGATTTCCAAGGGGCAATCCCTCGTGCGAAAACCAAGGATCCACGAGCTATTGATCCTGCTGAAAGGTTTCGTGTGTTGGAGGAGCGACTCAAAGCCTTATCGGATCCTGATGCCTTTGGTTTTGATGCTCTAAACATGTGTTTGGTGCCTGGTCTTGTCATTCCTCTAGATTTCAAGACTCCGAAGTTTGAAAAATACACTGGTGTCAGTTGCCCGAAGCGTCATTTGGTGATGTTCTGTAGAAAAATGACTTCTTATGCCTGCAATGATAAGTTGATGATTCACTGTTTTCAGGACAGTTTAAGTGGGGCATCTTTAAGTTGGTACATGGATTTGGAAAGCAGTCATATCCGATCTTGGAATGATTTATCCAGAGCTTTCGTAAAGCAATACCAGTACAATATGGACATGGCGCCCAATCGCACGCACTTGCAGAGCCTATCCCAGAGGAGTGGTGAATCTTTCAGAGAATGTGCACAGCGGTGGAGAGAATTGGCAGCCCAAGTGCAACCACCACTTTCAGACAGAGAATTAATTGACCTGTTCGTGGGCACCTTGCAGGGTCCATACTTGGAAAGAATGAGTAGCATTGGGATGACAAGCTTCTCTGATTTGATGATAGTTGGAGTACGCATTGAGAGCCTGCTCAAAAGTGGAAAGATCCAGGACTTTTCGAATATCCCAACTAGTGAAGGTGAGTCTGTTATTAGCTCCCAAGAGGAAGAATGGAATGACGTCAGTGCAGTCATGGCAAATATCGAATATTCTAGAACAACATCTTCTAAGAGATCATCTTTTCCTGAATCTGATTACTCTTACGGACATTCGGCAATGCTCAGAGCACCGTGTCAGAAACCCTGGGCTCCTCCTCGTCCAAATCTGCAATCTCATGGTCGAAGACCTCAGAATCAACTTCAGAGCCAGCCTAGGCCTCGTAACAATCTGGAAAGAAGGATTGCTCCTCTTCATCCAGTCCCCATGGCATACAGTGAACTCTTGCCACATCTAGTTCAGAGTTCTTTGGTGGTTCCTAAGCCTCTCAAGCCGTTACCAGGGCCGTACCCTCCAGGGTACAATCCTCATGAGCAGTGCGGGTATCATGGTGGATCAATGGGGCATTCAACTGAAGATTGCAAAGCTTTTCAAGCCAAAGTACAACAGTTGATCGACAAGGGCTACATCTCCTTTCCAGAAGGAAGCTTGGTTGTGCACGTCAACCTCTCGCCTGATTGAGTTCAAAGACTTCGAAGGAGCGTATCCTGATTTCGGTGGTCCAGACAAGAAGATGTCATCAGAGCTGATGATTACTGTATCCTTTTATCATTTGCATTGTAGTTTCTTTCCTGTTAGCAGCTACTTGTCTTTTAAGCAATGTTATTTTTGAATGGTAATGTTAATGTAGTGATCTTGCATTTTTGAATCAATTATGTCGCATTCGCTCATTTTTTCTTTCCTTGCATCAAAAACGAAAAATAAAAAAATTGCATCCATATACCTCCCATTTATTTCACTGTTGTTTAGCAGGTTTGAGGGAGGATGATGACAACTGAATACCCATAATTGTGCAAGGTATGCTTTCAGGGTAGAACCTGCTGACGATGTACAGGCATTGTTTCAATTCCCAAACACCGGAGATATAAGGGAGATAGACCTTCGTCAACCCCCTTTGAGCCTTGAAGTAGGAGTTCCTTTTCTAAACAAACAAAAAAAAAACTCACATTCAACCCGGGGCAGGGTAGTTATCAGTTAATTTGACCGAGCGTTCAAATTTCCAAAGGAGTGTGCATCCGAGGATCCATTACCTTTATTCATTACACCTCAAGAGGTCAAGGGACGTGAAACCACAATGGTTATCCCCCACCAACAAAGGAATGAGGTAGTCGACCCTTTCAGCAAGTAATGACAAGCCAGTGTCACACGATTTGTTCAACAAAAATCAAAGAAAAAAAAAAGAAATAAAGCCCGCTAAGTCGAAAAAATGTGTGAAAACATACGACTTAGGCAAAAGTTAGGGCATCCCGCTGGACTTCAAAATCGAAAAATTCGAAAAAAAAAAAAAAAAAGAACCAGTCCAGGCAAAAGTTAGGGAGTAAAAAAAAATGAAAGAGAATCTTCCATGAGGACAAAGTCGTGTGACCAGACACAAAGTCAGAATGGGTGACTGTTACTCCAAGAAACCTCACTGGTGCGTAAACCATCAACGTCATTGGTTCCTCAATCATTACAAAACCCTTGTGAGAAGCGAGCGCTTAAGTCGAATTAGCTGAACATAGGACTGGAGAACATCAAGGAGAATGGGTGGGCACAAATAAACTTTGAGCCATAAATCCTTCTTTCTAAAACCGTGAACCAGACCTCGTTATAACCCTTGAAAGTCCTAATTGAATCAGGTTCAATTCTGAAAGCATACTACGACAAGGTTGCGTAAACTGACTCCTAAAGGTTTGCTAATTCAGCACTACGTTTGGACTAATCGTCCATTCGTCACACACTGTCACAGCATCAAAATAAATAAATTTTCAAAAACTTGCATGTGTACTGCATTAAAATTACCATTTGTAAATGAACGGTTTTAATTGCAAGTCAGTTTGTGACACCAGGGAAGTTCCTACAAAGAGCAATCATGAGGGAACTTGATCATTCAACAATGATGACCAGAATCAAGAGCATCTTGTCAGCCTATGAATCAGGGGCATGTTATCCAGTGGCTTTGTCGACCAAGGTATCTGTCAGGGTAAAGCAAGTTCCCAAGCATCAGTTGATTGAGGAACATCATTCAAAGTCAGTTGATCAGAGCTGAATCTGCCAAACAGGGGCAGGCTACCCGAAATTTCTGTTGTCCAAGGATGAAATCTTCCAATGCCCAGTCAGAGTGAGTCAAGTCGCTGCCACGCTCATACCGGGGCAGAATAATTCCAGAGCTCACTAAGTGCAACTCTCCTCGAGAGGACATCCAAGTCCGCCATGCCAAGAATTGGATAATTAGTGGTAGCCTATTCAGGGACTCACCCAACAGGGGCAAACTTTAGTTATGCAGAGCAAGTATATCAGTTATCTGAGAGTTCAAGACGAGTGTCGGGAAATCATGCTACCCACCGTCGCCTTTGTCACCCTTCTCAACCAGAAGCCTTGTCACTAAGACCTTTCTTCCCACCTCGGGAGTTTTTCTGGCCTTTCATAATCATGGCATAAATCATTTGCATACGTTATTCATGTCGCATATAGAGCACGTGCATCATAATTGCATTTGAGCATAACTCCCCACAAACATCAGTCTCATCCAGAGGGCCTCTTCCCCCAAACCGTTCAAAGTCCAGTTCTCGTCTGGCAAAACTTTTCAAAGTCTAGTTCTCGTCTGGCAAACCAACTTCAAATACCAGTTCTCGTCTGGTAAGTGAACCCTTTAACCAGTTCTCGTATGGTCACCTTTTCATTTAACCTGTTGAACGCCAGTTCTCGTCTGGTAGTCATTTTTTTCAAGAGTCAATTCTCGTTTGACAATGAACCTAAGGAGTCAGTTCTCGTCTGACGACTTATTCTTTGCCCATCAGTTCTCGTCTGTTGGCCTACCTTTAATAAACCGGTTCTCGTCTGGTAATTTACCTTCAAAGTCCAATTTTGTGGCAACCAAAATACCAAATCTCTATCAACCTGGCCTTACGCCCGGTCATCCTCGTTTCATTTTTCCGTGGCTTGCATGAGCATACGTCTGCATTGTACATCATTTGCATTGCATCTTCATACCGCATGGTTTCTGTTTTATCTCTGGTGTGAAGCAGAATCATTACAAGACTCAATCTGGGGGCAGTTATCTCAAGATCTGTTGAATTTCTGCAAGAGTTTGAAGACACCGGGGCAATTCTGGATGCCATGTCTTCTGTAAAATCCTCTAAAGATGATCTTTTTATGAAGGATGCAGTATGGTATGATGGAGATGTTAAGGGAATTTTAGTTCAATCAGGATGATCGGTAATGCATTTGTTGAGCTCAGAAGTTTGAAGCATTGTGTTAATTCTCAGGGAATGTCTGGTATTTATTTTACCAGCAGAGCATTGGAAGTTTATTTCTTCCCCGAGCATAAAGATCTTCTTTCAGCCGACAAGGTTTGTTCGTGAGGATTTGGTTATTCTCATTCAGTCAAAGTCCAGTTTTCATTGGCATATCTTCCCAACACAGCTGTTATGCTATACCTGGGGCATGTAAGCTTCATCCCAGCAAGATGGCAAATCAGCACTCACTCAGTCTTAGCACCCAAAGTGTTTTCTCCCCAGCTGAGTTGCCACTTGTTATTTCTCCCCAGCCGAGGTGCCAATCGTTCCTCCTTCTCAGCTAAATACAAAAGCCAGGGAAACACTTCCCCACAGAGCTTCAGCCTCTATCCAGAAGAGCAACGCATGAAGGAATCACAACAGAGTGACGAAAGCTTCTACAAACCCCAGCTGGGTCCTTCGTTTACTGGAATAAGTCTATCATTGGCCTATTTCCCCAAGCAGCTACATCTCACCGGATCTACCAATGATCTCATCCCCAGCTGGGATGTCCATTTCAAGAAGATCGACCAGAGATCTTCACAGCAACGGGATCCGAATCCCGGATTGGTATCCTTGCATAATCATAGCATTCGCATCATATTCACCCCCATAAAGCGTAGCATTCCGTCCAACACGGAGCATTACGGCAAAAATCAAACATATTGCATAATCATAAGTCAGGGTCTGAATCGAACACTTGTGAAATATTGACAATCCATCAGCAATATACAGAATGCTCCCCAGATTCCCCAATAGAGAGCTAAAGCTAAAGCAGCTGCTTTACACTCCCAAGCATCAGTATATATTCCTGGTGGCACCCGTCCGTGTCATATCCCCAGCAGAAATCTAAAGCATCCTCTTTGCACTCACAGATACTTGTATATACAATTCCTTGACGCTCGTCCGTGTCACCTTCCCCAACACAGTTACCTAAACACTCTGTATATCATATACTTGTTTACACTATACTTTTCTTCTTTTGACGCTCGCCCGTGTCACTCTCCCCAGCAAGTTAAACACTCATCTATACACTACTCATACTTATTACTTATTTCACTTATACAGATACTCGTCCGTATCTTGTATACACCATTTGTATCCCCGCAGATTCGACACTGGTCCATGTTCTTTGTTAACCAGTTGGTACTCGTCCGTACCATCATCTCCGAACATGCGTCAAGCGTTTGTTTCTACCTGATACTCGTCCGTATCATAGTCTTAAGGATGCTCGTCCGCATCTTTAATCCATACACCGTGTCAAACACTTACGTCTTCTTGGATATAGACACTCGTCTATGTCTACTTTTCCCCAGAAGAGTCCCCTCAGAATCAACACTCATCCGTGTTCCTTGTTAACCAGTTGATACTCGTCCGGATCATCATCTCTGAACACGTGTCAGTATTTGTTTCTACCTGATACTCGTCCGTATCATAGTCTTAAGGATGCTCGTCCGCATCTTTAATCTATACACAACGTCAAAACACTTATACCTTTTATTTTCCTGGATATAAACACTCGTCCGTGTTTACTACTCCCCAGTAGATCGCCAGCAAAGCAAAATTTCTTTTCTATCTGACATTCGTCCTATGTCATGGTAAACCCTGAGAGCAGCCGTCCCCTGCTAGGTGATCGTCCTTCACCTCTTGATGATCGTCCTTCATCATGCTCATCCGATGGCCGTCCCCATCGTTGACCTTTATCCGGCATTCGTCCTATGTCGTGATTTTTAGCAGTCGTACCCTGCTAGGTGATCGTCCTTCACCTTTTTGATGATCGTCCTTCATCATTTTATCCGATGGCCGTCCCCATCGTTGATCTTGTTATCTGATAAACCTTGAGAGCAGCCGTCCCCTGCTAGGTGATCGTCCTTCACCTCTTGATGATCGTCCTTCATCATGCTCATCCGATGGCCGTCCCCATCGTCGACCTTTTATCCCGCATTCGTCCTATGTCGCGATACTTTCGGCAGCCGTACCCTGCCAGGTGATCGTCCTTCACCTTAGATGACCGTCCCTCATCTTATCCCCAACAGAGCAGCCGTCCCCTGCTAGGTGATCGTCCTTCACCTTTGATGACCGTCCCTCATCATTATTTCATTTATTCTTTAACCCGATGGCCGTCCCCGTCGTGGTCCCTTTTCCTTTTCCTGGTGATCGTCCTTCACCCTTGATGACCGTCCCTCATCATTATTTCATTTATTCTTTAACCCGATGGCCGTCCCCGTCGTGGTCCCTTTTCCTTTTCCTGGTGATCGTCCTTCATCAGCTTTAGCCCGATGGTCGTCCCCATCGTTGTTTACATTACTTTATGAACCTGATGGCCGTCCCTATCAGTTTACTAATCCCCCAGAGAATCTTACAGCTTTACTTGATGGCCGTCCCCATCACAATTTCTCATATTCCCAGCATGTCGGCCGTCCCCGTCATTGCTTTATTTCCCGCATTTCCCCCAGCATGTCGGCCGTCCCCGTCATTGCTATTTCCCCAGCAGTCGTCCCCTGCTCGACGGTCGTCCTCCTTCTCCCACACTTTACAATATACTTTATTTTCCTTTACAATCTATATCCCTTTTCTTCTTCATTCTGTGAGTGCAAATTTTGGACTGTCTTTGGTATTCAACCACAAGTTATCTTGTTTGCCTTTTAAGCCGTTGCTTACATTCTGCACAGCTAACTCATGCTTGAATAGGGGCAGCTGTAAACACCCCAAATTTGCCCTCACCCATTCACTCCAGGGCTTGTGACATCCTCATATGCATAGATCCAATCATAGCATCTCATACCACATTTTTTGATTCATTGCATTGGTTCATAGTCATCTGCATCTAGGGTTTGTGATCTGAGCCATCCCTGAGCCATTTGAGCCATTACAAAGGTCATCAATCATCTCAAGAGGGTCCATGTATGTTCAAGCATCATATTATATCCCCTCAAAGTCAAGAATGTCAAAGAATCACAAGAACTGAGAATGGCATGGAAGCAGAGCCAGGTTTGACTGCACAGATGACCTAGAATTAGGGTTTTGGTTTCAAAGGCCATAACTCCAAATTTTTTGGTCATTCTTGTTTCTATTGGTCTCTATATGGTATAGGGATCATGCATATCAATTTTCATGAAGAAATTCAATGGGGAAGTCATCTGATCAAGGGTTGACTTTCTAAGCAAGTCAGTGCAAAATCAGGGCATCTGAGACCCCCAGTGACCCAACCAAAGGGTGTTCATCATCATTTTGACTATGTATGATCTTTATTTGATCATGGAAGATGTTATAAGTTCACAAAATTGAATAATTTCAAGTCATTTTCAAAGTTGAATTTTTGGGAAAGTTGACTTTTAATGAAATTGCCATTTTGGGAAACTTTTAATGAAAGTCGTTGCTGATATCGTTGTTTCCAAATTCAAACACGTTATTTCACTTCTCGAGAAAACCAGAACAGGTCACGCTCGTTTCAGATACGAACCAACAACAAACCTCAGGCAATTGTGACTCTTCATCACTTCAACACCACATACCATTTTGTTGCAAGATACTTGTAGAAAAGTGGAAGAAGATGAATCTTTTCCTTTGATTTTCTTCTTCTAAAACCAAACACCATATAATACTTACCTTCCAATACATCACGCATCTGCATTTTCCTATCTATTTTCAAATATACAGTAACCATTCATGTTTTTTTCTTCTCAACTAAACTCATCATCCACCACTAAACCGCACCTTCCATCTTAGAACACATCATCGCATGAAGCTGCAAACGAAGGAGGAAAGGCAAAACACAGAAGGATCGGTTTTTGACCTTAAAAAACCCCTCGCCCTCCTTCATCTTTGAACGACCAACCACCCAACGTTACCTCACAGAACACCGCCGATAACCTTCTTTCGAAACCGAATCTTCCGTCTTCTCAACACTCAACCACCATTGACATCAACACTCAACTACCACAACCGCACCACTTTCACCAACAACATCACTGAAGCATTCAGAACTTCATATCCTTGACCGACCTAAAACCATTTCACAGCAAGCCATTACCCGAAGGAACTATCATAATATCAAACCCATTCATAACCGAGACAGAGAGATTGAGTAAATAAGAAGAGTAAAATCAAGCCGAGAACGACAAGAATGCATAGAGAACAGATAGATCTGAGAGAGTGAAGCCGAAATCTCAACCACACTGTAAACACCCCAAATTTGCCCTCACCCATTCACTCCAGGGCTTGTGACATCCTCATATGCATAAATCCAATCATAGCATCTCATACCACATTTTTTGATTCACTACATTGGTTCATAGTCATCTGCATCTAGGGTTTGTGATCTGAGCCATCCCTGAGCCATTTGAGCCACTCCAAAGGTCATCAATCATCTCAAGAGGGTCCATGTATGTTCAAGCATCATATTATATCCCCTCAAAGTCAAGAATGTCAAAGAATCACAAGAACTGAGAATGGCACGGAAGCAGAGCCAGGTTTGACTACACAGATGACCTAGAATTAGGGTTTTGGTTTCAAAGGCCATAACTCCAAATTTTTTGGTCATTCTTGTTTCTATTGGTCTCTATATGGTATAGGGATCATGCATATCAATTTTCATGAAGAAATTCAATGGGAAAGTCATCTGATCAAGGGTTGACTTTCTAAGCAAGTCAGTGCAAAATCAGGGCATCTGAGGCCCCCAGTGACCCAACCAAAGGGTGTTCATCATCATTTTGACTATGTATGATCTTTATTTGATCATGGAAGATGTTAGAAGTTCACAAAATTGAAGAATTTCAAGTCATTTGCAAAGTTGACTTTTTGGGAAAGTTGACTTTTAATGAAATTGCCATTTTGGGAAACTTTTTCAACCCTTGCTTTTTGATTCAAAAATGCTTCAAATGGAAAAACTTTGGTCATGAAAGTTGTAGAATGGATCATTCCCTTTTCAAAAAGTACAATAACTTTTTCTAATTCATTTAGGATCAAAAGTTATGGCTTTGCAAAGTTGGGAAAAATCATTGAAATTTCACTTTTGCACAAAGAGGGAAACTTGCAATTTCACATGCCAAGCATTCTATTGACTTCAAAATGACTTCTAATCTTCATACAAACACAATGCAATGCCTAAAATTCAGATTGGCCCAAGAAATTTCTCATTTTTTCATGCCTTGATGTCCAAGTATCATAAGCCATTTTTCATAAAAATCACAAAGAGGGAAGTTTTGCAAGAAGGTTTCCTTTGGTTTTGTTTGGTCTCTAATCATTATCAAAGTGTCATAACAACATTATGTGATGCATTTTGCTGCATATTTCTTAAGAGATGTCACATGTTCATGGCCAAAAGTCACAAAATGTCACAAGTTGCAAAGTTGCAGAACATGTGAGATCTCACCCTTCATCCATTCCAGCTCACATCAACTGATCCAAGAGTCATCCTTGAACTCAGCTGATGCAGTACAAGCCAGAAAATCAGCTCTGCCACAGCCCATGCCTCAAGTACACCTAACCATGACTTTTTGCAATTTCTCCCATGCTTTTGGAATAGTGCCCAGCAGCCTCTACTAACCTGCTCCACAGCCTACTCAAACTTTATGGGAGTGATATAGCAGCTCATTTGGCATTGAAACAAGACACAATCCAACTTGCACAAAAATCTGTCACAAACTTCTTCTCTGAATTTTTCTTCACACAGCCATCAAACTTCACTTGTTTTTTCACCAACAAGTCACAAATCACCCTTAGAACAAAAACCACCCCCTGAAACAGCTGGAAACATCACACACAAAGACTTTCATTTCTGCTACACCAGAGCAAAACAGCCATAATCTGCCACTTCACAAGTTTTCTAAGCTTCATTCCATCATCAGGAGGATCATTGGAGCTTGTTTGAAGCAAAGGGCTGGCCAGAAAGTTCCACAGTTCAAAGCTCCAGTTCAGGTATCATCAAGAACATTTTTTTTAGAAATGAAATCTCTTGTTATAGGATGATAGAGTTTGTTTCACTCATCATGTTAAGCTTTGAAATACTGAAAATGGTTGAGAAATGAGTGTTTATGCATGTTTTGAAGTTTTTGCAGTGTTCTTGATTTTGCTCAAATCTTGTTGCTGATGCATTATAAATGTGATCTTATGATTGATTCATGTTTGGGGTGGGTAGAGGATGAAACCTGGAGAGTTAAAGCACTTAGAACAGCCTAAGGAATGAGTCTGGTTATGCATTTTTGGAAAAAAAAACAGCATAATGAATCGATTCATTCTAGCTTGAATCGATTCATTCTGTTGAATGGTTCCTGGATTTCGCAAAATGAATCGATTCATCCCATTATGAATCGATTCATGCTGTTCTGTTTTCTCAAAAAAATTGATCATTATGAATCGATTCATCCCATTATGAATCGATTCATTCTTCTGTTAACCAATTATAATTCATTTTGTTTGTATTTTATTTGCATGAATTTTAAAAAAATAGCAAAACACTTTGAAAAATTCTGAAATTTTTTGTCAAACATTTCATTAATTTTCAGAACCCAAAAATATTTTTATTTTTATTTTTTGCATTAAAAATTATTTTTAAATTATTTAAATGTTTATTTTTAATTAGTTAATGAAAATTAATTAATTAAAAATACATTTAAGTATTTAAAAATCACAAAAAAATTCACATTGCGTTTTAAAACATTTAGAAACATTATCAAACTCTCAAAACAAATTTATTTTTGGTTCTTGACCTATTTTGACAATTTTCATTGGAATTAAATTTGTTTAAAAGCAATATTTTGATTCAAACTTGGAAAAATCCATTCTGCCTAACCATTGAGAGTTTGATGATGGTTCTTCTTGCATTGCATCCTTCATGGCATGTGGTTTATAGGATAAATTTGGTTTGAATTGATCTTGAATTTTCAATTTGTTTGGTATTTTTCTTTGTGAGGTACCCCAAAACCCTAGTAATCTTAGGAAATTCATAACTTTCACTAGGTTAAGAGTTAGATCCCCTCCTTTGGGCAGTGAACTTGTATAGGTCTAGGGTATCTTTGAATGAATTTTCAAATTTTTATCATGATGTTTGCTTCTGGTTTTGAATTTTGTTTTGTGCATTGATCATAAACCCTAATTTGTGCCCTCCTTTGCATCCATTTCTCATTTGCTTGCATCCATTGACTTGTCATGACATTTTGTGCATCCATATGACATATAAGACATCTTAGGACATATTAGAATCATGTTTGATCATTACATCTTTCATTTACCATGTTATGCATTCATATCATTTCATAAACTTTCATGAACTTTCATGGTTCAAAGCATGCTTCATTTGCATCCTCATCCTTGTATGATCATCCACAACTCTTGACATGTGTTTGCATCACCTCTTAGCATCATTTGCATCATGTGTATGATTCTGAATTTGGCCTTTGCCCATCCATATGCATTGTTTCATCTCATGCCTTCCCTTATGCATCTTGTACTAACTTTTCAGGTTAATGGTAAGTTTGCTTGGGAGGTGAATTTGCCTTCACATCCTACCTCTTCTCACCTCATCATTTTACATCCTTGCTGCATTTTTACTTGTCTTTGAGTGAGCTTGCTCGCTTGTGCCTCTTTTCCCTCCTTTCTCTTCTCATCTCATCCCTTTTCTATCTTGCTTCTCCTTGGTGGCTTCCTTGAAGATTTCTCCTCTTAAGCCTCACAAACCCTAGGACTTCCAAGCATGATAACATTTTAAGATTGTTTAGTCCCCCTTAGACTCTTTCCTTTGAGTTTTCTTTGAGTCTTCTCTTCTCACCTCATAATAAAGGACTAAACCCTAAAGGTCTTAAGGCTTTGTGATTAAGCTTATGCATGCATCCTTCTATTAGGATGGAGTGTATAACTTTAATCCTAAGTGTTAAACCCTTAATGTGTTTAAATCCTTTAATCAATCCATCTAATAATCATCAAGACATCAAGCTTGTAACTTGGGCCTTGCATTAGGGTTCTAATTCTTCCTTAATTGGTTTAGAAGGACTAACCCTAGTGTTAATGGACAAGTCCCCCTCAAGTTGTCTTACCAACCATAAAACTCACTTCTTCATCTTATCATTAACTAAAATCCACTTAATAAAGGCTTTGTTTTGTCATGAGGTTAATCCCTAATCATGGATTAAGTTGAGGAGTCTTCCTCAGCTTAAATGCTCTCATCTATTATCCTTCTATTAGGATGGTGTAATGAGTCCATTCAATCCTTGATTATGGATTAAACTCATTACTTAACACTAAACAAAAACAACAAAAACATCTAATTAATTACAAGTAGGTTAATGATCTTAACCCTACACCATGGTAACTAAGTGTGAGATGCTGACTTCACACTTAAGGTATTCTCATTACCCCTAATCAGAGGGAAGATGTGATGAGTTTACTAACCCTTGGTTTAGGCTTAAGCTCATTAACTTATGAAAAACTTTCAAAAGCAATAAAAAATTGAAAACACAAAAACAAACAATAATCGTCTCCTCCGGGATTCTTTTTCTCACCTCATTCACTCACAAACGAGAACTCGCTTCTTCCGTCTAATGCAAGACAGTTAGCACCTGAGCCAAACAGGTCATACACTTGAGCATAGATAAGCAAGCAGTTCACAAGTCAATTCATCCTTCAGTCTCTTTGGGTCGAACTACGGTGTTCTGACTTCCTCATTGCACGAGAGGATACGTAGGCATAACTTAACAGTTATCGAACAAAAGTCTCTGTATATTCCCCCTCCTTCCAGCAACTATTCTTTAAGCCTCATGATCATGAGCATACTCTTTCCTCACACTGACATTTCACTTATATACTTCACATTTCTTTTACACTGACACTTGCATTCTTTCCAGCTTTGGAACACAAATTGCACTGACACTACCCCTTTAAAACACAAATCTTTTAAGCGTGGATCCCGTCGAGTACGACGGACAATCTGAGTGCTAATACCTTCCCAGGTTGTAACCAACCCCCTTTCTCAGTCTCTCTGGTTCGCAACCGTCTTATCCATATCTTTCTAGGTCTATGTAGCATTGCCTTTCCTCCGGGATAAAAATGCCTAGCTGGCGACTCTTTTCATTCCCTATGAGTTCACTCCTGTGTGTTCTCACATCCTCCTTTCGCCGACCGTTCGCGTCTGTACCCCATTTGAGCCCAGTCTCATCCTTTGGGAGCGACACACACAGGTCGTCGAACTCTCAACACCACCTCCACCCGCGAACGAAACCACGTTCGTCACCGCCAACCGCACCACCCTACACCGAGAAACACCGCGAAAGCCTTTGAAGGAGAGGAAGCCGCCGCGGATTTTGAAAGTGGGAGAGGAGTTTCGTTTCGTTTTGGGGAAGACGAGGGATACTGTCGTTTCACAAATCCCATTTATTCTTTTTGTTTATATTTTTTAACCCTTTTATTTATTCTTTTCATTTTGGTTTTTTTTAAACAGGTTTTGTTATGGTTGTAGGTGGGCTTTGAAGCCCATTTTCAGTTTACTTATACACCCTTTGCACCAGCAGATAACCCAATGGTTTTTCTTTAGTATTTCATGTGATATTGAGATGATAATTGTTTATTTTATTCTTAATTATTTTTTTTATAATAACTCTTAGTTTTTTTATAACTAATACTTGTTTAGTTTTAGGGATTAGTATTTTTAGAGTCTTAATTGTTTTCTTTACTTTAGAATTTGGCTTAAATTATTGATTTTTGTTGCCAAGTTTGTTAGATTTTTTGGTTTACTAGAATTTTCGATATTAATCATCATTAATGCTCTCGTTAACTTTATTGCTTACTTGCTAGAACATAGTTTGAATTAACTTGGTGGATTAATTTTGATGAACCTCTGAGGATACTTTCGTTGATCGTGTGAATCTTTTGATATCTTTCTTGAGTTACTTTTGGCACGTATTGAAGAGGTAACGAACTTTCTCCGTTAGGTATCACCGAAACTTGTTCACAACTTTATTCTAATATTAATGTCGTATTTACTCTTGTATGATTTATACTCACATTCCAACCATAAATTGGTAAGTAAAATAAAAATAAACGTGATCACCTTAAAAATAATTTCAAAAGATAATTTAATTTCTTGGTCCAACGCCAAGTAAATACATTTGAAGCACGTAAACATTTCGCACACACGTAAGTCGATCATTTTTATGATCGCCATCTACACGACCTTACACGTATAAATTAATTAATGAGGAACTGAACTTCGGAATCTAGCATTCCGCGGGTTCTTTAATGAATCACTCTTGAGGCTAGCCTTCGAGTTGGGTTTCGTTTACTCCTTCGTTTCTAAAATATTAAACCCTAAAGCATCCAAAACAAAAACGTCTTAATTCACAAATCAAATAACGGAGGAACTGGATTCTGGAGTCTAGCACTCCACATAATCCTTGAATCAAATCACTCCCAGGCTAGCCCCACGCGAAGTGGTTTATTCACCATCTCGTTCCTAAAACACGGAAACTTTTAAATTAATTATACGAAGAACTGAACTCAGGAATCTAGCATTCCTCGGGTTCTTGAACTGGATTACTCATGAGGCTAGCCTTCGGGTTGTAATTCATTCACTCTTCCGTATTCAAAACAATTCAACAATCTTAAAGGATTAGACATGGTTCATCTCCAAAGGAAAGGTATCTTTTCTATCTCCACAAACACAAATCAAATCTTACAAACAATTATTCTCAAAGGAAGAATGTGGAATTGCTTGTCGATCCTCGTATCCAAGTTTAAAGCTTCTTTTGATTTCTCTTCCTCAAATGTTTGTGGTGGAATAGGTGAGATACATCCCTTAAATATGACGACTTGTCTCTTTCTTTTCAAATACAATTTAAAACTTACCAACCAATCCAAATCATTTTATAATTAATCAGCGAAGGAACTGAACTCAGGAATCTAGCATTCCTCGGGTCCTTGAATGCAATCACTTATGGGATAGCCCCACGCGTTGTGGTTCATTTTCCCTCTCGTTTAAAACACCTTAACAAAGGTCAAACACTTTTCTCTAAACGAACATTGTTTAAATATTTCTACCTCGCAAACAAGCTAGCGCTTCAGCCTCCTATCGCAAGCATATAAGCCAATGCTTAGCAGTTAGAAAACATTTCAAACAATTTTTCATTAAAAAACACAAACCATAGTTGCACGAACTATGAAGCTCTGACTTTCCCATTGCACAAGGGAATACGTAGGCACAGGGATTTTCATCCTTCGCGAGCACAATAACAAAAAATTTAAACTATGTCCCCGTCATATTCATAATAATAAAAATTTCAACCTTTCCCCATAACAAATAATAATATCCCTTTAATAATCGATCTTAACAAAACAATCATTAAAATAAGACAATAATACAAGTTAACATTTAAGCGCAAATTAAACTAAGAGGTTCCCGTTGAGTACAACGGACGTGAGAGGTGCTTAACACTTTCCCCTTGCGTAACTGACTCACGAACTTAGATTAGTGGTTTCGTTGACCATTTCTTATCCTTTATTTAGGTTGTGTCTATATCTCCTTTTTCTTTAGTTAGAATAAATAGAATTAGGTGGCGACTCTGTTGTTGTTTTAGGATCGTATTTTTCGAGGTACGACACATTCCAATATCGGAATGTGTTGCACCCCAAAATTTGCCCTCACCTAGACAAGACATTGTGTACTAAGGTGTCCCAATAGGTTCACAATATTCACAAGGTATCTAAAGAGGTTCACAAGGTTCACAAGATTCACAATTAGTCAGAAATTTTGACAATCCCCTCAGACAATGCATCCTCCTAAGCAATGCATCTTAAACTAGGGTTTTGGATTTCATAAAACTAAATGGACTTCCAAGGCTTAAAATGAGATTCATAGCATCCTATATGTCTTCAATAATCCCTATGTCAAGTTTCAAGGCTTTCCCAAAAAGTTTGCTCAGTCAGATGATCAGATATGCAAAAATTAGTCAAAGAAGTAAAAAAGTCAAACTGAAGTCAACTATGGTCAAATTAAAGTCAAACTTCAAGATTTTTTGCCAACATCAAGTATATGAAGTAAAATTAATCATTTGATCAATGGTTGATCATGATTCATCAAGGAGATTTCAGATCATCAAGAATCAGGAGTTTCTAATTAGGGTTTTCACAGGAAAAGTCAACTGAACTTTGACCAGCCATAACTTTCACATGCTTCATCAACAATTTCCCATCCAAAGCTAATTTTGAAGGAAATTTAATTTTCTACAACTTTGAGTCTCACAAGCCAAGCCCAAAAATGCTTCATTTGGAAGGTATGAGCTAAGACATTATAGGTCATTTTAAAAGTCAACAAAAAGTCAACATCTTCCAAAGGGCATAACTTGAGAATGGTAAAGGATATGGACATGAGACCAAAGAGGTTTGTTAGAGGACTCTTTAAGCTTTCCAAAATTTCCAATAACACCTTCATATCCTTAAAATTGAGAGATTTGTGCCTTTGCAAAGTTGGGAAATTTTTGGGAGGTTTGTGAAGCAAATGAAGTCTTAAAACCAAATTTTGCCAAATGGGCCTACCAAATTCCAATCCAATCTCAAGGATAAGGTCATGCACGACCCATTGACTATTTTTCCATATTTTTATGTTTTATATTTTATTATTTTGGATTTTATTTAATAAAATTCAATTTAAATGAAAATAAAATATAAAAGGTCAATCCAAAAATCGGATTTTTGTTCTAGAAATTCTTAAAGGATAATTAAAGATGATTGAAATCACATAAGATCATATCAACCAAGAATAGTAAGAAGATATCAAATTTTTTCAATATTTTGAAGCATATCTTTCTTCAATCTCAAGTTATCCAAAAGTCCAAAGTGGGATTTGATTTTTTGACCTAATTAGGTCCTATTATATATGTATAACATAAAGCAATGCAGGGGACACGAAAAAAAAGGATTCAGAAGCCATCATCAAACTTCAAATTTTCAAGGAAAAAGTGAAATTCGAATTCAAGCATTCAAGCAATTCTAAAGACTTTTGAAGGTTTCAATGTGTTCCTAGAGGATTATTGAATGTTTCTGGATCATAAAAACATCCATTCATGCATACAAATGCCATAACCGAATCATCACATTCTTGAATTTTTCAAATTTTCGATTTCATAGATTCGTGCAATATAAATTGTTTTTAATCATTGTTGCTTGTTTATTAAGGTGCCTGGAACGTTTTTATGTGCTTGGATTGAGTTTTCGTTGCAGGTTGAAGGATTCACCATAGTTAGGGTTTTAAGATTCGAATTGGGGAACTCTCATTAGAGGCGATTTCAGGACCAATTGATGGTCTTAATGAATTTCTAGGATGATTTCTAACTGATCTGTATATCTGGGACTAATTTATATTGTGAATGTGATGTTTTTTCAAAAACGCAGGGTTTTAGTGACGAAAAAATCGTCACTATAGGTTGTTGCTACGGACACAAACCGTAGGTAATAGTAATGGACGGACCAAGGAAGAAGAAGAAGTGTGGCGCGAATGAGATATTTGAAATTTATTTTGTTTATATAATATGTTATTGCCATTTATTTATCACAGGTGCACGTCTGGTCCAGTGGTAGTGGGGAGTGTTTTGAAGCAGCCGAACCTGGGTTCGATTCCCAGGTTCACCCAAATTTTTTAACAATTGTTTTTCTTTTGCAGGTTTATTATTTAATGATTGGAAGTCACATAGATATCACCAGCGCGCGCTGGCCTGGTTGGTTTTGTGCTACGCATGTGAGGTAGAGGACCTGGGTTCAAATCCCAGGTCCTTTCTTTTTAGCCAATTTCCTCATTTTTTCCTTATTTTCAATTTCTTTTCATATATTAATTTTATTTTGTTTAAATTATTAAATATAAATTATAAAAATAATTTCTAAATAATATTATAATATTTTCTTTATATTCTTAAAAAATCATAATTTATTTTCTTAAAATTTACATTGTTTATATTTATTTTATAATATGTATATATGTATAATTATTATATTTTTGTAAATAGATTAATTATATATTTCAATTAATAACATAAACCCTAATTTTTCTTAAATAATATGTAAACCCTAATTTCTAACCCTAAATTTATTATTAACCCTAATTTTTATTAACTTTAATATTTAATTTAATTTTGTTATAAATTATAATTAAATAATTAATCGTTTTTTGTTATAAGTAATTATTATTTGTTTATTATTATAATTATTCTATTTTCTTCTAAAAAATTTCTAAATGTTTATTTAACTTAAAAAAATATTCTCTTAAATTTTTATCTTCTTTATATTTTTACTAACCCTTTTATTATTATTATTATTTCATTATTACTAACATTTAAATTATTGCTTATTTATTTTTTATTTATCGTTATTATTATTTCTCCGATTATATTTGTAATTGTCCCAAAGCTTTGTAATAGTTTAGGTTTATGTTTTTGCTTTATTTTTATTGTAAATATATTAACTGTGTGGTTAGTAATTCTAGGGTGTGCATAACATGTTTGTGATTAAAATTGACTTAAAATAACTAATTTAAAAAGATAAATATTTGAACATGAACACTCACACACATAAGTCGATCTTTGATCGCAATCTTGCACTTTCTAGGGTTACCTCACATGTTGCCTATTTATAAGGTCAAGTAAGGTGTCTTAAGCAAAGTCCCTTCATAAATATCATCAAGTCCCTTCAGTTTATAAGACCAAGTCCCTTCGAGGTTGCCTACGACAAATGGTCTTGTCCCTTCGAATAAAAGATGATAAGTCCCTACGAATTGCTAAAGATACCTTACAGTTGCATATATTCAGATGTCCCTACACATGTCCCTTATCACATCCAAGGTAATGACTACCTGTTCCTTAATAATAGGGATAGTCTTACCATTGAAAGAACATATAAGAACAATAAAGACTTAACATAGGGTAGGTTTCTCTTAATTACTTGCTCACACATTTCAAAATACATTTTACACTTCACATTTCAAACAAATTTTCAAAACAAAGTCTTTATATACATCTATACGAGGATCATTATAAAGTACTTAGAAAATTTTTAATCACACACTACATCTTTTTCAAAACAATTTAAGTGAGCTAAGTAACTAAGAGCCCATGGATAACCATGGATATAAAGGGTGCTAACACCTTCCCTTTGTATAACCTACCCCCCAAACTCAAAATCTTTTTAAGGTCTTTCCTGTTCTTTTATGTCCTTTCCTTTTGGATAAAATAAAAGTCGGTGGCGACTCTTGCTATCCGCAACATTTGACACAAAGTCAGTTCTCCCACCGTGTTACAGAACTGGCGACTCTGCTGGGGATTTACTAAGTAAAAGAGGGGTACCCTTAGGAATTAGATCACTTTAAATTTGTTTGCTTTACTTTACTTGTTGGGGCTCTTATGTGTGAAAGATCCTAACCTGGATCTAGTGTACCCTAGGTAAATGGCAATAGACCAAGGAAATTGTACGGCGTATACCGATATGGTTGATCTGGTGGCCATAGTTAGTGTGACTTCTTGGTTGGTGCTTATGTTCCTTAAGCAAGTTGAGGATAATATGAGGCTGCCATATGTTGTTAATACACTAACTGACTTTTAGAACCATAGTTATCCCATCCTGGCCTTTAGAAAGTAGTGAGATAACCGACTTCGGTGAAGACTGAAGTTGGTTGATACTCGATACTACGCTCATTGAGATCCTAAACTTGGAAGGTTTTGGTTGGCAAGTAAGTTGCCTACTGAACAACCACCCTTGGGAAGGATCAATGATATTGAGATCCCTTAGAACCTGGTTACTTTATAGGACAGGATGAACCATCTAAACTTCAGGGGAGGGTACTTACCTTTAAACCTCATGCAAGCTTTCAAACTTAGGGCTATTGTGTGACTTGTTTGTGTGTGCCACATGTTTGTGATTGAGCATAACATCATAGCATCATCATGCATCATAAGCATAACATTTTCACTAACTATTTCAAGGACCAAAGGATTTATCTTTGTTCTTTGTTACAGGTCATGGCTTCTGCTCGTAGGAATACTATCCGGATCAACTTTGTAGGGATACCTCCTAAGCTTAAGGAATTGGTCTCTCAAGTTTCTGAAAACTCCCAATTCATCAAGAGGCATGGTCACCTACTGGATCTAGTCACTTCAGGGTTCAATGAAGACATGATGAGTGTCTTATTTCAGTGCTTTGATCCTAAACATCATTGTTTCACATTCCCCGACTATCAGCTGGTTCCTACAATGGAGGAGTTCTCCAAACTACTGGGTATACCTATCCTTGATCAGAGACCCTTCACAGGCTTAGAGAAGGAGCCTAAACCTGAAGTCATCGCTGCAGCCCTACATTTAAAGAAATCAGACATTGTTCTAGAAACAAGAAGTGGAGTTAAGGGCATCCTTGCCAAAGTATTGATGGAGAAAGCTCAAGTGTTCCTGAAAGCTATGAGTTATGATGCTTTTGAGGAGATCTTAGCCCTATTGATCTATGGCTTAGTATTGTTCCCCAATCCAGACCAGTTCATAGACGTACACGCCATCAACATATTTCTGACTCGTAACCCAGTGCCTACATTACTTGGAGACATCTTACACACTCTTCATACTCGTACTACGAAGGCACGAGGAACTTTGATGTGTTGCATACCTTTATTATCTAGTTGGTTTATTTCTCACTTTCCTCGATCAGTGATGAAGAATGAACAAGGGTTCAGGTGGTCCAAGAGGATTATGTCACTTTCTCATTCAGATATTCATTGGTGCTCTAGATCTATGGAGAATGTTACTATCATTGACCGTTGTGGGGAATTCCCCAATGTGCCACTCCTTGGCATAAGAAGGGCATTACCTACAATCCTTCCTTAGCTCTACATCAGTTTGGTTATGCTCGGAGTGATGGTCCTCATGACATGCTTATCCAGGGTATTGTGTTCGACTACGACAATGATCTGCAAAGTTACCGTCAAATGTTTATACGAGCATGGGGTAAAGTGAACAAGGTTGACAGCAAGACTCTGGAACCCAAGTACATTATTCATATGGAACCTTATCTCAGATGGGTGCGATCCCGTGCTCAGACTCTTATGATGCCATATCCTGCTATCCTGCCAGTTACCATGGAGCCTGTTGCTGAAGGAGATACTTCCTATATCATTCTTCACCCAGATATGCCCACTAACATGGAGGAGTTACAAAGGTCCTGGATCCAGTTGAAGGAGCAAAGAGATACTTTTGAGACTCATTACAAAGCAAGTCAAGAAAGAATCCTGGAGCTAACAAAACAACTTCACGAGGAGCGGAATCTCAACTCATACCTCAACACAAAAAGGAAACGTCCATGGGAGACTTAAAACCCCATTTTTGTATTCATTTCATTTTTGTTGTAAGCCTAAGAGGCAAACTAGTTTGTTGATTACTAATAAAAGTTTACTTTTTGGTTGTTTAAACAAATTTAAATCCTGCGGTCCTTGAAAACATTTTATATGCATTTACATACCATATCATTGCATCACAGGTTTCTTATGAACATGTATCTTATCTTCTCAAAAATGGCTCTTGAACAGACTGTCAAAGATCTCCAGGCTCAGAATGCACAATTCCAAGAGTTGATTCTGAACTTGTCCAAGGGACAAGATGAGCTGAAAACACTGCTGGCTAAGAAGAAGAAGAAGACTAGAAGATCAGGAGGCCTTATCAATCTGGGAAGAAGATTAAGAGGTCCTATCAAGACAAAGGAGCAGATTGAGGATTCTGAGTCTGAAAATTCTGAGAAAGAGGGAGGTAGTCTCCATGATACTGTGGGAGATTCTGATTCTGAGGCAAATTATTATCATGATCCTGCTAGCAAAGAGAAGTACAAGATGCTGGTAGATAAAATGAATACTATGGAACTACAAAAATCATCTGGGCTTGATTTTGAAGATCTGAGTTTAGTTTCTGGAGTGGTTATACCTATTGGTTTCAAGGTTCCTGTTTTTGTAGTGTATGATGGTGTCTCATGTCCTAAGCTGCATTTAAGATCCTATGTCCAGAGGATTCAACCACATACGGCTGACAAAAAACTGTGGATTCATTTCTTCCTAGAGAGCTTGTCTGGAGCTCAATTGGAATGGTACTATCAACTGGAAAGTGTCAATATACGTGATTGGAATGATCTTGATGAGGCCTTCTATAGGCAATACCAATATAATGTTGATTTAGCACCTACTCGCATGCAGCTCCAAAGCATGTCAATGGGTGCTAAGGAGAGTTTCAAAGAGTATGCCCAAAAATGGAGAGACCTGGCTGGCAGAGTTCAACCTCCTCTAACTGACAGGGAGCTAGTGGATATGTTTATGAGTACGCTGAATGGTCCTTTCTATAGTCACCTCATTGGAAGCTCATCATCAGGTTTCACCGAGCTGATAATGACTGGAGAACGTGTGGAAATTGGTATAAGAAGTGGTAAAATACAAGTGGGTGCCTCTTCATCAAACACTGCTAAGAAACCCCCTAGTGGAAAGAAAGAGTCTAATGTTGTGTATGGTCAACACATTCGTAACAGGAGTCACCAATCTGTGGGAGCAGTTCACATCTCTAATCCTGCCCCTACAGCACCAGAGCCACAACAAAACAATCAACAAAAGCCTAGAAGAAAATTCACCAAGATCAACATGTCACTGGCCCAAGCCTTGCAACACATGTTGAAAGGGGAACTCATTACTTTGAAGGACCCTCCTCAGAATCCTAATACATCCTCTCCTCGATACAATCCTAATGCACGATGTGCCTATCATTCTAATAGTCCGGGACATGACACCAACAACTGCTGGGTGTTGAAAAACAAGATTCATATATGATTGAAGCTGGGGAAATTGAATTTGACCCTCCTGGGACTCCAAATGTGATCACTGCTCCCATGCCCAATCATGAGAAGACTGTTAATGTTGTTGATGAAGTTTCATATGTTTCCTCAGTAGCAGATGTGACTACTCCCTTATCCATTATCAAGAAGAAGCTGGTACAGGCTGGTTTCTTTCCAGGTTGCAATGAAGACTGTTTCTATTGTGCCTACAAACCCGATAGCTGCTGGAAGTTGAAAGATGGTATTCAACGCCTCATGGACAATTACACTATATTGTTTGAGAGGACACCTTCTGTGGAAAGTATGTGTGAACATCTAACTCGAAGTACGAAGCTTGAAGATGTAGCTATGGTTGATAAAGTGTCGGTGAAGATTACCTCCAAAGGCCCTGTTAAGATCACTCCTAAAGGACCTGTCAGGATTACTGCTGAGGGCCTGGTGAAGATTGTTGCTGAAGCTAGAGTGGCTCCCATGATTATTACCACTCCTGGCCCTGTTCCTTATACTTCTGATAAAGCTATACCCTGGAATTATGGTTCTGATGTTTACATCCATGGTGTCAAGCAAGAACCTCTGACTGATGCACCTATTACTGATGATAATCTTGATGTTGATAATATTGCTAGATCTAGTAAGATCACCAGAAGTGGAAGAATTTTCTCTCCTCAGACTACTACCTCCAACTCTGAGCCAAGTACTGATGCTCGGGACAAAGGTCCTGTGGTTGAACTTGTGCAAGCTGAGGCACCGACTGCTGAAAATCTCTCTAAACAGATGGAAGAAGTGTTGAAGATCATTTGCAAGAGTGATTATGATATTGTTGACCAGTTGGGGCATACTCCCTCCAAAATCTCCATGTTATCTTTGATGTTGTGTTCTAAGGCTCATGCTAAAGCCTTAATCAAGTTCTTGAAGACTGCTCACGTACCAAATGAAATTTTTGTGGATCAATTTGAGAATTGTGTTGCACATCTGACTTATGATAATGGGTTAGGCTTTTCTGATGCTGACTTGACTCCTGCCAAGAGAAACCATAACAGAGCTTTGCATATCTCCATTGAATGTAGGGGCACTACCTTATCTCATGTGCTGGTGGACAATGGTTCTTCATTAAATGTGCTCCCCAAAGAGGTTCTGGACAAGCTCAGTCCTGAGGATGTTGTGTTAAGACCAAGTGATGTAGTGGTGAGGGCCTTTGATGGCTCAAGAAGAGTGGTACATGGAGAAGTAGATCTCCCGATCAAAGTAGGCTCTCAAGTCTTCGATTCTACTTTCTATGTAATGGATATTTGTCCTGCGTACTCCTGTTTGCTTGGGCGCCCCTGGATCCATGGGGCAGGTGCTGTGACTTCCACTTTATATCATAAGTTGAAATATCCGGTGAAAGGAAAGATTATCACTGTTTATGGTGAAGAAGAATACATGATTAGCCATGTGAATACTTTCAAATATGTTGAGATGGAGGGAGAATTTGTTGAGACTCCTTGCCAGACATTTGAGGTAGTTCCTTGGGTCGTTCCTACTACTGAAGCTCCCCCTGTTGTTAAAAGAGTTCCTGTGGTTACCAGAGTACCTCCTACAATGGCCTCCCTCAAAGATGCTAGAGCTGTGGTTGAAGAAGGTGGTTGTACTATTTGGGGTCAGCTTCCTGACATCCCTTACAAGTCTGACAAGTTTGGTTTGGGTTTCACTGCAGAATCCTATAAGGTTGTTCGTCGTGCTTGTGCTGTTCGTATCACCAATCAAGGGGTCATGAGAGATCAAATTAATGATGTGGGTGACTGTCATGAAGACTACAACCTGGATGATTGGATCTTTCCTACCATGGGTGATGGGCTCAACAATTGGAAGACCGAAGACGTTATTCCTATCTCCTTTAGTCAGGAGTAAATACTATTACTGTGTTTTTATTTTAAATTTGTAATTTCGAACAATTAAACTTTTAAGCCTTGTGTCTTGCCCGGGGCACAATGGTATGCTTATTTCGGGATGTCATTTCATTTGCATACTTCATTCAATAAAAATCAATGGGCGTTTCGTTTTCGTAAATATTATGCTCCCTGTCTTTTCTTTTCTTTTTCTGTTTTATTAGCTATGTGTTCTTACACACACCCACATCACTAAAATGCAGATCCTCGTCCACTTTGGTTCCTGTTGATAACAGTTCTACTATTGCCAATTATAATTTCGAGAATCCGATCTATCAAGCTGAAGATGGAAAGGAGGAAGATTGTGAAGTACCTGTAGAGCTTGCTAGGTTGTTACAACAAGAAGAGAAAGCTATACAGCCACATGAAGAGCCAATCGAAGTTGTGAATCTGGGAACTGAAGAAAACAGGAAAGAGGTCAAGATAGGGCCTGAACTAGAAGATGGTGTTAAGAGCAGACTAATTCAGATGTTGCGTGATTATGTGGAAATCTTTGCTTGGTCTTATGAAGATATGCCAGGACTGGATACAGACATTGTGGTTCATCGTTTACCAGTAAAAGAAGATTGTCGTCCGAAGAAGCAGAAGGTCCGTCGCATGCGTCCTGAAATGTCAGAAAAGATTAAAGCAAAGGTGATGAAACAGTTTGATGCAGGGTTCTTAGCTGTGACTTCTTATCCTCAATGGGTTGCAAATGTAGTACCAGTACCTAAGAAAGATGTTAAGGTACGTATGTGTGTAGATTACAGGGATTTGAATAAGGCCAGCCCTAAAGATGACTTTCCACTTCCTCATATTGATGTTCTGGTAGACAACACTGCTCAGCATAAGGTATTCTCTTTCATGGATGGGTTCTCTGGTTACAATCAGATTAAGATGGCACCCGAAGATATGGAGAAGACTACGTTTGTTACACAGTGGGGCACTTTTTGTTATAAGGTGATGCCATTTGGTTTGAAGAACGTCGGGGAAACATATCAGCGTGCTATGGTGGCTTTGTTTCACGATATGATTCATCATGAGATAGAGGTATATGTGGATGATATGATAGCCAGGTCCCAGAATGAAGAGCAACACCTTGATCATCTGCATAAGCTGTTTGAAAGGTTGAAGAAATACAAGCTCAGATTGAACCCAAATAAGTGTACTTTTGGAGTTAGGTCTGGTAAACTCCTGGGTTTCATTGTCAGTGGAAAAGGTATTGAAGTGGACCCTGCAAAAGTGAAAGTTATACAAGAGATGCCAGCTCCCCGTACTGAGAAGGAAGTTAGAGGTTTCTTGGGACGACTGAATTACATTGTAAGGTTTATTTCCCAGCTAACTACTACCTGTGAGCCAATCTTCAAGCTGTTGAAGAAAGATCGGGTAATGGAATGGAATGACGAGTTCCAGACAGCCTTTGATGAAATCAAGAGATATCTTCTAGAACCTCCAATTTTGATGCCACCAGTTGATGGAAGACCCTTGATTATGTACTTAACAGTGTTAGACAACTCAATGTGGTGTGTGTTGGGGCAACATGACGAGTCTGGTCGAAAAGAGCAGGCAATATACTACCTTAGAAAAAAGTTTACCGATTGTGAAATAAGATACTCACTGCTCGAGAAAACTTGATGCGCTTTGGCATGGGCTACTCGCCGACTAAGATAGTATATGTTGACTCATACAACCTTGTTGATTTCAAAGATGGATCCAATCAAGTACACATTCGAGAAACCTGCCCTCTTCGGACGAATAGCAAGATGGCAAATGATCTTAACATAATATGATATACAGTACACTACTCAGAAGGCCATTAAAGGAAGTGTTGAAGCTGATCATTTGGCTCATTAAGAAGTGGATGATTACCAGTCAATGAGTTTTGAATTCCCTGATGAAGACATTATGATTATTACCAAAGAACCTGGACAATATGACGGACCTGAACAAGGATCCCGATGGACTATGGTTTTTGATGGAGCTTCTAATGCACTTGGTAATGGTGTTGGTGTTGTGATCATTTCCCCTGAAGGTTGTCATACCCTGATTACTGCAAGACTTTTTTTCTATTGTACCAATAACATGGCTGAGTATGAGGCATGTATCATGGGTATCAAAGCTGCCATTGAGATGAAGATTCAGTTCCTGGATGTATATGGAGATTCAGCCCTGGTAGTGAGTCAGATTAAAGGAGATTGGGATACCAAGCATGAAAATCTCATTCCTTACAGAGAGTATGTGTTGTCTTTGATCCCATATTTCGAAGAGATTACCTTTGGACATATTCCACGAGGAGAGAATCAGTTGGCAGATGCGTTAGCCACCATGGCATCTATGTTTGAGATTAGCTGGGATGATGAAGCTCCCAAGATTACTATTGACAGATTTTAGAAGCCTGCATACTGCAATGAGATTGACACTGAAGATGCAAAGGAGAAGCCTTGGTTCTATGAAGTGAAAAGATATCTTGAAACTCAGGAGTTCCCTGAAGGGGCATCTGTCAAAGATAAGAAGTTTCTGAGGAGATTTTCTGCTAAGTTCTTCTTGAGTAATGGAATTTTGTACAAGCGCAATCATGATTCAACTTTGCTTCGTTGTGTGGATAAGAAGGAAGCAACAGAGATTATGGAAGACATGCATGATGGGATCTTTGGCACTCATTCTAGTGGTCATACCATGGCAAAGAAGATATTGAGAGCAGGTTACTATTGGTCTACTATGGAAGCTGATTGCTATCAACATTCCAGAACATGTCACAAGTGTCAAATCTATGCTGATAAAGTGCATATACCTCTAGCTCTAGTGAATGTGTTGACTGCTCCATGGCCTTTTGCCATGTGGGGCATTGATATGATTGGTGAGATCAAACCTACTGCTTCTAATGGGCATCGTTTCATCCTGGTTGCTATTGATTACTTTACAAAGTGGGTGGAGGCAGCTTCATTTGCATCTGTTACTAAGAATGTGGTGGCTCGATTCATTAAGAATAATCTCATATGTAGGTATGGCATCCCTGAAAGGATTATCACAGACAATGGCTCTAATCTGAACAACACCATGATTACTAATCTATGCACGCAGTTCAAGATTAAACATCACAATTCTTCTCCGTATCGTCCGAAAATGAATGGGGCAGTAGAAGCTGCCAATAAGAACATCAAGAAGATTCTACAGAAGATGAATGTTACTTACAAAGATTGGCACGAGATGTTACCATTTTCTCTGCATGGTTATCGTACTACAATACGTACTTCAACAGGGGCAACTCCATTTTCCTTAGTCTATGGTATGGAAGCAGTTCTACCCATTGAAGTTCAGATCCTCTCCTTAAGAATCATGAAGGATGCAGGCTTGGATTAAGATGAGTGGATTCAGACTCGACTTGACCAGATAAATTTGATTGATGAGAAAAGGTTGGCAGTTGTTTGTCACGGTCAGATGTACCAGAAACGGATGATCAAAGCTTTTAATAAGAAGGTTAAGCAAAAGGTATATCAGGCTGGTGACTTAGTAATCAAGCGTATCATACTACCACAGGGTGATCCTAGGGGCAAGTGGACTCCTACATACGAAGGACCATTTGTAGTCAATAAGGTGTTCTCAGGAGGTGCCATGATACTTACTACTATGGACGGTGAAGACTTCCCACAGCCCGTAAACGCAGACATAGTTAAAAAATACTACGCATAAAAAGAGACCCGCTAGGTTGACTGGCCTAGGCAAAAATAAGGGCATCCCGGCGAACCAAAAGGGTTCGGGCAAAAATTAGGGATATATATAAAAAAAGTGTACACCCGGCAAGTCGAAAACCTGAAAAGGCGGCTTGGGCAAAAAAGGGTATCCCGGTGGATTGAAAACCTGAAAAGGCAATCCAGGCAAAAGTTAGGGATTAAAGCGTATGACTATGTCTCGTTTGGATCACTCATGTAGCCCCAACTAGTTGTGTTACTTAACTCAAGTTCGAACAGATAAAGATCAATCCAATCGTTTCCGTCTCAACAGCAGAAGATGAGATACTTGAAGATAATGGAAATAGTAGAATTGAAACTCAATAAGATTATTTCTCACATAGCTGTTTTCTTTGTTTTGTAAAACTTTTACGACGAATTCCTCTTACTAGGATTTATGTCTCCTTGTACAAACTTGCCTGTATATAAGTCACTTTATAATGTAAATAAAATTTCGTCTTTGAATCCAGATTTACTTTTACCCTATTTACATAAACGAAAACGTCCATTGGTTGTATTTGAATGTATGTATGCTTTTGAATATGATTGATGTTTACTAGAAATGCATAAAATGCAGTAATAGTATTTACTAAGGACGAACGAGGGTAGGAGTTCAACGAAGCTTCGCCGGTTCATCCCCACAAGACAACTACAAATCCCCAGCAAAGCCAATCTATCTTTATAGATACTTCGAGTTACATCTCCCCTTGAATTTATGTCCATCTCTTTTATCCTCAGTCAGGATACTCAGGAACTTATTCCTTCAATAAAGGTACGACGAACGAAGACGGGAGGTTATAAATACTATACTATCAAATAAAACGGGAACAAGGTCCTCATATTCCTCAGCAACAAGCCGGGATTTATTTTCCCTAGCCAGTAGTTGTTATACAAAGATATCTGGACGTTTCTAGTAACATGATTCATACATACATAATTTACATCATACCATTGCATATCCATAAATGCATAATACATTTACTTAGATACAGCATGCCATACATGCATACATATTGCATGAACTAACCTTTTCTTTGCGGGATAGTTATATGCAGATAAAACACTATCAACAATTCACAAAAGTTCAGAGACGATCTATACGAAGATCTAGTGCTGATACTTAATTCAGGGATAATCGCTACGAAGATTCATTTCTGATGATCAATACTTAAGTTGTCCTTGGAGGGGTAAATGGTCTATACGAAGATCTATTACCTAATCCAGGATATTTCCAGAAGAGATAATCGATACGAAGATTTATTTCTACTGGTCTATTCAAAAACTCAAAACAGTTCAGAGACGATCTATACGAAGGTCTAGTGCTGATACTTGATTCAGAAAAGATCGCCACGAAGATTTGGTTCTGATACTTAAATTAAAGTATGTTCTTAGATATGGTTCAGAGACGATCTATACGAAGATCTAAGCCCTGACACTTAATGAAGGATATTCTTTTTCCCCAGAGATAATGCAGAGACGATCTATACGAAGATCTAGTGCTAGCATTCAACTCAAACCATGTTTCATAAACGATTCAGAGACGGCCTATACGAAGACCTAGTACTGATATCCATTATCAACATAAAGATATTATCACCTCCTGATATTATGGATGGCATCTATAAGCCCATCTCCAGTTCTTCCAAGTGGCATCTTTAAGCCCACTTAAGCATATACAACTAATCATTAGTGTTACTTTACGCACCGGCGAGTGCAAATTTTTGGGCTTTTGTGTTCAATGCCCTTCAACTTTCCAAGTCACGAATGGCACATATGTCAATCTAACCCCTCAGGTTTCAGAAAATTGAACAGGGGCAGCTGTTGCACCCCAAAATTTGCCCTCACCTAGACAAGACATTGTGTAATAAGGTGTACCAAGAGGTTCACAAGATTCACAAGATTCACAAGGTATCTAAAGAGGTTCACAAGGTTCACAAGATTCATAATTAGTCAGAAAGTTTGACAATCCCCTCAGACAATGCATCCTCCTAAGCAATGCATCTTAAACTAGGGTTTTGGATTTCATCAGACTAAATGGACTTCCAAGGCTTCAAATGAGCTTCATAGCATCCTATATGTCTTCAAGAATCCCTATGTAAATTTTCAAGGCTTTCCCAAAAAGTTTGCTCAATCAGATGACCAGATATGCAAAAATCAGTCAAAGTTGTAAAAAAGTCAAACCGAGGTCAACTGTGGTCAAATTAAAGTCAAACTTCAAGAATTTTTGCCAACATCAAGTATATGAAGTAAAATTCATCATTTGATCAATGTTTGATCATGATTCATCAAGGAGATTTCAGATCATCAAGAATCAGGAGTTTCTAAATTTGGGTTTTCATAGGAAAAGTCAACTGAACTTTGACCAGCCATAACTTTCACATGCTTCATCAAAAATTTCCCATCCAAAGCTCATTTTGAAGTAAATTTAATTCTCTACAACTTTTTGTCTCACAAGCCAAGCCCAAAAATGCTTCATTTGGAAGGTATGAGCTAAGACATTATAGGTCATTTTAAAAGTCAACAAAAAGTCAACATCTTCCAAAGGGCATAACTTGAGAATGGTAAATGATATGGACATGAGACCAAAGAGGTTTGTTACAGGACTCTTTAAGCTTTCAAAAATGTCCAATAAAACCTTCATATCCTTAAAATTGAGGGATTTGTGCCTTTGCAAAGTTGGGAAATTTTTGGGAGGTTTGTGAAGCAAATGAAGTCTCAAAACCAAATTTTGCCAAATGGGCCTACCAAATTCCAATCCAATCTCAAGGATAAGGTCATGCACGACCCATTGACTATTTTTCCATATTTTTATGTTTTATATTTTATTATTTTGGATTTTATTTAATAAAATTCAATTTAAATGAAAATAAAATATAAAAGGTCAATCCAAAAATCTGATTTTTGTTCTAGAAATTCTTAAAGGACAATTAAAGATGATTGAAATCACATAAGATCAGATCAACCAAAAATAGTAAGAAGATATCAAATTTTTTCAATATTTTGAAGCATATCTTTCTTCAATCTCAAGTTATCCAAAAGTCCAAAGTGAGATTTGATTTTTTGACCTAATTAGGTCCTATTATATATGTATAACATAAAGTAATGCAGGGGACACGAAAAAAAAGGATTCAGAAGCCATCATCAAACTTCAAATTTTCAAGGAAAAAGTGAAATTCGAATTCAAGCATTCAAGCAATTCTAAAGACTTTTGAAGGTTTCAATGTGTTCCTAGAGGATTATTGAATGTTTCTGGATCATAAAAACATCCATTCATGCATACAAATGCCATAACCGAATCATCACATTCTTGAATTTTTCAAATTTTCGATTTCATAGATTTGTGCAATATAAATTGTTTTTAATCATTGTTGCTTGTTTATTAAGGTGCCTGGAACGTTTTTATGTGCTTGGATTGAGTTTTCGTTGCATGTTGAAGGATTCACCATAGTTAGGGTTTTAAGATTCGAATTGGGGAACTCTCATTAGAGGCAATTTCAGGACCAATTGATGGTCTTAATGAATTTCTAGGATGATTTCTAACTGATCTGTATATCTGGGACTAATTTATATTGTGAATGTGATGTTTTTTCAAAAACGCAGGGTTTTAGTGACGGAAAAATCGTCACTATAGGTTGTTGCTACGGACACAAACCGTAGGTAAAAGTAATGGACGGACCAAGGAAGAAGAAGAAGTGTGGCGCGAATGAGATATTTGAAATTTATTTTGTTTATATAATATGTTATTGCCATTTATTTATCACAGGTGCACGTCTGGTCCAGTGGTAGTGGGGAGCGTTTTGAAGCAGCCGAACCTGGGTTCGATTCCCAGGTTCACCCAAATTTTTTAACAATTGTTTTTCTTTTGCATGTTTATTATTTAATGATTGGAAGTCACATAGATATCACAAGCGCGCGCTGGCCTGGTTGGTTTTGTGCTACGCATGTGAGGTAGAGGACCTAGGTTCAAATCCCAGGTCCTTTCTTTTTAGCCAATTTCCTCATTTTTTCCTTATTTTGAATTTCTTTTCATATATTAGTTTTATTTTGTTTAAATTATTAAATATAAATTATAAAAATAATTTCTAAACAATATTATAATATTTTCTTTATATTCTTAAAAAATCATAATTTATTTTCTTAAAATTTACATTGTTTATATTTATTTTATAATATGTATATATGTATAATTATTATATTTTTGTAAATAGATTAATTATATATTTCATTTAATAACATAAACCCTGATTTTTCTTAAATAATATGTAAACCCTAATTTCTAACCCTAAATTTTTTATTAACCCTAATTTTTATTAACTTTAATATTTAATTTAATTTTGTTATAAATTATAATTAAATAATTAATCATTTTTTGTTATAAGTAATTATTATTTGTTTATTATTATAATTATTCTATTTTCTTCTAAAAAATTTCAAAATGTTTATTTAACTTTAAAAATTATTCTCTTAAATTTTTATCTTCTTTATATTTTTACTAACCCTTTTATTATTATTATTATTATTTCATTATTACTAACATTTAAATTATTGCTTCTTTTTTTTTATCGTTATTATTATTTCTCCGATTATATTTGTAATTGTCCCAAAGCTTTGTAATAGTTTAGGTTTATGTTTTTGCTTTATTTTTATTGTAAATATATTAACTGTGTGGTTAGTAATTCTAGGGTGTGCATAACATGTTTGTGATTAAAATTGACTTAGAATAACTAATTTAAAAAGATAAATATTTGAACATGAACACTCACACACATAAGTCGATCTTTGATCGCAATCTTGCACTTTCTAGGGTTACCTCTCATGTTTCCTATTTATAAGGTCAAGTAAGGTGTCTTAAGCAAAGTCCCTTCATAAATATCATCAAGTCCCTTCAGTTTATAAGACCAAGTCCCTTCGAGGTTGCCTACGATAAATGGTCTTGTCCCTTCGAATAAAAGATGATAAGTCCCTACGAATTGCTAAAGATACCTTACAGTTGCCTATATTCAGATGTCCCTACACATGTCCCTTATCACATCCAAGGTAATGACTACATGTTCCTTAATAATAGGGATAGTCTTACCATTGAAAGAACATATAAGAACAATAAAGACTTAACATAGGGTAGGTTTCTCTTAATTACTTGCTCACACATTTCAAAATACATTTTACACTTCACATTTCAAACAAATTTTCAAAACAAAGTCTTTATATACATTTATACGAGGATCATTATAAAGTACTTAGAAAATTTTTAATCACACACTACACCTTTTTCAAAACAATTTAAGTGAGCTAAGTAACTAAGAGCCCATGGATAACCATGGATATAAAGGGTGCTAACACCTTCCCTTTGTATAACCTACCCCCCGAACTCAAAATATTTTTAAGGTCTTTCCTGTTCTTTTATGTCCTTTCCTTTTGGATAAAATAAAAGTCGGTGGCGACTCTTGCTATCCGCAACATTTGACACAAAGTCAGTTCTCCCACCGTGTTACAGAATGACACCGTTTGAAACTTTGTATGGTCGAAGATGTAGAACACCTTTGTGTTGGCATCACTCGGGTGAAAGTGTTATACTTGGACCTGATATTATGCAACAGACTACTGAGATGGTGAAGTTGATTCGAGATAAGATGAAGACTTCACAGAGTATGCAGAAGAGTTATCGTGATAAGAGAAGAAAAGATTTTGAGTTTCAAGAAGGAGACCATGTGTTTTTAGGGTTACTCTGGTGACCGGTGTAGGAAGAGCTTTGAAGTTGAGGAAGCTTACTCCTAAGTTTATCATGTCGTATCAGATTTCAGCAAGAGTCGGACATGTTGCTTACAGAGTGGCGTTGCCACCGAGATTGTCAAATATGCATGACGTGTTTCATGTTTCGCAGCTTCGGAAGTATGTTCTGGATCCGTCACATGTGATATATATGGATGAAGTTGAGGTAAGATATAATCTTACGGTTGAAGCATTACCAGAACGAATTGATGATCAGAAGGTAAAGAAATTGAGAGGCAAGGAAATTGTCCTTGTGAGAGTGGTTTGGGGAGGAGTTGTTGGTGGGCATATGACTTGGGAATTGGAAAGCAGGATGCGAGAGTCATATCCGAATCTTTTTGCTTGAGGTAAGTTTTCGAGGACGAAAACCTTTTTAAGTGGGGGGAGTTGTAATGCCCCGAATTTTATTTAGAATGTTGTGTTGTGATGTGTGAAGAATATTATATATTATCGAATATAATTGTGGTTGAAAATTATATTGTGGTGGATAATTGTATTATTATGTGATAAATAAAATAAATGGAATAAAATATTAGGTGAGGAAGAGGTTGTCAATTGGTAGAAGTAATAAGGGTAAAAGTGGAAGATCATAAGTTGGGTCTTAGGGGTTATGTTAGAAATAAGGAAAAGGGAAAATATAATCGTGTCGGAGAGAACAAGAGACGATCGTGAAAGTTGTTAAGAGGAGAAGAAGAGGAAATAGCTTAATCGTGAAGAGATTTCGTGAAGAAGAAGAAATTCTCAACAAAACCTAAGGTAAGACAAAGATTCTTCCATCTCTAAGGGTTTTATAATGGGAATTGGGTAGGTGGAGGATTAAGGATTGAGGTTTTGATGGATTGAGGAGAAATTAGGTTGGATTATGTGTTGTTGGTTGTTATTAGTTGATAATTGTATGAATTAGATAGTGAAATTGATGAATACTGTGATTTCTGGCTGATGTTGGTGCTGGGTATGTTTATGTAACAGGTTATGAGTGCTTAGCACAGAGATGTGATTCGCGAAATCGTAGAACTCGCTTAGCGAGCTAGAGCTTGCTTAGCGAGCAGGGTTAGGGAGTTCAGTGCTTACCGAGCAGCGACCCTCACTTAGCAAGCCTTGGAACGTGAAAAATTAACTTTTAAATCCCAAAAAATTCCTTAAAATTCCTTAATTAAGTTAGTAATGCTTAGGAATCATTGTGGAGTTGTTAAAGGTAGTGAAAGAGGAGTTATGCACTTAATTGTAGGGATAATTAGTGTAGTTTTAATTTAAACATAATTGATATGTTTGTTGTATTTGTTGTTGTTGTGATAAGTTACATATGTTTGTTAGTGGTACATGTATATGTAATTGTTGTGATATATGATGTTATTCCGCTTGTGATGGTCGAAGTTGATTTAGGTGGTTGTATGCTAGAAATGCATGATGATAATGATAATTGAGATGTTAATGAATGGTTGTATGTGGAACGGTGTTGTGATGAGTAGTTGGATATAAGGTGTTGTTGTTGATGTTGTATGATGTAATCGTTGCATATATGCATGCATGTCATTTATGTTGCATGACATGTTGCATAGTTGAATAACATACCAAGGTGGGGTATGATCGTTGTTGTGATGTTGGTGCGGTCATGAAATAGGGATCGTACGTGGCCATGAAATAGGGGTCGATGGGTGTGATCATGAAATAGGGATCATATTGGACCATGAAAGAGGGGTCGAGAGTTCCGACGAGAACTGGATCTTGAAATAGAGATCGGATATGGTACCGCATGTATAGAGTCAAGTAGAGTTTCATTGCATGATTGTTGTTGTTGTTGTATATGATGTTGTGGTAGTATATAATGATGTTATATATGTGTGTTGTTGAGTACGATGTTGTTGAGAAGTGGTGAATTGTGTTATGATATTTGCTTGATTCTTATTATACTACTCTTTGTGATGTAAGTATCTCAACCCTTCTGTTTGAATGTTACCCTTATGCTGGTAACGTGCAGGTGAGCAGGATAAGTCGAGTGGTGGTCAGTGAAGTCGGTGTACTTCGCGTCTTAGGGTGTCGGCTCTAATACGTCACTTTGGGAGGCGGGGCGATGTTGCTTTTATCTGTTATTTCTTTTAGAAAACATTTTCTTGTAATTGAAGTTTAATGATGTTGATTTTAAAAATAATTTCGCTGCATGTTGAATACCTACTTTTGAAAATGTATCATTGAGTCATTTATGGTGTTTTGAAGTTGATTGTGACACTCGAATAAAAAGTTAAAAAAATTTACTCTGATTTTGATGAATATTTCCGTGGGGTAATTTGGGTGTTACAAACTTCATCAATGTAGTTTTTAGCATGACATTCAGTAGGGATCTTGTGTCCAACAACACCTGGGAAAATATTGTGTCCAAACATTTCATCAAAATATGTTGGGCTCTATTATGCGCTCTCCATTTTGTAGGTAGTTCATCGTCACTAAAACCTAGGCATCTTCTTGTCGTAATGTTTGCAACAACCCCATCAAATTGATCAACGATTATGTCCTTCGTCACATGGGAAACACCTAGGAATTTCATTAGGGATTCTCGATGAGCTCCTGAGCTTAGTAGTAAGGATGAAATCGAGATCTTTAAGGGAGATTAGTTTAGCTGGTCCACCACTCGATAATTACTTTTATTTATAATCCTTAGGAACTCCTCATCTTTTTTATGATAAGAGGGTACTTTGGAAGAAGATGCCCCATTTGGAGATTATGGATTTTGAGAAGTACTAGAAATTTATTTCCCTTTTGCCTTGGCCAGGGGTTCGATATTTCTGCTTTGAGTAGGAGTGGGAGTGAATATTCGACCATTGTGGGTCATCCCTCATAAACTAACAATTGTGGTTACACTGTGATCATTGATTACCATCGGTCTATTTTCATGTCCATGCCCTTGCATGTATATTATAGGCTCGTACCTCCATGGTACAACTTTAGTGCTCTTAAAAGGGAATGGAACAAAGACCTGGATTATCAAAGGTGTTACAGATATTTGAACCTCGGCCACTAGATATAAAATTTTGATGTGGCGAATTTTTTATCTTTCGTTAAACGCCCAAGTTGGACGTTCTTTTGATCTATCAATTGTTGAATATAACTTTTCAAATTCTCATAGAATTCGGGTTTAAAGACGCAATTTCCCACCATAGTAACCAGTTCTTGGCAGACAAATTCTTTGACGACACTAACAGACGGGTCTGCAAGCGTTGGCATGGGATTATTTTTTACGTTTGGGTCGTTGGGCGTAAAAGAAATCTCCTTAGAATCAATTAGCTCTTGTACATTGTACTTGAGCGCTTTGTAGTTGTCTATTGTATGCCCCGACGCACCTATGTGAAAGTCACATCGGGTGTTAGTATCATAGCTTGTTGGGTATGGAGGATAGACTAGCTTCAATTATTTTGGCACTATCAATCCACCTTAAATCAAGTATGGAAGAATTGGACTATATGGAATTGACAACAGATCAAACTTCGACTCATGCTTCCGGAGCCACTACTAGGCGTACTAGAATTATTTCTACAGAGTGTATTACTGTTGATATTGTTGTTGGGGTGACACCCAGGGTTGTTGTGCGGGAGGCGCTGGATAGTCTTTCTATTTATACTTATTTTGTGCGATGACCGCAACCTAATAGTATGGTAGTCTTTCTATTTGTCAAAAAATAATACTTTCAAGAGGATTTACTCTAAACAATATGAGACTTAGAACTCCCATTTATTTCTCCACACAACTCATATTTATTTCGCAACATCATATGTTTCTTCACTTTTTAACTCTTTGATTACTTTACTCATGCAATTGTATAGTATATGTATATTATTGTTCATGCATTTCCTGTTATCATGAGTGGGAACTCTATTAGGGTTTAGGAATTTGTGGAGTGGATTTTTTTTTAATACTCTTACATTTGTAGAATCAAATTTAAAGAGACCAATTCATATCATGATCTCATCCAAATGTGAGATCATAACAACAACAAAAACAATTAAAAGCACTTATTTATTTGTTATTTTCAAATCCAATCATTCATAGTGAGAACAGAATAGTAATTAATAGCATCAAATAAGCCCAATAGGCTTTACAACTGATTGAATCTCAAATCTAATCCTTTCCTGCTAGAACAGGAATACTCTGCTCATTCCTGAAGAAATTATCAGGATCAACAGCACTCTTAATCTTAACCAACCTATCAAAATTATTATTAAAAAACTTAACACCATAAACTTTACCTTCTTCATAACTATCTTTACCAAAACTATTAATCCCAATATCAAGATCTCTATAATTTAAAAAAGCACTTCTAGGATTCTTTGACACATAAGGTTCCATAAAACTATATAGGCTCTTAGCTTGATTCAAATACTCCAATGTACCATTAGGTTCCTTCCAACTCACTGAAAATTGAATTTTGAACAAGTTCCCGGCACGGTGAGGAAAAGGCGTCGCGTCGGCCGGAATCTCAGCCATTCTTCCACCATAAGGGTTGAAAACAAATCCAACTTTTCCTAACTCAATCATCTTTTTCCATATCAATTCCAATCCATCTTTTGGAATAGCTTTCTGAACATAATCAGATTTTCTCTTCCCGAAACTCGCCGAATTAAGATTCCTATCCAAAAGACTCTCCGGTTTTGCGCCGTTTTTGAAATCTTCATCGTCATTATACCAAATAACAGAATTAATCCAACTCATTTCAATACAATCTTCTTTTTTCAATCCTAGAAGTGGAAATTCTTTACCTAGAATTCCCACCACTTCCTCGGCACCTCCGAGGAACAAAGCAACAACAGAAGCTCTAACAGTTTTTGTTCCTTTGACAGTCTTAGAAGTTATAGGCTGCAAAAGAAGCCTCATGAAAAGCCTATTATCAATAGTTGGAGCAACTTGTTGCCATTCAACAACGAGATCAGTAGCATTTTCATCCAAAGTTTTCTCAATTCTGAAAACCGTAACAGTTTCAGGAACTGCTACTAATTTAACAGTATAAGATAAAACAACACCAAAACTAGCACCACCGCCACCTCTTATAGCCCAAAAAAGATCTTCTCCCATTGATTTTCTATTCAAAAGGCTACCCTTAGCATCAACAATTTCAGCATCAATGATATTATCAACCGATAAACCATATTTTCTCAACATGGTACCATACCCTCCACCACTGAAGTGACCCCCAACACCAACAGTTGGACCCACACCAGCAGGAAAGCCATGAACCTTACTCTTTTCATAAATACCGTAATAAAGTTCACCAAGAGTAGCACCGGCTTGAACATAAGCAACCTCGTTTTTTACATCAACATTGATTGTTCTTAGATTGAACATGTCAAGGACAATAAAGGGTGATTCATTCGAGATGTAAGAAATACCCTCATAATCATGTCCACCACTTCTGATTTTGACTTGAATGTTGACTCTTTTGGCACAGATAACAGTGGATTGAACATGTGAGGGTTGTTTTGGAGTAACAATGATTAATGGTTTGGAAGTTGAGGAAGTATTGAAACGTGCGTTACGGATGTAGTTTTGAAGGACAGTGGAAAATGAAGGGTTTGATTGTGGGAAAACAATGTCGGAGATAGATGGATCTGTGTTGTTTTGTTTGAGGCAGTTAAGGAAATCGGTGTAGAAAGATTCTGATACAGGTGGTGCTGCTAAGGATGTATAAAAAAGAGAGAGAAGAAAAAAAGAGAGAGAAAATAGTATTGGTTTTGCCATAGGAGTGTTATGTTTTGTGAATAAATGTGTGGGGTTTTTATAGGAGGAGTAACATGTTGAAATTTCAACAACTCGTCTAACATAAGACAACACAGATTTGATAATATTTTAATAACGTTGTCTTTTGGTTTTGGGAGCTTATAGGTTATCAGTGGGTATAGTTTTTTTTGGTTGAATTTAACCGGAATAAAGGAGTTTCCACGGTGTCATCGAAGGATAACCGTTAGATTTAAAATTATATTTAATTTTTATTTTAATTATATTTAAAATAATAATTATGATTGATTATTAGTATAAAATATTTTACACTCACAGTGTATAATAATTAATCGTTTTTTTCTTTGATAGGTAATATAATATTTGTTGGATCATCTAATTATTACCTTTAATCTAAAAGTAAAATTATTTTTGTTAATTCATTTAGTATTATGCTTGATAATCAATATATTTTAACTAATTTATAATAGTGACTATTCGATTAATCTAAAAATATGTTTTATATAAATTACAATTTTATCATATCCTACTAATTATAACTCATTTTGTATATAGAATAAAAAAATTTAATTAGAAAGATAGAGAATAATAAATTTTGGGATTAATTTATCTTATTTTGATATTTTCATTAAACAATGAATTAAGAAATGATATGATATAATTATTAGGCATATTCTTAGTTAATCGATAATTTTAATGAAAATTGATTTACAATATTAATTTATTTTTAAATAAAAAATATATAAAAGTGACATAAGGTTAAATTTTTTGACTATTGAATGTTTTTTACTTTTTGAAAATTTTCTTATAAAGCTATTATTTTTTTTATTACCTTGAATATTTTTTTTATTGAAAAATAATACAAGCATCGTAAGGAAAATCCAATAAATATCTCATTTTTCTATATATATTCTATTTTATATATATATATATATATATATATATATATATATATATATATATATATATATATATATATATATATATATATATATATATATATATATATATATATATATATATATATATATATCATTTTTTGTTTTTAAGAATATCAGCTAATAATTAAAAAATGATTTGTTCAAAGAACATTTATTAATAAACTAAAAACAGATGATTGTTTGGCATTACTACTATATAAATCCTCTTTATTTTCAGGGTTAAGATCTATACTTTCTTTTATTTAAACGGTAGCTTTTCTTTTTTCTATTGTAAATAATTTATTTCTTTTTTAATTTTTTAGGATCTCATTCGTTTGGCTAAAAAAAGGAGCTCGTTCGAGAAAATCCTATTATATAAATACGAGAATATAATTTTTATGGAAAATGCTATTATTAGTTTCTTTATTCATTATTATTTCTTATCTTAATTCTCAATATTATTTATATTTATCATAAAAAATTTACTCGTGAGTTCAAATAAAAATAAATATATATTAAAAAAAAACATGTGGTATAAATAATAATCAAGAAAACCAATGAAATTATATTTTAGTTTAAACTAATGTGGTGATGGGTTTGTATTGTGTGTAAATAAGAAATTATTAATTAGCTTAGAAAACTAAATAAATTAAAACAAAATATTGATAAAATTGAAATATTTAATAAATTAATGTTAATTTGGTTAAGGGACTTGAATTACTTTCTAAATTTCAAATATAGTAATAAAAAAGTACTTTTCTTTTGGTTCAAAATATAAACGAACATTAACTATAACAGATTCTTAAAATATTTTTCTTTTATTAATTTAAAATATAAACTTTAATAACATTATTTACTCATAAAACAAATTAAAAACTAACCATATATATTAAGCATTAAAAAAAACTTTGTTTTTTTTATTACCACCAGTTTAATCTTATTCGGTCAGTTCTAACATCAAGTAGACATAACAACAGGGCAGGTCAGAGACGGTTTTTACCAGGGACAGAGCCAGCGTCCGGCCAGCTAGGGCAGTTACGCTGGCTCGACTGCCGATGCCATGGAACTCTTCTCTCCCTCGACACGATGAACAAGATGAAATTCACAACAACTATGAAACCTAACCTCTCCCTACAACCTTTGTCCGATCATAAACACTCTGAAAACGAAGAGAATCAGAAGCCACTGAAACCGGTGACACTTCTTCAAAGCCAAAGAAACCTTGCACATTAGAACGCGCTCACATCCACCAAGTAGCAGTTTTGACATCCGAGCAATTACATCTCAACAACAACCACCACTTTTCTCAGGTAACTGTTTTATTCAAGAATATTGTTGCTTTTTGAGTACGTCGAGTGTATATATTGACTATATGCGTGCAAACCTTGTGGATGTTGTTAAGATGTTACACTGTGTATACTGTTTCGATTGCGGTAATGATACAACTTGGTTTCTTATTTTGAATTTTGTGTTTGCTATTGCGTGTACCAACTGTTTGTTCAAATGCCTGAACTGAATGGATATCTTTGTATAGTGAAACACGTAAAACTTTCGACGAAATGCCAAAGCGAACGTCTAAACCATTCCTCATGGGCTCCAGAAGAAGCAAAACTCGTACCTTGAATGACTTTGGTCACGCAGAGTTCAGAACGTTCTTCGGATCCTTGGATCATACCGTCAGCTCTGTCTTTCACTGATAACTCACCTGTACTCATATTGGGATGTAATGTCTAAGCTTCTTGTACATTGCACTAGTTGTTTATAATATCAACTTTCCTAATTACCAATTTAAGCCTAGTATAACTTCTGTTAACGTTAGGAAAATTATCAATGTGTTAATAGTTTAATGAATCAATTGGAAAAATGGTATGCATATATTATATCTTTATTATGTATAATCCATTTCCTTAAGAAGGATAATTTGCTCCAACTTCCAAGTATGGTTGATCATTGGTTATATCCTTGAAAAATCCACATACTATTTTAGAAATGGCATGTCTGTTAGCATGCTATATTCTGAATTATTTATCGTCCGAATGAAAGAATAATTAAATGTGTGGGATGAGTCCCCTGGATGAATGAAATGGTAAGGGTTTCCTCTGCAATTGCTTATTAAAGATAGAAGTAATTTTCAACTTTTAAATATTCATTGAGAATTCTTTATATAACCTAAATGAAAAAATAGACAGTGAGATAATAACTGCTATATTTTTTGCCTTCAGCCATATTGCTTTTGTGTGCACCTCTCTTTCGGATAAAGTTTTGATATTATTTTATTATATGGTCCATTATTGATGGACAATGTTCCTTACTTTAAATTTGGTGATCAAGTATATCTTTCTTATGTTAAAATTTGGTGTGTTGATGGCTTAGTTTTTTATAGTCTTACTCTGCCACTATTTTATTAGGTGTTTTAGAAGATTTGAATATATTGGTTTTAATGATACTTATATTTTTTAATTTTTTATGTAGATTACCATGACAACAAACACATCTAACAACATTTTGCGATCACTCTTTGACAGGGAAAATTTGTTTGGGATCAATTTTATGGATTAACACTGAAATCTAAGGATTGTCCTTAAGCATGATAAGAGTTGTATATTTTAGAGACACATGTTCTTGAAGAGAAACCTCCTAGTTATGCTTCTAAGGCTGAAAGAAATATTTATAAGAAACATGTCAATGATGTCATGAAACGGCTTACCTCATATTGGTTACCATGAACTTGGAAATGCAAAAGCAACATAAGAACACAGTAGTGTTCAATATGATCGAAAATTTGAAGATGCTCTATCAAGAGAAGGTGGGGCATGAGAGTTTTGAAGTTCCCAAATCCCTTTTCAAGGAAAGCTAGCTGAGGGAGCCCCTATATATCTCCATGTACTTAAGATGATTGGGTATGTGGGGAAACCTTGAAAGGTTAGATTTTCCCATTGGAAATGAACTTGTGACTGATTTGATCTTGCAATCGTTGCAATAGAGCTTAAGTCAACTTATTCTTTGTTTCAATATGAATGATATGGAAAAATTCTTCCACATATGATAATTGTTAAGAAGAATCTGAAGTCAAAAGGGAAGTCCATTCATATGGTCTGTAATGGAAAGAAGCAGAATAAAAGACACACCAAGCAGGGTGGTAAAGGGAAAGACAAGGAAATTTCCAAACCCAAACCTACTGATCATGCTTTAAAGACTAGTGGAGATATAACAAATGAGGGAACTTGCTTCTATAGCGGTAAGACCAGCACTGAAAGACAAACTGCCCAAAGTACCTGGAAGATAAGAAGAATGGAGTAGAAACTTCTATTTCAAGTAATTTTATTATAGAAATGAATTTATCTACTTTTGCATCATGGGTATTAGATATTGGATGTTGTTCTCACATTTGTACTAATGTGCAAGGGCCAGAAAGAAGTAGAAAATTATAAAAATGTGAAGTTGATCTATGAGTTGGTAATGGAACAAAGGTTGATGCTTTAGCTGTTGGAACTTATGTATTGACTTTACCTATTGGTTTAATAATTAAATTATAGAACTTTTATTATGTACATGCAATTAATAGTAATATTATTTATGTTTCTTATTTGGATAAGTTTGGTTTTTCATTCATAATAAAGAACAATTGTTGCTCTATTTAATTGAATGATGTATTATATGCCACTGCATAAATGAACGATAGACTATATATCCTTGATCTTAGAATACAAATCTATAACATTAATACTAAATGGATGAAACCTAACGATTTAAATCTAACTTACCTTTGGAAGTTTTGCTTAGGCCACATATATGAGAAACATATTTCCAAACTCCATAAAGATGAAATCTTAGACTCTTTTGATTACGAATCATATGATACATGCATATCTTATTTAATTGGAAAGATAACAAAGTCCCTATTCACAAGACAATGTGAAAGGGCTAATGCTCTTTTGTCCATCATACATACTCATGTATGTATGTGGGCCATTGAACATACCATCCAAAGGAGTTTTCCAATACTCATCACATTTATTGATGATTTCAGTAGATATGGTTATGTGTATTTAATGAAACAAAATTCTGAATTCGTTGAAAGTTCGAGGAATTCAAAAATGAATTTGAAAAAAAAAACTATTCAAGAATATTAAAATCCTTTAATCAGAGTGAGGTGGTGAATATTTAAGCCTTGAATTTAGTGATTATATGAAAGAGTGTGGGATTTTATCCCAACTTACTCTTCATAGAATACCACAATGGAATAATGTATCTGAGAGCAGAAATTAAACCTTGTTAAACATGGTCTAATCCATGATGAGTCACTTCAATCTTCCAAACTCTTTTTGGGGACATGCTTTGTTGACAATAGCTTGCACACTTTACCGTGTGCCATCCAAAAAGGTTGAGAAGATACCATATGGAATATGGAGTGGTAAGAAACCACATATGTCTAACATGAAGATTTGGGGTTGTGAAGTTTATGTGAAACATAAATTTCGACTAAGCTTGATCCAAAAATATGACAAATGATTATTTGTGGGGTATCCTAAAGAAACAAGAGGGTAACTTCTACAATCCTTCTGAGGGTAAAGTGTTTATCACTCGAACTAGAGTTTTCCCTAAAAAAAGACTTTATTTCCAAAGGAATCAATGGGAGGAAAGTTGAGCTTGAAGAAATTCAATAATAATAAAGCATTGATACACCTATGGAGGAGCTAGAGAAAGAAACGCAAATAATTGTGAAAGAGCAATCTGCTCAAGTAGAATAAGACCAGTGTAGCTCAAGCAAGATATGTCAATGATAGAAAAATAAATTCATCATGTTTCTTGTTTGTTTTCATCTCAATTTCATATATGTTTTCATCATCCTAGTTCAAGTTTATACGTTTTTGTCTTCTTTTTGTATTTTCAGGTAATAAGAGGTCAATGGATCGAATCAGAACAAGAAAGACCAAAGATCGAGAAAAAAAGGGCTCTTCCCATACAAATTTTCTAATACGATCACGGCTGTGTTGGACCCTTTGAGACCTAAAGGTGACACTTAGGTACCATCATTCACTTCTACTACCGTCTTCCTTTCCAATTGTTTTTTTCTTTGTTTTTTTCTTAAGTTCTTGTAACTCTTGTAATGTTGTTTCACTTTTCGTATTACAATTTTGCCTTCATTTTCATTTCAAGTTGTTATTTCTTTTACTTGCTTTAATTTATTTATTTTCTTGAAATGTCTCTAAATTTATTTATTCTTGTTGTTTGCCTCACCATGCATGAGTAGTCCCTTAAGGACAAGGGGTTGTGAGAGCTTTTCTCGGTGACTTTATCCAATAAAGTATTACGAGAAAAGCTTTAGTGTATTTTCATTTTAGAATCCAAGTTACAATTCACACATCTATGTCAGGTCTATATTGGTCGTGAAAGAAAAGGAAACATAGATGTCGATCATGTATCAGAAGAAAATGATTCTACATCCGAAAGATGATATTTAAATTGTATAATAGCAAGGCACCCGCCGTGATAATACATCTTGCTTTCTATTGAGAAAGTCATTAGTCTTCTGAGATCAATGTCTAGATTACACATGCATGCCACGAAAGTGGGTGACACACAATTTTATATACTTTTCTATGAAAACTTTCAAATTAATCTCGTAATTGAATTCAGATAAATCGTTGGGGTGAGTCTAGAGTTGCAATCACAAACCCCATCTCCTATTTTAATTATTTGTCATTTTCTATTTCAAATTGCATCAAACAAAATATTTACAATCGCTTTAGATAAACAATGTTAAGATAAATTTTGGTGATCAAACATCTCTCCGTGGGATCTATATTTTTACTACTTGACACAACCACGCACTTGTGGTTCACACACGATTAGTCACCAATCTGAGAGATATGGATATCTCATAACTGATAAAAGGGATGTATTGCTAATCGATCAATATGAGCATGTGACCTAACAAGAGGCCATTATTGGATGTGTTTGAGAAGTGGCTAGAAGCCATGAAATATGAAACAAATTTCATGTACACAAACCTGGTTTGGCCGAGTATATTGTTGCCTCAAAAGCATCAAAGGAAGTTGTTTGAATAAGTAAGTTCATTAGTGAACTTGGCATAATTTCTATTGTGGATCTCATTGATCTTTATTGTGGTAACAATGGTGTTATCACACATGCTAAGGAGCCTAGATCTCACCAACGATTCAAACACATACTTAGGCTATATCACCTAATTTTGATAAATAATATATAGAGGGGATGTGAAGATATGTTAGGTACCAACACTTGAGAATATTGGTGATGCATTAACAAAGCCTTTTGCGCATCAGAAGTATGATAGACATAATAGATCTATGGGTACAAGAAGTATGCGTGATTGGCTCTAGTGTTAGTCGGAGATTTTTGGTGTAAGCCCTAGAGGTTAATAATTTTATTAGAACTTGGTACTTTTATCGAATTATTTATAAATAACTAAAAATGAATTTCTTTATTATGTTTGTTTTTCCTAAAATAATGCAGTCCTATAATAATTAGTTTGTTTAATGAAATGTTAAGTCTGACTTAATCATGAGATCCCATTAAACATAAGAAAATTATTCTTAAAGTATTTGTAGTAGAGTTTTGTTGTGAAGTGGGATAACATTAAAGTATTAAGACTATTATGTGGATAGATTGATGATCATATTTCATGGATCATGGATAAATAGTTATCAAGTTTTAACATAGGTATGAAAATTAGTAGTAATATTAATATTTGATTGAGCCTCTATGAGAATACTACATAGAATGTTATACAAAGTATCATAAGATAATCTTATAATGATAGTGGTGTATATCACTCTTCGACCTAAAAATACTATGGACCCTATATGTGGAGTCAAATACTTTATTGATGATCAAACATTGTTCGTAACTGGATGTCTATAAATACAACATACATGTTGATGGGCTAAAGACGTACTATAATTATGTGTCTAGCGGTATCCTAACTGCAAGTGCACAGCCTATCGAAGTAATATTTAAGATTATCGATCCACAGGGACTTTATAATTACTTAGTGCTAGAGGATTTACTAGTTTTAGCTAAGGTGAAGGGTTGTCACGATTTTTGGTTGTTTTTAAAGATTAAAGGCGGGAATTAAATTTAAGTTTAATAAAATAATACTAAGGCGGTCGGTATGTAATTATGTTAACTTAGGCGGGTCAATCTAACCTAGGCTTATAAAGATGGTTCACTTAATCTATTCTGTAGAGGTTACCAGTTTAAATATCTTTAACTCACACTCTCGTGGTCTTATCTCAGATCTTACCCCTAAAGCCCTATGTCTGCTCTCGCTAGCCCATAAGTGTTTAGAAATAATTTTTGGAAACTTAGTAATTCTAATTCATTTTAAAGGACTCTCACTGTGTTTAAATTAAATGCCTAACTTTAGCTATCTGGTTAAAATCTCACACTCTCGTGGTCTTGACCTAACCTATTACACTTTCCTTACTCTCGTAACAAAAAGGTTGATTTTATAATAAAAAGTCACAGCCAGAATTTTAAGTTCTTAATTATTTTAAGCCTAGAATTGATTTTACCGATTTAGTTGATTTTAATTACATACCGCCCTAAGGTGTTTAGCTACTCATTATTGTTGAACCAGACAGAGACAGAAACAGAGGAATACAAAATAAAATATGCATAACAGAAAAATAAATACTTAACATTAATATAAACGCAATTTAAATAAAAAAACCTGAATAACAATTAAAATGTTAGACTCCTTCTTCCACAGTCTGGAAAGCTCGGAGTACGGACCGGAATCGGAAATAAATTTTCTAAAAGAATTCTGAAGGCTTTGAAACAAATTAAATTATAACAATTTCCTAACGTTGGAAATTGTTATATGGTTGGTTGGGATACAGAAAATTAAAGCAAGAACAATTAAATGCTGGAAATAATAAAATAGGGTGCAAAGGAAAATACGGCAGAGCTTCCGCAAGAAAATTAAAATCAAAACTCTGTAAATTGTTCTTTGAAGCTAGGCTATTTATAGAATCAATATTTTGGGCTTGGCAGTTGGAATAATTGCATGGGCTTCGTAAATGCTGAGAAAATCCAGGGAACCATTGAAATACTTGGTCTGCGGGAAGATAGGCAAGTTGAATTCACGTAACACACACGTACATGACCAAGTCTCAGCATATTACCCTAAATTCCCCTTGTCACGTTCGTGACAAGGGTGTCACGCTCGTCTCCCGTGTCCTATGCGCGTCACGGTCGTGAGGGATTGGTGACGACCGTGACTGCTCCTTTTAGCGTGTCACGGTCGTGACTCCTAGGTGACGATCGTGACTGTTACAAAAAGTGCAGATTATGCAGAATTCCTCTTTTCTTCATCTTTTAATGGTTGTTTTTGCTCATTTCACTTATGGCTCATGATCTAGCTATGTAATTGATATATCTGCAAAATGGCAAAGAAAACTCGAGGAATCGGGTGTTAAAACGGCAAATATGCGATAAAACGACATTGAAACATAGCAATATAACCGATACTTTTTCTCGTTATCAAACTTCCCCAAACTTAAACCTTTGCTTGTCCTCAAGCAAATAGTCGGTTGAAAATTGTCGGACAAGTTTTCATCGACACACACACATAACAAACCGTACGAAGAATCGTTTTGTCAGATAAACCGGTACAGGGATAAAACACTAACGATACACTAATGACACAAGCAACAAGCTAAGTCGTCGACTTCCTGTTAAACGAAACATTCGGTAATTGCGTTATGATTCCACCTAGAGTCTTTCGATCTTATTTTGCCCGGTTTCATTCTAGCGCAATCACATTAAGCCCTTTGCCTTAGCACGCACGTAGTGGAGTAGCCGGTTAGTGACTTTGATCCTTTATAAGCACGGGGTCTGGTACACGAATGTGGTAACCCTACATACATTATCCGATTTGGAGGTTGTGGGGGATCGAGCCGTAGCACGCCCTACCAAGTTCAGAACCAGTACCTCTGAACCAACCCGCAATGGACTCCTTTTCATACTTCTCGTTTCTTATATGCGACCGTGTACTTTGGTGCAATTTCTTTTCATTGGCATCGAGATATGAAGGATCATTATAGATTAGGCATCAAACACTTATATTCATCGGCTCCCCACGTGGTTTGTGTTCAGACGGTGCTGACTGCTAGTATAAACTACTAGGGGTTACTTTTGAATTGAAACTTAAGGTGTAGTCGTAACAATTATCGGAACGGAAATGCTTAAGTGGGAAATCTAAGGTGTCAAGATTGTATCGATCTTGTTGAATCGTTCTCAGCTTCCTAACTATGATTTCGTAGGTATATCAGGTAATGCGAAGATCAAATTAAAAAGTTTTTTCGGTATGGCTAAATAAACGGGGGGAATTCAAAACTAAAGAAAATAGCACAAAATATTACTCTGTTTCATTAAAATGCGAAAAGGAAATACAATGGAATGGAAAGTGCGGAAAGGGAAATGCGGAAAAATGAAAGGTACCTCTCCCACACTATATCAGACATTGTCCTCAATGTTGTGATATAATAGCGGGTAAAGTACAATACAAACAACGGAAATGGAAAAAATAAACAAAAACAAAAACTAAGGCTGCTGATGACCACGGCCTTGGCTTCTGGCGCGGGAGCGTCTGGTCGGAGTCGCTTCAGGGTCAGAACCGGTGCCGGTGAGAGCAGTGATATCAATGCGCAAGGACTCTAGCTCGCTAAAGATCTCGCCGAGCTTCTCATCAGTCGTCCTCTGATTAGCGGCAACAGCTGAAAGTAATGCATCATGTTGCTCTTTTTGCCTTCGCTCCAATGCGGCACTCATCTGGTTTTGCTGATGAATCGCACGGAGGACGTCTTCAAGTGTGAATTCCTGTGCAGGTGGCTGTCGGGTGGAGGACTCAGGAATGTCCTGGACAGGCTCAGCTGCATCCATGGTGTCTTGCATCTCGTCCACTGGTGGATCGGCCTGCTCATCAATAATGGGGGCGTGGCCGGCAGCATCCGGTAAAGCAAATAGCCAGTTGGCTCGGTTGGACGGATCGATTCGGTCATGGCACGACAAGATGATGTGGTGATAAACAGTGCCTTGGATAACAGGGCTAAACCTGCCATCCTCTCTCTGAGCAATCAAGTGGGCGGACCTGCAATAATTCTTCGTTAGGAACTCTGCGGCTATGCGAGGCAAATTGATAATCAAGTCACCAAGCTCCAGCTGAATGGCGAGGGTGGTGACAATCCCGCCTATGTAGAAGGGGGTTGCGCCTCTTTGCGCTATGGAATGGATATGGGAGAGCATGAATGGGGCAGCATTGATGCGCTCGTCATTTAAGGCGCAGTGCAAGAATAAGAGCTCCTTGGAGTTAAGCTTGTGGTTGCTCTCTCTTGCAAAGATGGTGTTGCAGATGATGCGATGAAAGTATCTGATCGCCGGGTTGTGGATATGTGTAGCATTCAGGCTCTGAAAGGCTGTGGCACGGGTGTTGGTGATGTCGGGCCATAAGGTGAAAGCGGTTTCACTGAAGTTGTCCGGCACGCGATGATGAGCATCATCGTCGTGATCGAAGCCTAGCAGCTCGGCGATCCTTGTTTGTGTAAGTTCGAACTCGCGACCGAGCAATCTGAACTTAGCAACGCCGGTGAGTTGACTTTGTGAACCGGTAGGAGTGATGTAATGAAACGAGCTCAGAAATTCCAATGTCAGAAGCTCGAATGTAGGCTGGGGTTGACTGCATAGATGCCACAAACCAACCTTCTGAAGCAGGAGCTTCACACTGTTGAGCATTCCCAACTCCCTCAAATAGTCAGTGTCGACGTATCGAGTGGGTTGAACACCACGGTTCTGGAATCTGATGAACCTCTGTCTCTGATTTTCTCCATGCTCACCATCTCTAAACTGAATTTCTTCCATTGCATGCAAGTACGGGAGTGGGAGATGAGAGGTTTTTGAGTTTTGTGAGAAAAGTGTAAAATGTGAAGAAAATGGTTCAGATTATAGTGCAAGATGAGAATGTGATAGGTTTGGAGTAAATGGAGAGGTTAATGGAGTTTAATTTGGGTAATGGGAGGTTACGGGAGTTGGAAGAGATAATGGGGTTTTTTTGAATGTTGTGGAAGTTGAAAAAGAAGAGGTTTCGAAGAAGAACAATTATGTTTCTCAGAATTCCTATAACAGAGGTCGTCACGGTCGTGATGGGGGGATGACGGTCGTGAGGCGCTAATTAGCTTGTCACGATCGTTAGAGGGTGATGACGACCGTGAGGGATTAAAACTTAGAATATTTTCCAGAATGCATTATCTCTCACACGTTCATTATAATTTATATATTTTTTTTAGGATCACTTCTCATTTTATTTGTAACACAAACAATATATAATATTTTTAGATCAACATAAGTTAGTAAATTTCATCACACGAGAAATTATATAAAACATTAATCAATTTAAACATAACAGTAAATGAATTGAAAGCATAGAAATTGATTAAATTGGAAAAATTTGTAAAACTAGAAGTGCTTTGCTTTTGATATAATTGAAGGGAAATTACATTAATAAAAATAAAGTATGAAAATGTTTGTGAAATGTTAAACTAACTAGAAACGAAAACAATAAGTAAAATGAGTTAGATCACTACAGCATTTTCAAAAGTGCTTCTTCAAATCTTCGATTGCAGAGTTCAGGTGGTAGAATTGCTCACATGTTATGTCAGTTAAACCTATAATGTCCAATCGCATGCTTTTAATCTCATCCTTAACAGTATTTATATCGGCTTGGTAAGCTTCAAGAGTGTTCATGATTTTCTTTAAGTTGTCAGCATATTCTACTTGATTCACTTCAGGGGTTTCAATCACTTCATCAGTGTGGTCAATGTCATGGTAACCAGGAGGCGTCTCAGGGTCACTTTCTACATCGGTCATTATATCATCCCTTATCTTGTAGGATTGAGGTGTTTCAGGAGTAGATGGATAGTCAGGAGGGGTTAGCTCATAAAGCCAATTATCCTTATTGTGAACAATGACTCTAGCATGGTTTGGTAGTGTGAACAGGGTTACTACTTCCTTCCTGATTAGGTACTCGAAAGGTGGTTGTCCTAAATTCCTTATGATATGGCGGTTAAAGAAAAAGTTAAGATTCATAGGACGGATGGTACCTAAACGGTTACACCTGTGTAATTGGTATCTAAGTCCTAAGGCATCAGCAATCATGGTGACGAGACCTCCTACCAATATGGGTAGATCAGGTTCTTCTTGGATTCGGGTGAAGGTTCGCATCATGAAAGGCACACCATTGACTGGCTGTCCATTAGTCACACATGACATAATGAATATCTCATCTTTAGATACTCCAGTGAGGTTTTCTTCTTTTCCAAAGAAGGTGTGGGCAAGGATCTTATGGAAGTAACGGATAGCAGGGTTATGTATCTCATCATTGTTCATGTTATTTGGCTCAGGATGGTAATTTCCGGTTAAGGTTCCCCAAAAGAAATCCAGCTCAATGTCCATCAATTCTACCTGTGTGGTAGTAAAAGCAAAGGGTCCACTAGGGAATCCTAATAAGTCAGCTAGTTCTCTATGGTTAAAGTCATATTCTATTCCAAATAGGCGGAAACTGATAAATCCTTTCCTGAATCCAAAACCACGCTCGAGTAAGTAAACTAAAGAGCTGAGGAACTCAAGGGTGAGCTCGCGGTAAGTCACAAACTTTCGTTTAATCAGTGCATTCTCCCATCCAAGTCGGTTAAACAAGTATAGGATGCTATCATGTATACCTAAGGTTTCCATAGTCAGATCATCCGGGTACAGAGTCAAATCCATTGGTCTCTGTGATAACTCTTCAAATTTCATTCTTTGGTTCCTACCTCTAAATTTGGTTTCCATAAGGTTTATCGGTTGGTTAGCCATAGTTAGTGTAAATACGGAGGAAACAAATCAGGGGGAGAAGGAAAGTGGAAAAGACTTTAGAAAATCTGTAAAGGTGATTTAAAAATTAAAAATTAAAATAAGGAAAAATAAGGAAATAAATGCATAAATAAAAGCAATAATAATAATGAAATAAAACAATAATAAAATGACAAAACAAATAAACGAATAATAAAATGATAAATGACAAAATAATAGAATGATCAAAATGGTTTAATGATTAAATGGGTTGCCTCCCACTAAGCGCTGTTTTTATCGTCAAAAGCCTGACGTAATGCTTAGGTGTAGATTAATCAGGGAAATTAGTGGACAACTCTAAAAGCCTTAGACTATTTTCATAATCTCTATTTTCAACTTTATGGTAATGTTTTAAACGTTGTCCGTTTACTGTGAACGGTTCACTATTCCTACCCTTAATTTCTATTGCTCCGCTCGGGAACACTCTAGTTATTTCAAAGGGTCCTGACCATCTAGAATTTAGTTTTCCAGGAAAGAGCCTAAGTCTTGAATTAAAGAGGAGTACAACGTCTCCCACACTAAATTCTTTCCTAGATAGGCGTTTATCGTGCCATCGCTTAGTTCTTTCTTTATATATCTTAGCATTCTCATAAGCATCTAACCTTAACTCTTCTAATTCGTTAATATCTAGGATTCGCTTTTCTCCTGCAGCATTATAGTTTATATTGAGAGTTTTGATCGCCCAATAAGCTTTGTGTTCTAGTTCTACCGGGAGATGACAAGACTTTCCATACACTAATTTGAAAGGTGTAGTTCCTATGGGTGTCTTGTAAGCTGTCCTATAAGCCCATAAAGCTTCATTAAGTTTAGATGACCAATCTTTCCGAGATATGGCGACAGTCTTTTCTAAGATTTGTTTAATTTCTCTGTTTGAGACTTCGACTTGTCCACTTGTTTGTGGGTGATATGGTGTTGCCACACGGTGTCTTACTCCATACTTAGATAGTAATTTGTCAAAGATTTTTGAAATGAAGTGCGAGCCACCGTCACTTATGACGAGTCTAGGCACACCAAATCTGGGAAAGATTATATTTTTGACAAGCTTTATTACTACTCGTGTGTCGTTTGTAGGAGAAGCTATAGCTTCAATCCATTTTGAAACATAATCGACAGCTACGAGTATGTAATTATTACCGAAAGATGATGGGAATGGTCCCATGAAATCTATTCCCCAGACGTCAAAGATTTCTACTTCTAATATTCCTTTTTGAGGCATTTCATCTCTTCTTGAAATATTGCCGGTGCGTTGACACCGATCGCAATTTATAACAGCGATGTGGACATCTTTCCATAGATTAGGCCAGAATAAGCCGGCTTGCAAGATTTTTGCACAAGTCTTGGAAGTGCTTGCATGTCCACCATAAGGAGATGAATGGCATTGAGCAATGACATCTTCTATTTCTTCTTCGGGAATGCATCGACGAAAAATTCCATCGGGTCCTCTTTTGAACAATAATGGTTCATCCCAATAATAATGTTTTAGATTGTGAAAGAATTTCTTTTTCTGCTGATAGGTTAAATCAGGTGGAAGAGCTCCTGCGGCTAGGTAGTTGACAATGTCAGCGTACCATGGCAGTCCTACAGTTGTCTGGATTGTTTCCACGGGTTCTGGTTCATTTATGTCTAACTGAACTAGGTCGCTTCCTATTTGTGCTATCAGCTGTTCATACGGAAAATCATCGTTAATCGGCACTTGTTCGGGTTTAATACCTTCTATTCTAGATAAATGGTCCGCTACGACGTTTTCAGTACCTTTCTTATCTTTTATTTCGAGATCAAACTCTTGTAAGAGTAAAATCCATCTCAAGAGTCTTGGTTTAGCATCTTTCTTAGTCAATAGATATCGGATAGCAACATGGTCTGTGTAAACGATTATTTTCGCTCCTACTAGGTAAGAACGGAATTTGTCAAGCGCAAAGGCAACTGCTAACAATTCTTTTTCAGTAGTGGCGTAGTTCATCTGAGCAGAATCTAAGGTTCTACTGGCATAGTAAATCACATGAAGTTTCTTTTCCTTCCTCTGGCCTAGAACTGCGCCTACATCATAGTCACTCGCATCGCACATGATTTCAAAAGGTAATCTCCAGTCAGGGGGTTGCATGATTGGTGCGGTGATGAGGGCTGTTTTTAGAGTTTCGAATTCTTTAAGACAATCTTCATTAAATATGAACTCAGCGTCTTTCATTAATAAACCGGTAAGAGGTTTAGTGATTTTCGAGAAATCTTTGATGAATCGTCGGTAGAAACCGGCGTGTCCTAAAAAACTTCGTATTTCTCGAACAGTTTTAGGGGGTTGAAGATCTTTAATGACTTCTATCTTAGCTTTATCAACTTCAATTCCCTTGTCAGATATAACGTGTCCTAATACGATTCCTTCTCTGACCATAAAATGACATTTCTCCCAGTTAAGCACGAGGTTTACTTTTACACATCTTTCTAACACCATTTCTAAATTTGATAGGCATCCTTCAAAACTTTGCCCGCATACAGAGAAGTTGTCCATGAACACTTCCATGATGTTGTCTATAAAATCTGCGAAGATTGACATCATACATCTTTGAAAGGTTGCAGGAGCGTTGCATAATCCAAAGGGCATTCGTCTATAAGCGAACGTTCCATAAGGGCATGTGAATGTAGTCTTTTCTTGATCATCTGGGTGGATAGGGATTTGGAAAAATCCTGAGTAACCATCAAGATAACAGAAATATGAATGCTTGGCTAATCGTTCTAACATTTGATCTATAAAAGGTAGTGGGAAATGATCTTTCCGAGTGGCTTTGTTTAGTTTACGATAATCGATGCACACTCTATGTCCTGTCACTACTCTTTGTGATATCGATTCGCCTTTAGCGTTTTTCACAACAGTGATACCTCCTTTCTTTGGTACTACATGTACTGGACTAACCCATTTACTATCAGAGATTGGATATATTATTCTGGCATCTAGTAGTTTCTTAACTTCTTCCTTTACTACAGTGCTAAGGATTGGGTTAATTCTTCTTTGAGATTCTCTGGAGGTTTTGCAATCTTCTTCTAGCAGAATACGATGCATACAGATTGAAGGGCATATTCCTTTGAGATCAGATATGTTATAGCCTAATGCAGTTGGATATTTCTTTAAGTCATCTAAAAGTTTCTTTGTTTCAATTGTTCCTAAACTGGAATTGATTATAACTGGTCTTGTACATTTAGTGTCCAAGAATTCGTATCTTAGGTTCTTAGGTAAAGTTTTTAACTCTAAAGTAGGTTTATTCTTACTTGGCATGGGATCCGGTGTAAGTGCTAAACTTTCGCTTAGACTATCATCCTGATATGGTTCACGCCAATTATCATCTTCGAAAATCAGAGGGATTTGAATTTTCATAATTTCAGAATAGGTAGTTTCTTTCATTTCCATTTCTCTTACACATTCGTCAATTACGTCTAATAGATAGCATGTATCCTCTATAGCTGGTGATTGTAAGAATTGTGTTAAAATAAATTCAACTTTCTCTTCACCTACTTCAAAGGTTAGCTTTCCTTTCTTTACGTCTATAATAGCTCCGACGGTAGCTAAGAATGGTCTTCCTAGTATGATAGGTGTAGTGGAGTCTTCAGAGATGTCCATGATTATGAAATCAGTAGGAATATAGAATTGTCCTATACGTACTGGGACGTTTTCTAGTATGCCTACAAGATATTTAACAGAGCGATCGGCTAGTTGAACAGAAGTTTTAGTTGGTCTTAGGTCTCCCATGTCTAGTCTTTTGCAAATCGTTAAGGGCATAACACTGATACTGGCTCCTAAATCACATTGAGCTTTGTCAATGACGAATTTTCCTATTACACAGGGTATAGAGAAACTTCCTGGATCTTTTAGCTTAGGAGGCATATTATTCTGAATTATTGCGCTACACTCAGCAGTAAGTGTAACGGTTCCGTTATCCTCTATCTTTTTCTTATTGGATAAGATTTCTTTTAAAAACTTAGCATACGAGGGCATTTGAGTGATAGCTTCTGTAAACGGAATAGTAATATTCAATTGTTTCAGAAGTTCAACAAATTTCTTGAACTGGCCCATCGTCTTGGAATTGGTTAATCTCTGAGGGTACAAAATTGGTGGTTTATAGGGTGGTGGAGGCACATAAGGCTTTTTTTTCTCCACTGCCTCTTGATTATCATCTTCCTTTTCTTCTGGATCATTCACCATTTCAGTCGGTTTATTCGGTTTTTGGTACATGGCTGGATTATCAAGTCTTGGATCGGTAGGTCCGCCAAGTTCCTTGCCACTTCTTAATATCACAGCATTGGCCTGTCCTTTCGGATTATGTTGAGGTTGTCCAGGAAATACTCCAGCTGGTGAAGCGGTAGGTGCTTGTTGTTGAGCTACTTGTGAAATCTGAGTTTCAAGCATTTTGTTATGTGTAGCTAATGCATCTACTTTGCTCACTAATTGCTTAATCTGCTCACTAGTGTGTATGTTTTGGTTTAAGAAGTCCTTGTTTGTTTGAGATTGGTTAGCTATGAAGTTCTCCATCATCAATTCAAGGTTCGATTTTCTAGGGACATTAGGAGCAGTCTTTTGATATCCTGGTGGTGTAGCTGGTGCTTGACCTGGTGCGTATAAAGCATTGTTGTTCTTATAGGAGAAGTTCAGATGATTCTTCCAACCTGGGTTGTATGTGTTTGAGTACGGGTTTCCTTGAGCATAATTCACTTGATCTGTGGGAATTCCTGTTAATAGTTGACAATCAGGAACATCATGTCCTGGAACTCCACATAACTCACAGTTAGGTGTTACTGCAGCCACGGTGGCTGTTGGTGTTATGGCCAAGTTGTCGATCTTTTGGTTTAGTTGGTCAAACTTTGCATTGACTTGGTCCATACTACTCACTTCGTACATACCTCCTTTTGTTGGTTTCTCAGTTGCGACTCTCTCGCTTCCCCATTGGTAATGATTTTGAGCCATACTCTCGATAAGTGCATATGCATCGTTATATTCTTTGTCCATGAGTGCACCGCCTGCGGCAGCGTCAATTGTCATTCTTGTATTGTACAAGAGTCCATTATAGAAGGTATGGATGACCATCCATACTACTAATCCGTGATGTGGACAAAGTCTCAGCATATCCTTATAGCGTTCCCAAGCTTCGAAAAGTGATTCGTTTTCCTTTTGCTTAAATCCGTTGATCTGAGCTCTCAGCATAGCTGTCTTGCTAGGTGGGAAATATCTGGTCAAGAAAACTCTCTTTAGTTCCTCCCACGTAGTTACTGAATTCGAAGGTAGAGATTAAAGCCAGGCTCTCGCTATGTCTCGAAGTGAAAAAGGAAAAAGACATAGTCTAATAGCTTCTTGGGTAACTCCATTGGCTTTTACGGTATCTGCGTATTGCACAAAGATCGAAAGATGAAGATTCGGATCCTCGGTAGGATTTCCGGCGAATTGATTTTGTTGCACGGCTGATATCAGCGAAGGTTTTAGTTCGAAATCGTTTCGGTTGATGGCCGGTGCGGCAATGCTGGAATGCGGTTCAGCTTGCGAAGGACTAGCCTAATATTTGAGTGGGTGATTCTGTTCTTCAGCCATCTCTGCGTCCTTTGATGTTATGACTGGTTTAAGTGGATCTATTTGAAGATCTGGAATGTTGTAATTTTGTTCGTAATCGAAGATTCGTCTTCTTACGTGTAAGAAGCGTTCCGATTCTGGGATTAGAGGTTGCAAGTCTTCGCCTTGAGAGCGAGTACTTGGCATACACTCGGGAGATTAGATTAAGAAAATAAAATAGTTGTTACCTTAGTCTAGACAATGCTACCCTAAAGTGCACTAGTAACTAAATTAAGGTCCCCGGCAACGGCGCCAAAAACTTGATGGGCTAAAGACGTACTCTAATTATGTGTCTAGTGGTATCTTAACTGCAAGTGCACAACCTATCGAAGTAATATTTAAGATTATCGATTCACAGGGAATTTATGATTACTTAGTGCTAGAGGATTTACTAGTTTTAGCTAAGGTGAAGGGTTGTCACGATTTTTGGTTGTTTTTAAAGATTAAAGGCGGGAATTAAATTTAAGTTTAATAAAATAATACTAAGGCGGTTGGTATGTAATTATGTTAACTTAGGCGGGTCAATCTAACCTAGGCTTATAAAGATGGTTCACTTAATCTATTCTGTAGAGGTTACCAGTTTAAATATCTTTAACTCACACTCTCGTGGTCTTATCTCAAATCTTACCCCTAAAGCCCTATGCCTGCTCTCGCTAGCCCATAAGTGTTACGAATAATTTTTGGAAACTTAGTAATTCTAATTCATTTTAAAGCGCTCTCGCTGTGTTTAAATTAAATGCCTAACTTTAGCTATCTGGTTAAAATCTCACACTCTCGTGGTCTTGACCTAACCTATTACACTTTCCTTACTCTCGTAACAAAAAGGTTGATTTTATAATAAAAAGTCACAGCCAGAATTTTAAGTTCTTAATTATTTTAAGCCTAGAATTGATTTTACCGATTTAGTTGATTTTAATTACATACCGCCCTAAGGTGTTTAGCTACTCATTATTGTTGAACCAGACAGAGGCAGAAACAGAGGAATACAAAATAAAATATGCATAACAGAAAAATAAATACTTAACATTAATATAAACGCAATTTAAATAAAAAAACCTGAATAACAATTAAAATGTTAGACTCCTTCTTCCACAGTCTGGAAAGCTCGGAGTACGGACCGGAATCGGAAATAAATTTTCTAAAAGAATTCTGAAGGCTTTGAAACAAATTAAATTATAACAATTTCCTAACGTTGGAAATTGTTATATGGTTGGTTGGGATACAGAAAATTAAAGCAAGAACAATTAAATGCTGGAAATAATAAAATAGGGTGCAAAGGAAAATACGGCAGAGCTTCCGCAAGAAAATTAAAATCAAAACTCTGTAAATTTTTCTTTGAAGCTAGGCTATTTATAGAATCAATATTTTGGGCTTGGCAGTTGGAATATTGCATGGGCTTCGTAAATGCTAAGAAAATCCAGGGAACCGTTGAAATACTTGGTCTGCGGGAAGATAGGCAAGTTGAATTCACGTAACACACACGTACATGACCAAGTCTCAGCATATTACCCTAAATTCCCCTTGTCACGTTCGTGACAAGGGTGTCACGCTCGTCTCCCGTGTCCTATGCGCGTCACGGTCGTGAGGGATTGGTGACGACCGTGACTGCTCATTTTAGCGTGTCACGGTCGTGACTCCTAGGTGACGATCGTGACTGTTACAAAAAGTGCAGATTATGCAGAATTCCTCTTTTCTTCATCTTTTAATGGTTGTGTTTGCTCATTTCACTTATGGCTCATGATCTAGCTCTGTAATTGATATACCTGTAAAATGGCAAAGAAAACTCGAGGAATCGGGTGTTAAAACGGCAAATATGCGATAAAACGACATTGAAACATAGCAATATAACCGATACTTTTTCTCGTTATCACATGTACACCCAAAGCCTGATGAGAGACATGAGTGAACTAGATGGAATTTTCCCATCCAATGTAACAGGATAAATGTCTAAGGGCCAAATATTGAACTGGACAAGGGTGACACAATCTATGCCTTATGTTCAATATAGGCATAAGAGCAAAAGGGTTATTGTACACACAAGTATTATCCCGAATTTGTTTTTGTCAAATCACAATACATTTTTGTGACTTAGATTGCAATGATGTATTTCTAGATACCGCTCATTGTTTATTATATTAAATATGTGATTTAATATAATTGTCAATATCACGAGAACCTACAGGGTCATACACATAAGGAAATATTTATGAGAGATAGAATAAATAAGGAACACCGTAATTTAGGGTGCACTTAAGAAAATCACATAACATTATAAGGTACAATGCGCTTAAGTAAATTATAGAACATCGTAAGCTACACTTAAGTGGTATAAAGAATACAATAAGATATTGTGCACTTAAGTGAAATACGACACACCATAAGGTATGGTGCACTTAAATAGAATTTTTAGCTTGTAACTCACACAAGTGGTTCTATAAATAGAATTTTTGTGCAAAAGCTTTGATATTTAAACTAAGGAACATTGTCCATCAATAATGTACCATATAATAAAATATCATCAAAACTTTATATGAAAGAGAGGCGCACACAAAAGCAATATGGCTGGAGGCAAAAAAATATAGCAGTTATTATCTCACTGTTTATTTTTTCATTTAGGTTACTTAAAGAACTCTCAATGAATATTTGAAAGTAGAAAATTACTTCTATCTTTAATAGGAAATTTCAGAGGAAACCCTTACCATTTCATTCATCCAGAGGACTCATCCCACGCATTTAATTATTCTTTCATTCGGACGATAAATAATTCAGAATATAGTATGCTAACAGACATGCCATTTCTAAAATAGTATGTGGATTTTTCAAGGTTATAACCAATGATCAACCATACTTGGAAGTTGGAGCAAATTATCCTTCTTAAGGAAAGGGGTTATACATAATAAAGATATAATATATGCATATCAGCTTGCCAATTGATTCATTAAACTATTAACACTATGATAATTTTCCTAACGTTAACAGAAGTTATACTAGGCTTAAATTGCTAATTAGGAAAGCTGATATTATAAACAACTAGTGCAATGTACAAGAAGCTTAGACATTACATCCCAATATGAGTATAGGTGAGTTACCAGTGAATGGTAGAGTCCACGGTATGATCCCAGGATCCGAGCAATGTTCTAAACTATGTGTGACTAAAATCTTTCAAGGTACGAGTTTTGCTTCTTTTGGAGCCCATGAGGAATGGTTTAGACGTTCGCTTTGGCATTTCGTCGAAAGTTTTATGTGCTTCACTATACAAAGATATTCATTCAGTTCAGGAATTTGAACAAACAGTTGGTACACGCAATAGCAAACACAAGATTCAAAATAAGAAACCAAGTTGTATCATTACCGCAATCGAAATAGTATACACAGTGTAACATCTTAACAACATCCATAAGGTTTCCACGCATAAAGTCAATATATACACGCGGCGTACTCAAAAAGCAACAATATTCTTGAACAAAACAGTTACCTGAGAAAAGTGGTGGTTGTTGTTGAGATGTAATTGCTCGGAAGTCAGAACTGCTACTTGGTGGATGTGAATAAAAAAAACAAAGTTTTTTTAACGCTTAATATATATGGTTAGTTTTTAATTTATTTTATGAGTAAATAATGTTATTAAAGTTTATATTTTAAATTAATTAAAAAATATTTTAAGACTCTGTAATAGTTAATGTTCGTTTATATTTTGAACCACAAAAAAAAATATTTTTTACTACTATATTTGAAATTTAGAAAGTAATTCATGTCCCTTAACCAAATTAACATTACTATATTAAATATTTCAATTTTATCAATATTTTGTTTTAATTTATTTAGTTTTCTAAGCTAATTAATAATTTCTTATTTACACACAATACAAACCCATCACCACATTAGTTTAAAACTAAAATAAAATTTCATTGGTTTTCTTGATTATTATTTATACCACGTGTTTTTTTTAATATATTTATTTTATTTGAACTCGCGAGAAATTTTTTATGATAAATATAAATAATATTGTGAATTAAGATAAGAAATAATAATGAATAAAGAAACTAATAATAGCTTTTTCCATAAAAATTATATTCTCGTATTTATATAATAGGATTTGCTCGAAAGAGCTCCTTTTTTTAGCCAAACGAATGAGATCCTAAAAAATTAAAAATAAATAAATTATATACAATAGAAAAAAGAAAAGCTACCGTTTAAATAAAAGAAAATATAGATCTTAACCCTGAAAATAAAGAGGATTTATATAGTAGTGATGCCAAACATTCATCTGTTTTTGGTTTATTAATAAATGTTTTTTGAACAAATCATTTTTTAATTATCAGCTGATATTCTTAAAAACAAAAAATGATATATATATATATATATATATATATATATATATATATATATATATATATATATATATATATATATATATATATATATATATATAATAGAAAGAAAATCTTCTTAAACACCTAATAAAGTAATTTCATAGTAAGACTAGCAAAAACTAAGCCATCAACACACCAAATTTTAACATAAGAAAGATATACTATCACAAAATTTAAAGTAAGGAACATTGTCCATCAATAATGGACCATATAATAAAATATTATCAAAACTTTATCCGAAAGAGAGGCGCACACAAAAGCAATATGGCTGAAGGCAAAAAAATATAGCAGCTATTATCTTACTGTCTATTTTTCATTTAGGTTACTTAAAGAATTCTAAATGAATATTTGAAAGTAGAAAATTACTTATATTTTTAATAAGCAATTGCAGAGGAAACCATTACAATTTCATTCATCCAGGGGATTCATCCCACACATTTAATTATTCTTTCATTCGGACGATAAAGAATTCAGAATATAGTATGTGAACAGACACGCCATTTCTAAAATAGTATGTAGACTTTTTAAGGTTATAACCAATGATCAACCATACTTGGAAGTTGGAGCAAATTATCCTTCTTAAGGAAAGGGATTATACATAATAAAGATATAATATATGCATATCAGTTTGTCAATTGATTCATTAAATTATTAACACTATGATAATTTTCCTAAAGTTAACAGAAGTTATACTAGGCTTACATTGGTAATTAGGAAAGTTGATATTATAAACAACTAGTGCATTATACAAGAAGCTTAGACATTACATCCCAATATGAGTATAGGTGAGTTATCAGTGAATGATAGAGCAGACGGTATGATCCAAGGATCCGAGCAACGTTCTGAACTCTGCGTGACTAAAGTCTTTCAAGGTACGAGTTTTGCTTCTTCTGGAGCCCGTGAGGAATGGTTTAGACGTTCACTTTGGCATTCATTACGACAAAAAAGGGCAAAGAGATCCTTTTTTTTTTACCTATAAGAGCGCTTTAAAGCGTTGTCGTAGGTAACGACAACGTTTTTTTTAAGGAAAAAACACTTTTAAATGCCTACTTTAGAAAGCGTTTTTAAAGGGAAAACGCTTTCTAAAGTTGGCCTTTAAAAGCGCTTTTTCATTAAAAAGCGTAAGGTGGACCTTTAAACAACACTTTATAGCGTTATCTATTGTATACGTATAAAATTTTAATAATTTTTTTTACATTACTTTAGAGAGTTCTTTTACCCAAAAAGCGTTTTCTTTGGTCCCTCTTTAGACAGCGTTTTTCAAAAACACTCTCTAAAGTATACCTATAATTTTAATTTTTTGCTATAACTTTAAAGAGCGCTTTTTGGAGAGAAAAAAATGTTTTCTTTTGTGGACTTTAGAGAACGCTTTTTCTTAAAAGTGTTGTCTTTGCTATACGTATGATTTTAATGATTTTTTTTAAATATCATTTAATCCATTTTTTTATGCAGAAACCTGTATAATTCACATTTTTATAAACCGGTATACACCATTTCAATCCATTCCAAACCATTTTTTCAAACCAATATAAACCATTTCATTTACATCACAAGTCATTTACATATGAACCATTTCATTTCAATCCATTCCAAACCAATATAAATCATTTCAACATTTTCGGTATTTATCACCGGAAATCACAATATAAACCATTTCATTTACATACCAAAAGTCATTTACAATAAATGATTCCATTTCATTTATATAATCCTATACCTTAAAATATTCCTTTTTCTATAATATATTCACACAATTCCTCCATAATTTAACCAACTTTTGAGACCGTGTAATGAGGACACGTGAATTCTTCAAAGTACTACATAACAAAACAAAATATGCATAGTATACGATAAATATGCATTATGACATAAAACACAATTCCTCCATAATATGCATTACGACATATCCGATAAACATATTTCTTCCATATTATAGATTCTATACCTTAAAACACTTTTATATATCATATACCTTAAAACACAATTCCTCCATAATATGCATTATGACATATCCAATAAATATTAAAATAAATTCTAAGTTATAAATTCATGCATACCTGAATAAGAATCTCTAATCGATCCAATTGAAGGATTTCTCTCATGAACCTCAAAACGTAGTACCCGCAGTCTATGCCATTTTTCTATTGAGGACACTACACATAGACAAACAAATAAGAGTTAATATATAGTTGTTTTGTGTTATCAAGTAGCATCACTAATAAGTAACATTGTGAAAATTAAATTAATCTACCTGCACTTGGATCCATGAAATAGTGTTTGCTTTAGCCCGTGCTACTCGAACATCTCTTTGTGATCAGTACACTAGTATAGATCTATAAAAGAAAAACGTAAATTTAGAACAGTCTCACATAAATAATTAAATATACAAATACACACGAATATTTTGAACAATCTCACGTACGTATCAACGACATCCTTCATACTCGGATATGTTGATCAATCATGCTCCAATGAATTCATATAATAGACCACTTCTTTTGTAGGATTAATGGAAACCAACAATCAGTGTCCATTGTAAAATATAACAAAAGTTTAGATGGATAATTTCTACGCAAAAGATACAAAGATTAGAATGAAATTAGAATGAAAATCTTACTTGTGTTCAGTATTATACGGTAAAAAACAAAGTTTATGTATTGGCCACCATAAATCTCTCAAGTAAGTGGTCTCTTACTGAAGTTGCATTCAAACCAATTATCGTTGCATTGACACGGGTGGAAGCAAAGAAACGGAATCGGTTTGACAATTGTGTCTCGCGCATGATTTTGTCATACAAGAACCTTAAATAAAAACATATATAATAAACATTAGACTATTTTCATTGAAATGTGTAAATAAATTGTTCAACTAAATAAATAATAGATTGATCGGAGTACCAGATGTAGGCATGCAAAACAGCGATGCCTGATATTTGATGCCTAAAAATATGTTTCATATCCTCTTTTCCGATTATCTCAGAATTAGGAAAATCAAAAACACTGTCGTCCATGTCTATTTGATGAATACACCTTGCATCACATCTGATACTGACACAAATGTCTCGAGACACATCCAAAAGCGATTTGTAGGAGCTCTTTTTGCTGACATGGTTCTTGCAGAAACCTTTTTCATGCTCTCGACCTGTTGTGAAGCTTGAGCAGAAACCAAACAATCATATAAGTTAGGTAAAGTAGAAAATCAGAAAACTTTTGAATTCGGATCATTGAATAACACTTTAAATGTACCTCTCTTTGTTGTGATGCAACAAACTCTTTTTCCAGAAAAATCCCTTTAGATGCGGGTTTTATAGGAGTCTAAATTACCATATAGTAAAAAAAATGTACGTAAGGTTCAAAATGATTTTCATAATGGTCCATAATTGAAATTTGAATACTAAGAAATTCATAATGGTTTTAACCTTACCTCATCATCTATGAAAATAAGGTCTTACAACCACACAACAAACGAGCTTATTGCATCTCCCAACAATGTTATCTCTGAAACCGTGTCAAGTATAGGTAGTATCACACCCCTATCTATAGCAATATCAACTAACACTTTCAGACATCCATGAGGGAGCGGATTATGGTGAAGTAACTCTCTCGCTTTGTTATACATTTTTCCCTTGCCAACCATGCGATAAGTCGGTAACGACAAATACAACCGACAAGACAAAATGCCCTGAAGCAATAGTGAATGCATAACTGTTAATGTGTATTAAGGTAAATTAAAGTAAATGTGTTAGTTTAATTAAAATAAATATGTGCTAATTACCTCAGAAATTTTATTTTCACAATTGATACTAGCTTTGTCACTAGTATCTTTCAACCCGGAATCGCGTTTTTCCGCCTCATATCTCTCTTTATCCTTTTACAATTCACAGACTTGCGCTTTAAGTTCCTCCAATGATTGCATCACTTTTTGATTGCTAGGATTTTTTTATTTTTGGTTGCTTATACAAGGAAGATGGAGTCACACCAAATACTTTACCCCTCACCCGACCGGAATACTCATGAACATTTAGTACTTGACTAAGAATGTTCCTACAATCCTGATCCTCACCGGTGGTTAAGGATTTAGATAGACTCTCCTGAAATTCATTGACAAATTGTAAATTATTAGTGGGGGTATAAAATTAATTATATTTTAAAGACATAATGTTATACTTACACATTTATCATAAAATTTGTTTAATGGATGCAAGGTAACATTTTGGCTACTGTTACAAATATCAAAAAGCTCATTGCTTCTCCATTTGGGTGGTATTACCTTGCATGTCATTAATGCCCAAAGGTTTCTCGCGGTGAAAGGGCTTCTTATATTTGTGAGGATGGTCATTCAACTGAGGCAGAGATTTTAAAGTTAGTTCTAATTAATTTTGAAGTTTATATTTTTGTGAATTTTTCATTGTTATTGTCTGTTAGTATTTTAAGATATCAACATGGTCCTCACTATTTTAATTAATTTGTGTTTAGGTATAAAATTGATATTGAAGTGGTTCATAATAAACAGTGTTGTAAATTTGTTCTGTGGGACAGAGAGTGTGTTCAGATTATTGGAAAGTTTGCTGCCCAGATGCGTGAAACCATGGTTGAGGTCTGGCCATCAACCTGTGCATTAACAACCTCATTGATCATTCCACAACAACAATACAAATCAAATATGAAGCCTTCTAACTTTGTCCAAACCTATTTTCAGGCTGGAATAATTGAGCCATTGGAATATCCCTTGGCGCTTGATATTTTGTTGGAGTTGGAGTTTGCATACAGAGTCAAGTGGCAGCCCCGGTGGGAGGGTTGTTATGTTGTCATGATGATTAAAGATGAATCCTTCGTGAAACAGCTTAAAGCGCCATGGGAGCAGACAAAGGTATAAATAAGATATTCACTTCTGATAATCTTTGTATTCAAAATGTATTAAATTTCTTTTAATTCGAGTACCGTTTTTTTGACATACAACTTACAACATCCGACATGACGGTAACACCACCGTTGTTGCGGGCATGATTACTAACTAAAATTATGTTTCTTATGCATATTAATATTATTTTTTATTATGTTTGGTTTTTTTTTCCAGGATTTTTTTTTTTGTTATTATGCTTCTAATTTGTATTTATATAACTTGAAGATGAAGGAAAGTGTGGATGAAGCCAAATCAAATACGGTTGATGAAAATGACGTTGTCCAGGTTGGTCGACGTTTGTTATTGTTATATTTTGTGATTTTTTTATTATATATCTTTATGTCATGTAAATTTGTAATAACATAATGTGCTTATTTTTGGACTTGATTCTGTTATGTTAGGGGCTGGAATGCACATCAAAACTTATCCCTGAACATGTGACTCCAACTGACAAGAGAGCAGTACCAAATGGTTCAAGCGAATCAACTTCTTTGATTGGTTTGAATGACGGAGAACTTTCGTCAACGAAGCTTAACAAAATGATCAAATTAGAGAAGACAAAATAGCTCATTATTTTGTTGATATGTTTTTTACTATAATTATGTGATGTTTAAGTACCTTTTTGTTTATGGTATGCTATGTACTGGTAACATTTTCAATGTATTACCCCAAAAGATCTTCCAAACTTTTATTCTGATGGTACTTTTTGTTTCTAAATTAATGGAGTTTGCTTATTATAAATAATCAGTGAATTGTTTAGTTGTGCTTATACTTATCCAGAATTGATGATTTAACTTTGCAAGTTTTGATATTACTTTTTCTGTCAAATTATATTTAAATGTACATCCTTATATTTATAACTACATTATCACAGTGGTATCAAATAATTTGGCTACATATTTATTTTAACAACATACGAAACATGTATTATGTACAATTAAATATTACACAAACATTACTACATTACATTCCATGATTAATAATTCCCGATAACCATGAATAAACGGACTAACTACTGATTATTGTGTTGTGAATGTACCTTAAATCAGAGTGTAATTAAAACAACTAATTTAATATATATATATATATATATATATATATATATATATATATATATATATATATATATATTTAAAATACCAGCACAATCTATAATGACCACTTTAAATATTATAATTTCATCTTATTGCATTTAGCTTCTATGTCTGCTATTAATTGCATGTGCATTATTTTAGCACTGATATAAGAATTTCAGCTGCTGATTTAACAAGCCTACCAACAACTATATTTAATACCATATGTTAGAAGTGTAAACAATTTTCCCTATTCCAATAAGCATTTGTTGCACACCACATTATGCACACACATGCAGGTGCATCATCATCACATCAACATTTTATAAGCTTTCATCTATTGGTATTTCGAACATTCTTAAATATCAATACTTTTAGATTAATGAATTTTGATGTTCCCAACTATTTCTAACAGGCCCAATGGTAGACACTTTTGGTTTAATCATTATAAAACAATACAACAATTTTTCACATGTTTTTGTTGCTTTCACACATCATGCAGGTCCACGTTTTTAATATTCTTCTCAAATAACTTGCATTTCTTGCTTATTATTTACATTGCCATTCTTTAACCCATCATCAAGATACAAGGAATACAAGATCATGGATACTGCCAACAATTCCCTTACTGCTCGACAAAGAAGACAAATAAGAAGAAGTATTTTAGCACAGGCGAGAGTTTCACATAGCCTTCATACCATCAATTTTTCTTTAAACAACCAGCATCCCCCTATACTGCTAAGACAACAAATGTAACTCCATTAAAAAATCAGCATCTCAATTCAAGTCCCTCACCATCTTTGATAAGTAACTCCATTAAAAAATCAGCATCTTCTAAGGCCAGAAAACAGAGGAGGGATATATTAGCACAAAAACGAAAATTTCGTTATATCGCTAACAAGGAGAATATGCCTAACAACATGCAATCTGGAAGCATAGTTCATTTTCAGACTCCATCATCTATCATTCGTGCTCCACTTTGTAATATTAATGCTAACTCTAACACTATTTTCCCATACATTGCACCATCACGAAGACATGTTCCTGATAGTAACGCACAAAAAAATGTGATTTAGCAATGCTACACGGCACAATCTTCTTTGTAGTTTCAATGAAACTTTTAATCCTCTTCCTTCAACCACAAGGACATCAGTGTTTGTTCCATCATTACATGGTCAAGCTACTCGGAGCTGTGGATTGTTTCGTTCTTTGGATTATGAAGTTGAAAATTCATATGGTGACACAAGTATGGCTAATAGTTCTGATGTTGACTCCGATGTCCCTGAACCTTTGATTGATTCCCATCTCCAACATAATTTATTCAGTACATATTTCCTATATGAATATATCTATGTTTTGTGTATTTTTTTATGTTGTTTTTCTATCATGACAGATTATTCTTGTATAGGAGACCCTATATATGAGTGTCCATTTTGTCAAGCATACATGTGGTACCAACAACGCAAAGCAAAATCCAGACATACCGCTGTTCCAAAGTTTGAGAAGTGTTGCCGAAGTGGTAAAATTGACCTTCCATTCCTTGAGCAACCACATGCACTGTTACAACAACTTATTTATTTTGCAACATGTCCGAAGAGTAAGAACTACCAAAACAACCTTAGGACATACAATGCTATGTTTTCCTTCACATCACTCGGAATGAAGTTTGACAATCGGTATTCACACGGTGGAGGCCCACCTACTTTAAGACTAGACGTTCAAACATGTCATCGATTCGGCTTTTTGATACCGGAAAATGGAAAACCTCCCCATTATGCCCAATTATATATATTTGACACCGACAATGAAATTGAGAACATAATGGAATGTTTCAGGTATATTTATATTTCTTTTTTGTTTTTCATTTTTATAACAAAAAACATAAAATAAATTTAGAATATTTCATCCTTATTTAAAGACTAACAACAATTTGATCAGGGATAGTAAAATCTTATCAGAGCAAATGGTCAACAAGTTGAAGATCATGTTAGATGAGTGCAACATTCATGCAAAGGCTTTCAGGATGGCAAGGGATGTTTTAAAAAGAAACCATTTCTTGGACTTGAAGCTAAAGTTGATTTCAGATAGACCGGCTGATGGGCGAGTTTGCAATCGCCCTACTGTTTCTAAGGTTGCTTCTCTCATTATTGGTGACATTGATTCTGCGTCTTAGAGAGATATAATAATCCAAGCAAAGAATGGTCACTTGAAAAGAATAGATGAATTTCATCCCGCTTACCTTGCCTATCAATACCCTCTTATATTTGTTTATAGGGAGGATGGATACAAGAAGGACATTCTCCATAAATATAGGAATGAAATGACGGTTACCATGCAAAATTGTCTAACCATTCGAGATTGGCTAAATTATCGACTACAAGACCGAATAAATGAAGCACATACCCTGCTACATTCAAGAAGGCTTTTTCAACAATTTTTGGTGGACAGATACACAATGATGGAGTCTGAAAGGCTTAATTGGCTAAGAAAAAACAATCCAAATTAAGGGTGGGAAAGTACAAACAACTGAATGATGAATCTCGAAACAGTGGATCAACAACTCCCCCAAAAAGAGGAAACTGTGTTGTCTTGCCATCGTCATTTGTTGGAAACAAGAGATATATGGACCAACTATACTTTGATGGTATGGTAATTTCATGTAAGTTGGGTTTTCCATATTTGTTTCTAACTTTTACTTACAATCTGTCTTGGCCTGAGATTACACGATTTCTTTCCGGCACTGGGTTAAAGCCACATGACAGACCGGATATTATTACAAATTTTTTTAAGATAAAATTTGATGAGCTCATGGCGGATATAACTAAACGTGTTCTCAGCTAAGTGTTGGCATGTAAGTCTTATTCGTCCAAATTATACTTCTCAATGCAGAACTTCAAGTTCATACGCTAAATATTTCTTATATATGTCTTTATTTTTCAGATATGTACACAATCGAATTTCAAAAGCGAGGTTTTCCTCATGCACACTTCCTTATTTTTTTGCATCCCCAAAGCAAGTATCCAACACCTTCAGATATTGACAAAGTCATTTCAGCTGAGATCTCGGATCCTGATATATATCTAACACTCTATGAATTAGTCAAAACGCACATGATGCATGGTCCATGTGGTCTTTCAAAAATTACATCCCCCTGTATGAAGAATGGGAAATGTTCTAAATTTTTCCCAAAAAGGTTTGTTGGAGAAACAATGCTTGATTCAGATGGATATCCATTTTACAGGAGAAGTTCAAAAACACATGTCATTCCAAAGAACGGTATTTCATTGGACAATCACTATGTTGTTCCGTACAATACAAGGTTACTTTTGAAGTACCAAGCTCATATAAATATGGAATGGTGTAATCAGAGTACTTATATCAAATATATGTTCAATTATATTCACAAAGGGTACGGTAGAATCACTGCAACAATTGTTCCTTCAAATTGCAATCAACATGAGCCTGTTGATGAAATTCAACAGTATTTGGATTGTAGGTACGTCTCACCGAGTGAAGCATGTTGGCGAATTTTTAGTTATAATATTCATGGTAGAAAACCAACGGTTGAACGTATGTTCTATCATCTAATTAGGGATAAGGCCATTTACTACACTGACTTTGATAGAATGGAGGACATATTGAAAGGGCTAGCGTGACTGAATCTATGTTCAGTTCTTGGTTGGTTGCAAATGGTACATACGAAGAAGCCCAGTCATTGACGTACGGTGAATTTATGTCCAAATGGGGATTCGTTATTGGACGTTTGATATGGGTTCCACCTACAACCGGAGAGTTGTATTATCTTCAAATGATGTTGACAATAGTTAAAGGTCCTACAACGTATGAGGAAATTCGCAAAGTTGGTCATCAAAAATTTGATTCATTTAGGGACGCCTTCTTTGCCATGAGTTTTCTTGAAGACGATCGAGAATACATTATTGCTATCAAAGAGGCGAGTCAATGGGGTTTGGGTCATTTTCTTCGAAAACTTTTATGTGTGATGCTTTTGTCATGTATTGTAAATAGACCAGTTCATGTTTGGAATGAGTCCTGGATTTTATTGTCCGACGGTTTGTTGCATAAACAGAGACTTTTGGCGCAAAACCCGGGTCAAACCCCTCTATCTATTTTTCTCACTATATATATTGGGTTCCTTTTTAGACAGTCCTTGCTCATACATACATAAAGGTGGAAAAACGGGACGCCCGCTCCGCCCTGCCTAAAGCCCGCCAAAAAAAGAGGGAGAAGGCATGCTCATCAAGTTGAAATGGGTATAAAAGTCTACCCATCCCCGCCAAGGTGGCGGGTTGGCGGGCGGCGGGCTTGCCCGTCTTCATTATTTATTTATTTATATTTATTTTCTTAAATAAATTAAAAGGTTTTTTTTTTTACATTTCAATAAAAAAATATCAAACAAACATTTAGAAAGCATAAATGGCAAAAGACTAAACCCATCAAGTATTAATCTTCAATAACAAATAGAGCTTTCACCTAAAATATAAGAAAAATATAAGCAAAAGTGTTTATTTCATAGGTGCGGCGGGCTTTGGCGGGTGGCGGTCTTTAGCGGGGAGGGCTTTGGTGGGCTTTAGGCGGGGGTCTTTAGCAGAGCGGCGCATGTCGGGCCGACGGGCCACAACCCGTTTTTCCATCCCTATACATACATGTTACAACGTTTTGTTATTGTTCAATTATATTTGCAGATGTGTTATTATAAGAATCAGAATTGCAAAATCTGACTCTATTTGAGATTGAAACATTGCTTCAAGAGAATAAACACAACCTCAGTGAATTTAAGCCCATTCCATATCCCGATGATTATGTACTCTAGCAGTTGGGAAATCTTCTAATTTACGATGAACGCGGTTATGATATTCCCACAACAAAAGCTGGATTTTCAAATTTGTTCAGAGATCTAACTGGTATGTCTACATGTCTCATCAACTGTTAACCTGTGTTTTCCTTGATTTGTATATCAATGCCATAATTTATTACAATTATAATATTTTAAAACTCATTCTGAAGATAATTATTCTTTCAATTTTTATTATTAGATAAACAAAGAGGTATCTATGAAGAAATAATGCGAGATGTCAGATCTCAGATAGGTCGCGTGTTCTTCCTTCATGGTTAAGGTGGTACCGGAAAAACTTATATGTGGAGAACACTTGCAAGTACTTTGAGATCTAAACATGATATATGTTTAACCGTTGCAACCAATGGAATAACATCTCTCCTGTTACCTGGCGGAAGAACTGCACATTCAAAGTTTAAGATACATGTCCCAACAGTTGAGAATTCTACTTGCAAAATCAACTAAGAGGATGATGTTGCAGAGATTTTGCGGCACTTTACAAGACTTTGAAGGATGTTATGAGTTCCTTCAGTAATTCATATGATGTTTTTGGTGGGAAAGTAGTTGTATTCGGTGGTGATTTTAGACAAATATTACTAGTAGTTCCCAGGGGCAGTCGATCGGATATTGTTCACTCCGTGATAAATTCTTCGTATATATGGCATTCAGTTAAAGTGTTGACTTTAATAAAAAATATGTGGCTGCAGTGTGGTTCAAGCAACACAAATAAAGAAGAAATTGCAGAATTTTCGGATTGGCTTTTGAAAATCGGTGAGGGTAAAGTGTCACAACCAAATGGTATTTCTGACATTGAAATACCTAGGGACCTCTTAATCACTGAATATGAGGATCCAATTGTTGGCATTGTAAATAGTGCCTTTCCTGATTTTCTACAAAATTATCAGTCAAATGATTACCTCAAGAGTCGAGCAATACTCACATCGACATTACAAACCGTGGATCAAATTAATGATCACATTCTTACTTTGATGCCAGGTACTTATATGCTTTTTCACCTAATTATTTTCATAAGTATGTGATGTTCTATGTAATAATCTTTTATTTTATTTTCGTAGGTGATATAAGAGTATACTACAGCTCCAAATCTGTAGATCGGTCTGAGATTCATGACAGCGGTGTCGTTGATATTCTTACACCGGAGTTCCTAAGTTCACTACACACTTCTGGGTTGCCTAATCATAACATTAAATTAAAGGTTGGAACACCCGTTATGCTTTTGTAGAATATTGACCAGGTTGAAGGTTTATGTAATGGTACACGGCTTATCATAACCAAGATGGCGAATCACGTTGTTGAAGCATCAATTATGGGTGGAAAAAGGGCCGGTAACAAATCCCAGGGCCAATCACCCCTTGCATAGATATGTCATCGTCCCAATCACCTTGGCCATTCAAACTAAACCGCCGACAATTTCCAATCGTTGTTTCATATACAATGACGATTAACAAATCCCAGGGCCAATCTTTGGATAATGTTGGACTTTATCTCCCACGTGATGTTTTCAGTCACGACCAAATCTATGTCGCACTATCTAGGATGACTTCCAAAAAGGGTATAAAAATCTAGATACATGATGAGAATGGCAACTTCAAGTCTACAACTTCAAATGTTGTTTACAAAGAAGTTTTCAACAATATATAGCAAATTATAATATATGTATGAATCTTTCATCTTGCAAAGATCTTATTAATTTTGATTTCAAACTATCTTAAATGTTATTGGAAAGTTTTTTAACTTCTTCTTAAATATAAATCACTCTTTAGCAAGAACAATTCAAATGCTTTTTACATTACTAACCAATTCTATTAATAAGCATAGTAGTCGATTTTGAAGAAGTAAGTTTAATCTGACACTATTTGTGTTGTCTTAAACATTTTGAAGCTAATAAAGTAACCACTCTTACGATTGTGATTTAATGTCAGCAAGCAACGGATATTTGATCACTAAAAACTTTATAATATAGATTAAAAAACCCACGTTTTACACGATCGGATGTTAATTATACATCGCTTCTGACTTCCAAATTTCAAAAGACCGTACATAGTACCTAACAACTTAAAAAACATAATACATATTGCCTTTATAATTAACATAAAGCATTCTAAACCCAAAATAATATAATCTGCTTCCAACTAATTCATCTTGAAACAACATTCAACCTTCCTACTGATACCAATAGAACACAACACATCTGACTTAAATAGATTTATCTCCTAATTCATCCTCTTTGGATTTTCACCACTGAAACTCTTTTTGGAGGATACTGAATTATAAAGGTGAGCATATCTCCTCTCTTTAGCTTTCTGTTTTCAGCAAACTCATACCATCCTCTTCCAAGGTACTTTTCATCCTTAAAAACTCATCATTACGCTTGATACAACCAACTTCAGCATAGTAAGCATCCCCATTATCCTCATCTACCAACTCAATGGCTTTTTGATTCCTAAAAAGCATCATCTTTGTCACTTCACGCGGGAAATGTTGTACCGTGATAGAAACGGATTACCTTAAACATTATATAATATGCATACAATAATTTATGAGAATGTACATTGGTATATTTATCTACCTGAACTTACTTATGAACTTTTTTGGCCGATGGGACCATTTTCTCCTACGTATACACACAAGGATAAACTACTTCTTCAATTTCATCACTCTCATATTCGGTTCTATACTCATCCAACATTGAATATGAGTAATTTCTTCGTACTCATCAAACAACACTTCTTCAGAGTTGCATCAACAACAATCATCAGTTTTTAACAAACTTTGTTAATTTCCGGGCAAAGGGTGTTGACGGTGTGACATCTTTGACATGCAAAGATATTTACATACCCAATGTTGTTATATCATACCAATAGATACTTACCTGTTGCTATCTGAAGACACTTCAGTCGGTGATGCATTGCTTTCCACTTTCGCCTTCCCGTTTCCAGATTTGGCATCTGATCCTGTTCCCACCCTGCATGCAAACACAAAATCTTAGGTCAGTCTCTCAGCTTTAAGGCATAATAAAAAACTGATGAGGACGATGACAAACAATACCCTTGCATAACCCCTTTCATTGTAAATTTTTCGGTTATTCGATGAAAACCCAGAGAGGATGAATATCAATAGTTGCAAATATAGAAGATGGAAAACCAATGTGCTTATGTTGAAACCCTTTTAGTCTATTTATATTACATTGTGAGACATACTTTTGAAGGAATTAGAAACAATTTTCCGTTACTATTTTAAATGTATTTAAATTATTCCACATAGGGTGACTATTGCATTAATTTTCTACTAAAATCCGTACGTTTCACTTTTGTTTTGGTCCCTATTGTATTAATTTTCAACTTAAATTTGTAGGTTTCACTTTTGTTTATTGATGTAACCCAACAACCACTTCTCAACATGGGTGTCGCTCCCCGGATTTCCATCCTGGTACAAACGCGAAAGTGGCGCAGAAAAGGTTAGAGTCGCCAGCCAGACATTTTTATCCCGAAGGAACGAGAATGGTAATATTGCACAAACCAGAAGAAAGAAGAGGAAGGACACGGGTCCTGCGAACCAAAGAGACTGAATTCGGGAGTCGGTTACAACCTGGGAAGGTATTAGCACCCCAGATCGTCCGCCGTACCCGACGGGATCCACGCTTGCAAAGAAACTGTTTCAAAGGGTGAAGAAATGAAAGCTGCTGCAAAAGAAAAGGAACTGAACTGGATAAAAGAAACGAAAAGGGAACTGAAAAAGAAATGAAAAGGAAAAAATATAGGGAAAATAAAGATTGTGCTCGAACGGGCCCTACCCCGCTGCCTACGTACCTCATCTGGACAATGAGCATCAGAGTCGTCGTAGTTCCCCTAACTAGGGGTGGAAAATATTGCTTGTGTCTTAAGGCTTGAACTGCCTATGTCAATGCTCAGGTGTTGCAGGCTCGGACGACGAGTGTGTAACCGTCTTGCAAAATGACAAGTAGTAGCAAGTTCGTACGGAGCGAAGGAGATAAGAAAAGAATTCTCGAAGGAAAGACGCTTATTGTTTGTTTGTGTTTTTTAGAAGCTTTTATGAGTATGTCACAAGAAAGTGAACTCAAGCTCTTTTCCATGGAATGTGCACTTGCCACTACATTCCAAGATGGAATAATAGAACAAGCACACTCAAGTAAGGAGAAAATCCCCAAAACTTGAGTCCAGAGATAAGGGCCTAAGCTCACTAACTCATGAACTTATTAAGTGTTTTTGGTATTTACAATGAAGAAGTGTTTTTTATGATTTTCTTGGTGAAGATAATATCCTGATCAGACTTGTGCATCACAAGACAAGCTTGTACTATCCCAAGATGGGAAGACTACAAGTGTCTCATGGGATAAGGCTATTGCTCAAGATATCACTTCAATCTTTATTAAGTGTCTTCTTTAGGGTTTTGAGATGAGAAGAGAAGAGAAACCAAAGGATCACAAAGGTAAAAGTCTAATGGGGGACTAATGAATCCTAAAGTTATCATGCATGGAAAATCCTAGGTTAGTGAGGTTTACTATCCTAATGAGGAAAGAAAAAAAAAAGAGAAGAAGAAGAAAGAAGAATAGAAGAGGGGGGAAGTAAGGCCTAATCCCAACAAACACAAGGCTAGAAAAATAATAAGGAGAAGAGAAGAGATAATATTTGGAGATGTGGGAATCACATCCACACCTCCCACTTACCAAAGCCCCTGAAATGGTTAGTGACACAAGTATAAAGGCAATATAAAATGAACAAAATGCCATACCAAAGCTACACAACCAGAAGTGAAGTCATACACATAAATGTCAAATGGAAACCCAAGGCACAAGAATGAGAAAAGAATCACACAACTCAACATGAAGCAACATGAATCACCATGGCAAAACAAAGTGAACATAAGAAGATGCAAAGCAAAATAAACAAATCACAACCTCAAGGTACAAGACCAGAACCCTAATCATGTTAGAAAAGTGTCTAAGGACCACATGAGATGAAGAGAAGAGGGGCACATAGTCAAATATTTGCATTATGAGAAGGAAGAAGCAAAGGAAGTGAGGTGGATATACATAAAAATGAATGAACTTCAAGAACAACCAAACACAAACTCCTCAAGACACAAACCAAAACTCAAGATCAGAGAGGTATTAACAACCTAAGATGTTCCTAAACAACTTGAAGAAGTTGGCACAAGTGCCCTTCTAAGCTAAGGAGAGAGCAAATGATCCAAAAGAAACAAAAAGGGACAAGCAAGGAACAAAAATTCAAATTAATTCAAATGAGCATCCAAAAATTCCACAAACTTGCACAAATGATCTTCAATCATACCATAACAACATACCAAAAGGAGGGAATGAGAATCAGAAGCTAAACAAGTCAAAAGAGGGTTCCAACATGGATTAGGGTTAGGAAGCTTCATGCACAAGTTAGAGGCCAAAGTCAACTAAAAAAAATTCTAAAAATCAGAACAAAAATCACCAATAAACTAAATCTTATCATGAGTCCAGAGCAAAAAGAATCACTTAAAAATTCAAAATAATGAACAAGATAGAAAATGGACAAGTCAGCATGCTTCAAAATGAAATAAAAATCAATTAATTAAAAGGAACAATTAATTTCCACGTGCCAAATAAAAATAAATGGAAAATAAAAATACCAAAAATTAAAGAAAACTCAAAGGACCTTTCATGAATTGTTTTATAATTTTTAATGACCTAAAACTATTTTTAAAAAATGAAAACCAAACTGAAAATAAAATGCAAATAAAAAAGAAATAAAATAAAAGAAGCAGGCTAGGGGTGCGTATAGCAAGGGATTCCAGTTCATTTTAATTGGGCTCAAAGTCAGGGGGTGGGAATAGCCATTGAGGCCCACTCAGTCCAGCGCAGTTCATAATAGTTGTGATGGATATTCAGTTAAATTCAGAAAAAAGGAAATCCAATGGATCAGATGGACGTATCTCATGAGGTCAATGAATTCAGAAAGTCAAACCAAACAGCAAACCCTAGCACACGCACACCATAACTAATGTGAACTGGCAAACACACTGCATTATTGTTTAAAACAGAAACACGTGAGGTACACCCTTCCTTTTTAATGCGTTGTCACATTCTCAACCCTCCAGATCTCAGATCCAACAGCTATAACATCATCTTCTCCATCTTTCATTTCCAGAATCCGGTGACGGAGCCCTAGCTCCGGTCACCGGAAAACTCATCAATATGAACGAACTTCCATTAAAATGAATCAAAAGCTCCAGATTAACTAAACAAGCCATGCTGAATTCAAATATGACACTCAAATTCACAAAGGATTAAAGAACAAACTGGATCGAAGGAAAACGAATCTGACCATAAAACTTCAAATCATCAATACAAACTCAATATTCATCCATTTTCAAAACCAATCATCACAGAATCATCAGCATATCACACAGATCATAATGCATACAACTAAAACCATTTCTAGATCCATGAATTCAGTAGGTTTCCTGAACTTGCAGAGCATGAATTAGGTCAAGACAAGCCTCCAAACACTGCAGATCTTCCTCTTCTAACCTCTCCTTGCAAAATAAATGCAAGAGAGAGCTTGAATTGCTCTGGATCTTAAAGTTTGAGAGCAACTGCACTTGAATGGCACCTCTTGAAATCTTGAGCTTTAGCTTAAATCAATGGTGGATTAATGATCCTTATGCTTCAAGGATTCAGAATATGCAATTTGTTTGTGAAGAGAGTGGGAGAGTGATGAGATTCGAAGAGAAATGCTTGAGGTGCAAAAACTCTAGAATGAACAAAAGTGATGGATCTGGGGTGAAATGAAACCCTAGTTTTCTTTTATATCATGCCACTACTCAATGCTGAAAAAATGAAGAGGAATGCACGTGAGAGGAGAGTGTGAGGATGAAATTGCAAACTTGGCATGAAGAGTGTGATGAGGTGATTTGCTCGTGCATTTCCCTCTCTCTTTGCACATGTTCAAGCATAATCCAACCCTTGATTCAAAACTGAAATCATCTTGGCCCTTGGATGTGAGGGTCATGCATTTCTCATGATTATGCATTTTTGCTTCTTGTATGGTACACCACCTCTCATGCACGAATTTATTGATATCTTTGGAGCAAATCAACACTTAGGCAATGCTTTGTGACAATGTGATCATATTTGGTCCATAACAACACTTGAAAATAAGTTTCATGAGGTTTTGCATTTGTGAAAGGCTTAGAATTCATGCCATGCCCTAAAATTCAAGGGATTTTCGAAGGGCTTTTCTCCCAAACCATGAAGGCTATGAAAATGCTCTTGTACTTTTTAAAGATGGGAGACTTTAATCTTCAACTTTCATGTTTGATGTCAATCCATTTGAAGCTTTTTTCACCAAGTTATGCTCACTTGAAAATTAGGGCAAAAAGTTACTAAAATGGAAAATTTCATGACCAATCTCATGCCAAAAATGCAAAACACCTCAAAACCTCTTGATTCTTGATCTTTGATCCTGCCAAACCTCTTCTAAGGTTAAGATAACATCCCTTGGCTATAAAAATAGGATTGGACCTTTTGAAATCTCATAGTTGACTTCTAGAATGCACAGTTGACCAATTTCTTCATTTACAAGCAACTGAAGAAATATCTGACTTCCACAAGGAAGTTTCTCACCAAATTTCATCCCTAGGATCCTCTTAACATATGAGAGACTTTGCCCAAATGAAATGGCCAAAGTCACAAGGTTTTCATGCTTGAAACTCAAACCCTAATTTGGGATCCTTGTGTAGGAGCTTTGCCCTAGCTTGAATTCCCTAATGATCTTCCAACCTCCTGGGCTTTTGTGAATGATCTTAGGCTTGTGAATGCCATGTAGACTCCTCATAGGACTTGGGAAAATCCATTGGGCCTCTTGTTATAGCTTGTAATGCTTCAAAACCCTCCACAGATGATCATATGCCTAATGCTAGGTCATGAGAATGTTATGCCTCATCTTTCCATGCTAAGATGCCAAGAATATGATATGTTCATGATGAATATGATATGATATGTTGCTTAAAAAAGAAGAGGGCAAATTTAGGGTGTTACAGCTGCCCCTATTCAAGCAACTGTTAATCTGAAAAGGACGGTAGCACGGGCTATCGACCGTTCAAGATGAACTGTGGTTGAATACCAAGAAAACCTGAAATTTGCACTCTGATGGAGAATGCAAGAACTGGGAAATAAACCCAACCAAATGACGCTTTGGTGGCTGAAGTGGAGAGAAAGCAGACGAGCTCCTTCCAAGTTGAAACTGTTATTTGGAATCCGAGAACTTTGACAGACGAGTCTTCTTTGAACAATCCTGTTACGCCAGGAACTGGACATACGAGTCCTCACATACTTTGCAAAACATGTGAATTGAGATAGACGAATCTCCTTCGGATAAAACATGTTACGCCAGGACCGGTGATGCACTTAAGTCTGTGGGATAGACATGCATAATCAAGGTAGACGAACCCTCTTCATATATTATCCGTGGATATATGGTCTAAGACAGACGAGCCTTCTTCGAGCGAACCTGTTACGCCAGGTGCAACATTAATAAGTGGTGCTTGAGACAGACGAGTCTCCTTCAGATAGAACTGTTACGCCAGGACCGATAACCATTTTGACGTTTAATCCCACCATCAGGAGTCCAAACCTCTTCCATACAGACGAGTACTTGATGATCATCAAGAGAACATAGACGAGTGCCATAAGTCAATGATACAAACGAATATCAAACGATGATCTAAGAAACACAGACGAGCGCTTCAGGCAACGATATGGACGGATATCAGCCACTGGTATAGACGAACACCAGAAATTCAACACAGACGAGCATTTGGAGTAGCAATACAGACGAGTACCAGGGTAATTATCAAATCAACGTATATAGTTGTAAACTAACACAGACGAGTGTTAGGGATGATACAGACGAGTATCCAATCAATGCAGACGAGATTCAAACAAATAACAAACACAGACGAGCGTTGGGGAAGTGCAGACGAGCAACAACAATTACAACCATGGGCAACTGCTGGGGAAAGCAAACGAGCAATACCAAAGTGATAACACATACGAGTGTTGCGAAATTCAGACGAGCAATAAGCAACTATCAAACATAGACGAATGTTGGGAGATGCAGATGAGCAGCAACAATATCAAACACAGACGAGTGTTGGGAGGTGCAGACGAGCATCAACAATATCAAACACAGACGAGTGTTGGGAGATGCAGACGAGCAGCAATCAAATGCCTGATTGGCAACAAGAATCACAACTCTGCAGGGGAGAACCAAGTCAAGAGGCTTTGACACTTAACTTTGGTTAGGGGGATGAATAATTGTATTGACCAAAAATAAATTGGCGACTTCTCTGGGGAATATTTCACTGATGGGCGTGAAACCCAAATATGAACCTTGTGGGGAAATCAGGCATTCAGCTTCCTACTGGGCATACTCCACTTATGGGAAAATAAACTGCTGGGGATCCCCATCTTCCTTGACCTAGCTAGGCAAAATTCTGCTTGAGAGAATGTGACGCCATCCTGCAAAACCTGCAACAACAGAAAACACATATGTGCCTCGGGGACTTGCATGGTATGATATGTTCATCCATCGTCACCCGACACTCAAAGAAGATTTCAAATGTTTCCCTGCAGTGTCATTTTCTTTCAAATTATCACCATGTTTTAGATGCAATGCTATTTTTGCCAAAAATTCAGGACATTTTGCAAACAAAAAAATAAACACAACACAGCTTTTTGACTGAATATTCTTTTATTGAAAGGCCTCTGAATAGGCAAAGTTTTTACATCAGGAAGCAACCACCTGGAAAGAGGTAGCTACCATAAAATTTGAGAAAATAAACTATCCTAATGGCAATGGGCACGGCATCCCAATGAGTTTCCTTCTTGTTATGACCAGCATGTCTTCAAAACTCTCCATTCTTGCCTTTGCTTTCTGAGAAGGTGAGGGGACTGATTCCTATCCTTCTGATGTTGTCAGGATGTACGAAACGGCGATTTGGTTCAGATTACTCGGATCGCAGTTGTTCGCTTATTCCCTTGTTTTGCGTGGATCGCCCTTTCAGGTTTTCAATCCACCGGGATACCCCTTTTTGCCTGAGTTGTCCGATGTGGCTTTTCAACTCAGCGGGTGTACATTTTTTTCCCTAACTTTTGCCCGAGCTTTTTATTTTGTTTTTAGCTCGCCGGGATGCCCTTTTCTTGCCTGGACTTTAATTCTGTTTTTGTGTCCAGCAGGTCTTTTTATGCGAAGTATTTTTTAACTGCGTCTGAGTTAACAGGGGATTGGAAATCTTCTCCATCCATAGTGGTGAGCATCAGTGCTCCTCCTGAGAAAACTTTCTTCACTATGAAGTGTCCTTCGTAGTTTGGGGTCCACTTGCCCCTGTGATCTGAACCTGGAGGAACAATCCTTTTGAGCACAAGCTCTCCTACTTGATACTCCCGAGTACGTACTCGTTGGTCGAATGATCACTTCATTCTCCTCTGATAAAGCTGACCATGACAGATAGCCGCTAACCTCTTTTCCTCAATTAAGCATAGCTGATTGTATCGAGCACGCACCCATTCAGCCTCATCAAGCTTCACATCCATCATCACACGCAATGAAGGAATCTCTACTTCAATAGGCAAGACTGCCTCCATACCATATACCAACGAGCCAGCTCCAGATTAACTAAACAAGTCATGCTGAATTCAAATATGACACTCAAATTCACAAAGGATTAAAGAACAAACTGGATCGAAGGAAAACAGATCTGACCATAAAACTTCAAATCATCAATACAAACTCAATATTCATCCATTTTCAAAACCAATCATCACAGAATCATCATCATATCATACAGATCACAATGCATACAACTAAAACCATTTCTAGATCCATGAATTCAGTAGGTTACCTGAACTTGCAGAGCACGAGTTAGGTCAAGACAAGCCTCCAAACACTGCAGATTTTCCTCTTCTAACCTCTCCTTGCAAAATAAATGCAAGAGAGAGCTTGAATTGCTCTGGATCTTGAAGTTTGAGAGCAACTGCACTTGAATGGCACCTCTTGAAATCTTGAGCTTTAGCTTAAATCAATGGTGGATTAATGATCCATATGCTTCAAGGATTCAGAATATGCAATTTGTTTGTGAAGAGAGTGAGAGAGTGATGAGATTCGAAGAGAAATGCTTGAGGTGCAAAAACTCTAGAATGAACAAAAGTGATGGATCTGGGGTGAAATGAAACCCTAGTTTTCTTTTATATCATGCCACTACTCAATGCTGAAAAAATGAAGAGGAATGCACGTGAGAGGAGAGTGTGAGGATGAAATTGCAAACTTGGCATGAAGAGTGTGATGAGGTGATTTGCTCGTGAATTTCCCTCTCTCTTTGCACATGTTCAAGCATAATCCAACCCTTGATTCAAAACTGAAATCATTTTGGCCCTTGGATGTGAGGGTCATGCATTTCTCATGATTATGCATTTTTGCTTCTTGTATGGTACACCACCTCTCATGCACGAATTTATTGATATCTTTGGAGAAAATCAACATTTAGGCAATTCTTTGTGACAATGTGATCATATTTGGTCCATAACAACACTTGAAAATAAGTTTCATGAGGTTTTGCATTTGTGAAAGGCTTAGAATTCATGCCATGCCCTAAAATTCAAGGGATTTTCGAAGGGCTTTTCTCCCAAACCATGAAGGCTATGAAAATGCTCTTGTACTTTTTAAAAATGGGAGACTTTAATCTTCAACTTTCATGTTTGATGTAAATCCATTTGAAGCTTTTTTCACCAAGTTATGCTCACTTGAAAATTAGGGCAAAAAGTTACTAAAAATGGAAAATTTCATGACCATCTCATGCCAAAAATGCAAAACACCTCAAAACCTCTTGATTCTTGATCTTTGATCCTGCCAAACCTATTCTAAGGTTAAGATAACATCCCTTGGCTAGAAAATAGGATTGGACCTTTTGAAATCTAATAGTTGACTTCTAGAATGCACAGTTGACCAATTTCTTCATTTACAAGCAACTGAAGAAATATCTGACTTACACAAGGAATTTTCTCACCAAATTTTATCCCTAGGATCCTCTTAACATATGAGAGACTTTGCCCAAATGAAATGTCCAAAGTCACAAGGTTTTCATGCTTGAAACTCAAACCCTAATTTTGGATCCTTGTGTAGGAGCTTTGCCCTAGCTTGAATTCCCTGATGATCTTCCAACCTCCTGGGCTTTTGTGAATGATCTTAGGCTTGTGAATTCCATTTAGACTCCTCATAGGACTTGGGCAAATCCATTGGGCCTCTTGTTATAGCTTGCAATGCTTCAAAACCCTCCACAGATGATCATATGCCTAATGTTAGGTCATGAGAATGTTATGCCTCATCTTTCCATGCTAAGATGCCAAGAATATGATATGTTCATGATGAATATGATATGATGCTTAAAAAAGAAGAGGGAAAATTTGGGGTGTTACAATGGGGAAATTGAATCATTTATAGTCTTAGCCATATAAGAACATACTTTACCAAATTATCAAGTTGAGACATAAAATAAGGTCTACTTTCATACTATACCATATTAGTTTAACTATTTTTTCAATACATATTTTGCCATTTCTTTATATAAGAAATGTATATTGTATAAACCTTTGAAAACATCTCTTCCCACGTGGACCACAAACGGATGTTATAAATTATAACCTTATTTTAGTAACATGACATAATATACTTATAGCCTCACTCTTCTATCATTTATTTACAACTCCATCATTTTCATTGACTTTTCTCATTCTACTATCAACAACTCTACTCGTCTAATCTCTCTTGGACAGGATTTTTTAATCATACATACTTTTTTAAACCCTTTTCATACCATATCTTTGAATACCATTTATGTCATGATTTACAAACAAGCCAAAGGACACAAACACAATTTAGAACACATTAAACATCCTCTTAGAATAAGTTACATTATGGTTTCATGAATTTGTTCTAGCTGAGGTCAGACACAAACATCACAGTCATATTCAAACAAACATAACAACAGACAAACACTCCAACTAGTTTACTATTATTATTAATTTTTTATACATTCTCAAAACTACTTATAAATTAAATCCCAAACTATATTGAACTGACCAAATGATGAAATCAATCATTTGAGTCATAAATACATTCTAAATTACTAGACAACAAAAGACTATTTTTTCTTTCCAGCTCTGGACATCCTCATGTACATGCTCCTTGCCGGTGGGAACCTAACACTGAAAGTGAGAACGTCATCATCCATAAGCCCTTTGTCCTTGGCAAATGCATACCATTCGTAACCAACGTGCTACTCCACACAATGCGCTTTTTTCCGAGTAGTTACGACAACATCATAGGTCTCTTCCGTATCCCTGTCAAAGAGCTTAATGTCCTTTACTCCGTCTAAACAACCGGTCCTAATGACATGTTGTGGAAGTTGCTACACAATTATTTTCAACTTAATCAACTTTATGATTATTAACCAATAGCCAATACAAATGTATGAGTTTATAATAATGTTTGGCAGACATAAAACTTACAAGGATGTTGTTACTGGAACTTTTTTCATTTTTAATTATCTTCTTCCATGATATCAGATGCCTACCCTCGGGTTGATCAGCATCAACATCACCACAAATATCTTCTTCGTCTTCAGAGCTGAAACCATTGAATCAAGTGCTCTATTAATTTCAGTATTATATACTACTAACTTTTATTAAAGTTAAATAATTACTTAACAAATATACTCAACATAGTTGACAACTTGATTCCAAGCGTTATTGGCATATTCAGTGATCAAATAATTCCCTCATGCTTTTTAATTCATACTATTATTACATTCAAGGGTTCAATGCCAGTTTTACTTAAATGTCGCACAAACAAATAAAACACATCTTTTGACAATAGTAAAACAAACATGTCTTGATTAAATGAGTTGTTAACTCGAAAAGTCTGATGAAATGATTAAGGCTTTATTTATCCTCATCCGTTGACTGTCTCCTTCGACCGCAACTCACTTGCCCTTATAATTCTTTTCAAGTGTTGATCTTGAACACCCCTCACAGTCTGGAATGATCAAAATAGATCGGTGAATCATATGAGTCTTTGTGTAATCATCCCATCATTCTTGGGTATTTGTTTGTTCCTGTAAATTTCAGAATACAACAACTTATCATTAAGTTACAGCTGAATTGTTTGTTCCTGATATTTATTTTATTGCAACAGTCACACTACATCATACATTTCAGGTTTTTATAACATGCAATGTCTAACTTTTTCCCTCAGTTTATCAAAAAAATTAAACCCTAAACCCTACATAACTTGGCAATACCTATTATGAAGATCGCCCTACGATGGCTCCTCCTTGAGAGCGTTTTTCTTTAGACCTTCCATGCTATGTTCGTCTTCATTTTCAGTATTCATCCTTTAGATTTTTTTTCTTGATGAATGAAGTCTCATATGAGAAAGAATGTGAAGGGTTTAATGTGTTTATGTTATAATAACATGTAGTCAGTTTTTTAAAGCAGTTTATTTGAATTGTTTAGAAACATAAACCGACATATGTACTTCAACGTGGGCCCATATTATTTTTGTTAACTGTTGTAAGTTATTTCTAAATAACCAATTGGCAAGTGGCCCATATCTATGCTTTCCACTTTGATAATATATACTACTTCTATTCATTTTTTCGTTTCTACTAACATATTTTTTTCCTTTAAAAGATATTATTTTATATAAACACATTAAGTCCAACTATTCCCACGTGATGCCCCGTTAATATTATATACCTTTTATATGTAACAACTTTTTTCACTAAACTCAGTTAATATTAATATATCATTCCTCATATATCATTTAAAGCTTTCATAACTCCTTTTCCCTTCGAACCGACGCAACTATCTATGTCGTGGTTGCCGTTATCTTCCATTTTCATCTTCGTTTTCGCTTTTTGGGTTTTAGGGTTTTTTTTTACAGGATTTCTGTTTTTTCAATTGTGATAAATGTTCTCCTTTTGCTATGGGTCCTTTCATTCACATTCACATGTATTATTTAATCAATCATCACAATTTGATTTAGCCCTGTTACTACTCATTTTGTTATGATTTTGGCCCATTAGAATTCCATTTTCAGTTTTCTTTTTTTACATTTTTTTTTCTGTCTTTTAATTTCTTTCTAAAACAAGACATGTTACTATTGCTTATTTTTATTTTATTTTATATTTTTCGTTTTCTATTTTTTTTTCTATTTTCTTAAAAAAAATTAAAAAAAATTATTTAATTTTTTTTCCTCTATAACATCTATAATTATATAACTTTATTTTTCTAAACTAATTTTACTATTTGTTTCAAAGGTCATTCTGACACAAATTACACGACAACGATGGGTACCCGTACGTCCGCACGGGTATTCCACTAGTTATCAATTAAAACATAAGATGTTCACATAATTAAATTGCCACTGTCAAATTTAATCTTACAATAAACTAGTGGGGATACTCGTGCGTTCGCACGGGTCCCGATCGGTTACGCACATTTATTTAAAAAAGGACTTTAATTTATTAAAATAAACTAAAATAAATATTTGGAACAATAATTTATATTACATCAAATTTTATCTATATTAATATCATTTAATATTTGGAACAATAATATAATTGATAAATTGATATCATTCAATATTTGAAACAATAATATAATTGATAAATTAATTTAAGTCAATATTTGGATTTTGAAATAATTAAAGTTGTTTTCGTTTATAAGAATAATATTTTTCCCGTATATATAAATAAATTAATCAACAATATATTTATTCTCGTATATAAATATTTGAATCAACAATGTATTTTTGCCTGTAAGTAAATACACAAATTATATTACATCAAATTTTATGTATATTAATATTATTCAACATTTGGAAGAATAATATGATTTCTAAATTAATATATTCAATATTTGGAACAATAATATGATTGATAGATTAATATCATTCAATATTTAGAACAATTAAAGTTGTTCCCGTTTAAAACAATAATATTTTCCCCGTATATATAAATAAATTAATCAATAATATTTTTTTTTTCCGTATAAAAAAATTTAAATCAACAATGTCTTTTCCCCCTAAGTAAATAATCAAATTATATTACATCAATTTTATGTATATAAATATTATTCAATATTTGAAACAATAATATGATTGAAAAATTAATATCATTCAATATTTGAAACAATAATATAATTGATAAATTAATATTATTCAATATTTAAAATAACTAAAGTTATTCTAGTTTAAAACAATACTATTTTTTCTCGTGTATATAAATAAATTTATTCAACAATATACTTCATTGAGTTAAACACCTTCTTCCTCTTTATAAAAGAAAATATAGCATGCTTAAAAGAAAATATATTAGAAGCTTGAAATAAAAAAATCGACAAAAAAATTATAATTTTTAACATGTTCGAACAATGTATTATTTCGTTTAAAAATAGTTGCATAAACAATAATTTTTTTTGCCGGTAAATCAATAAAAGAATATTACATCAAATTGTATGTATATAAAGATTAATAAATTTTTGGAATAATAATATAAATGATTATTTATTCTCCAGCATTATTTGAAGAGGGATCAACTTATTCCAAGAGTAAGTCTTTTTAACTTTATCCATAATCATAGTCTTTAAATTAGATTCAATCCAATAGTTATAAATGTTAATTTAACCATTAATTGAAAAAAATATTTAAAAAATTAATACCAATTATAATATTATTTATATTAATTATATATTGTTTTTCCGTAATTTGATATTATTTATTCAAATATATTGTTTTCGCATAGATAAAACTAATATTGTGGACACAACATTATATTATAAATCTTTTTTTTTCTTTTTTTTTTATGAAAACTGAAATTTGTAATGCATTAAAAATGAAACTATACAAATATGTCAACGGCGACGGGAAAGATGAAAAGGGGACGCGGGCGGTCAAAATCAGTGGTGCCTCCATCACCGGAACCTCCTCCTAAACCAGACCAACCAGAACCTGGTCACCATGAAGCAGAGGTATTCTCTACACCAACTACGCAGCTACAAGGAAGTAACTCTAGCGGAACTAACACAGGAACCCATCCAACCCTAACGGAGGAAACCCCTCAATCTGAAGAGAGAAAACTATGGGTGGATGTTTTGAACGATAATTGCAACCCAGCAAAAGGAATGGCTATGGAATATGTGGCTCCAAAACTCGTCAATGGTGTTATTGAAATTGAAATTGAACAAGAAGACATTGAATCAGAACTACGCTTTTGGGACAACGCTCTGATTCTATATATTGTTGGAGATGATATGAGTATGAATGTTGTGAAGACCTTTATGCAAAGAATGTGGAATTTTGTCAAAACTCCTTACCTCTATTACCATGATGAAGGGTATTTCCTTCTTAGGTTCAACTCCCATGAAGAAAGGAAAGTTGTGCTCATGAGAGGTCTGTATACTATCTGTAATAGGCCCATGATTTTGAAAGAATGGAGACCAGAATTCAATCTGAAGCAAGACCTCTTAAGAACCCTCCCAATCTGGATAAAACTACCTCAACTTCCCCTCCACCTTTGGGGACCAAAAAGCCTCAACAAAATTGGTAGTGTCATTGGAAAACCCCTAGTCACTGATGAATGTACGGCAAACAAACTTCGGGTGTCGTATGCTCGAATGTTGGTTGAAGTTGATATTACGCAAGAACTAGTCAAAGAAATAACCATCAAAAACTACTAAGGAGCTTTGATGATGCAACAAATTGAATACGAATGGCGTCCCCCCTTTTGTGAAAAATGTCAGAAGATAGGTCACAAATGCGAAGACCGAAAAATGAATCAACAATGGATCCCCAAGAACAAACCACCTGATATCGGCAAAACAAACACCATCACAAAGAATAATCAAACACACAAAGAGGAGAATGAAGCTGCAACAACTTGGGCTGAAGTCAAAAAAGCTATAAGGGGTAGAGGTAAAGGCATTATCACTGAATCATCAAGGGATAGAGGTAAGTGAATTGTCACTGAATCATCAAGCACTGTTAATTGTCTCAATGGTTTTATACCACTGGAGGTTTTGAATGACTCTCTAGTGGATACAATCATTGAACCATGTTAGTTTCTTGGAATATCAGGGGACTGAATAAAGTAGGAAAAATCAGAGAGATTAAGTCCCATATCCATCTTTTGAAACCTACTATAACCATTCTGATTGAAACTCGAGTTAAGGAAACAAAGGCCCAACGAGTGCGAGATAAACTTCATCTCCAAGGCAGTTACATTGACAACTATAAAGACCACCCCAATGGTCGAATCTGGATTCACTGGGATGATTCTAAAGTTGATCTACAAATTATTCGCAGTAGCAACCAATTCATCCATTGTGGTGTTTATGATATTAATGGTACCCTCCAATACTGGTTGACTGCAGTTTATGCTCACAATCAACTTGATAAGAGGAGAATTTTATGGAAGGAAATTGATCAGCTCTTTGGAAATACTCAAGGCCCTTGGTGTGTCATTGGAGATTATAACAATGTTGCCAAATCCACTGACCGCATTGGGGGCAGGTTGGTGACTGAACATGAGTATCAAGATCTTCAAAACATGATGCAAAAAACTGGTCTTAGTGAAATGGATAACATTGGTGAGAAAAATACTTGGTCTAACAAGCAAATTGGTGATCCCATATATTCCCGTATTGATAGAGTCTTGGCAAATACTGAGTGGTTTGTTAACAACATGCATACAACCTTGGAAATTTTGCCTCCAAGAATTTCTGATCATGCCCTGTTGCACCTGTTTTTCCCGAGCCCTACCAAAAAGGTGAGGAAACATTTCAAGTTCACCAACTGTATGACTGAGCTGCCAGGTTTTTATGATGTGGTTAAGAACAATTGGAATTTACCCCTCAAAGGAACTCCTATGTACAATCTGTGGCACAAACTTAAAAGGTTGAGAAAAGCTTTGAGAATTTTCAACAAGCCCCTTGCTGATGTGCATCCCAAGCTGATTGCAGCCAGAGCTGATTGCAGCCAGAGTTGATCTTAAAACCTGTCAACAAGCCCTGAACCATGACAGAATGGACAACAATCTCATAGAAAGAATTAAAGTCCTTACTGAAGAAGTCATAGGCCTTAATGAACTTGAAGAAAACATTCTGCATCAGAGATCTAAAATAGAATGGCTCAGGAAAGGGGATGGGAACAATTCCTACTTCTTTGCCTGCATAAAAAACAGACATCACAATAATAATCTCTCCAAGTTAAAGAAGATTGATGGCACTACTGTCAGTAGTGTTATTGACATTGAAATTGAGGTTCTGGGATTCTATAATAAGCTGATGGGCAAATCTGACAACAACTTGCAGCATATTGATGTGGAGGAAATGAGAATGGGGGAGCATCTGAGCTTAGTGCAAAGAGTTTATCTTATTAGCAACATTATTGAAGAGGAAATTTCTAAATCTCTCAAGGGCATTGGTGATCTTAAAGCACCTGGACCAGATGGTTTTGGAGCCAAATGTTTCAAATCTTATTGGTCCATTATCAAAGAAGATGTCATAGCTGTTGTTCATGAATTTTGTGACACTCAAACTATTTACAAGCCTTTTAATATCACTATTGTTTCTCTCATCCCTAAGAGTCCTAATGCCACAACCATCAAAGATTTTAGACCCATTGTTGTTTGCTCAACCTTTTACAAACTGGTTTCCAAGATTTTAACTGATAGATTAGGGGTGGTCCTGCACACTATTATTAGGAAAAATCAGGCGGCTTTCGTTCCAGGTCAGCATATTCACAACCATATTCTGCTTGCATATGAACTTATCAAGGGATACACTAGAAATGGTGGTACTCCCAGAATGATGATGCAAATTGATCTCCAAAAAGCGTATGACATGATCAGTTGGAGAGCCTTGGAAGATATCATGAAAGAGCTTGGATTCCCTCTCAAATTTATTCAATGGATCTTGGCTAGTGTCACTAGTGTGTCCTATCAATTCAATCTCATGAGAGAGTACTCTCAATTTCTTCAAGCGAAAAGAGGCATTAGACAGGGTGACCCCATTTCACCCCTCCTTTTTGTCATTCTCATGGATTATCTTAATAGGCTTTTGAAGAAAATGCATACAGACCACAACTTCAATTTCCATGCCAAATGTGAAAACTTGAAGATCACCAATCTCACTTTTGCCGACGATATTCTTCTCTTCTGCAGAGGTGACGACATATCCATGAAAATGATGTTAAACACCATGCAAGTCTTCTCTAATTCTACTGGTATGGTGATGAATCCTAGTAAATGCAATATTTTCCTGGTGGTATTGATGCTGCCAGCAAGGAATCTCTCATTGTTGCTTCTGGTTTCCGTGAAGGTATCCTCCCATTCAGTTACCTAAGGGTTCCTTTAACCACAAAGAAGCTTTCTATCAATCATTTTATGCCTCTCGTGGACCGCATTGTTGCTCGTATCCACCACTGGTCCGCTCGGTTACTTAGCTATGCTGGTAGAACACAGTTGGTGCGAAGCATTCTCCATGCCATGGCTCAATACTGGATGCAATGTTTCCCGTTTCCAAAAGCTGTAATCAGGAAAATAAACTCCATTTGTCGCAGCTTTATTTGGACAGGTCAAGATCAGCTCAGCCGCAAGAGTCCCGTTGTGTGGATTAACGTATGTAAGCCTATTGCTCATGGTGGACTTCATTTGCTTAATCTCAATATTTGGAATGATATACTCCTTCTGAAATGCCTTCGGAACCTGTGTCGTAAGGCTGATAATCTTTGGGTGTAATGGATTCATCGCCACTATTTCAAAAATGTTGGTATTTTTTATTACAAGATTCGAATACAAGATTTTTGGATCATGAAAGGTATACTTCGGCAACATGAGCTTTCTAGTAAATATCCAGATATTTGGACCAAGGTTTCCCTTTCGAACAAATTTAAAGCTCGAACCTTCTACACCGTCATTATGGAAGAGGATCAAAAAGTTGTTTGGCACGACCTCATCCAAGGTAACCGGGCCAGACCAAAGGCGATACACTGCTTATGGTTAACTTGTCATGGTAGGTTAGCAACCAAGGATAGATTGGAAAAGTTTGGGATGATCCAAGATAACACCTGTGTGCTTTGTAAAATCGATAAGGAGACCCGTAACCATTTATTTTTTGGTTGTCCCAAAACAGGTCCCATTTGGCAGGAAGTTTTGTACTCGTTTAATATTCAACATGACCCGAAACAATGAGAGGATGGTCTTCATTGGATCCTTAACAAGACAAAAGGCAAGGGATGGAAATCAACAATTCTGAAAATGTTGGTGGCGGAAACCGTTTATAACATTTGGCACTATCGTAACAGTGTCGTTTTTGATAGTTTTGTTGATAATACTAAAATAGGTACCATTATTTTAGAAAATATGGTCAATAGAGAATGGCTTAGTAAAAAGCTTAGAAGTCACCTTGTTCCTTTTTTGTTATAGGTCTTTTTGATGGTTGGATCCTTTTTGGATCACCTTGTGTGTATTTGCCTTTTTGAATTATTATATTTTTCTCTTTGATTCAAAAAAATAAAATGAAACTATACGATGTACGATTTGTAATCATTTAGGTAAGCATAGAACCCCTAAAAATAATATTGAGAGGTGTTAATGAATTCATTTTTCTTTATTGTGAAGAGAAATATTTGTTAAGAATATTTTGAGAGGTGTTAATGAATAAGGTTTTTTTTAACAATTACTTATTTTCTTTTGTATCTGTAGTAAAATTTATTATTATTTTGATAATTATTCTTTCAAAATCGATAATAAAAACTTTCCAATAAATACTTCTATCTAAGTAGAGTCAAAGATGATTCTTACATGATGAATTGAGTAATTGGGCATATCTTCTTCTGATCTCAAGATTTAATCTGGTTAAATTGTAAAATGTACATCAAACATAATTGAGAATTTTATGTGATGGCAAGAGTTACTTGAGTTTCTCAGCTTTAAGTACTTCACATTCACAATATAAAAGCCAATACACAAAAGTAACTTAAAATAAGTCATGAAGATGACAATCTAAACCAATATCGTGTGACTATGATAAAGTCATCATCCTCAAGAACTTGAACATCTTTTTCTCCAACAAAATTCTCCCTACCCATTTCCTTCACCAAATTCACAAACCCTTTCCTTTGTTCCACATCTAAAGGTACATATGGTAACCTAAAAACAGGCTTGATGATAACCCCAAGTTGAGCAAGATCAGTACACAAAGCAATTGGACTTGGCTCTATAACAAGCCAATCAAACAAAGGCACAAGCTTTGAATTCAATAAAGAATTCTTACCCTCAATCATGAGTTCCCTCATTAAACCAGGAACCAAATTACTTGCAACAGATTGAACTCCAACAGCACCACAGATTTTAAACATGATTTAAATCCCTTCCATCTTTAAAATCCTGATATCATCGTATATTCATTTATTTCTTCTTAACAGTCTACAATAAAACTCAGAATTATCTCTTTTGACTCCTGCTACTTATAAGTTGAAGTTCATTTCAAACAAACAAACATTCACTTACCATGGATATAACGTTCAACCGCTTTTTCTTGCATCAAGCGTCATCATATGAAGAACCTTGTACTCCTCAAGATAATTCGAACCTCCATAGTTACCAAGTTTCTTGACGTATTTCCTCACATAATTCTCATAAATGCAAGCTGCTCCATTGAACATTGGCAGTACCAACCATATGCAGAACACAAGCCTCATGTGTGGCCAAATTGGAAGCCAAGATATGATCTTATAAGTTAAAACCTCAAATCGGAAATGACATATGTGCACTTCATAACCTGCAGAATAACAAATATATAGGATTTAATCAGAATTATTCTTTTGGATCAGAATCTTATATCAGAAATATCATATTGTTCAATATGAAACCGTATTGAATAAGTATTTAAACGTGATATAGTATATAATAACATTTGTTTACAAGAATTGTCTACCTTTGATATTTGGTCCAGTTCAAAATGTGCACATCTGGTCTTTACATGCAGCGACAAATCTGTTCCAGTCAGCACCCATTGAGTTGCCTTTGCTTTGTTTTTTCATGTCCGATTCATCCAGCAGTCCAACTATCATGTCGGAGAGATTCTAGGTAAGAATTAAATGGACTGGGTGACAAGCTGCTAATGAGATGTGGCTCTTGGGTCATATACACCAAGTCATATGCTCAATCATATCATACCAATCTATTCTCTCCTGAAAATTGATCAAATAACCTCTCTCTAGCCTTCATTGCCTGCATTAGTAAAACCACACAAATGAAATTAATGCCTAAAAGAATACTATTCATGATCATTATAACATCATTTTTATCCAAAGGTTAAATGGCATACCAGTTGCTCCCAATTTATACGACTTGTTATGACAGAGAGAATAACACATTGAACAATAGCACCAACTTGTATACCAATCCAAAGTCCTTTTCCTCGCACTTGAAGCCAAAATGCCAATGCAGTAGCAACAGGAATCCCACAGAGGTAGAAGGCCCCTAGATTAACATAAACTCCTAGCTATTAATGATACGAAACATCAGAGCATATCATCTGCTCTATTGTAACATAAAAAACTCAGAAAGATTAGCACTGAAAAGACTAAATTTCATCTAGTATTCTTGTTACAAACCAAATGTGACTCGAGCCAAAAGCTCGACAATAGAGCGTAAAGCAATTGGCCCATTCTCCACAGCGGCCTTATGTTGTTTCCACAAGCTGTAAATTGAAATTGAAAGAGAATTAAGGGAGTGACCAAAATAAAATGTTGTTGGTAAATATTTAGCATGCCCAAGCTCCAGCAAGATATCCTAAAATAATTTTGGGAACATCTCCTGAGACATTTGATTTGTATGCCAATAAGACCAAGATTATTTGGAGTTCATATGAACCTTTGCTATGATGACCGCATTGTTGATGAGTTGACGCATTCCATAGCTGCAATTTAAACCAAACATCTTTTGTTTGTACGAGGAACAATAGCCGCTATCATCTTGATGCTACTGTTTGATCATGAGAGTATCAATATGACCCATAAGATAGGTTTGATTGGTAAGGTTGTTTAATAGAATGTGAATATCCTCGCTTTGAGGATGGCTGTTATCTCCAACTAAAAATTTATGACTCTTACCATCCACCCTTATAATGCTAGAACCTAGAGCCTTGGATATTCTTTTTTCCTTCATCATGGTTAGAACTGAATAATGATACGTTCTCTTGAACTATTAAAGGAGCTAAGGGACAAAGTGAAGCAAGGAGCAAGGTGATACGTACCAACACAGTACACAATAGAATAATAATAATAACAGTATTTAAGAGAAAGAGCTTTATGCTATTGATGAATTAAGGAACAAAGTACAGAATAAGGAATTGCAAATCCCTAGATCTGCCAAGAGCTAGGCTCCTCGATAGAGAGACAGTACTCTCTATCCTCAATGCACTAACAGACAAAATGCAAAGATGCCTCTCCATTCCCTCACTGACTCCTTATAACTAGGAAAGGAAATGCTGTGAGGCTCTCTCTCTGATACACGTCACATCATCTCTAACAACCTTAGCCACTAATTCCGAATCTGCCCTTTCTTCTAGAATAAACCAATAACGGCTTGGCCCCACTAGTTGCTGAGTGAATTAATTGCTGATGTGGTGCTTCCTCATTTGTTTGGGTTCTATCACAAGGTACCCAGAAAATGTACAGTACAATATGGCTTACACTAGAATGTAAACTGACTTAAACACCAAAACAGACACCATTTAATAAAGATCAAATATCAAAACAGCTCCAAGGCATCAGGGACTGACTAAACAAATACTTGTCGCAACATTGCAAAACACCGATACCAACAAAGTAAAGCTCTGCTAATACCAAAGAAACATTCCTGCGCCCCCCACAAGCTTGGCAGGTACGCAACTAGTAGGCTGCTATAGCATATGCAAGCAGTCCAAATCCAGGATCAGCAGCACCAACTTAAGTTCTGACACATAACTTAAACACAAACTTAAACAAAGTATAAGAAAAAGAAAAATACAAAATCTAGAACAAAATTCACTCAGCAAAAAATTCAAGAATCCACACCTCTTTTTGGGTATGTCAAATCTGGTCTGCACTCTTAATTTAATGGAACAATATTTGTAGATTTAGTTATCAAACTCTGGAAACATCTTTCGTACAGAGTTAAGTTACAATAGAAAAACATAAATATGACAAAGAGGAGGAAAAGGAAAATGAACTGTTAGTAACTTGCATTACAAGTGAATAAAATAAAAAGTTTGAGTACAAAATTTGCAGTATGAAAATATCTGCTATATCATAGATTCATAAGATTGTTGTAAATCAGAAGAAAAAAAAATCACTATTCAATAGATCATTAAAATGCCAGTAAATCTGAAACTTCTAATGTAATGTCTTTATACCTTAAACCTCTTATACAACGCCGGAGTTAAACACGTGTAGTCCTAGTAAGGTATTGTAATGCCCCTTCTCAATTTCTTCTTCCTTAACTTGATGAAGAATAAGTGTCTCAATAATCAAGTCTTCCCAATCAATACCATCAACTACCACTCCTCTTCTCTTCTTCCTTTTCTCAATGCCAGTACTATCTAAAATGCCAAGAGGTGCATTATCATCAAGATCAGCATGTAATGGATGAGTTATTTTTTTTATCCGCTTCCTTGCAGCATCAATCCTCTCTCGCCTTATTTTACATTTCAATTGACCATTAACAAATGATGGTGGCATGGTTTCCGCCCCAATATCCTTCTGTAGTAACTTTCTCAGTATAAGCTTTCTACTCAGTTCCGATTCTCCATCCCACCACTCTCTACACTCATGAAAATCAAATTCGACCCTTCTCCGTTTCTGAACATTTGCAGTCCTTGACAACATAGCACCACGATTCTCATTTAAAAATTTCTCATACATCAGTGATAAACATTCAGGTGAAATCTGCAATGTATCAACAGCCCGGATGCGTTCTCTATCTGCATTACTTGGCAATGAAAGATACTGAGAATCTTTTTGCGAAGCTAAACCATCAACCCCATACACATACCCATTCTCTTGTGCCAAGCACTCGGCAACCACATCTTCCAAATCAAACCTAGTCTGATCAAGATTCTTCCTCTTCTCAACAGGTTTTGACATAGACTTCTTCTCCATATACTGAATCACAAAAGGCGCATTCTTGACAATATTCTTCTTAGTTATATCTTTTCCCCAAGGTAACACTTGCGCAATTTTCACAAGCGTCTCAAGAAGCTCTTTATATCTAGTTCTACAAGTGGAAACAACAACATGAACTTCCTTTGCCAAATCCTCCATACGAATTTCAACCTGGTTAATCTCAGCAACCAAAACCAAAATCGCAACAACCAAAGGAAGCGGCCGACGACCGGTACTCAAAAACAACTTTACTGCACACTGCAACAAAAACACCCCCTGTTTCTTCATTTTATCAATCAAACTCCTATCAACATCATCAAAACAACACGAACTATTAATAGTCCTTTCCAAGGAATACACAATATCAAACTCAGGAAAATCATTTCCTTTCAAATCCAAAAAATCTATAACCCTAAGAATCATTTTCCCAAGCTCATAAACATCACAATCAAGAGCATTAGCGATTTCCGCCATAGGTAAAGGACGATCACCCTTCCGCATAACAACATAACAACACGCCCCGATCAAAACTTGAAACCAGTTCCCTTGACCGAATTCACCTTCGGTGATATCAGATATCATGGACTTAATTTCAATAGTTTTGGAACATAACCCTAACCTATTAGTGAATTCTTCAATGGAATTATGCGCGGATAATAATTTTCTGTCTTTGTAAGAGTAAAAGTTACCTGAACCTGAGGTTCCGATGTGGACGAAGGTGCCTTGTGGGCCGTTGATGCCGCCGGTGAAGGATTCATATTGGTCGAAGGGTTGAACGGCGCCGCAGGAGGAACAGAACAAGCCCCCAGTGTCATCGTCGCGAAAAAGAGAGGTACCGCTGCAGTTGGTGCAGAGACGAGAGGAAGACATGGAATTGGGAATAAAAATTCAAGCTATTCAATTTCAATGGCGATGTAGAAATTCTGGTGTGAATGTACCGATACTGAAACGGAGTGATTGTTTCTGTTTTTGGTTCAACGCAAACCCAGTGATGCAACATACCCTAATTCTTTGCACCAATTTATAAGAAAATTTCTTCTAAGAATAGGGGATGTAAGAGTCTAGACATATGGTTGAGAAGCTCAAAAGTTATCACTGATCGACATTACTATGTTCTACTCCCTCCCTCATAGTACTTCATAAAAAGAAGAAGAAAAATATATTAAATTAAATAAGTTTAAAATCAATGAAGCTAATGATTATTTTTTTAATGGTTTTATAAGTTGAGGCGAAGGCATACCTTTCGTTTAGGGTGTTCATTTCCGCGATATAGCTTCGGTGATTTGGTTGTTAAAAATCATTTGAACCAAATCAAAATGATATACGATTTGGTTTAATTTAATTGATTTTTAAAAATAAAATAAATTCAAACAAATGTGTTTTTATTTGGTTGGAATGGTTTTATTTTTTAGAAAGAAAAAAAAAAACTAGGTTGAACCAATATTAATTAACGGTTAATTCTTGATTGTAATGGAAGAAATTAGGGTTAGAGTTTTGAATTTTAGAAGAAATAGAGAAAATAGGGGTAGAGTGAAACAGAACCTACGTGTGTCGTTTATGTGAAAACCTTGTGAATAATTATTATGGGGCCAATTGAGAAATTTTTATTGAAATACAAATTCCTCAAATAATCTATTTTTCAAACTATTTCTCAATCTACTCCATTTTTTGTTATTTTTAAGAGCAGTTTCATATCAATTGACGGCCATATAGAAATTTTAAGAGGTGTCGCCAATTGGATTGGAGACATCATATGCAGTCTTCAATTCAATTAGCGACTGTGTAAAAAATATGAAGGGTCACCAATTCAATTGGAGACCGTGTGTTTTTGCAAAATTTAATTTTAAAAAATAATTTTTTTAATAAATAATGAAAAATATAATTATATTAATAAATAATTAAAAATAAATTACATAATTTAATGAAGACGGTCGGGGTGGGCATATCGACCACCGGTTCCACATCCCCTCGTTGGTGTGAAGGTGTAATGTTACTAAACCCTAAATCCTTTCAATCGTCCAGGTCGCACACTGATGACCCCATCATCACATCCAAACTACTATAGCATGGGTCACGACCTCAGTTACGATATGTCGTCTTTTCGTACACAAGACTACGTAGAGATGCAAGAATTACTAAGGGAGTCTGGCGATATTCCGGAGATCTCAACTCCCACAACACCTGGAGTGAATCAACAACGAGGACAACTAGTGATATGACCAAGGCGATGCGGAACCATTGGTCGATTTGCCCAACTTGGTCGTTAGAGCCATCAAAATGGGCTAGCCCGTATGGGTCGGCCCGTCAGGCCCGTAAAATCATAGGGCTTGGGCCTTAAAATTGGAGCCCATATTTTTCAAGACTTGTTTAGCCCAGCCCTAAAAAACCCGCTACCCATTAGGGCTAGCCCATATGGGCTGTGGGTAGCCCATTAGGCTCATATAGATATAAATTTTAAAAAATTATATTAATATTTATATTGTTTTACTCCAAAATAACGCATTGATTTTTCTCAACTCACTAAATCTTATCTCTATTTTATTCAATATTTCTCTTTTAAATATTATACATGGATATAATCAACATTTTTTTCCTCATATTCTATTAATTTTTTTCATGTTAAATATTCGAATATTATTTTATACAATTTATACATGTATTGTATTTAAGAACATATTATAGTATTGATAAAAGATAATATAATACTTAAAAATGTATTATGTTTAAAATAATATGATTTCTAATTTTATTTATAATATATGATATTTTTTATTTTTTTATTGAAAAAAATCCATTTAGGATCGGGTAGTCCGAAGTCCATCTAGGGTCGGGTTCGGGTAGTAATTTTCGAGGTCATATTACAAATGGATGTTTTTAGCCCAAACCCATCAGGGTCGACCCGTTTAGGATCGGATAACCCATTTTGACAGCTCTATCGGTCGTCATCATTAAATTATGTAATTTATTTTTAATTATTTATTAATATAATCATATTTTTCATTATTTATTAAAGTTTTTTATTTTTTTAAATTAAATTTTACAAAATCACATTGTCTCCAATTAAATTGGCGACCCTTCACATTGTTTACACACAGTCCACAATTGGATTAGAGACTGCATATGGTGTCTCCAATCCAATTGACGACATTTCTTAAGGTTTGTACATGGTCACCAATTGATATGGAGACTGCTCTTAAAAATGGCAAAAAAAGAAATAGATGGAAAAATAATTTAAAAAATAGATTATTTAGAGAATTTTATTGAAAAACAAGGATATTTCAGTAAAAATTTCACTAATTGATATTTTTGTGAAAATCTTTCTTTATTTTATTTACGTGACATTCTTCTTTTACTTATTGCAATAAAATTCGCTTAAATATGAAATTGTTTTGGGAAATCCATATATATCCTACTCAAGATTTAAAATTGTTTTGATTTTTTTAATTGAATTAATTATTTGATTTATTATAGATTTTTTATTGAATTTATTTTCACAACTAATAGGTTAAAAATAAAAAGGTTTAAATGGATTTTTTATTGGATTAATTATTTATTCATCTATTGAGTAAAATCTCGCCTAAATAATTTTTAATCAATTTTGTTCCAAACATAAATATCATCACTTTGTTTATTTTCTCTCTCCAACAAATGTTATTTAATATATTTATTAATATTAAATATTAGTTATTCCAGCTCTCATTATTTCACCACTAATTTTTATGTACTCCAAGTGTTCAAATAACAAAAGTCTCAAAAAAAAATTCTCCTCTACATTTTTTTAGTTATCAATTCCAAGAACTCCAACTCCACTAAAGAATTATTTATATTAGTGGTTTCATTTAGACATATGCAATATTCATGCGTTTGTTAGTGGTTTCATTTAGACATATGCAATGCATTATCCATGCGTTTGTACATGTATTAGTGTGATACGCGCACTAGTTTTAAAATATAATAAAAATAAAATAAAAGAATGATAAATTTATTTAATCAAAAAATTATTATTTTTAAAAGAATAAAAGTTGTGAAAGAACCATTTTATATTTTGATATTTGTTGAAGTGCTGATCATGAATATTTTATATATTAAGATCAAACAAACATTATGAATAAGTACGCAAATGCTACTATGCAAAGTTACTATGTGTAACAATAGTCGCAAGTGTGCTTCTGAATCTGAACAGAACCAGAAAGATCCAAGGATGTAAATATTGCGTTGGCAATGCTCTTGTGAATGTTGTTCTGAACGTGATTTTGATCAGATAGCGAAGCGAAGCTTCTGAAATTAATCTTCTAAAGAACTAAGTTTTGAAGACTCTAATGACTTGAAGTTCTGAAGACCGTGTGCCTAAAAGATTCTGAAGACTTACGAGTTCTGAAGATTAAGATTCTAAAGAGCTAAGGTCTGAAGATTTTGAAGACAATGTTCTATGTGAACAAAGCTCTGAAAACTCTAAGACTTAAAGTTCTGAAGAATGGTTCTGAAGAACAAAGCGCTAAAGACTCTGAAGACAATGTTATATGTGACCAAAGTTCTGAAGACTCTAAAAGACTTGAAGTTCTGAAGACCATGGGTTTCAAGCCAAGTGTTGAAGTCCTGAAGAACGTAGTTCTATGTGAACAAGTTGTGAAGACTAAAGACTTAGGTTCTTTGAATACCCAAGTATCATTGTCTCTAACTCATGCTTCATTCATTGATTTACAATTAGAAGCCTCTGAAGTTCAGATCACAATGTTACCGTTGGCAAGGATAGTACACAGTACAATAATGTTTTATCCCACTACCTCACCATTATCTTTGAATTGTGGAAAAGGACAATATGTGGTTGTACTATATGATTCCTTGTGTAACTGATTCCTTAGTAGCTGAATTGGGTTGTAACGACTCTTTTCGTGTTTGGATATAAAAGGAAAATATCACATGCTTTGTGATGTTGTTGGCTCCTAATGGGAGCACAACCAATGTGTTGGTTCCTGAAGGAAACACAACCACATGTGTTAATGTTGTTGATTCCTATTTAGTTCGAATGAACAACCACACTCTTGAGTGTTGTTGATTTTGAATAGGAACTCAACCTAGTTGTTGATCCTCAAACTGAATTGCTTCTATGTGAAGTAATTTATGGATACAACCATTGAATTAAGTGTTGATACCTCAGTTGTTGCACATTCATGATCATATCAACAATACAACAATCCGAGAGTATGAGTTCGTGTTGCTACATTAAGATCAACATCTACAATAACAAAGATCAGACATTGATGAACTGAAGCTGAAGAAGAAGAAATCAACAAGTCATCAATCAACACCAACTACATCATCTTGGAGCTCATTGAAGATTATAAGCAAGGAGTTGTTGCTCGTAGCTTGCTCATCAATGAAGATGAAGAACTCTGAAGATGCAATTTGAATTGTAATATTATGAACATCTTATAATCATGTATTTTGCAAGGAGCTAATTGCTCATCTTTTCGTAACTTTGAAGAGTTACTTTGTACTTAACAGAGGAGTATATGCTTGCAAATAAGCACATCAGTTAGCTCCGAATTGGCAATTCAACCTAATGAATTGTTTCTCCTCAAGTGGACGTTATATCCTGATAGGATCCTTGAATGATCCAACTATGAGTTGAGACTCCTCAATTAGACGTTATATCCTGATGGGATCCATGAACGGTCTAGCTGTGAGTTGAGATAAAATCCCGGTAGAGGTTCTGCTTGGTTAGTGAAAGTTATATCCGAAAGGATCCCTAAATGTTTCATTGAAGTTACAGAGGTTCTATGCAGTTAGTCATGGCAGGTCGTTGTGCAGGTTCTTCCTCAAGTAGAATTTATATCTTGTGAGTTCCCTAAACGGACTAGCTTGAGTGAAGATGGTTCTTCAAAGTGTTGATGTGCAATTGTAATCATGGATCTTGGTTATAGTGGATTCATCCCTTGTTTAAGAAAAAATCACCTTGACGGGTGGACTGGACTAGCTTGAGAAGTTCTCAAGTGAACCAGGATATGTCGTGTGTTCTTTACTCTTGCTTTATGTTTTACTTCATTTATGCTTTCGCATTGCATACATAACATAGCTTGTCACAACTCATCAAAGTGAAAAAAGTAGCCAAGAGTGAAAACCTCAATTCAATCCCCCAATTTCTTGTGTTTTTCCCACACCTTCAATTGGTATCAGAGTCTGGTTATGTTATTGATGGATATCAAACACTTAACATTGTCAAATAAAGATCCATTGTTGTGTGATTAAAAACACATAAGGTGAATCCACTTACAATTTCAGTCTCATATTAATTAATGATATTGAGAGGATACTGAATTGTGCCAGATGGATTACATTTGAGTAAGTCACTGATTGGGCGGAATCAGCTGACAAGATACATTCTTCTGATAACATTTGTTGAATGCTTATCTTAAATACGATTTATTGATCAACGTATTTTGCTCAAGAATTAAATCATCATAAAATAATAAATCTTGTTTACTAAAGATTATTTTTAAATATGTATGAGATGTTTTCAAGAAACAGATTAGTCCACCATTGACTTTCTCATATTAAGCTCATTGGAAGTTTTTCTGAAGTGAAAATGATGATTGTTAAAGTATGATTTCGATTAATAAAGAACTTCATGCTGAAGTTTGCAGAAGATTGCAGAAAATTTTAAGTTCTTGCACTTTTATTGCCTTTATTTTTATTATGTTTTATATTGTTTTATCATCCATTATCATGTTTATATTCTTGTTATTATTGTTGTGTTGATTTTCCTTTTGTCCATTTGGACAAAAAAATATTAATAAAGGATTAAACCTCTAAAAAACTTAATTGCTTCTATCTTGGACTATTGATTACTATCCTTTGCATTGGAATTAGAGTTTTGGACTTAGATTCTATGACACCTTCCCTTTGCTTTGATCTTCATGGAAATGGTAGCTTTGCCTTTATTTGGCCACTTGCTAGCTCATAAGGATGGAACTCTCATGATCATAAATTGGAAGCATTATCAAGTTTGGTTAGATCTTTCCTCCTTTATCTCTTTTATTTTCTTTCTTAGGATAGTCTCTTCATCTCCTCCCCTTCTTAAATTTTCAAAACTTCTCCCTTTTTCAAAAACTTATTTGTTTTCAAACTTAAAACCGCTTTCATAATCAAACATTGACTTAGGTCAAATAATTTTTATCTTTTCTTTTATTTTCTTAATAAATACTAAATCATGTAAATATATCAAATTTTTTTTCAAAAGACCCTAAAAAATACAAAACTCATCAAATATTTTTGTGCCTTTGTGCACTTTTCCTTTTAACTTTTTCTTTACATGTTTAGATATGATTCATTCTTTCTAGCTGAATTATTCGCTAAAGAATGACGACTTATCTTTACTTTTTAACATCAATCTAACACACTAATTTTTCACTATTTATACCACGAACTACGGGGTTTTGATCTCGCATTGCACTTTATGGTACGTAGGCATGAGGTGGTAAGCCTCTCCAAACACAAAAATATTAAAAATCAATTCTTCTTTCATCCCTCCACTCTCTTTTACAAACTTTTTCAAACCAAAAGCAATAAATTTTTCAAAGGGCTCCAGTGGAGTACCACAGACATTTTGGGTGCGTAAAATCTTCCCATTTTGTAACCTATCCCCTTACTCGGTTCTCTGCTTGTTTCTTTAGCTTTTTGATTTTAGATTCATTAGGATTTATCGCTCTTTTTTCCTTTTCCATTTGGAATAAAATAAAAGTGCGGTGGCGACTCTATTTATTTTGAGTTAAGTTAACTAATAGCTTACACTCATGATTTTACCGCTACAGGGTGCTAAAACCTCCCCTTCACGTAACCGACTCCCCTACCCGTTCTCCCTGGTTTGCAAGACCTCGTTCTCTCATTTCCCCCAGGTTTATGCAGGATTTTCTTTCCCTTTCCTTGGATAAAAATGTTTGGCTGGAGATTCTTCTTCCTTTTCCGCATTACTTTTGCGTCTGTACCAGGATGGAAATCTCGGGGAGAGACACAAGCCATAATGAAAAAACAATAAATCGCTGCCACATTCTAAACATCAAAAGAGACTTCACACGAAAATAATAACCAACATGCTGAAAACCACATGGAACCAAAAAGCCTTGTTGCAACATACCACACTTGCCTTGACCAGAAGTCATAAAACTACATATACTGCAATAGAAAGGGACAACTCAGAGGATGAAGAAAAATTCAAATTTGGAAAGAAGAGATTTTGGAATGTTAAAAAGGGGGGACTCACAATAACAAAGGGGAAAAAATTCAGACTCAGAGAAAGACCCGTGAACCAAAATCAATAAAGAAAATAGTTACCTGCACAAACCTCAAAAGTCTTTGTGGAATATTGTATCGAACTCTGATACGAGAGAGGTTTAGCATGAAGTCAAAGCTGGTTCACATACTAGTGCAGAAGTTATACATACTATAGTCGAAGTCAGTTCTAGTGTATATGTTTAATTGTGCCTTTGTGTTATGGATTCAATTGTTTAAGTTAGCTTGTACTCTAAGTTAGCTTGTAATGGGTAATTGTTAAAAAGTCCATTAGGTTAATGTGTTAGTTTTCTTATAAATAACATATTAGTCTCTCATATTTTGCATAAGGCAAATTAGGAAGATAAACCTTAATTTAAAAGTGAGAGAGGTTATTTGTTATTCTTGTATACTTGTAATCTTGTTTAAAGAGAAAGGAAAGAATAACAATTTATAACCAATTCTTGTTGTTATCCTTGGTTACCCTAAGCCCTAACCCTTGTGGGTTTCTTGATCATAAAGGATCCTGTTATACTTTGTTTCTAAGGTATCTTATTCAAAAAAAATTGGTGCAGTGAGCATGGAAAAGATGCCTTCAACAAAGTATGATATTGAAAAGTTCACCGGTGTGAACGACTTTGGTCTATGGTGCTTGAAGATGAAAGCTCTAATTGTTCAGCAGAGTTGTTTCGAAGCGTTGAAGGGAGAGACGACCATGAATTTTGCGTTAACGGCAGCTGAAAAGACGACCATGATTGAGAAAGAACACAATGCAATATTGTTAAACCTTGGTGATAAGGATCTTCAAAAGGTATCAAAGGAGACGACGACGTCAGGGTTATGGTTGAAACTTGAAGGTTTGTACATGACCAAATTGTTGGTGAATCGACTCTACTTGAAGCAAGCCTTGTATTCATTCAAGATGAGTGAAGACAAAGTGTTGGCTGAGTAGTTGGATATGTTCAACAAGTTAATTCTTGATCTTGAAAATATTGATTTTAATATCAATGATGAAGATCAAGCACTATTGTTATTATGCGTTTTGCCTAAACACGTGCTCACTTCAAAGAAACCCTCTTGTATGGAAGAGAGTCTTTGACCTTTGAAGATGTTCAATCTTCCTTGTACTCTAAGGAGTTAAACGAATGAAAGGAGCATAAACCTTCCACGGTTGGTGAAGGTTTTACCATTAAGGAGGAATTCTTGTGAAATGATGGTAAGTTCGACAAGAAGAAGGGTAAAAGTCAGCAGAAGTCTTATGGTGGTGAAACATCTAGTGTTCGATGCTATCATTGTAAGAAGGATGGTCACATTCGAAAGGTGTGCCCTGAACGCCTAAAAAATCACGGAGTTAAGGATAATGGCAGCGTAGCCATTGCTCAAGATGATTTCGAATCATCTGATGTTCTTGTGGTTTCAAGCGGCGACTCAAGAAAATAGTGGATTATGGATCCAGGTTGCACTTGACACATGACTCCAAACAAAGATTTGTTAGAGAAATTATGTGATCAAGATGGTGGATCAGTGCTGCTGGGAAACAATAAAGCTCGAAAAATTGCAGGTATTAGATATAAGAGATTCAAGCTCTATGATGAGTCAAGAAGATTATTGACTGAAGTTAGATATGTACCTGACTTGAACGACCTGGTTGTCTGAATGATGCCAACCTCTGAATGACGTCAGCATCTGAAAATCCAAACCTTCAAATGAATAATTTAAACTAGAATCCAAATTATAAAAGCTTATCCTACCCATACAGAGACAGAGAACAAAGAACGCAATCCCACATTTTGTATATTTTGTAATAACAAAAATACAAATTTAGCACGACATCATTTTATGGATCCATATGCACCACTTTATGCATCCATATGGTCATTTATCAACAATTTTCAGCTGACCTGGTTCCTCTACAATCTCTCTCTAAATATCACATTCCCTACCGGGATCAAATAGGAAATTTTAATTCTTCTCATTTTCTCTCCTAAACAAATGTTGAATGCCTGCTCACGAACTTAATTCAATTGCAAAAAACAAGATATCCGAAATAAGTAACTACATAATGTCACCACTCACAACTTCTCACATTCACTACCAATACTACAAATATGGCATGGCATTTGAAATTTGAGAGGAAACATTCTTATATGCACCTAGACATTGTTCTTTAATCACACCATTCAATGTGCGCGACATCATCTAAGTGGATCATAAATCATCATGATTCCTCACCAACTCTAAACCCACACTGATGTATATAAGAATCTCTGATATAGAAAACACCATCAATAATAAAATATATATCTTAAAAACCAAAAAAAAAGTTGGTATACAGACTTAATTTAAATTCGGCATGAATGGCCCTTCAAACCGAAAAAGAAAAACACATTGATTTTCAATATCAACAAAAAAAACTACCAGGTAAAAAGAGAACAAACACAAAGGCATTACAATACTAAGCAAACAAAAAAGTGAAATAAATTTTCTTTTGTACCTTAAAATATTGTAGAGTTCCAGAAACCCCAAGAACTATATGAGTTCTAAGGAACTAAAAACTCAATCATTTATATAAGCATTCCCATCTACCAATCCTTCTATAAAACATGACTCATATGTATTGCAAGCTTCGATACTGATAGAACCCCTAAGTCTATTAATGTTGAGCCCAATATTGATATTGAGGTGGTTCCACCAAGTCCCATTATTTGGAAGGTATATTCTAGAAGAAAGAGAATGAGTATGGGTAAGCAATTACATGATGTGGATCCTTAGAGAAGGGGGGGGGGGGGGTAGGTGGTTAGAGTCACAGAACGTATCCTGCTGCAGCCTTTTTTCATTGTCTATAAGAAAGCATGATTAGTGGGGAGAGGGGAGATATTATTGATTATTAGATTAAGGAGAACATATTCTCTGGTAGGAGTCTCTGAATCTGGTTGCATTGTAATCAATCACATCCAATTACTTTAGTCAATAAATTACCGATTTCTATACATTTTCCTGAGTTTCTATCAGATACCTTGATCCCCTCCTACTCTTTTTAGCTTGTTGTGGAGGTTGAACAAATTTCATCTCTTCTTTCGGATTAATCGATAGATCAGACGAACCATTCCTAATAAGAAACGACGATGTAGTTTGGAACTTCCAATTATTAGACAAACCTTCATCACCTCCGGTCACCAGGAAAAAAATCCTTTGTTACGACGTCATTTGAACCTTCCATTTTAAGAATATCAAAACTGATGGAGAACATATCATTTACGCGCGTGTAGCACGAGTCCTCGTCACCCGAGTTGTTGCTTGAACTATCTGCATTAACGATGAAGGGATTCGATGTTCCTGATCCCACCATTTGATTCGGTGAAGTTTGATGAAAATTCTCATAATTCTAAAACTACAAATATATATCTGATACAAGTACTTTTCACCATTAATTGATCATGTATTCATTTCCACAAGAATCTTTCATCAATAAAATATGAAATATATAAGAGCATTCAAATGTGTTGCAGGTCTTTTCTACCACCTCCTATAAGGTCTTTGTGCCTTAAAATCATTTCATAACACCATTGTAGCTCCATAACATACACTAAAAAAATAATTTCATAACATTATGTCATAACATACACATTCAAGTTCATGTCAACCAAATTGAAAGTCCGAATCGAGACAACAACAAATTGAAACACTGAATCAAAATGACGAATCAAAATAACGAATCGAACCATTGAATCGAAAAGCCAAATCAAAGCGCTCGAATCGAAACTCGAAAATGAAACTCTGAATCGAAGGAGAGAAGAAATGCTGGAAAAGAAAGTGCATGAGAATATAATGAGTAAATTTCATTTTTGTTTTTTATGTTTTATAAATAGTTTTATTTTTTAATTTCATTTATAATTTTAGTATTATTTTTTTAATAAATAGATAATTAAATAAAATTAAGAATTTTTATTTTTTATATTTTTTTCATAAATAATTTTGTAAATAAATAATTAAATATTTTTGAAACATTACTACTACCTATCTTTAATTAATTGTTTCATATAATAAAACAACTTAATTTGAAAAAAATATGGTTAAAATTAAGTACTAATTTTAATTAGTAATTAGTAAAGTTGAATTTTGTGTTTTTTTTTGTGAAAATAATAATTTTATAATTTTTTTATTAAAATATTATTTATTCTAAATAAAAAATTGTTTAATATTTTTTAACGGAGAAGATATAGTTGTAGGTAAAAGTAATTTAGGTGTAGGTAAAAAATTATATTTAGTGACAAAAATCAAGGCATCACTAAATACGGGTATCACAATATGTCATTTTTTTTCTTGGAGTGAACTAACCTTATTGGTACTAGAGTTCAATTCAAAATATCACGTGAAAAAAATTGAGTTATTACCAACTAGCAACAAAATCAAAATAAATTAAATAAAAGAAGAAAGAAAAAGAAAATTATAAATGAGATAAAAACAAAGAAAAATAAAACTTGTGTAAAATGTCTGAATCACGTATGACTTGATTTTAAATTGTGACGCGATTGAGAGATATTTGCACACCCTTGTATTTTCACCTATAGACATTCATTTTTTTTAATCAATAATGAAACATTTATAATATTTAAATATTTTTTTTTATCAATTATGAAACATACATAATATTTAAATAAAAAAAAACTTGTTTTTATCTTTGGCGGGGAAGAAACTTGTTCTTTTGGCAAAATTACATTTTACATCTATGGTGATATGGGTCCCATGCATAAAATTTCTATTATTTCTTTTAGACCGTTTAATATGCAGAGTGAATTAAACAGAACGGATCTGCCCAAATGTTCAATTTTACCTAAGGCATAGAATAACTAAGTTAAAATATAATTAATTTCTTTAAAAGATTTTTTATTATAAGAGTAAAAAAAAATCTTAAAAATAAAGTTTCAGCCGCATCCGTTGTAAGGATTATACTCGGTGTTTAAGAAATGGATGGATGAATCAAAAGTTCAATGTCAATCGGGAGGTTTTGAACTTTTCCATGAAATCAACACTTTTTTTTTATATTCTTTAAGAGTGTGGATAGCTGTGAACATGGTATTTTCAAAGATAATAACCTTAATATTTTGGATTAACATCACATATTTATGATACTTATTTAAGAAGTTCTTAAAGGATGAGTCAAAATAGCAAGTTGAGTCAGTAAACCTTTTGTAACATTCTAATTTTGATTATTCTATTTTAATTGAGTTTAAAATGTTTTATATTATTTTATTTGAGTGTTATATTTATTTTATTTGTACTATTGAGATTGGATAGGATTTTATTAGAATTTTTATTAATTTTAATTATTTAAATAATAGAAATATCGAGAAATTGACCTTTGGAGAGGAAATTAGTATTTAAATTAAAATTAAGGAAAAATGTGAAATTAGTGAGAATTGAGGGGAATTAGTGAATTAATAAAATAGTATGGTTTTATTTAAACAGAGACGATAATTAGAGTTAGGGTTGTTCTTAGGAGAATAGTTTGCCAACAGAGTTAGAGAGAGCCCTAACGTAGCAAGAGGTAGGAGAAGAGAGAGATCCCATTGGTGCAACTTCAAGTTTACTGTAGATTCAAGGTAAATGGGGGAAGGGGGAATTTTTCATGATATGTGTGTTTAGGGCATAAGGATATAGAGGTTTCTTTATCCTTTTTTCTTTTTTCTTTTTGATTTTTTCTACTTTGATGAAATTGTTGAATCTAGAGATGGTTTGTGCAAAATCTCTCTTGTTTGTAGTGATGTGTTGTGAAATTTGTGTTGTAATTGGTGATTGATTTTCATATGAAATTGTATGTGAAATTGGTGATTGATTGTAGTGAGGTTTTGTAATTCGTTGTAATTGACGATATTCATGTTGAGTTTTAGGTTCAGAGAGGAATCAATAACGAGTATTGGAGTTTGAGGTTTGAGACAAGTATTGCATTTGTTTGTTGCGTTAATGCCTCATGTATATCAGAGATATGTGACAAACTTCGGTCCAGTGATAAGTCTTAGGTTTAGAGATGGAGAGTCTGATGGTGACAAACTTCATTCTAATGATAAGTCTCAGGTTCAGAGGTGGAACCTGTGACGAGTCTGATGGTTTAGAGATGGAACCATATTCAAAAATCAATGACGAGTGGATTAATCTATAACATAGCTCTGATATCCAAAAGCCTTGGTATTACATGCATTGTAGGAGAGAAGACAAATACATTCATACATATTCACATTTGTGATTGATACTGTTGTGGATAGTTTATGTGAATGATGAGCGTTATATGTTGAACCATCCTTATTATTTTATGCACCGCTAAAATATATGAATATATTCTCAACCCTATTTATTTTCCTGTGTTGTTCTTTACGCCTGTGGTGCAGATGGAGTGCAGTGTTAATGTTGGGTCAAATGTACAGTAAATGCATAATGAAAGTGATGAAAGAGGAAACTATTAAGGCTAACACATATTCAGTCACAAACTTTGATCGTCATGGGAAAAATTTCAGTGTTAAGGAAACAATTGATCACGATGAAGGGATATCATTCTTAGAATATGATGTCAGACTAGACAAATGTTGGTGTGATTGTGGTAAGTATCAGGCCTTCCGGGTACTTTGCTCCCATGTAATTGCGGCATGCGCACGTGCTCGTTAGGACCTGTACAACCATTTATCTGATGTTTATAAGACCATTAACATGATGAATGTCTACAACAAAAGCTTCACAGTGTTACCAATGGAGGAATATTGGCCTCCATATCAAGGGGACATAGTTTGGCACAACAATGAGATGCGAAGAAAGAAAAAAGGTCGTCCAAACAACATGCGTATAAGAACAGAAATTGACACAGTTGATAAAATGATAAGACTGTGTACTATATGTCGTCAGCCCGTACACAACAAGAAAAAATGTCCAAATGTCGAATCCACCTCTGCATCATAATTAAGAATTTGTTGTAACCTTAGATTTTAATATATTAAGAACTTTTTGTTACAATAATGTTAACAACAAACATCAAAATGACTTAAATAAGCTTAATCTAAACAACACATACAACAGATAAACACAACATTTCTAACTGATTACAACAATCAACCTGATTTCATTAGGTCCAGACATCATTTTCCTTGCTTCCACATCACTCTTAACTCGCAACCACCCACGCATCCTATCAAATCTCTCAATACTACAAATTTTTTCATCTTCAGCAATTTCTCCCTCTAACCACCGATTCAACTTCCTCTGTAGTTGGTTCAAACTTTGGATATGTCAGAAGAGCATATCGATTGGAGGATTCTCTCTTGAAAAGATCACTTTCACATAACGACACTGATACATGATATCGGTTTTACTTGTATATGAGAAGATATGTGAAAATAATTGATCACACAACCTTTATTTATAGCAAAATTTCACTTACAACCATGTCTCCAGATAAATTGACGACACTTCATATTTTTATACACAATCGCCAATTGGATTGGAAATTGTATATGGTGTCTTCAATCCAATTGGCGTCTCCTTTAAATCCCAATACATAGTTGTCAATTCATCTGGCGACCCCTATGAAAACCGTGCAAAACTGGGGTAGTTTGGGAATTAATTTGAAAAGTGAGTTATTTGTTGATTTTATTTGAAAAAGTGAGATAGTTTGGTAAAAAAATTCGAAAAATAGACAATAATAAATACTTTATACTCTTTATATTTAATCAAATTCTTCATTTTAATGATTATTCATTATGCTTTTTAATGACTTTTTACTCTCCCTTTAAAATCTCAAATAATTATTTGTATATAGTTATCGATTTTTAAAATTGATTTTATCTTCCATAATTTATTATCAATGTCAATAATTAAAATTTAATTCATATTTATTTCTTATAATTTTATATCAACACCAATTTTTGAAATAATCTTTTATAGGATTTATCCATACCAATTTTTGAAATTATTTTTTTATAGGATTTTCTTAAAGTCCCTTTCCTTTCAATTTTTGTATCATTCTTTGCCATCTGCCTTCTTAAAGTACCTTCAATCTTTTTTCCGGTAAGAAACATTCATCTAAATATTTAATTTATAGTTTTTATATATATGTATTCAAATGAATTATCATGTACAAACAATTGGTGGAAAAATCTTATGCAATCTTTTTCCATAATAGCCATGCATCCTATGCTATATGAGTTTAGTACAACACCTATAACTTTACTGAACACCTAGGTGGTTGAAAGCAGATTTAGATTTGTTCAAGGGAAGGGAAGGACTAGGGGTGGGTATCGGTTTGGGCCGGTTCGGGTTCGGGCCCAAACCTCCAAACCGAAGCAATCCTCGGATTAGACCACTAGGCCCAATTTCGACCGGTTTTTTATTGAATTGTCAAGCCCAAATCCAAAATAATCACTTTAATTGTTTTTTTATATATTTATTTTATGGATTGCACTAGTTCAAAATACAAAGTTCAAGCCTAATTAAAAAACATTTCAATCTCATCATAAAAACTTAATTGCTTGCAGTAGCATAAAATTCATTACAATTTAGAATTATAATTAATTGCAGTAGCATAAAATTCAGTAGAAACAAAGTTGAGAATACAATTTTACAAATAAACTTAACAAGCTACATAATAACACAACCAACATAACTTCCAATTCTTATCCATCATCACAACTTCCAGTTCTAGCACCCAATCAACATTCAACACAACTTTAAGGTGAGCTGAAACAAAAGTTTCATAATAAATACTCAATTTCAATAAGAATTAGATAAAATGTAAAGACTAAATGCTCATAATTAATTTCAATACCATTTTTGCTTCTTCCAGTAGTTCATCCCCTATTTTTTTTTAATAATAGCAGATTCTTTGGTGTAGACTTTCCACATAATCATAAAAGTTTGGTGTAGATCTGTCATAAACAAACCAATACATCAGGACAAAATACAATTTCACACTATACTGATATGTGATCTTACTCCCATTCTTCAATTTAAACCAATACATCATGACACATAAAAGAAACAAGTGTCAACATACTTCCATTGGTCGCCGACCATCCAAGCGAAGTCCTTCTGGGCTGACATACTCCATCTTTGAAATTCAAATTATTTTGTACAGGCAATGTTGTTTTTTTGTTACTCTGTGATCTTTGCTTCAAAGAAAGAAAAAAATAGACTTCAATAAAATCTTCCAAAAGCCAAATAAACAACAATACACAACTGTGAGATTTTGCATAATCTAAACCAAATCAATTTTGCTTATATCAATTTTCATAAATAAAAAAAAGCATGGCTTTATGACAACTAATATTTATTGTATTTACACTTAATTGAAAGTACTAATATCTTCGGATTCTTAATAAAGCAAAACTCTTAACCTTGTAAATTAGGATTCTTAATAATCCAAGGGCTCCAGCAAGATTGCAATTTGTCCATTGTACTAGAAAAAGAAACAAGTGTGTTGTAGGACTGTATGGCATTCTCATCTGTAAAACAATCATATAATTAAATTTATCCAAAATAGCATTTCCAAAAAACCATTTCACACTATCATGATGTGATCTTACTCTCATTCTTCTCATTGCACATACAACTCTGGTAGAAATCGATACAGAGTGATATTATTTCTCGGACAGCTTCAACAGAACTGTCCAACTTTGACGTGCAGGACTGATCAACTTTGAATTGCAGGACTGTTTTTGATATTCTTTCAAAAAGTGTTGGTTGTGTTATATTGGCTTCAAAAAATGAGTCATCCATGACTCCAAAAATTTCAAAATGCTGCAAATATTGTAGAAAACATTAGAATACATATTTATTTTAACAAAGTAAGATTAACAAAATACAAGGGAGTTCAACCTTGAGTAGTTTAGGCACAGCCAGAAGGCTGTGACTGACTCTGAAAGAACGACGATGCTCCGCTTCCAAGTGAAGTTTCAGAAAATCCTGTAATACATTTTGAAAAATAATTAGCAACATATTACTAAACAAATTAAAATATCACACTTAAGATAAAAATAATACCTTGTAAAACATCTTCAGAAATTTCATAGTCCTCATTGAATTCCAAGTCTTTGAACTGGTAAAAGGAAGGCCTCAACCAGTTCTGAGCACAAATTAATGCCTCCGCCATTTCTGGTTTGAGAGAGCTTCTATATACCTCTAAAACCTTCCACCCGTGCTAAAAGCACTCTCAGAAGCTACAGTTGACACTGGTGTAGGCATGATATCCTTAACTATTTGGGACAGAATTGGGTATTCCCCGACATTATGTTTCCACCAACAAAGAATGTCAAACTTGTCTTTGTCCTTTTCATTAAAACTTATGCACTTTCCTCTTATATAGCTCTGAAGCTCAGTCTCTTCTTCAACTGAATCCAAGGACATTAAATGTTGTTGAAACGCATTTGCCCTAGCTATGGATGTGGGTACTTCATCATTGGCAGCTGTTTCACCATGAGAAACAGCCGCTGCAACATCTGTTTCACCTTCAGCAGTGTCGTATTTTTGTTTATAAAGATTGAACATGTTTGAAAGGTTGTCATTAATATCTTTTAATATGGATTTCTTAGTGTCAGAGTTTTTTCCATACATATCATCAAAACACCATTCCACAAATCTCAACTTATATCGGGGATCAAAGATAACACCAAAATAAAGGAGTTGGTTCATCTTTGTGATATCAACCCAATATTTACTATACTTTTCCAACATATCCCTAGCCACCTCAGCAAACAACCCATTAAGGTCCATGTTTAAACTCTTAAGTTCAATGTAGATTGAAGCCAGGTATGGAAAAGCAGTATGCAAACTTGCTTTTGTGGAAACAGAAAAAATCTTTGTCGCTTCATAATAGTTCTTCAAAAACTTAATAAAAATCCTAACATTATCCCAATCTTGACTACTAGGGGGGAGTCTACCTCAAAGAAACCCCTATAGGCTTCATCTGCATCTTCTAGCTTTTCGAAAGCACTTTGAAACTTCTCGGCTACATCTAACATCAAATATGTCGAGTTCCATCTAGTTGAAACATCAAGACATACTGATTTCTTGCATAAAATCCCAGCATACTCCACACATTCTTTGAACTTTAAAGCCCTATGGGGTGAAGATCTAACAAACCTAATTGCATTTCTAACACTTGAAATTGAGGTGTTGGCAACTTGTAATCCATCTCTCACAACCAAATTCAGCACATGAGCACAAAACCTCATGTGAAAGCCAAATCCATCCATTAAGAGGCCATTCATGTTTCTTACTTTTTGTTCTAAATATTTAACAGCAACATCGTTTGAGGTGGCATTATCTACCGTGATGGTAGAAACATTTCTCAGCCCCCACTCCTTCAAAAAATCCTCAACCTTCTTACCAACGGTTTTGCCCCGATGATTTGGGATAATTGTAAAGCTAATTATCCTTTTTTGGTATTTCCAATCTCTATCGATAAAATGGGCCGTAAGGGTCAAATATTTCAGATTTTGGACAGACGTCCAACAATCCGTTGTAATTGCCACCCTACTACAATCAAATTTAAAGAATGCTCTTAGCCTCACTTTCTCATCGAGATATAACTGAAAGCAGTCCCTAGCTATGGTTCTCCTTGACGGTATAGAAAATTGGGGCTGCATTTGCCTACAAAAGTACTTAAACCCCTCTCCTTCAACCGTACTAAATGGCTTCTCATCTAAAATGATAAAATAAGCCAATCCATTTCTACAAGCTTCAACATTAAACCTAGAACTTAATGGAACCAGCCCACCTCCCTCAGTTGTTGAATATGCCAAGATTGTTTGGGTAGGGTCAGTATCCAAGTTCAATGGATATTTAGGACATATTTTCATGTGACTTTTTAAGTTTGATGTTCCATGTTTCCTAGAGTCACACATGTACTTTTGGTTGCAATACTTACATGCAGCAGTTGGTGGTTCACTATCGGGAATAAGGTTAAAGTGATCCCAAACCTCTAATCTCTTTCTATTACCATTTGCATTAAGTCTTCTTCGCTTTGGGCCGGTTGGTGGAAGAACGGGTGTTGTTACAGTTTGTTGATTAGGTTGAGAAAGTTCATTGATAATTGGTGTGTTTTGCTCAATTGCTGAAACAATGAGCATTGTTAGTTTAGGTAATTTCAATTGTATAGGTGTGTGTTGTTGTTAGTTTAGGTTACTAATGTGCTTACTAATTACTAATGACCTAGTGTAGTTCCTTAGAGTATATACAACATGATTCACTTAAAACTAACCAAAATTCATACAGTATCATAAAATGATCACCAAAGCATGATTCACACATAATGCATAAACTAACAATATCATAAACTAACAATATATAAACTTAAACTCATACAAAATTATACAGTATCATAAACTAACATAAACTCATACAAAACATGATTCACAGAGTATGCATAAATTCACACAGTATGCATAAACTCATACAATATCATAAACTAACAATTTTTATAAACTTAAACTCATAATGTATGATTCACCAAAATTCATACAGTATCATAAACTAACAATTTATAAAATTATCACATATGAATAAATTAAACTCATTTATAAACTTAAACTAACCAAAGCATAATTAACCAAAAACATGATTCAATGTATAAATTATCACTAAAGCATGATTCACCTCATACAGTATCATTAAAGCATTTATATTGAGTTATTTTTTTTACTAAATCACACATAAGAATACTTAAAATAAAAAGTAAACTTACTGTCACTAGAAAAATCTCCGGCTCCTTGAATTTGAACACCTCCAACTCCTTGCATACCTCCATAAAATGAATACAAATGGAGTTATTACTTGTTAAAACACAATACAAATTCCATTCAAAAGATTAGAACTTAGGTTTAGTAAAGTAGAACTTAGGGTTCAGTAAATAAATAAAAACTTTGATCAATGTATTAGAACACGTACCAGATTCTGGATAAGGGATGACGTAAAGATGTAGTTTTTGAACGAGGCTTGTGGTTGAAGATGAAAGATCGTGTTTGGGGATGGATGACGTAAAAGTTCGTGATTCACTGATAAACCTTATCACCTAGTGAAAATGATGGAAGAAATACCGGTGAAGACGGCGGAAGAGAGACATAGGTGGTTAGGGTTTCACTTTTGGGGGTGATGGAAGTTGACGGCCGCTGAAGCTTTCATATCATAGTCTTTCCACTTTTTTGTTTAGGGTTACGAAAGTGTTGAAGGAAAATGATTTGAGGAAAGTGCTGGGCTGGGTTGGGCCTAAAGTGAGAGGAAATAACAATCGGTCGGATTCGGATTCCGACGGTCCCAATAAACCCAACCGAACTCGCCCGAAGTTACCATATGTTACCCATTAATGTCACCCGACCAACCCGGAGACCCGAACAAAACCAACCCAATACTAAATTATCTCTTTGGTTCGGTCGGTTAACACCGGGTGGCACTTCTATGTCCACCCCTAGGAAGGACATTGATAATGTTATATATTGTATATTCAAATTCAAATTGGATACCAAAATGATAACCACCACCAAACCTATCACATACCCAATGACATCTACAAAATCTAGAATTTTTTACTATAATGTCACATATTTGGAATTTATGTACCAAAATGCCATATTTTCAAATACAAGTACGAAAATGCCATACTTTTTAAAAGGGTTCGTCCAAAATATGAACTTACCTAAAATTATTGTACGAGTTCGTCCAAAGAAATGACTGACCAAAAGTGCAAAATACCTTGTACAGGTTCGTCCAACCAAGTGACTCACCCTAGCATAGGTTCGTCCAACCAAGTGACTCACCCTTGCATAGTTTCGTCCAGGCAATGAACTAACCCTTTTAAAACTTTTTTTTCGTTATCTATTTATTTAAATAGTTTTTTAATATATTAATTAATATAAATTATTTAAATTGATTATTTGGTTAGGTAAAATATATAAATAATATTTTAATGTGATTAAATCTTTTATTTATTTTAATAATTTTGGTTCGTTAAGTCAATGGACTAACAAAATATTATTTTTTGACGAAAATACCATACTTTTAAAAATGTATTTCAGTTCAGCCAATCAATGGACTACCAGTATATTATTTTAATAACTTTTTGTTATATATAAATAAGGTTGTGAATTGAGTAGTTATTCCACAACAATTACCACCAACATCCTCAACTCAGTCTAAAATTATGTCTATATTGGGTTCATCATCATCATTAGCTGCAGCAACAACATCAACATCAATGGAAGAACCGCTTCCAACATTTCCACTTATGAAGAAAAAAGCTCTGGTTATATTTTCACCAACAAAGCCTTCGATGAAGATACTACTATGGAACACGCAGACTCTTGAACATTTGCACAGGAAATTGAACCGTTGGCTAGAAGGAGAAATTAGTCATAAAGAAAAGATCAAGAAAATTAAGAAGCGTGTTATGGAGTCAGGCGTGATGAAGTGGAGAAAAATAGTAAATGATGTGGGTGTCCTTGCGATGATGTTCGATCCGGATGAGGCCGTCTTGATGGTTGTAATAGCATAGATATAATGATACATTGTGTTATTTTAAGTGTGCAGGGTTAGTTGTTTTTGTATGTTTGTTGATCTTATGAGTTGTTGTATGATGTTGTTGAAATGCAAGTTGTTTTTAATTCTAATGAAAGTTGAATTAGTAAGACGTACATATGACATTGTTACAATACTGATGATAACACTATCGCCAATTAGACGGGCTTGCTACATTTGGACATTTGCTATGTATATGACCAACTCCACGACAAATCCCACACAATCTCTTTTCTTTCTCAGTTTCATCCATTTCAGTCCTAATTTAGGGTACTATTTGGGCGTCCTTTATTTTTTCTTCGCATAGTTTCGTCATGGCAAAGAGTAAATCCTCCATATGGCGGCCAATTTTCCTGATGTTGAAGTGCATGCAAGCTTTCCTTGTAGACTTTGAAAACATTTAAAATGGTGAAGACTTCTGGTATGTGAATTATGTGGTCTTGTCATATACTGAAATTCTGGGATTAGGTACGTGATGTCGAATCAGATGTTTAAATACTTGAAAACTTAAACAAACTTAAAGTGCTGGTAAATTAAATAACACAGGAAATTGTTAACCCAGTTCAGTGTATCTCCACACTTACATCTGGGGGCTACCAAGCCAGGAAGGAAATCCAATATAAGTAATATTAATTCTGGAATTAAACCAACCAGTTTAATCCTTCACTTAATATCTACCCAAGGCAATTTCTACCTAAGACTCAACTTAGATATGAGTACCTACTCACTCCCCCTCAATCACACAGTGATCTTTTACAATGATTAATAAAATTGAAGTCACACTTCAAACACAACAGCTTGATCTTACTTAAAAGTTTCAATCAAGACACAATTCACTTTTTGCTTAAAAGCTCATAAAGTGACAAACAATTAAAACCTGCTATACTTGACAAAACACCCTTTACAGTCTTCTTAAATTCGTACTCTTTTCTGAGAGTTTCAGTTCCTTAAATAGATGCTTGGTTTGTGGGCTTTTTGCAAATTATCCAGACCTGATAAATCCCACAGTCATCACCTTGAATTAGGGTTAGTTAGTTTGTTACCTCCTTGATTCACGGTGAGTTAGTTATTCTGTTACACTGAAATCAGATAACTAAGCTCCCTAAAGATGCGCCTTGGAATGCTTATCTCTTTACAATTAATTCCAGATAAATTCCCCTGAATTTACTCAGTTCTGTTATGCATCATTCAAGTCAGGTAGCAGGTTTACGATGTCACAACATCTGGTGTGATATCCTGATGTCTTGACTAAGTTCATTAACTTTTACTTTGTTTGACAATGTCACAACATCTGGTGTGACATCCTGAACTAAGTTCACTTATTCTTGTTTGTCAAAAATTTTGTCAATTCTTAACATCTACAAACTCCCCCTTTGGCTAATTTTTGGCTAACACAATCTTCTGGTTTTATCAGAGAGCAGCAGAGTTTTATCAGAGAGCAGCAGAGTTCTTTTCTGTTGAATCATGTGAGAGCTTAATAATTTTCTCCCCCTCAAACCTGTATGTATACTGCTATGACTTGTTCAACAGACTTTGATATACCAATGAGTATTCAAAAAAAAACTTAGTTCAGAAGGCAGAAATTAACATCAACATTTTTCATTAACATCAGCAGGCATTGTTCATTAACAGCAGCAGGCATTGTTCACTACACTTTGTTCACTACACTTCTCCCCCTTGTTAGACAGAAATTTTGGGCCAAACATTACATAAGCAGAGAGAAAAACATTCAAAATTACAAAGCAAAATTACAATGCAGAACAGACAGTACACATTCCACCACACACAACTTCACTCAGACTCAGTATATTCAGTATCTTCTTCATCCTCAGACTCAACATCAGATTCATCAACATTCTTAGCAACCTCTTCCAACTCCAGCCTTTGAATTATGTCCTCAAGCTTTTTCTTCCTTTCATCCAGCTCTTTGCAAGTTGTCTTTTGCTCTGCAATTAGGGCTGCTTTGGATATAGGAGTCTTGACATTTGATGGTCCAGCAGATGTCCTACTTGGAGCTTCAACATCTGCAGCATGATGGCTCAGAAACAATTTGTAGTGAAAGGACAATGGACTCTCCCTTTTGCAGATAGAATCCTTATCAGTAAGGATGCCTGGATATTGGTTGAGAATGATTCCACAAAGCAGTGAGGGAAAAGCTATTGGAAGCTTGATTGCTGAAGTTCCTGCATGCTTCAGTGTTTGATCAAAGATATAAGCCCCATAGTCCAACTTGGTCTGGGTGCCTACAGCACAGATAAATCTTCCTAGCCCAGTTGCTATTGATGAAGTGTGGTTGGTGGGGACCCAGTTGACCGTTCCAATTCTATGCAGTATAGCATACTTTCTTGTTAGCAAGCTGACAGATAGTTTGCCTTTGACTGGCCATGATTTGACCTGGTTGGCTGTGATGATCTTGCAGACTTGGTTGTCAGTTTTGCCCAGTTCATTTGGCCCATCAGATTCTCTCCATAGGTACTGATTTATAACCCTAGGAGAAAAATCAACACATCTCCCTCTCACATATACCTTCCTGAAATCCTCAGATTTCCCATCAGCACACCCCTCAGGTTTTCAACAGGTGGAGGTTGGGAAGCCTCTCTTTCAGCAGCTTGATCAACAGGAGCTTGATACTCAGTAGTTTTGTCATCATCACTTGGGGCTTTGTCCTGGCCCTCAGATGCTTCAACATTTCTTGGGACATCCTGTTGAGCAGGTATGTCCTCTTCAGCCTGGTTGCTTGGTTCTTCTTGTGGAGCAGGCATACTGTTCAGGGGAACAGACACCCCAGGCACAACTCGTTGTTCAGAAAGGATCCTGTTTACAAGCTGTTTGATGGATACGTCCACATATGCAGAAGCTTTGGGGGTGCTGGAAGATGAAGGAGTTCCCTTGCTTTTACTGAAAACTGGCTCCTTAGCTCTTCTTGCATGTGGAGTCCTGGGTTTTTGAGCTATAGGAACGCTTCCTCTGATCTCATCTATAGGAGTAGCATCCATTGGTACTACAGAAATTGGAGTAGCGTGCACTACATCTTCTTGATTGTGACCCTCATCAATGAAGTTAGGGTTTTGATGTTGAGACATTTTTTTTCCGAATGTAGTGGAAAAGGAGTTAGGTTTGATAGATTTGGATGAGTTTAGAAATTCAGCTTTAGCATGCAAAGCGTTTAGTGGAGCTAATAAGGAGGTGAGGGGCTGAGAGCACGTTTGTACATTTATAGAATCCGTTACTAGTGGAATTTTTTAAGAGTGGAATACACAGAGTTATTGACCAGACTGGTGCTGCCATCTGGTGATCATGCCACACGATGTCATGAGACATGCTGGCACTTCTCCATAAATGCTATATTTCACATAAGCAGATTCCCAATTTACCCCTTAGGTTTTCAAATTGGGTAGCATCCAAAGCCTTAGTAAATATGTCAGCTAATTGCAGCTCTGTGGCTACATGCTCTAATGTGATTACCTTCTCTTACACAAAGTCTCTGATGAAGTGATGTCTGATATCTATGTGCTTAGTTCTGCTGTGTTGGATAGGATTTTTTGAGATGTTAATAGCACTTAAATTGTCACAGTACAATGTCATGACATCTTGTGGGACATTGTATTCTGTAAGCATTTGCTTCATCCATACCAACTGTGAACAACTGCTACCAGCTGCAATATATTCAGCTTCAGCAGTGGATAGGGACACACAATTTTGTTTCTTACTGAACCAAGAAATTAAATTGTTCCCTAGAAAGAAACATCCTCCTGATGTACTCTTTCTATCATCAGCACTTCCAGCCCAGTCAGCATCACAAAATCCAGTGAGGATTGGTTCACAACCATGAGAATACATTATGCCATAGTCACATGTACCATTAACATATTTCAAGATCCTCTTCACCTGGTTTAGATGGCTCACTTTTGGCTTAGCTTGATACCTTGCACACACATCTACTGCAAAGGCTATATCTGGTCTGCTAGCTGTAAGATATAGTAGGCTTCCAATCATGCTTCTGTACAAGCTTTGGTCCACACTCTCACCTTTGTCATCCTTTGTCAGTTTTAAATGAGTGGGGGCTGGTGTTCTCTTGTGACTTGCATTGTCCATCCCAAACTTCTTGACAGTGTTCTTTGCATACTTGTTTTGGGATATGAACATGGAGTCCTCCATTTGCTTGATTTGCAGTCCAAGGAAGTAGGTTAGTTCTCCCACTAAGCTCATTTCAAACTCAGACTCCATTTGAGTAACAAAATGTTTAACCATCCTGTCTGACATCCCACCAAACACTATGTCATCCACATATATTTGAGCAATCATAACCTTTCCCTCTTCATCCTTTACAAACAAGGTTTTGTCTATTCCACCTTTCCTGTATCCATGTTTAATGAGAAAAGTGGTCATTCTTTCATACCATGCTCTGGGGGCTTGCTTTAGACCATACAGATCCTTCCTTAGCTTATATACATGGTCTGGACAGCTTGGATCTACAAATCCCTTTGGTTTCTCCACATATACTTCCTCATTAAGGTATCCATTTAGGAATGCACTTTTAACATCCATCTGAAATAGTTTGAACTTTAAGATGCAAGCAATTCCTAGAAGTAGTCTGATGGATTCAAGTCTTGCTACTGGTGCAAAAGTTTCATCAAAATCTACCCCTTCAATTTGTGTATACCCTTGAGCCACAAGCCTAGCCTTGTTTTTGGTAACTACTCCTTGCTCATTAGACTTGTTTTTATACACCCACTTAGTGCCAATCACATTAATGTCATCAGACCTAGGAACAAGATCCCATACTTCATTCCTTGTAAACTGGCCTAATTCTTCCTACATAGCAAAGATCCAATACTCATCATTCAGAGCTTCCTTGATGTTCTTAGGTTCTATCTTTGAAACAAAGCAGGAGCCTGAGATCACCTCTCTTGATCTAGTGATGACACCTTTGTTGGGATCCCCAATTATCAGTTCTTTAGGATGATCTTTCTGGATTCTGATGGAGGGAGGTTTGTTGGATTGTTCTGACCTTGCCTCAGTTAGAGTGAAGTCAAGATTATCACTTTTTATTTCAACTTCAGTCTGATTGTCAGCAGATGTTCCAACATCATCAGCAACATCTGCAGAGGCATCATCAATAATCACATTTATTGACTCCATTATAACCTTGGTTCTGGAGTTAAATACTCTGTAAGCTCTTCTATTTATGGAGTATCCAAGAAAAATCCCTTCATCACTTTTAGGGTCCATCTTCCTTCTTTGATCCCTATCAGCCAGAATGTAACACTTACTTCCAAACACATGAAAGTACTTGACTGTAGGTTTTCTGCCCTTCCAGACTTCATAGATGGTGGATAAAGTTCCCTTTCTCAGTGTGACTCTATTGTGGATGTAGCATGCTGTGTTCATAGCTTCAGCCCAAAAGTACAGGGGTAACTTTTTAGCATGAATCATGGCTCTAGCTGACTCCTGAATAGTTCTGTTTTCCTTTCAACAATCCCATTCTGTTGAGGGGTGATAGGAGAAGAATACTCATGATTGATCCCTTCTGAAGAACAAAAGTCTGAGAATTTTTTATTCTCAAACTCCTTTCCATGATCACTTCTTATTCTGACCACACAGCTTGCTTTTTCTCTTTGGATTCTATGACACAGATCTTTGAATACATCAAACACATCAGACTTCTCTTTGATGAAGCTTATCCAGTTATATCTTGAGAAGTCATCAACAACCACATAGGCATATCTTTTTCCACCAAGACTCTCTACCTGCATTGGTCCCATAAGATCCATATGTAATAATTCCAAGACTTTGGAAGTTGTCAGATGTTGGAGCTTTGGGTGTGACATCTTGGTTTGCTTGCCTATTTGACATTCACCACACACTTTACTTTCATCAATTTTAAGTCTTGGGATCCCTCTTACAAACTTCATAGAAATGATCTTCTTTATTCCTCTGAGATGGAGCTGACCCAGTCTTTGGTGCCACAGCTTCACTTCTTCTTCTTTGGCTAAGGAACAAGTTGATGTGAGGCTGAAATCTTGGGGTTCCCACATATAGCAGTTGTCTTTTGATCTGGCTCCTCTCATGACAGCCTTCTGTTCTTTATCATAAACTATGCATTCAGTTTTGGTAAAGTTTACACTGTAACCTTGGTCACATAATTGACTTATGCTGATCAAGTTAGCAGTTAATCCTTTTACCAACAGCACATCATCTAGACTTGGTACACCTGAGCAGTCCAGGGTCCCAACTCCCTTGATTTCCCCCTTTGCTCCATCTCCAAAGGTTACATATCTGGATGAGTGTGACTTTAAGTCTACCAGCAGATTCTTCAGTCCAGTCATGTGCCTTGAGCAGCCACTGTCAAAATACCAGTCTTCCTTAGCTGATACTCTGAGAGATGTATGAGCTATAGAGGCAACAACCTTCTTGGACCATTTGTGCCTGTTGTGAGGTTTCCTTTGATGCATCTGTTCTGGGTAGTGTTCATCTCTAGAGTTCCAAGGCTGCCTGTTGTCCTTGTTCTTAGGCATGTACTGGTAGCTTTGATCAGCATACAAACTAGCTTTAGGTATCCAGATTTTCTTGGTGACCTCTGTCTTCTGCTTAAGAGGGTGCTGGGAACTCTGTTTGGGGTATCCATGCAGCTTGTAGCAATAAGGTTTGATGTGACCAAACCTTCCACAGTGATGGCATCTCCATCTTTGATATTTCCTTTTCATCATGTGTTTGTCATGATGTTGAGACATCTGCTTGAACATCTTAGTTGACTTCATGGGATTTGGAGTTGTTTGGCTGGTGCTAGACTCAAAGTTTTGAGCTTTATTAAATCCCAACCCAGTCCTATCCCCTGAGTGCTTGTTGTTATTGAGAATGACATCTAGTGTGTTTGAGCTACTGTTCAGCATTCTGACAGATTTGGACATATGCTCCATTTTGGAGTTGAGTAGGCTGACTTCACTTTTCAAAGTGTCAATGATCTCTAGATTACTTGCCTTTTCAGCCTTTAATTCCTCAATCTGCTTCTTCTGCTGTATATTCTCCATGCATACTTCAGTGCTCCTTTTACACAGCATCCTGTAAGATGCTTCAAGCTCTTCAAATGTCAGCTCCTCATCACTGGATCCCCCTTCAGTTTCACATACTCCAGCTAGAGCAGTGATGTGCTTTGCAGATTCTTCTTCTGACTCACAACCTGAGTCTTCATCTGACCAGGACACAAAGAGACCTTTCTTTTGCTTCTTTAGGTAGGTTGGGCATTCACTTCTGATGTGTCCATACCCTTCACATCCATGACATTGGATCCCTTTTCCTCTGTTAGTCTTCTCATCATAGTTTGACCTTCTATTAGAGTCATAAGGTCTTTTATTCTCAGAGGTTGAGTTTCTTCCACTTGGTCTGGGCCTATTTTCCATTCTTTTGAGAATTTTGTTGAATTGTCTTCCAAGCATAGCAATTGTTTCTGATAAGTTGTCCTCAGAGTCTGCTTCATGACTTTCTTCTTCTTTATCAGTGTTTGAGACCAGGGTTATGCTTTTGTTTTTCTTCACAATTGTATCATTCATTCCCATCTCAAAGGTTTGAAGGGAACCAATGAGCTCTTCAACCTTCATTGTGCAGATGTTCTGAGCTTCTTCTATGGCAGTAACCTTCATGTCAAATCTTTTTGGCAGTGATCTGAGAATCTTCCTTACCAACTTTTCATCACTCATCTTCTCTCCCAAGGCACCAGAAGTATTAGCAATTTCCAGGATGTTCATGTAAAACTCATGAATGGTCTCATCTTCCTTCATCCTCAAGTTTTCAAACTTGGTGGTGAGAAGTTGAAGTCTTGACATCTTCACCTTTGATGTTCCTTCATGAGTAGTTTTGAGAGTGTCCCAAACATCCTTGGCCAGCTCACAGTGATGCACAAGCCTAAATATGTTCCTGTCAATGCCATTGAATAAGGTATTTAAGGCTTTGGAATTTCCAAGTGCTGAATCTTCTTCCTCCTTGCTCCACTCTTCTTCAGGCTTCAACACTTTTGCCCCATCCTTATTGTCTTGGACAGGGTGCTCCCATCTTTTGTTAACTGCTTTCCAAGCCCTGCTATCAAGATATTTCAAGAATGCTACCATTCTTGGCTTCCAGTAATCATAGTTGGATCCATCCAAGATAGGTGGTCGATTCACAGATCCTACATCTCTGTCCATGTTCCCAAAATTTGCAGTCCCTAAATCTCACCCAGTTAAACAGGCCGGGTGCCTGCTCTGATGCCAATTGAAATTCAGGGATCAGGTACGTGATGTCGAATCAGATGTTTAAACACTTGAAAACTTAAACAAACTTAAAATGCTGGTAAATTAAATAACACAGGAAATTGTTAACCCAGTTCAGTGTATCTCCACACTTACATCTGGGGGCTACCAAGCCAGGAAGGAAATCCAATATAAGTAATATTAATTCTGGAATCAAACCAACCAGTTTAATCCTTCACTTAATATCTACCCAAGGCAATTTCTACCTAAGACTCAACTTAGATACGAGTACCTACTCACTCCCCTTCAATCACACAGTGATCTTTTACAATGATTAATAAAATTGAAGTCACACTTCAAACACAACAACTTGATCTTACTTAAAAGTTTCAATCAAGACACAATTCACTTTTTTCTTAAAAGCTCATAAAGTGACAAACAATTAAAACCTGCTATACTTGACAAAACACCCTTTACAGTCTTCTTAAATTCGTACTCTTTTCTGAGAGTTTCAGTTCCTTAAATAGATGCTTGGTTTGTGGGCTTTTTGCAAATTATCCAGACCTGATAAATCCCACAGTCATCACCTTGAATTAGGGTTAGTTAGTTTGTTACCTCCTTGATTCACGGTGAGTTAGTTATTCTGTTACACTGAAATCAGATAACTAAGCTCCCTAAAGATGCGCCTTGGAATGCTCATCTCTTTACAATTAATTCCAGATAAATTCCCCTGAATTTACTCAGTTCTGTTATGCATCATTCAAGTCAGGTAGCAGGTTTACGATGTCACAACATCTGGTGTGACATCCTGATGTCTTGACTAAGTTCATTAACTTTTACTTTGTTTGACAATGTCACAACATCTGGTGTGACATCCTGAACTAAGTTCACTTATTCTTGTTTGTCAAAAATTCTGCCAATTCTTAACATCTACATATACTAGCACATGTTGCAATTGCATGGGAGCAAGGCAAATGAAACGTTTGAAATTTTCCACAATCACAATGTCTTGTCTTGAGATCAACTTTGTAAGTATCCAATGGCCAACCAGTGTGGTGGTTAAGTCTTTTAGCCACCATGAAATAGAAGTGCTCTCGGTCGAAATGCATGACGTTATGACTGGTGGCTTTACTGACTTCCTCAGCCATTGCCTTCTTGCAGCTCTTCGTGAATTTTTCACCAGATGTCAACAACTTTGTCCACTCATGACCTCGTTTGGAAAACGCCGCCCCCGAGCGAAAGTATGTGGACCTAACCAAAGCAGTGATATGAAGGTTACGAGTCTCCTTAAGTACAAAGTTCATTGCCTCAACAAGATTAGTTGTCGTGTGTCCCCAGCATTGTCCGTCGTCAAACGCCCCTGCCCATTTCTCCCGAGGAATATTGTCTATCCACCTAACTACCTGTATATTTTCACTTCGAATTTCACCTCGATGGTAATTAAATGTTGCCTCCGTCAATGCATATCCTGTAATTAAGTATGTTAAGATGAATATACCAATATCTTTAACTATTTTTGGTAATTATAAATGTAGACTCTTACCCATGTTGACAAATTTTTTTCGTAGTTCCTTGTCTCTAATCTCGCGATGAAGTTTTGTGCGATGTGTCTAATGTAGTATACATGTGAAGACGAAGGTTGTTGCCAACCATTTTCTGGATCATCTTATGCACTTTTAATTGATACATTCCTGTCAGATATTAGACACAAATTTGCTTGCGGTGTGACGTGCTTTCTCAAATTCCTCAGGAAGAAACTCCATCCATCCATTGTCTCGCCTTCAACTAATGCAAAAACTATAGGGAAAATGTTATTGTTCCCATCCTTTGCAACAACCATCAACAAAGTACCTCTATACTTGCCATACAACCATGTTCCGTCGACCTGCACAATCGGCTTGCAATAGGCGAATCCACAGATACACGGTTGAAATGCCCAAAATAGCCGATGGAATTTCCTCCTGTCACCCAATTGGGTTCCGTCGTTTGTAAAAATAGGCAGCGTTTGCAATTCTAGAACGGTACCAGGAAGATAGGTTCGCATTACCAACAACCATTGTGGAAGTTCATTGTACGACATCTCCCAGTTCCCATACAGATTCTATGGCCTTCACCTTTACAATCCACGCTTTCCTGTAGGATATTATATACCCATATTTTTCAATAATATGGGCGACAAACACCTTTATTTTGATCGAAGTGTCATTTTTAACAAGATCTCTGATGCTTTGACTAACTAGCTCTGAAGATATTTTTCCATGGTCTTGTGTCATAGCAGACGCCATATAATTATGAGGCCCATGAAGCTTACCGATCATCCATTTTAAGTTCTTAAGCAAAGAAGTTATGCACTTGAATTTGCACTTTGAGTTCTTACACTTGATAATATACCTTCCAGGATAAGATTTATAGACATCGTAGTTAACATTATTGATTATATGCCAATGTTGGATGGCCGCAACACATGCCTCCTTAGTTTCAAAAACCATGCCTACCTCCAAATCGTTACCCATGGTGGTTGGATTTTGTGCTTCAAAAACTGAGATAGGTTGAGCCTCCAAACAAATATTTGTCATGTGAACATGCGGATTGTACAAATTCATCTGTTGCGAGTTTGTTGGCTGGGTAGCATTGACCATGATGTCTGCATCCTCATCATCATCATCATTGTATCCAAACAGATCTTCGTGACTTTCCTCATCGAGTTCATCTTCACTGTATTCTCTAACCACTTCATTTGGTATGAAAGGTTCATTGTTTTGGATTGGTTCATCTCCAGTTAGTTGACTCATTCCATATTGGTGTGATTGCGATTCTTGAGTTGGATATACTTTAACATCAACGAGACGTACATATAACTCAATCGTGTCTAGTTGAGGAAATGTATTGTGACATTGAAACATCACGTTGACTCCATCGTCATCTTCAATTTTCTTCATTACATAAAATACACTACCATCAGCTCCATGAAAAAATGGAAGACGATAGATGATTTCTAGTAAAGAACATTGCAATTTTTTTCTATACGCTCCTTCAAATGAAACATATCAGATTTACAATGAATTTTGAAACGCATAGTATCTGTATCAATAAAAGAGAAGCTGGCAGTAACATCATTGACAAAGGAACCATTATAGTGTATGGTTATAATAATATTTCTATGAGCCATTGTAAATAAGAATTGATGTATAATTAAAACACTTCCTCATAGTATATATGTGTTTCAAATGCAATTGCACTGAGGCATATTATTAACCAGTTCATGCTAAAACACAGGGGTTAATAATCGGTTCGTCCAACCATGTGACTTACCCCTATAGTGGTTCGTCCATATGATAGACTTCCCTATGCTGCGTGAAAGTGGTTCGTCCATGTGGAGGGTAATCTCCTATTGGTGCCGAAGTTTCACAAATACATACCGCAAGGATGGATTCAAAGCTTGTGGTCGCTTTATTGGAACGGTGGAGACCAGAAACACATACATTTCATCTTCCAATCGGTGAATGTACAATCACATTGGAAGATGTACGTGTGTTGTTTGGTCTTCGTATTGATGGTCCAGCCATTCACGGACCTATTCAATTAGGGGATGATGTCTACATGGAACATTTGGGTGTGGAACCCCCTCCTCAATAAAGACATAAGAAGTTTGTTAAAATAGCGTGGTTACACGAAATTTTAGACTATCTTAAGAATCGGGTTGAACCCACTAAAGCAGAGAACATCCTCCATGCTAAAATTTATATTTTGATATTCATTTCTTCATTTTATATCCAAACAAGTCACAAAATTTGTTACATTCTTCTTGGGTATCTTTGGTGGGGAATTTACAAACATGCGGCACCTATAGTTGGGGTTTTGCTTGTTTGGCTACCATTTATAGAAACATGTGCAGGGCGACTATCAAAGACGTGGTGAGTATGGGAGGATGCATACTCCTTCTGACTATTTGGGCGTATTGGCATATCCCATTGATAGCTCCTAATAGCCTCCAAATGGCAACATACCCATACGCCCTCAAGTAAATTTCTTTTTATAATATCATTATTTTAAACGCATATACTTTTTAATTAACGAGTTTCAATATTTTGAAAATGCAAGGTTTGCACAAAGAGGTATGCAGCACCCCAATACTCCCCGATTCTATATACATGGGTATCGAGATGCGTTTGATCGCATGACTTCGGAAGATGTAAGTCATGAAACCAATAATATAACTACTTTATGTCATAAATTATTATTTCACTCTAATTTTTTTCGTGTACCGGTTTAAATGGAGGTCATACCCGGTTTATCTAAATGATGTTCGTGATGATATGCATGTGTGGAGTGCGACAACATCAATAATATGTTTTCATATTGTTGAGATGCATCAATCAGACTGAGTCAAATTGATGTTTGGATTTCCTCAGGAAATTTCATCTCAAACAAGATGTCTGAGAGAACATCACACAATAGAAATGCAATCCACCTGGCGTGTTCACTGGAGAACTCTAAACCAAGAAGAGAACGAGGAGTGGAATAACAGAAGGCATTTGGTTTTGAATGGTCAACGTTTAAGACGACAACAACGGAGGCATAACCAGGAATATATTAATTGGTTTATAAATATTCCATTAATATTTCCCTCACAACAATATTTAGCCGACCCCCGTGAATTTCCCCCACATCCATAACAACCAAACACTTTCCCACAACAAACAAACACATTCCCACAACAAACATTTTATCACACCCAAACAACAGAACAACCAACCTCATCCCAACAACCAACTCCTCACCAACCAATCTGCCATGCTGACTACTACCACCAACAATTTCAAGATCAAACCCCGCAACGACCACCCTACCAGTACTCTCCAATCCCTCAACCTAACTTTGAGTATTCATACTCTCAGTCTCAACAACATACAAACAACTCATCGTCATCTCAACCTAACTATAGATTTGCCTCCTACCAATCTCAACAACAAATATTTCACCAATCACCAAGTCAAACTAACTTCCATCACTCCTCGTTCTCTTAAGATGTTTATCGTCCATCAATGGAACCGCCTCAGTCATCCACACAAGCGTCACAAGTACTACCCAACTTTGAACTTACGGAAGAAAATCTTGTATCACTTTCGGACTTCAATATTGACGACATAAATGACTGTTTCGTGGAGGTACATCGAACCAACGTCCAACAAATCAAGATGATGATTTGTCATCCGATGATACTCCTCCTCCTCCAACTCCGCAACAAAAAAACCTGCCCTGAACGCGAAATAATTACAACCAGGTGCAGTATTGGGTCATGTTTGTTTCCACCACAACGGTCGCAGAAATAAAATTAATGTAATATTATTTTGTATAATTAATATTACTTAAAATTAATAAAATATTATTTTGAATTATATTAGTGTATTATATTATTTTTTTATTTTAATTAAAATGTTGAATTTTATTAAAATGTTTAATTATTGTATTATTAAAATGTTATAATTAATTTTTATATTATTAAAGCTAGAAAAAAAACGCAAAAAGGGATTGTCCTTATGATGTACGAACTTGGTAAGTCAATGGGGTGGATGAACCCCTGTAACATGGTATGGATTGTTCACTGGGTGGATGAACTCCTATAAAATTTCAAGGGTATGTATTGGGGTGGACGAACCAATTTATTTTTTTGTGGCGTTTCAATATTTTTTTTTACAAATAGTGACATTTTGGTATATTATTTTGAAAAATGTGACAATACGGTAAAAAAATTCCAAAAAATTTAAAGCATTGAATGACCCAAAATCTATTTACCAAATATGTTGTTTTCATTTTCCTTTTGTTCTAGCCCTGCAAATTCATTTGAGACATGACTGCATTAGACATTAAACATAAATAAGTTCAACTATGCCCATCTTATAAGATTTAAATTCCAAAATTTAAAGCATTGAATGACCCAAAATCTATTTACCAAATATGTTGTTTTCATTTTCCTTTTGTTCTAGCACTGCAAGTTCATTTGAGACATGACTGCATTAGACATTAAACATAAATAAGTTCAACTATGACCATCTTATAAGATTTGACAAAACTAGGTGATTTGATTTGACATATTTAGAATCTGACAAATATATTAACACAACTATATTCAATATTTTTATCTAATATATTGATATATTTAAAAGCTAAATAGTACAAAATTAACCTAAATGATAAAATAAAAGTTAAAAAAGCAAAAATATTTGAGTTTTTAATAAAAATGGACACAATTAATCAATGAATAAAAAGATTTGGGAAAAGCAATGCAAAGTAGGTAAATAACTTACGTTAAAAAAACTAGAGATTATCATAAAACTAATAACAACACTTGTGAATTATGAAAAAACTTATCATAAAAAAACTAGAGATTATCATAAAACTAATAACAACACTTGTGAATTATGAAAAAACTTATCATAAAACTAATAACAACGCTAGTGAATTATGAAGCACAAGGATTGAAAAGATAATGAGCGAAGCTAGTGAATTATGAAACACATAGATCGAAAAAAGAATGAGAAATTTAAAGAATTTTTTTTAAAAAAATCAAGTTTGATAGGAACCAAAGTATAAATGTTGAACTATTAAGTGGAAAAATAAGAAGAAGAAAAAATACATAACTCAAAAATCATCAAAGTGGATTATGAAACATATAGATTGAAAAGAGAATGAGAGATTTGAAGAAAGCCATTTTTTGGAAAATAAAGTTTCACATGAAATTAAGTATAAATGTTGAACCTTAATATTTTTGGGTTATATATCTTTTCTGTTTTGTGAATAGAAAATATAGAGATTGAAAAGAGATGTGAGATTTGAATAAATCATTTTTTTGGAAAATCAATTTTACGTTGAACCTATAACTTTAAATGTAAGAGCAAGAATACAAAATCGAAAAAAATACATACCCAAATATCATAAAAGTGAATAGAAAATATAAAGATTGAAAAGAGAAAGAGAGGTTTGAAGATAACATTTTGATGTGGAACAAAATAAGTAAAAATGTAAATTTTTTAAACACGCAAGTGGAAAGGTGAAATTTTTAATAAAAAAATAACAAAAATGAGTATGAAAATGACATGCAATCAAATAAAAATTTTAAAGACGAAACTTTCGATGTTGATGGAGACGGTGGAAGAAAATTGATGAAGAAGAAAAACCTGAAAAACATAAATATAATGTATTAGTAAATGGATGAATAAGTTGTAAAAAAAAGAAAAACAACAAAGAGAAGAGAGAAGAAATAGAAACGAAGAGAGAAAAGAAAATGTGTTTAGTGAGAAAAGTGTAGTTCAAAATGCATTTAACGTGTAGAAGTTATTTAGTTGGTAGCATAATAAATAAAATTGATGTGAAAAAGAAGAATTGAATCGTATTTTAAAGAGAAAGAATTCGTGAAAATGCATAGACGTAGCAAGTTGTGGAAAAAGGAAGGATAGCTGTGTATTTTTCAAAACATGTATTTTTATATGATATATAACTAGTGGAGAAATTTGTCTGATGTATGAGTAGTTGTTTGAAATGCGTATTGAGTAAAAAATAAGAAATGTTTAGTCTAGTAAAAAATAGGACATTCAATAAAAAAATAATCGTGCTAAAAACCATCTAAAAATAAAGTTATTTTATATATAGTAGTAGTTATAATAATGAGTGTAGATGATATTAAAAAGAGACAAAATAAAAATAGAAAACATTAGGAAAAAATAATTGAAATTAAACAAATTTAGTTTTAATTTTCTGAATTGTAAAAAAAATGTAATATCTCGTGTGTTCACAAGGTACTGGTGCATTACCCGTACGTTTATATTTATTTTAACATGGTTAGCCGTGCGTTCACAAGGTACTGGTGTATTACTTGTGCGTTCACACATATTTTTGTCTGATTACCCTGCACACACACATTACTGATGTGTTACCCGTGCGTTCACACGGTACTGATATGGTACGCATGCTTATGTTTTTAAAATATAATAAAAATGTTAATACGAAAAACAAAATCATTTTACGATAACTGTTAATTATTTATAAAAGAAAGTCATATTTTAAAAAGAAAAATAAAAATACTTTAGCAAAATTGTTTTACACCAGTAGTAAAATTATTCCCGTATATACAAATATTTCTTTCAACAATGTATTTTCTTGATCTTGTATATAAATATTAATTTTATTTTGTTGAAAGTGCTGTTAATTTCAAGTATTTTTCATTCTGCAACAGCAGTAACCGGTTACCCTCTGGTGAGTAACCGGTTACCACTGCCAAAAACAGAAAAATACCTGTTTTAACAGCATGCCACTTTTAGTTGTATTGTTTTGTTTTTTCTCTCATTTTGTATCAAATATATACTCAATGTAATTCCCATATTCAATGTTAATGCCAAATTGAATTCATCCCAATTATTCTCTCTTCTCAAATTCTCTTTCTCTCTCAATTTCATCTTCTTCCCCAAATTGATTTTCACCATTTTTTGTTAAACCTTCAATTTCAATTCTGGTTTTGTTGTTTATGTTTGTTCCAACATTTGGCATCAAGAGCTTCGGTTATTGATCCGATTCCGCTGCAACAATGGCTACCATTTCCAATGATCGAATTCCCACAAATCTTCCAATTCTTGATTCGAAAAATTACGACAAATGGGCGAAGCAAATGAAGGTTCTATTCGGTTATCAAGAAGTGCTTGAGATTGTCATCAATGGAGTCACGCCATTGGGGGAACAAGCTACCGATACGATTAGGGCTACACACAAAGAAGAAAAGAAGAGGGATTACAAAGCCCTATTCTTGATTCACTCTTGTGTTGATAACGACAACTTCGAGAAGGTTGGTGATTGTGAATCCGCGAAGCAAGCGTGGGAAATATTGGAGAAAGCTTATGCCGGTGCCGCGAAAGCGAAGGTGGTAAGGTTACAAACTTACAAGCGTCAATTTGAGCTAACGAAGATGGAAGACAAAGAAACGATCAACGACTACATTACGCGCATTACTCGGTTAGTCAATCAAATCAAGTCTTGCGGCGAAACGATCGTAGAGCAGAATGTTGTATCGAAAGTGTTGCGTTCGTTAACATCGCGGTTCGATAACATTGTGGTTGCTATTAAAGAATCAAAGGATCTAACGACTATGAGCAAGGATGAGTTGCAAAGTTCGTTGGAGGCGCATGAGCAAAGGATGGATGAGAGATGTGTCGAAGCGAAAGCGGAGATCGCTTTACAAGCACGTTTGAATGAGAAGAGCAAGAGGTCGAAAGGAAAATTTGTAGCTAGAGGTAAGCCAAATTTTCAGAATTTTGGTGCAAACAATTCTCAAAATTCGAAGGGTTCGATGTATGAAAAGGGTGAGAGCAGCTCCAAGGAGAGTGATCGTAGTAGTGGTTTCAAAAAGGATTGGAGTAAGGTTCAATGCTTTAGGTGCAAAAAGCTTGGACATGTTCAATCGAAATGTTATGCAAAATTGAACAAGACTCGCGATGATGAAGCCAAGGTTGCTAGAGAAGAGGTGGAGGATGAAGACACCGTTCTAGTGATGATCACGGAGGAGAAAAGTGGCATTGTGGATGTTCCGGACAGCAGCTACTGTCATGACAGTTCGCGGGACAGCAGCTGTACCGTTTCGGAAAGTGGTAGAAAAATGTGCTCGGATCGAGATGCATTGGTTACCGTACGTGATGGAGTTCAAGGTAAAGATGAATGGTACTTGGATTCCGGTTGTTCAACACATATGACGGGTCGTAAGGATTGGTTTGTGCAAATCAATCAAGCGACAAAGAGCAAAGTCAAGTTTGCCGACGACACTACTTTAAGCGCGGAAGGGGTTGGAGATGTTTTGATCGGAAGGAAGAGTGGAGGCTTTTCAAGGATCAAAGATGTCTTGTATATACCGGGAATTAGGTGCAATCTTTTAAGTATTGGCCAATTGCTTGAAAGAGGGTACTTAATTCGGATGGAAAACAAGATGATGCGTGTTTTAGATTCAAAAGGTGTGTTGATTCTAAAAGCGCCGATGGCTGCCAATAGAACCTTTAAAGTTGAGTTAAGGGTTATGGAGCATCGTTGTTTGGCTACCGCGGCAAGTAGAGAGGAGTGGCTATGGCATTACCGTTTTGGTCACCTTAATTTTAGGGATCTTAAGATGTTGCAACAAAGTGGTATGGTAACGGGGCTGCCACTTATTAGTATTCCGACAGAATTGTGTGAAGAATGTGTGACATCCAAGCAACACAAGAATGTGTTTAGCAAGGATGCGGGTCGGAGAGCTAAAGGCCTACTTGAGGTGGTGTATTCCGACATTTGTGGACCGATGCAAGTAGAGACTTATGGCGGCAATCGATACTTTGTTACGTTCATTGACGATTTTAGTAGGAAACTTTGGACCTATCTTATCAAGAGAAAGGATGAGGTGTTTGGTGTGTTCAAGAGTTTCAAATCCTTGGTGGAGCGTCAAAGCGGCCGGAAGCTCAAAGTTCTCAAAACGGATGGTGGAGGTGAGTATACCTCTAGTGAGTTTGGGAATTTTTGTGACCTTGAGGGTATTGTGCGTGAGGTGGTGCCTCCATATACGCCTCAACAAAACGGGGCTGCCGAGAGGAAAAATCGTACAATAATGAACATGGTGCGTAGCATGCTTTGTGGGAAGAAGCTACCTAAGGAATTGTGGGGTGAGGCCGTATCTACGGCTACCTACTTGTTGAATAGGTGTCCTACTAAGAAGCTGCAGAATATCACACCCGAAGAGGCTTGGAGTGGTTTCAAACCTAGTGTGGATCATTTGCGCGTTTTTGGATCGATTGCGTATCGTCACATACCGGATCAACTTAGAAAGAAGTTGGACGATAAAGGTGAAAGGTTGATACTTGTTGGATATCATTCTACTGGGGGATACAAGCTGTTTGATGAGAAGAATCGGAAGATCGTGATAAGCCGGGACGTGCTGTTTGATGAAGTGAAAAATTCTGCAGCAACAGCAGTAACCGGTTACCCACCGGTGAGTAACCGGTTACTGCAGAAAAATCAGCAACATCAGTTTTTTGAATTGTCTGATCCGGAGGCGTCCGATTCCGCTGTACCTGCACCTACAGCAGCTGAAAACAATGTTGTTAATGAAGGTAGACCTGTGAGGCAAAGAGCTATGCCTCAAAGACTCCGAGACTATGAAAGGTTCCTAGATACCGAAGTGAATAACGATGGTGATTTTGTTCATTTCGCACTTATGGCCGAATCTGAACCGGTAAATGAGGAGGAAGCCTTAAGTGATCCTAAATGGATATGTGCAATGAAGGAGGAGCTGGAATCTATTGAGAAGAATGGTACTTGGGAGTTGGTCGATTTACCGCTTGGAAAGAAACCGATTGGTGTGCGTTGGGTCTATAAAGTCAAAGCAAATCCTAAGGGTGAAGTGATCAAGCATAAAGCTCGATTAGTGGCCAAAGGGTTCTTGCAACGTGAAGGCATAGACTACGAAGAGGTATTCGCACCGGTGGCTAGACTAGAGACTATTCGTTTGGTTGTTGGGATGGCACATAGCAACAATTGGGTGATCTACCAAATGGATGTGAAGTCGGCATTTTTGAATGGTCCTCTTGATGAGGAAGTTTATGTGGGGCAGCCACCCGGTTTCGTGATTAAAGATCAAGAGAGGAAGTATTACAAGCTACATAAGGCGTTGTATGGTTTGAAACAAGCTCCAAGAGCTTGGAACAAACGCATTGACGGCTTTCTTATTGACATCGGCTTCAAGCGATGTGTATCCGAACATGGTGTTTATGTGAGGTCGGATACGATTGATGGTGTTATCATACTTTGCTTGTATGTTGATGATCTCTTGATTACGGGCAGCAATGAAAAATGCATTTCAAGGTTCAAAGGAGAGCTCATGAGTGAGTTTGAAATGACGGATCTTGGTGTGATGAGTTACTTCCTTGGCATTGAGTTCCACAAGTCAAAAGCGGGGCTGCTTATGCATCAAAGGAGGTATGCACTTGATATCTTGAAAAAGGTTGAAATGGAGCATTGCAACGCTTCTAATACACCGTGTGAAGCAAGAGTGCAGCTGTCCAAAAGTGAGGATGAGGATGATGTAGATCCAACACTTTACCGGAGTTTGATTGGATCGTTGAGGTACTTGTGCAATACGCGACCGGATTTGGCTTTTAGTGTCGGTATTGCTAGTAGATTCATGGAGAGACCTAAGGTATCACACTTGGCAGCGGTTAAGAGAATCCTTAGATACGTGAAAGGTACTCTTGGTTGCGGAATTCTATTTCCCGCATCGGATATGGGACGCAAATGTACTTTACTAGGCTACACCGATTCCAATTGGTGCGGAGATAAAGATGATCGAAAATCAACGGCGGGTTACATCTTTATGTTCGGTAAAACACCAATCTCTTGGTGCTCCAAGAAGGAACCGGTTGTAGCACTCTCTTCTTGTGAGGCGGAGTACATTGCGGCTTCGTTGAGTGCGTGCCAAGCTATGTGGCTTATGAATCTAATGAAGGAATTGGGATGTGGTGATGATGTTACTACATTGTTGGTGGATAATGTTTCCGCGATTAATCTTGCGAAGAATCCGATTGCACACGGAAGGAGCAAGCACATCGAGATGCGGTTTCATTACTTGAGAGAACTAGTTGGTGACGGAAAGCTTAGATTGAGCTATTGCCGAAGCGAAGACCAAGTTGCGGATTTGTTGACGAAGGGCGTGACACATGAGGTGTTCAAGAGACTGGTGAAGAGCTTGAACATGCTGGACTTGGATCAACTAAAGTGAGGTGGTGTGTTGAAAGTGCTGTTAATTTCAAGTATTTTTCATTCTGCAACAGCAGTAACCGGTTACCCTCTGGTGAGTAACCGGTTACCACTGCCAAAAACAGAAAAATACCTGTTTTAACAGCATGCCACTTTTAGTTGTATTGTTTTGTTTTTTCTCTCATTTTGTATCAAATATATACTCAATGTAATTCCCATATTCAATGTTAATGCCAAATTGAATTCATCCCAATTATTCTCTCTTCTCAAATTCTCTTTCTCTCTCAATTTCATCTTCTTCCCCAAATTGATTTTCACCATTTTTTGTTAAACCTTCAATTTCAATTCTGGTTTTGTTGTTTATGTTTGTTCCAACATATTTTAGTAATGTTTATAAAAATATTCGAATCAATAGTAATGTTTTCCCTGTATTAAAAATATTTGAATTAATAGTATAGTTATTTCCGTATATAAATATTTGAATTATGTAAAGAATTATTTACAAATAAATTAGTTTTTAAAAAAATAATAATAAAAATTATCTAAAATATAATTGTTAAAAGACATAATAAATTAATGTTTTTATGAGTTATTTAAAAAAAATAGAACCAATTGTAAACTAATTGTCATTATTATTAAATTTTTTGATCAATATCAAAATGTCATTTCTTTTATATTCTAAATGCCCCTATATATATGAATGTAAATATCATCATCTTAAGAGTCTTATAATAAAACAAATCATGTTTCAAAATTATATTTTCCACTTAGACATAACTCAAACTCGATTGATTAATTAACTAAATTCCCAAGACAATATTTTATTGAGTAAATAAATATCTTTAAAAAAACTTAGAATGTCTAGATTAAGTTATATATATTTTAGTTTAATAAGTGATGTTCATTGCACTGTTGATGTACATAAGTGATGTTCATTGCAATGCACTGTCAACTGTCAGTTAAAAGATAGTAACCATCATGAAATATCTATCGGTTAAATGTGTCTCATTAACCCTCAGCCAACAATCCAACACATGTGTATGCACGTAGTATATATTGGAAAAAAAGGTTTTAAAGCATTCCAAGTGTTTTTAAAACCATAAATTCTAACAAACAAATTAAAAACTCATTCAGAGAACACAATTTTTAAAATAATACAAAGCAAATGTATTTTGAACAAAATGATAGCATGAATTATGGGAAACTTTCAAAGTGATTTTAACTGTCAAGCACTAAAATATCGGACAACAGGTGCATTATAATTACCAAATATGACATTCTAAAATGTAAGCTAGCACACACACCAGTACAAATATCAAAAGCAGAAATATAAAAACCAAGTAACCAAACCAATTGATAAGTATAAATACATTAGTTATTTCAATCACGACGAAATCGTAGACCAGAGAAAAATTTCCCCAATTCTAGTCCGCTTCATCATCATCGTCGGATTCAAAGATTTGTACCTCTCATTCTTCAACATTCGAATCATACCTCTCCAATCTTAGCCGCTTTTTTGATGAATTCATCCTCCATCTTCTGGTCCTTTGTTGCGGCACAGCAAGCAGTGCATGGACCGAGACAAGATCTTCTGGAAGTTGTTGCAGCAGCTGCAGATGTGGAATAAAATGATACCATTAATTCTGTCAAGAAAAATATGTAAGTTATATGGTTGATGTAAAATACAGAGTTTAGAGTTGGACCTCCACAAGTGGTTGGACTTCAGGTGATGTTTGGAGACGTACGGGATGAACGATGGGTTTGTGGGGCTGTATTTTGGGTTTGTGCAGGTGTATCTCAGTTGCATCATTCTCCTTCTCAGTCTGGGTCTGCAATTCTAAACCCTTTACAGCTTTTGGTTCTTATGCATGGAAAGAAAGAAAATAAAGAAATATATAAAGAAAAATTCATTGAACAAAATTACTACTTTATAGAATGTTTTACCTCCTCAGTTGGATGGACTTCAGGTGGTGTTTGGTCCAGCACGGGAGGTACGATGGGTTCGTGTGGCTGTTGATGAGCATAAAAAGGGTTGAAAAGAAGAAGTTATAAACCGAGGCATGTTAATATAGATATAAATAATAAATAGTTAACGAAAGGTTGAACTTGTTCATGAAGTTAAGGGTCAACTTGTTGCAGATCATTCTCATTCGCGAATCTCGGATCATGGATGGATGCCATACAAAATATAAGAGTATGCCAAAATTAGGTTGATACATGGTGAGAAAAATAGATTGATTTAAAAGTGTAAGTGTGTGATTCTTAATCTACTCTTCCACCTTGTAAATGTAAATGTGATAATAAATACAATTATTACTATTGAAACCATAAAAGAGAATTCAGATGGTTAAGGTAATCATTAAGTATATACCATAGTTAATGACTGCCTAATGCATGGATTTGAATAGGAAAATAACACATTACGGAAGTAAGATAAGCAACATATAATTTATATAAATTATATTGGAAGATACCATACTACTATAATATTTTCCATCATCATCTTGGAATAACTCCATTTCAAATATGCATTTAACATCCTCGCACATCTTGCCATCCCACCCAATTTCCACATGCATTCAAGACAAATAAAAGAATTTAATAGCGAAAGGTGTCAGTGTTGCTTTAGCTGAAATATGACAAGGCTTAACAAACTTACAAGAAGTTGCATCAACCCTTTCATTGAAAATGTAAATTGAACTTACTTACTCTGTAACATCGTATCGTTTCGGTATATTCCAGACAACCATTTGCGTTATCTGCATGGGAGCAAGGGGAACTTCCAGAGCAGTATGAACCCGAGACAAAACCTTATTCTTCCTGTCAACTCCATTTTCATTTTCAGAAAATCAATGACATGTTTAGGAGCAGTAAAATGTCTCAGAAGCCTCTCCAAAAACCAATCAATATACACTCCCTTCGAAGCATCCTGGAAAAAAACATTACATATCAATCAAACTTCAACAAATTTCGAAATGTCTACTACTACAAAGATATCAAGGATCTACATGGTTAATTTCAAGAGTAAGTCTGCTTCAGACTTTGCAACCAAACCTCTTACTCGCTGCACATTAAAAGCAAAGAACCTGAAGTGCTAGCATCATAACCAAATATGAGCCAATGACATCAATAGATAACATGAAGAGAATGGTTAGAAAGAGTTGCTTTCGGCAAGACTTCATATATCAGAAGTACATCATTCCAAACAAATCCTATAATATCATTTAAAGATATCATAGTCAGTCCGCATATATAACACATAATATACATGATACATATTTAACAGCGAAAGATGGGGTTAATGACTGTATTTTTTTGTCCTAATAAATCACCGTAGGCACATAGTTAAACAAACACCGCATTGCAATAAAGACGTCCAGAAAGACAACAAAACCAAATGGATGCATATGATCCATGAGAAAATGGTGGTGCCTTCATGTAAAGTACATGCCACATTCAAAATATCCAGGGAACACTTCCATTTAAGGAGTATTATAGGAACTAAGTAAGTAGTCTCAATGCTTTGATATATTTTCTCATTTCAGACTTACATGTGAAAAAGAGGGAGTATTATAGAACCGCCATTAGTTAAGGGTTGACAGTGTGCAGCAGTAAAACCATCATTAGCTGAGGGTTGACAATGTACAAAACTTTTACTCACTTTTCTTGCTGCTTTGGATATGTTTCCTCTTGAAAGTAATGTGACTGAAACGTGAACCACATATAACCCATTCCATTAACAAAATATTGAGCAACTCAATTTTTAACTAATAAAGCTTAAAGCTCAAATCGAATTAATTAAATAATTATGACCTTGATTGAAACCAGGTTATGCACATGTGTTTCAATAAAATCATCACTGAAATACTAATATAAATAGTAATCACATAAATGGTAATTACATGTATTTGATCACATACTTGACAACCGAATAAGAAGGATTATCTTGTAATGGCTTAGGATATGTCTGCATGATCAGTCAGAAGCAGAAAAAATCATTAACATATGCATCCATTCAAACAACAAAAATTTATGAGAATTAAATCAAACATGAAAATAATCAGTGATGCAAAAGAGAATGAGTTATAACACATACATGAAGATAACAGATCCCACAATTGTTCCAAACAACATTAATGACCGGAAGCCAGATTCAACAATTAAAAAGCATAATAAAATCAGGTTGTAAGAGTCTCGAAATACGTTCAACAATAGGACCAAGTTTCTGATTCTCATTAAACAAAGCACAAATAAAAGTCTCAAACCGCCTATTTGGCATGAATGGAGTCCAAACTAAGATAATAGTAATAGATGTACCCGTGTAGAAGGGGCTGAAGGTGAGGAAAATAAGAGTGTTGAAACTGCTCCTAATGGTACAACTGTGATTGAGAGGTGAGGAAAATAAGAGTGTTGAAACTGCTCCTAATGGTACAACTGTGATTGAGAGTCCTTTTGGTGTCAATAGCTGATCCAGTTTTCCCAATATGCCCACCGCTACAAATGCCCCTAATGATTTTTAAAGAACACAAAAAATGGAGTTGAATGAAGCCAGTAACAACAAACATTGCAAGTGCAAGTAAATGAGAACGTAAAACCTAATACCTTTTTTCTTCCAGCAAATAGGACGAAACTCTTCAGGCTCAAAATTTCCTATAAACAGAGTTTGTATAAAAAATTGGTAGCAGAGTAAAAGATACAGATCAGTGCGAACACAATGAAACCCTAACCGAAAGAAGAGAAAGGTTAAAACAAAATCGTTACTGATATAAGGTCAAAGAAAATTATTCAGTTACCTCTGTTCTTCATGTTGAGCGAAAACCATGGAAACCACCATGTCGAAAACCCTGAAAATCATCGAAACACCCTGAAAATCCTAAAATTTACAAAAAGAAATATAGAGTCAGTAATCACAAAACATAATAAAGTTGATCCCAATTGATGAATTGATTATTAACCTTGATTTAAACAATAGTTAGAAACATTGACAATGACTATACAACAAAAAATTATTGGAAAGTGAGAAAAACAAACATTCACATATAGTTATCTATCCACCATAACGATAATTAGAAAACTCAGCTACAACAGAAACTCATAGAAACCAATAGTAGAAACATGATGCTATTGTAGAAGTCGAGAATTTGAGACCGACGCCCCTAAAAGTATAAAACCGATCATGCTACAAAAAATTCATTATTTTCCTTCTCAATTTCTTTCCTCTTTTACATTAAGCACCATTATTATGCATAATCAAAAGGGAAACAAGCTAACCTCAGATGAAGAACCATTTGGATCAGTCAACACAACTTGAGAATCCATCTTTATCTTGAAATACATTCAAAGGCATTTGTATCAGAAAATCTATTGATTGTTAAAACCTGAACGCTCTGTAGTCACTCACAAACGACTTCATCTTCACTCTTCTCCGATCTATAAACTACAACTAAGCAAAAAAAACCAAAAAATGAATATGTGCAGAAAGTAAGCCATACAATCTTTTGAAGGAACATGTATTTAAGAAAACACATCTGTAATTAAATTATAAAAAATGATGGAGAAAGGAAATTTTAAGAAATGATAATAAAACTATTAAAAGAAAAGTCTCCACAGATGTAGGTATTGTTTTAAGGGACAAACCTTTGGCGGTTTACATCATTCTCTTCAACAACCAAATATGTTATCATTGTAATCCTTTGACGTTCTTTGCCCATCCTTCCAAACTTTGAAAATAGATGTCCACCGGGATAGGTCTGGAAGCATAAATAGACAGTTATCAGACACTTAGAATGATTTACTTAGTGTCATCCAAATATATCATAAAGTTCTTTATTGCTTTATGATATATCTGCTGCATGATATTATGGAAGCATAATGAGTGTTCAGTGATATCAGTATCCTTAACTATAATGAGCTGCAATGCCCCTCTCAGCTATCAAATCCATTCCTTCTGTTTTAATCTACAAAATTCCTAATAAATTGAAGAGGATAAACTCATTAGAAAAATTTGAGGTGAACTTCATTCAGACCAGCTAGGGCAGTAGGGAAAACTCCTTTATGAAAATGGAACAATTTTAAATAAAATTTTGAAAAAACCAAATAAATACTACCTGGATTTCAAGTCTGAATGTACTCTCATACAAAATCAGAATCACAGTGCTATGAAGACTCTTGTAGTAACAATGGCATATATAAACAATATAATCATTTATATGATAAATGAGTATAACAGATCCATGAAAATAACAGATCCATTGTCCAACAATTAGGTCTCTTACAACTTTTAGGTATCAACTTCCTTCTTCTATCAACTTGTTCAACTGCAAAAAAAATTACATATTCATTTTCATTAATTAAAAAAAATCAAAACTAATGAAAACCCTAAACATGAAATTTCCACAATCACAAAAATAATAAAAATCGAAAATTTGTAATTGCTCTGAGTCGCCATTTCAAACGGTATCACCATCTGAAAAGGGTGTCGTTACCATCGTTGATATCTTTAACCCTTTCAAAAGGTCTAGCCATATCTTTAACCAATTCAACTACGATTTGTAGCTACAAATCATTTTATTTTTGTTTTGACCTTAAATGTACACCAACTCAACTTCACATTCTTCCAATTAAATCACACTTTTACAATATTCCAATACGAGGTGATGATAGTCTACTTAGTCGTAATAGAATACACCACTAATCCACTACTAATTTTGTGGCCCTTGTTTATAGTATCCAACTATTTTGAGGATTAGGTGCTTTCTGTTATATGCCATATTGCGCCATAAAATTCCTCAATATATTAAGATGGTGGATTTCGAAGTGGCACACTAAGCTCTAAAAAGTAGCATATTTTTTCTTTCTTGATATAACCTCTGCACGCAATTATAACGATTAATTTCCTCGAGTCGGAGAGGATCATAGTGCAGTCGGAGAGGATCACAATGGACGATAAATTCTCTCTCCTGTTATATTGATAGCAACTAAGCTAATTTTGTAGCTGAGATTCCTAAAACAAAGTTACATCCAAAGCCGGAAATGGCATATACAATCTCCCAACATTGTAATTTCCTTATTATTCTTATTCATATTGTCTCATGCACTAAATAGCCGCACCAAATACCTATAAACTAGTTTAGCACCTGCACCACAATTAGTCCATCATACTGTTTTCAAATAAACATGGAATTTGCACTCATATCTACCATCATTCTCATCTCAATTTTCTCTCAAACATCTATTTCTCATGACCTTGAAACTACTTTCCTTCAATGTTTTTCATCCTATTCAAACTCATCTACAAAAGTAATACTCACACAAAACACTTCATCTTATGCATCTCTCTTACAATCTTCCATAAGAAACCATAGATTTTCAGATCCTTCTGTTCCAAAACCAAACCTTATTGTTACACCAAATAACCTATTCCAAATCCAAACAACGATAATTTGTTCGAAAAAACATGGCCTACAAATAAGAGTTAGAAGTGGTGGACATGACTATGAAGGTCTTTCTTATATCTCTAACCTTCCATTCCTTATCATTGATCTTACATACCTTAGATCAATAACTATTGACATGAAAGAAGAAACTGCATGGATTCAATCAGGTGCTACACTTGGAGAACTCTACTATGCAATAGCAAATCAAACTAACGTTCATGGTTTTCCAGCTGGAACCTGTCATACTATTGGTGTAGGAGGTCACTTCAGTGGAGGTGGATTCGGTACATTGTTTCGAAAACACGGACTTGCAGCCGATAACGTAATCGACGCTCAAATAATAGATGTTAATGGAAAGATACTTGATAGAAAAATGATGGGTGAGAATCTATTTTGGGCTATAAGAGGCGGTGGAGGTTCAAGCTTTGGAGTGATCACTGCATGGAAAATCAACCTTGTGCATGTTCCTTCAATAGTAACAATTTTCAGTATTCCAAAAAGTTTGGATCAAAATGCTACAACCCTTTTCATGAAATGGCAAAGTATAGCTGATAAGCTTCCTAATGAGCTTTTTCTTCACTCAGTTGTAGGAGTTGGTGGAAAAAAAGTACTTGTTTCTTTCACAGGACTATATCTTGGAAAAGCTGAAAATTTGCTTCCTTTGATGGAGAATAGCTTTTCAGAATTGGATTTGAGTCATGATAACTGCACTGAGATGAGTTGGATTCAATCTGTTCTTTATTTTGGAGGCTACTCGATCAATGATTCATTGGAAGTGTTACTTCAAAGAAACCAAACATCACCAAGTTTCAAAGCAAAATCAGACTTCGTAACAAAACCGATCAATATCTCAGGTTTAGAAGGATTATGGAACATGTTACTTGAAGAGAAAGCACCAACTTTGATTATGACACCATATGGAGGGAGAATGAGTGAGATTTCGGAATCAGAAACTCCATTTCCACATAGAAATGGAAACATTTATGATATTCAATATTTGGTAAGTTGGGATTCAAATGAAGAAACATCAAAGCATATAGATTGGATGAGAAGGTTATATTCATACATGACACCATATGTTTCAAAGAGTCCAAGAGCTGCATATTTGAATTATAGGGACCTTGACATAGGAATGAACATAGGTAATGCAAGTTATGAAGAAGCAAAAAAATCTTGGGGCATGAAATATTTTAAGTATAATTTTGAAAGATTGGCACAAGTAAAAGATGAAGTTGATCCTAGTAATTTCTTTAGGGATGAGCAGAGTATTCCACCTTTTTCTTATTGATGTATGTACCTACTTTCTTTGTTTTCTTTATATGGAACTACTGTTAATTATTACTAACAAGTTTGTTTTGAAATTATAATTATTATAGTTGTTCTTTGATAAAATATCGAGAAATAAGTGAAATGTAATATAAGGTTGTTGCTCATTTTATATTTTACATCTATTTTATTGTTGGAATTATTATGCTCTTGTAGTTTAACACTGTTCAATTTAACTAATGTCATGTAGTTTTCTATTATATGTAGCTTTCTATTATATGTATCAGTCATTAGTAATAATAGTAATAAAACTAATACTCGGATTAAAATTTTATTCACCATTATTCTACAATGTCTAACTTATCATATGTCAACAGAAAATAAAATCAGTTTTTTTTATTCTACAGTGTTCTGAGTATGTTGATAAAATGTTTATTGTAAAATTTAAAAAATCATTATTTTTCTATCCAAATCATGTACTAGCAGTAACTAGTAGTAATAGTATATAGATATATTTGTTGAGTGCAAGTGTGAGTGGTTAAAGTCTTATATCATTTATGAATGACTGAAATGTTGGATTTATGAGATAATTCATTTACCTAACACCTTAAGGTTTTGGGTTGAGATATGGTGTTTCACTCTCTCGTGGTCTTGGAGCATTAGTCATATTGTTGTTCCCAACTCTTTCGGCCTCCCCAACAATGATATTAGAGTCGTGGTTTGGCTTGGTGATGGAGCAGGAGTTGGATCAGTGTTAGATCATGTTATAGGATGTGGAGGATTGTACACTTGTGCGGGAGAATGTTTGGTGCAAGTGTGAGTGGTTAACGTCCCACATCGTCTATGAATGGGTGAAGTGTGGAATGGGTGAAAAGTCTCACATAGCCCATGAATGGGTGGAATGTTGAAATGTGGTATTTTTCTCTCTTGTGATCCTGGAGCATTAGTCTCATTCGTGCTCCTGACTCTCCCAGACTCCCCAACATAACAGGTATGCTCTCATAGCATACACTTTATACTGCCTTATCTGCTCCTCATCACCATCGACTTATTTTTCTATAACCATCTCATATGTATATACCTTCTCCAGGAATCCAAACCTAGCATGAGCCCCTCTGTTTTTTTCAAACTCCCTCAAAGAAGCGTATGGGTCAACTCCCAGATAGTCTATCATCAACTCAAGTGCCTCATCTTTACTTATACTCCCATGATCTAAAAGATTCCCCCTGATTGGAAGATATAGTAAACACAACATGACACATCATCGACTGTGATGAGATGAGGTCTCAGTATGATATATCTCTACAAATGCATTAAGCATCTCATGGCTCACCATAACATAATAGGTCTTGCATAAGTCATTCATCCCAAATAGCTGGAAAGAAACCTGAAACCACTCGTCAATCGGCTGATGCAAGCTAGTAATCTTCCTAATGTCGTAAATGAATTTTAGCGGATTACGGTCCTGCAGAAAAATAAATGTATATAAAAAGAATGAATGCAACTAATTTTACCTCTCCATCCTATATATGTTTGGCAGTATGGTCTTGGTAAAAAGGCAACATTGGCAACTCTAACGAGCCTCCTCCAAATACCCATGTTGCCTCATCAGCCTAAGGTCCCACCAGTTCCTAGGGTGACAATGGTGCCTCTAGTGACTGAGTTACCTTCGGTGACTCTGGTACCTTTTCTGCTTGAGTAGGTGAAATTTATCGCCTACGGGAAAATGGAGGCAGTGATGCGTCACTAGGTGACACCCGTCTCCTATGGAAAGAAGAATGTGGAGATATATGAGCCCCAGAAGTCGACGTCTCCACATCAATCGGGTTATAGGGAACATGAGCCTACAAAACCTGACTATTTTCCCTTTGGAAAGATGCATGTTATGCAATCCCGTCGTGCCTCAATTTTTCGTCTCTATCAGCCATAATGTTTGTAAGTAAACTAGACATGTGTCACATAATTACTACAAACAACCATACAAGTAAGAAAAGAAAAAAAATGCAGACTGATAAAATACGAAGATGCATATCCGGTTCCTGGGAATCTAAACATTGAAATAATACATAGATGCATCTCTGAATTTTCCTACAACTTTCATTTTTGTCAATGGCGTTAATGCATACCACCAAAACCTTAAAAATAATGCATTTATCGTTACTTTTAACTATAAATCAAATTTATCACAATGAATCAACTATCAAGAATGCATATAGTACGTATTTCAATACCTAATAATTAATTTCTATAAATTTATACAAAAACTCAAAAAAATAAATTACAATAATAAACAACTTACAAGAAGTCAAGAATCTTTGAAGTTGATATAGTTGAATCAACTATTTGATGTCGTCCGGGTGTTGATTGAAAAAGCTCTGAGGTTGCTTGATTGATTTTGAGACAATGTGATTTTGAGAGAGTTTTAGATATAAAAAATTTTAACAAGTGAGGAAGAAGAAAGGTTCTTCATGTTATGTACAAGCAACGTCTAGAGATGTATCTCTGTAATGTTTACGAAGATGCATCTTTGTAATTTGTTCATATTAAGTCATACTTCTATTTGCTTACTGTGTATCTTCGGATTCTGGGGGTATTTTTATATTATCAAAAGGTACCCTAGTAATATATAGGGTGCATTAAGAAATTCCCTTATTTTATAATTAATTGTTACTTCAAAGTGTGTAGATGCCCCATAAAGTATGAGGCCTTATGGTGTTGCTCAGGTTGCATGGATATAAACCTAGCCCTGGTTACTAGTTTTCGATAATGTTTTTCTTCCTTGTTTCTTTTATATTTCATACGACTAGATATTTTTTCTTGAAATTTCTAAATTTTACTTGTGTGTTAAACATGTTCACAACTCCGAGTTTTTCAACATTCTCGGTTATGTGTACTAATTCTATGACCTCATCAAGTTGGTTATCATATGTTCTCCTATTTGGATATGATATGATCTCACTTTTTATGCTTACTCAGATTGATGTTGATGGAAGTTTTAGTACTACCGCTTCCGTGTTATAGACTAGTTTAAATGGTATATATTTTTGAGTTGATGATTGAGGCATAGAGTGATAGGCGCACATTACTCCAATGAACTATTTTACTCATTCTCTTTTTACCATGGGAATTTCTTTTCTCACCCTTATACGTTCTCACAAATCCTTGTTGAAAATTAAAAAATGTCTCTAGAATTCGGAGATGCATCTCCTGATGCTTCAATTTCCTACAAAATTAAACACAAACGAGTGATTCACCCCTATTATACTTAATTTCGGAGATGCATCTCCACATATAGTTTTTAACAGAAAAAGGTGTTTTCGAATGTGCATATCCGTAAAGTGGTTTGTTATTTTTTTTTATAAAATTTAGTATGAGGTGTATTCGGATAGGCAGACCTAGTAATCATGCATCAACAATGCAACAAATATGTAAATACCGACAATATCCTTATTGAGAAAAAAATGGAAAATAGAAAAATGATTAAAATTTTAAAATTTTGAAAATACAACTAAAAATTAAATTAAATTAAATTAAGTGTCTATAGAGTTTTTCAATTTTTTTGAAAATATGAAAACAAAAAATAAATCAAATAAAATTTAAAAAAAAACAATGAATTTAGGGTTTTTAGGGTGGTGTCCCTAAATACTGGATTTTAATCCCTAATTTTTTTCTGATGAAATGACAGGGTGAAAATTTTATTTAGAGTCTATTTTCTAAAAAAACAATTTTTTTAGGCTAGGTCGTATAAAGGTCATAAACACAATAACATAAGAGCTAGAACGCGAGGATATAAATCATATGACTTTAATATTGGTTAAAATGGACAAAAAGTTCCCAACAACGACGCCATTTTCAATAATAAAAAATGTGTAGCAAATGCGATTTAGGGTTTTTGAAGATGCATCTCCGAATTCACCTCATAAATTTTTGTAGATGCATCACCGCACTAAATTTTGACAAAAATGGGATGATTGCTTAAATTACAAATGATGAGGTGATTCAAGGTGCATCTCAAAAATTTCATAATGCAATTTTGGGTTTTCAGATCTGTGAAACGCACCACAAGGGTAGGAAAAGATATTTCCCTTTATCGTGATATAATTTGTTTTACCACAGTTAGAACATACTACAAAAAAACGTCCTTATGATCTAAAAGGAGAAGAAACATGAAAAGTTGCATATTTAATATCTAATAGGAGAAGAAACATGAAAGTCTGGATATTTAATATTCCTAGTAAAATGCCTAAACTTTTATGTTATATTTTCAAACAAAATACTTTGATTCATCCGTTTGCTTCTTCCCAAGCCCTTTCACCCCAACCTTGTTTTCCTTCAAAGATGTTGTATCATGTCTCATATTCAATTTTATAATCATATCAATAATAGTTTTTGTAACAAAAACCATAAAGGATAATAATTATTTCTTACCTAAGGTGGGTTTTTCAGTGAAAAATGACCAAAACCAAGAACCTTTCTGGTTTATCTACGACAATAAAACCATATCATGCAGGAACCCTTCATATCCACTCATTTTTCAAAAGAGGAAGAGGAAATGAAAGAATAGAAGGAACAAAAAACAAGGAGAGGAAGAAAAATATTATTCAGGAAGCGAGAGATGTAAGAGAAGAGGAAAGTTCCGAGTGAGAAGTGACAGAAAAGAAAAAAAGGGAAAATAAATTTGAATTAGATCTGACATTAGGAATAGAGAAAAAAAATTGAATTGGATAAATTGATTTGGAATCAAATAGTACCAAGTGACATCATCAATTGATCAAGCCTATTGTCGCTCCCCGGATTTCCATCCTGGTACAAACGCGAAAGTGGTGCGGAAAGAGGTAGAGTCTCCAGCCAGGCATTTTTATCCCGAAGGAACGGGAATGGTAATGCTGCACAAACCAGAAGAAAAGAAATGAAGGACAAAGGTCCTGCGAACCAAAGAGACTGGGTTCGGGAGTCGGTTACGACATGGGAAGGTATTAGCACCCCAGATCGTCCGTCGTACCCGACTGGATCCATGCTTGCAAAGAAATTTGTTTCAAAGGGTGAAGAAATGAAAGCTGCTGCAAAGAAAAGGAAACTAAACTGGATAAAAGAAAAGAAATGGGGGAAATGTAGGGAAAATAAAAGAGTGTGCTCGAACGGGCCCTACCCCGCTGCCTACATACCTCATCTGGACATGAGGATCAGAGACGTCGTAGTTCCCCTAACTAAGGGTGGAAAAGATTGCTTGTGTCTTAAAGCTTGAACTGCCTATGTCAATGCTCAGGTGTTGCAGGCTCGGACGACGAGTGCGTAACCGTCTTGCAAAATAACAAGTAGGAGCAAGTTTGCGTACGGAGTGAAGGATATGAGAAAAGAATTCCCGAAGGAGACGCTTATTGTTTGTTTGATTTTTTTATGAGCTTTTATTTGGTGTGGCACAAGAGAATGAAATCAAGTTCTTTTCCATGGAATGTGTACTTGTTACTACATTTCAAGATGGAATAATAGAACAAGCACACCAAGTAAGGAGAACTTATCCAAGACTTGTTTCCATGGGAAAAGGCCTAAATTCATTGACTTGTTGAATTTATTAGGTGTTTTGGTGATTAAAAATGAAGAAGTATTTTTTAGGGTTTTTCTTGATGAAGATGACTTCATGATCCGACTTGTACATCATGCTAGACAAATGCACTATTCCAAGATGGAATGAATACATAGGCCCCATGGAATAAGGCTATTACACAAGAAGTCATTTCTTTCTTTATTAATGTTTTTTAGGTTTTGTTTTGAGATGAGAAGAGAAAAAGAACCAAAGGAGCAAAAGGAAAAAGTCTAATGGGGAAAGACTAAACCTAATATTAGCATGCAAAAGGTGGTCCTAAGGTTAGTGAGGTTTCAACTATCCTAAGAGAAAATAAGAACCAAAGAGGGACGAAAGAGAGGAGAAGAAAGCTAGCTAGCAACTTACGCCTCTAAAGGAGATAAGTGGCTCCTAAAGGGGGAAGAAAAGAGTTGTGTCACATGATGGCATAAGGCACATCAAAAAGCACAAAGTAGAAAGCAACTTAAGAAGAAAAGAAGAAGAGTTGAAATGTGGATAAACATCCACACTTCTCTTACCATAAGCCCATGCAATGTTAGCAAAAATCCAGCATATGTTCATCAACAAAACTCATGGAAATGGCATGCTCAAAGCTCACATCAACAAAGATCATACAACATGCCCAATTGCGCATACAAGCATTTATGTGTCGAGAACATGGAAGCATGCATCAACCAGCAAGCAAATCAACCTAAAAAATCATATTCAATGATCATACAATGATCCATGGCAATTAAAACATGTAAGGGGATCAAACAAGCTCAAAATAGCTCAAAAAAGTTATTTTGTTTCAGTGTTAACCGGTTAACCAAAGCGTTAACCGGTTAACCAATCCAAACCTGCAGCAAAATAGCACAGAAACAAGTGTGTTAACTTGTTAACCAAAGCGTGAACCGGTTAACACTGTCAAAACAACAACAATTCCTGCAGAAAATCAGCTCAAAACCAGCTTATCCAAATAATCACACACCATACCAGCAATCAATTATGCATGAAATAAATGGATCAATTCACATTAATTAACATCATTAAGCTTATGAACATTAGCACACGGATCCAGTTACAAATCAACCAATAAATTCAAGCAACATAAGCAATTACAAAAGCACATGGTGGATCTAAAGCACAAGCATGTAAATGAGCTAAAATAGAGCTAGATCTGAATTAAACCAACCTACAAAGTCGAGGTACGCTTTGGTAATTGTTGTTTGAGTTGGAAATGAGAGATCTCGCGGAAAACTTTGAAGATCCGGTGCTAAGCTTCACACTCCATGCAAAATAAATGCAAGCAAAAGGTCTTGATGCAGAATTTTGGATCCAAAAGCACTTCTAATTCCCAAACCAGATCTGAATCACCAATTAAACCAGCAAAATGATGCAAGGGAGCTATGGATGGAGGTCTAGTTCCAAGATCTATGCACCTTAAGGCAAGGTTATGTGATCTTCAAAGAGGAACTCTTAGTGAATTTTGGAAAATGTGGGAGAGAAAATGAGAGAATAGTGAGAGAGAAGAGTGAAAATTCAGAATGAAGAATGAAAAAAATGAGAGAGCCCCCCCTTGGTTTGGAGGGAAATTGATTAAATATGGTTTAGGTTTGGGGCCCAAAATTTAGGCTTAGGATCCAAAAAAATGGTTTCGTAAAGTGATTAGGATTTAGCAATGGAATTAAGCTTGGATTAATGATCTAGATCCTTCTCCATAATTCAAATGAATAAAAAATCATAAAATTGGAAATTTGGAGCCCAAGCACATGCTGAAATTGTTGCTGGAATTCAAAATTTGCAGCCGTTAACCGGTTAACCAAAGCGTTAACCGGTTAACGCCAATGAATTTTGAATTTTCCCTCCTTTTGGTGGGTAACCTCAAGAATAACCCGGCGCCAACCGTTCTGATCTGATTTTGATCCTCAATCCCTTTCAAGGCTTTGACCATGATATCAAACTTGTAACATGCCTTGTGAGCTTTGAATTTCCCTGATGATTGATCATATGCCTCATGCTGGAACATGCGAGTACTATGCTTCATTTTTCTATGCGATATGTTAAGGGTATGACATGCTGATGATGGTTATGATATGATGATGATGCTAAACAAGAGAGGGAAAATTTGGGGTGTTACAGCTGCCCCTATTCAAACAACTGTTAATCTGAAAAGAACGATAGCACAGGCTATCGACCATTCAAGATAAACTGTGATTGAATACCAAGAATACCAGAAATTTGCACTCTGCTGGAGAATGCAAGCAATGGGAAATAAACCCAACCAAATGACGCTTTGCCGACTGAAGCGGGGATAAAGCAGACGAGCTCCTTCCAAATTGAATTGTTACGTCGGATAAGGAAAACTTAGACAGACGAGTCTCCTTCGAGAAATCCTGTTACGCCAAGAACTGGACATTCGAGCCATCTTCAAACAAACTTGTTACGCCAGGAAATGGACATACGAGCCCTCTTCATACATTTTACCAAAACATATGGCTTGAGACAGACGAATCTCCTTCGGATACACCTGTTACACTAGGACCGGTGACACACTCAAGTTTGTGGGATAAACATGCATAATCAGGATAGACGAACCCTCTTCATATATTATCCGTGGATATATGGTCTAAGATAGACGAGCCTTCTTTGAGCAAACCTGTTACACCAGGTGCAACACTAGGATTTGACGAACCCTTTTCATAGATCTTACGTAGACAAGTGGTGCTTGAGACAGACGAACCTCCTTCGGATATACCTATTACGCCAGGACCGATAACCATTTTGACGTTTAATCCCACCGTCAGGACTTCAAACCTCTTCAATACAGACAAGTATCGAATGATCATCAAGAGAACACAGACGAGTGCCATGAGTCAATGATACAAATAAATATCAGACGATGATCTAAGAAACACAAACGAGCACTTCAGGCGATGATATAGACGAATACCAGCCACTGATACAGACGAATACCAGAAATCCAACACAGACGAGCATTTGGGGTAGCAATACAGACGAGTATCAAAGTAATTATCAAATCAGTATATATGGATGTGAGCTAACACAGACGAGTGCGAGTTTGATACAGGCGAGTATCGAAACAATGCGAACGAGCTTCGAACAGATAACAAACACAGACGAGTGTTAAGGAATGCAGACGAGCATCAAACATCAAACACAGACGAGTGTTGGGTAAAGCGGACAAGCAACAATCAAACAGATGCCACACACGGACGAGTGCTGAGGAATGCCTATGAGCAACAAACAAATATCAAATACAGTCGGGTGTTGAGGAGTGCATACGAGAATCAAATGAGTATCAAACACGGATGAATGCTGGGGAAAGCAAACGAGAAACGACAAAATGTGAACACATATGAGTGTTGGGGTGATGCAGATGAGCAATAAACAGATGTGAAACACAGACGAGTGCTGGAGAGTGCAGACGAGCAATCAACAGATATCAAACATCAAACACAGACGAGTGTTGGGGATGCAGACGAGTAACTAATGCCTAGTAAGAAACACAATTCTGCCGGGGAGAGTCAAACGAAGAAAAATTCACGATCGAGCGAGTGCTGGGAATGCAGACGAACAACCAGCAGGTATCAAACATCAAACACAGACGAGTGTTGGGGATGCAGACGAGCATCCTGCGAAATGCCCTGATTGGCAACATAAAAACACGACTTTGCAGGGGAGAACCAGGTCAAGAGGCTCTGACACCTTCCTCTGGTTGGGGAGATGAATAACTGCTTGTATCATCACCAAAGCCAAAAAATAAATTGGCGACTTCTCTGGGGAATACTTCAACGATGGGAACAAGTCCCAAACATGAACTTTACGGGGATAATCATCTTCAGGCTCGGCTGAGGAAGAGGCTTGGTCAAGACTCTTGCTGGGGAGAGAATTCTGAAAATTTCAACTCTGTGGGGAAATCAGGCGCACATCTACTCGCTGGGGAGGACTTCACTTGTGGAAAAAAGATCCGTTTGGGGATGGAAGCTCTTCAATTAGCCTTAGAATTCCGCTGAGGAAACATCCAAGATATCCTGGCGATACTTGATTGAGGAATGAAATGTGAACCAATGTCCGTATTACTTGGTCCCATTGGCCAAAAATAAATTGGCGGACTCGCTGGTGACTCACTGAGGGGTATTTCAATGATGACTGCAACCTCCAAACATGAAACTCTACGAGGAAAAGACGAACTTCCGACCCGTCCAGGGGATACATGGTCAAACGACCTTTGCCAATGAAAGAGTTCTGGCAGCTACAACTCTTAGGCATTCAGCTGCCTGCTGGGAATAGCCCATTCCGACATAAAGACTTCGTTCAGAAGTGAGAACTGTTCAACTGGATTTTTTTTTGAAGTTTTGCTGGAGATACCATTCTACTCTGACTCAGCTGGGGATCATGCTTTTCTACTCTACCGGGAATAACCAGGTCTTTCTGTGAAGAACAAACTCCGCTTGGGGAAGACACCATCTTTGATTAGATTTGAAATTCTGCTAGGGATTCCAATTTCCATAGCTCAGCTGGGGAGCATTCTCTGCTTGGGGAAGTGCAAAATCGCCCTGCAAAACCTGCAACAACAGTATACACACAGGTGCCCTGGGGATTTGCATGGTATGACCTGTTCATCCATTGTCACCCGACACCCAAAGATTATTTTAACTGTTTCCCTGCAATGTCAATTATTTTCAGAAAAATCAACATGTTTCATATGCAATGCTCTTTTTTTTCCAAAAATTCAGAACATTTTTGCAAACAAAGTAAACACAACACCACGACTTTTGACTGAATATTCATTCATTTAATGGCCCCTGAATAGGAAACGTTTTACATCAGGAAGTAACTACCTGGAAAGAGGTAGCTACCAAAAAATTGAGAAAAGAAACTATCGTAATAGCAATGTACACGACATTCCAATGAGTTTCCTTCCTGCTATGACCAACATGTCTTCAAGACTTTCTGTTCTTGCCTTTGCTTTCTGAAGAAGATGAGGGGACTAATTCCTATCCTTCTGATATTGCCAGACTGCATGAAACAGTGATTTGGTTCAGATTTCCCGGATCCCAATTGTTCGCTTATTCCCTTGTTTTGCGTGGATCACCCTTTCGGGTTTTCAATCCACCGGGATACCCTTTTTTGCCTGAGTTGTCCGATGTGGCTTTTCAACTCAGAGGGTGTACATATTTGTTTAATTTATTTCCCTAACTTTTGCCCGAGCTTTTTATTCTGTTTTTAGCTCGCCGAGATGGCCTTTTCTTGTCTGAACTTTAATTCTATTTTTGTGTCCAACGGGTCTTTTTATGCGAAGTATTTTTTAACTGCGTCCGAGTTAACAAGAGACTGGAAATCTTCTCCATCCATAGTATTGAGCATCAGCGCCCCACCTGAGAAAACTTTCTTCACTATGAATGGGCCTTCATAGTTTAGGGTCCACTTTCCCCTGTGATCTGAACCTGGAGGAATGATCCTCTTGAGCACAAGCGCGCCTACTTGATACTCTCGAGTACATACTCGTTGGTCGAATGCTCGCTTCATTATCCTCTGATAAAGCTGACCATGACAAATAGCCGCTAATCTCTTTTCCTCAACTAGGCACAACTGATTGTATCGGGTACGTACCCACTCAGCCTCATCAAGCTTCACATCCATCATCACACGTAATGAAGGAGTTTCTACCTCAACAGGAAAGACTGCCTCCATGCCATACACCAATGAGAAAGGAGTTGCCCCAGTTGACATCCTGACCGACGTTCGGTACCCATGTAGTGCGAATGGTAACATCTCGTGCCAATCTTTGTAAGTGACAACCATCTTCTGCACAATCTTCTTAATGTTCTTATTAGCTGCCTCTACCGCGCCATTCATCTTTGGCTGGTAAGGAGAAGAATTGTGATGTTGAATCTTGAAGTCCCGACACAATTCTGCCATCATCTTGTTATTTAAATTGGAACCATTGTCAGTGATGATTCGGTCGGGCACTCCGTATCTGCAAATGATGTCTCTCTTCAGAAATCTGGCTATCACTTGGCGAGTGACATTGGCATAAGATGCTGCTTCAACCCATTTAGTGAAGTAATCAATCGCAACCAAGATGAAACGATGACCATTTTAAGAAGTAGGCTCTATCTTCCCGATCATGTCAATGCCCCACATAGAAAAGGGCCAAGGAGATGACATGAAGTTGAGCGGGCTAGGTGGAACATGCACATTGTCTGCATAAATCTGGAACTTATGGCACTTACGGGCGTACGAACAACAATCTGCATCCATTGTTAGCCAATAATACCCCGATCTCAATAACTTTTTATCCATTGCATGTCCTCCTGCATGAGTACTGAAAGATCCCTCGTGGACTTCCTGCATTAACAAGTCTGCTTCGTGTCTATCCACACATCTGAACAAAACCATGTCAAAGTTCCTCTTATACAAAACCTCATATGTATTCAAGAAGAAGCTAACAACAAGTCGTCTCAAGGTCTTCTTGTCATTAGATGATGCCCCAGTTGGGTATTCTTGTTTTTCTAGGAAAAACTTGATATCAAAATACCAAGGTTTCTCATCAGACATTGCGTCTACAGAGAAAGCGTAAGCTGGTGCGTCAAGCCTGGAAACGTCAATCCTGGGCACATAGTTCCAACATAAAACTTTGATGGACGTAGAAAGAGTAGCCAATGCATTGGAAAATTGATTCTCATCTCGTGGTATATACTGAAGCTTAACTATTGTGAAGAACGTCAACAGTCTTCTGGCATAATCCCTATAAGGAATTAAGTGTTCTTGATGTGTATACCACTTGTCGGTAATCTGGTTAAATAAAAAGGGCCGAATCTCTGAATATATCGAGGGTCTTAATCCGAAGATTAATAGCCTCCTCTATTCCCATTATACACGCCTCGTATTCCGTTTCATTGTTGGTGCAACCAAAAGTAATTCTGGTAGCGAAGGGAAAATGAACACCTTCGGGAGTGATAAGAACAACACCAACTCCACGTCCGTTGATATTGACTGCCCCATCAAACATCAACTTCCATTTGGATTCGGGGTCAGGCCCCTCCTCCGGAAGTGGTTTCTCACAATCTCTTTCCTTGAGGTACATGATATCCTCATCAGGGAAATCAAACTTCATCGGCTGATAGTCGTCTTCAAGTGGTTGTTATGCAAGATAATCTGACAAAACACTTCCTTTGATGGCTTTCTGGGAAGTATAATGTATGTCATACTCTGTTAAGATCATTTGCCACCTTGCCACCCTTCCGGTTAATGCTGGTTTCTCGAAAATATACTTGAAGGGGGTCCATTTTTTAGATTAGCAATGTGGTGTGGGTCAACATGTATTGTCTCAGTCGGCGAGTAGCCCATACCAAAGCGCAACAAGTTTTCTCGAGCAGTGAGTAACGGGATTCACAATCGGTAAACTTTTTGCTAAGGTAGTAAATAGCATGCTCTTTTCAACCAGACTCGTCATGTTGGCCTAGAACACACCCCATCGACCCTTCTAACACAGTCAAGTACATGATAAGTGGTCGTCCTGGAACTGGAGGCATTAGGATCGGAGGCTACTGCAAATATTCTTTTATCTTTTCAAAGGCTCTTTGACAGTCCTCATTCCACCTGACCGTTTGTTCTTTTCTTTACAATTTGAATATTGGCTCGCATGTGGCAGTTAGATGAGATATAAACCGCGAAATGTAGTTTAATCTCCCTAAAAACTCACGCACTTCTTTTTCTGTTTTCGATGCAGGCATATCTTGTATTGCTTTTACTTTTGCAGGATCTACCTCGATCCCCCTTTGGCTAACAATGAAACCCAACAACTTACTGGATCGCACTCTGAAAGTGCACTTGTTTGGATTCAACCTCAGTCTGTCCTTTATCAATCTGTCAAACAACTTTTTGAGATTGACCAAATTCTCTTCTTCGTCCCGGGACTTGGCAATCATATCGTCCACATAGCATTCAATTTCCTTGTGTATCATATCGTGGAACAAGGTTACCATTGCCTGTTGATACGTTTCCCCGACATTCTTCAATCCAAAGGGCATAACCTTGTAATAGAATGTACCCCACAGGGTAATGAACGTTGTTTTCTCCATGTCTTCCGGTGGCATCTTGATCTGATTATACTCGAAGAAGCCATCCATGAAAGAAAATACCGAGAATTGAGCAGTGTTATCTACCAGCACATCAATATGAGGTAATGGAAAGTCATCCTTTGGACTTGCTCTGTTTAGATCCCGATAATCGAGGCACATCCGGACCTTGCCATCTTTCTTTGGTACAGGCACAATGTTAGCTACCCAAGGTGGGTAACTGGTCATAGCAAGGAACCCAGCATCCCACTGCTTTTGAACTTCCTCCTTGATCTTCATAGCCATATCAGGGCTAGTTTTTCTCAACTTTTGTTTCACGGGAGGACAGTCTTCCTTTAGTGGTAGCTTGTGCACAACGATGTCAGTATCTAACCCTGGCATATCCTGATACGACCAGGTGAAGATATCCACATATTCATGTAGCATACCAACCAACTCCTTCTTTACCTCGGCCTGCATACTGGCTCTAATCTTTATCTCTTTCTTTACGTCCTCAGACCCAATGTTGATGATCTCTATTTCTTCCTGATGAGGCTGAATGACCCTTTCCTCTTGTTTCAACAACCTGACCAATTCCTCTGGGAGTTCACAGTGTTCCTCAACCCCTTCATCAACTTGGTAGATAGGATTGTCGAAGTCATGCATAGTCATAGCAGGAACGTTATCACGGGAATCCGAATGATCAACACTGCACAAATGATGTGCTTACTTCAGAATCTTTTTTCCCCCAAAGGAGACGCAAACATACAAAAACACAGGAAAGAAAAACATTGCCATTTTATTTGTTTTTTTGTGAAAAATTTTAAAAATGAAAGAAAGAGAACACAATTTGCTTGAAAAAATGTCCTTTATTTCATGAAAAAAGTAAATGCATCAAAAACATGGTGGCCCTACAAATGGATCCATGCACCTTGGGCAGAGTGCAGGATTTGACATGCAGTATGATAAAATGGAAACAAGAAAATTACTTTGACTGCCAAGTAACTTGAACGAAATCTTCAGCAGACCAGTTCCGGAGCTCCTCCCCAGGTACGAATGGGTGAATCCAGTTATCCAAGTCGCAGTCACTATTCCCATCTGCATCTGTTGCACAAACATTGTTGTAGTCGAGCATTCCAGCGCTGGTGAATGCTATGGGCTTCCTGCCCTGAGACCAGCTGGACTGACCAGTCCGAACTTGTCATCCTTCTTTTCCACTTCTAACAGCTTGCCCCAGCCTTGGACCTTTCCGGATTGGACTAATTCCTTAGCTTGCATGTAGGAGTAGATAGGAGTCCCTTCCTTCTCATTGCTCTGAACTGCTAGAGACAATGTACTGACATTGACCGTCTCAAAAGCTTGGCAAAGTGTCTCATGGATCTCCCCGTCCATTTCCACATACTTGAAAGTCGACAGATGGCTTACGAAAATACCTTCTTCTCCGTATACAGTAACAACTTGGCCGTCTACCACATACTTCAACTTCTGATGCAACGTGGATGTTACTGCGCCAGCAACATGAATCCAAGGACGTCCCAGAAAACAGCTATAAGCGGGTTGAATATCCATAACAAAGAATGTACCCTTGAATACCTTACACCCTATCTTCACTGGTAGCTCCACATCCCCGAACACAGATCTTCGTGACCCATCAAAGGCTTTCACAATCAAATCACTGGGTCACAAAACGATGCCATCAACATTCAACCTCATGAGGGCCTTATTAGGGAGCACATTGAGAGAAGAGCCTGTATCTACCAGGACGTGTGATAAAACAGCACCCTTACACTCCATGGTGATGTGTAAGGCTTTGTTGTGATTACGTCCCTCAGAAGTAAGGTCTCTATCTGTGAATCCCAACCCATGGTTGGCGTTTACGCTACCTACCACAGCCTCCAACTGGTGGATAGTTATCTCTTGTGGTACATATGCCATTTGCAAAACTTTCAACAAAGCCTCTCGGTGAGCTTGGGAACACATCAACAGTGACAAAATGGATATCTTGGACTGGGCCTGATTCAACTGTTCAACCACCTTATAGTCACTTTTCTTAATTATTCTCATGAATTCCTCGACTTCCTTTTCAAAAGTGCCTTGACTAGCAGCAGAAGTTGTCACCTCTTCAGTTGTTATCTGCTTACCCTTAGCCTTTGCAGCATCCTTAACTTCGGGATCACCTCTAAGAACTTGAGGAGCAAAGAGACGCCCACTCCGAGTAAATCATCCAACTCCTCCAACATTCACAACAGTCGGGTCAGTTGTCACCGCTTGACTTTCCACTTTCTGACCTTCTACATACACATCCGAGCTATAGTGTCAAGGGATGGCCTTGTCATCAGCATATGGAACTGGTCCTGGAACAGTAATAGTAACATGACTCACTTCTGGAACATAGATAGTCACCGGCTCTCTTCGGATGGGAGCTTCATCAGGATTAAAATAAATTGTTATGGTAGACACACAATCACTTCTATCGTCACCTCTGTCGAACTGTAAAGACCCCTCATTGATCAAGCACTGCAACCCATCTTTCAAATCCCCACAACCATTAACGGAATTCGAACAACTCTCACAGTCAAAATCACAACTTGGAAAAACATGCCCTTTTAACAATCTGTCTTTCACGACTAACAAGGAAGTCTTCACTTCACCCACGTTCAAAATCAAGTTCAACCTCTCGCCATTATCGACAACATTTATTATGGCCCCTCCATGATTTGGAAATGGGGTTTGATGTAACATTTGGAGGCGGTGCAAAGTTAATTGCTTTTGAGTCAATCAAGTCTTGGACCTTATGCTGTAATGCCCTGCACTTCTCTGTTGAGTGCCCGAGAGCTCCTAAATGAAATGCGCATCTTGCACTAGCATCATACCCCAATGGAAGCTCTCCAGGTGGAGGTGGTGATAATGTCCTCAGCTGAACCAAGTTCAACTCTAACAATCTCTGAAGCAGTTCCGTGTACGTCATTGGGATAGCTTCGAGCACCCTGTTAGCTGGACGAGCTTGTCTCTATTGATAGGGCCTTTGCTGATAGCTATTGCGTTGTGCTTGTTGCTGTTGTTGTTGTTGTTATTGCACAGGACATGTGGGGATGGTAACAACTGCCACTTGCTCGTAAGATACTTAATATCTGTGGCCCCGACCTCGACCGTACATAGCATTAGTCTCTCCCTCCCTTCTTCTTGGAGGTCCATTGAAAGCCTTTCGAACACCACTTGAGCTACCTGCACCACTATCCTGAATCTTCCCTATTTTCAGAAGAGTTTCAACCCTCTCTCCAACTATCACGATGTCGTTGAACTTCGTCGCCGAACAAGACGTTAGTCTCTCAATAAACACCCCCTGCAGCGTTCCCATGAACATATATGCCATTTCATTCTCCAACAAGGGGTTGCACTCGAGCATCAAGCTGACGCCACCTCTGGGCATACTCTTTCAACCCTTCTTTAGCATTCTGAGACATTGTCTGCAACTGGGTACAATTCGGAGCCATATCCAAATTATACTAATACTGCTTCACAAATGCCTCAGCTAAATCCTTCCAGCTTCGGATATTGGCCCTGCTAAGCTTCATGTACCACTCCAAGGAAGCTCCTACAAGACTATCCTGGAAGTAATACATCCACAGATTTTCATCATCTGTATGTGCAACGATCCTTCCCACAAACGACTGAAAGTGAGTTTTCGGGAAAGCTGTTCCGTTGTACTTATCAAAAGTAGGGACCTTGAACTTGTAGGGAATTCTCACCCTTGGCACCAAGCCTAGATCAGTGATGTCAAACCCTAGAGAACTCTGAGATTGACTGGCACGAATCTGCTCAGCCATTTCTTTAAATCTTCTATTCATGTCAACCCCTTGGCCTTCCGCCTCATCCAGCAAAGTAAGCTGCTCGTCCTGCCCATCCATCTGCATGTTATTCACTCCATCATTAATAATAGTGACCCCTGGTTGCACCACAGGGATTTCAACATGACAAGCGTCAGCCCCTTTGCGATTACCTCCATCTGCTGTCCCATTGTTCCTGACATGATTGTTCTCCACCATCTCGTGCAACCGCTCTTAAGTTTGACCCATCCCCGCCATGAGGGTCATGAAATTGTCCATCCTTGTCCTCAAGTCAGCCAGATCTGCTTGCATCTGCTCCATTGCTCTCTCTCTATTCACCTTTGTAGGGTATCTGTGCACCGTTGACTGTCTCTGAACCTTCTTGGGAGCTATAGTGCCTGAAAGTGACATAAACGTTAGAACACTGGAGAAATACCTGCAAAACAACAAACACGTTATATGCATGCAATGTAACTATTCATGTTTCCATGTTCAGGCATTAATATGCCCCAGTTCTGGTAGTTTGACAGAAAATACTCCAGATGACTTCGGAAACTAGCTTTTCAAACTCTTTCGAGGAGTATTCAGATCCTGGTGTCTTAAGACCAACAACTTTGCTCATTCAGAAACAGTAACTGGAAAATATCATTGCATAGCATGAACAAACTTCCAACAACCAGAGTCATAGACATAAACAGAATTCCCTAAAGGGTTACAATCCAGTACAAATGACAGAAAGATAAAGCAAGACTCCTACAACAAGCATGTAGGTAGTCTGGTTACAATCAACAATAAACTAAAACCCTAGGCTAAAAGGAAGATCCAGGCTCCTCTTCTGTAGTCTCCACCTATGTCCGGTTCTTCTTGACGCCTGCTCTCAGCTTAAGATCTGCTGTCTCCTTCATTGCTTCCTTCAAGGCTAGTTGGCTTTGTTCCAATTGCTGAGTCTTTTCCCTTCGTATCTTGTGAACTTGTTCGACCTCTTCTTTCTTGAATGCCATTTGTGCTTCAAAGAAATCTTCCTTTTCTTTGTACATCTTCTGCTCTTGTTCCCTTTGGCCCTGTAACCAAGTAATGGATTGACGAGCTTCTCTGAGGGTCTTCACAATCTTCTTATGCTCCGCTTCTCTCTTTGACTCTGTTAAACCCAATATCTGAAAATGAGCTTCTCTCCCAGTAAACTCCTTTTATTTAGCTTCTAAGGTAGCCTGCATCTTCTATAGCTTTTCTTCTACTTCTTGCTTAGCATGGTTGGCACGGTGATACAAACTAGCCATCTCAGAATTCTCTACCCGAACTTTGTGCAACTGAGCTTCCAACTTCTTGTAATCTTCAAGAGAAACAGTGGTTTGCACCGGTACCTCCTTTGGATATAGTGGAGTATCAACTGAAAACGAAAGAAATAAGGTATCAACCCTCCCTTGTATCCAGGTAGCAAAAGAGGGATAAGTCTTAGGGTCTACCCTTCCAAATTCTTTCTTACCCTCCCTAACCTTTGTTTCCCAAGCTTGGGATACTTGAATAACCAACTGCTCATTATCTTCAGTTGGAAGATACAAAGTCCTTATACGGGGGGAACTTCTCCGCAGCATAATAGGGAACACCATTCTTGATAGGAATCTTCAGGATGTCAGAAATCTCTTCCATGGTGGGAGCCAAGATGTAGTCAGCAAACACAAAAATTCTCAACTGAGGGTCATAAAACTACAACAAAGAATGAAGACTATCTCTCTGATCGACAGTAGGGTTGTTCATGTAACCCAAAATCTTCCCATACCGGCTTTTGAAATCGTCTGAAACCTTGTCACTCATCAAGCCCACCAGTTTCAGAATCTCCTCAATTTCTGGTTACGGGAAAGTGTAATGAGCATTCCTTTTTCTGGGTATCTCTTGGACTTCTGCCATTTAAAGAAACAATGAATACCAAAATTGGGTACTGAGATGAAGGATAACCTATAATGGAAACACAAACAGTTAATGCAAGAATGATGCGATGCAAAATGCAATGCAAGCATATGATCAACGACCGGGACTGTCTGGATACGAAACACTGGACCCAAGTGTCGCTCCCACCAAATGACACCCGGTGCCAAGAGGGGTACAGACGCGAACGGTCGGCGAGAGGAGGAATGTGGGAACACACAGAAGTGAACTCACAAGAAAAGAAAAGAGTCGCCAGCTAGGCATTTTTATCCCAGAGGAAAGGTAATGCTGCATAAACCTAGAAAGATATGGATAAGACGGTTGCGAACCAGCGAGACTGAGAAAGGGGGTTGGTTACAACCTGGGAAGGTATTAGCACCCAGATTGTCCGTCGTACTCGACGGGATCCACGCTTAAAATATTTGTGTTTTAAAGAGGTAGTGTCAGTGTAATCTGTGTATCGAGGAGCTGGAAAAGGATGTACAGGTGTCAGTGTAAGAAAAGTGTAGTGTATATAAGTGAAGTGTCAGTGTAAAGACAGAGTGAAATGCTCATAATAATGAGGCTAAAAGAATAAGGCTAGAAAGAGGGGGAATATACAGAGACTTTTGTTCGATAACTGTTAAGTTATGCCTACGTATCCTCTCGTGCAATGAGGAAGTCAGAACACCGTAGTTCGACCCAAAGAGACTGAAAGGTGAATTGACTGATGAACTGCTTGCTTGTCTATGCTCAAGTGTATGACCTGTCTGGATCAGGTGCAAAATGTCTTGCATTAGACGGAAGAAGCAAGTTCTCGTTTGTGAGTGAGTGAGATGAGAAAAGAATCCCGGAGGAGACGATTATTGTTTGTTTTTGTGTTTTCAGTTTTGTTATTGTGTTTGGAGTTTGTCATAAGTTAATGAGCTTAAGCCTACATCAAAGGTTTGTAGACTCATTATATCCTCCCTGATTAGGGATAATGAGAATACTTTAAGTATGAGATAAACATCTCAACTTAATTACCATGATGATATAGGATTAAGATCATTAACCTACTTGTGATTATTTAGATGTTTTTGGGTTTTTGTTTAGTGTTAAGTAATGAGTTTAAGCCATAATCAAGGATTAGTGAACTCATTACACCATCCTAATAGAAGGATAATAGATGAGAGTACTTAAGATGAGGAAGATACCTCAACTTAATCCATGGTTAGGGATTAAATTCATGACAAAACAAGCCTTTATTAAATGGATTTTAATTAAGGGTGAGATTAAGAAGTGGATTTTAAGTTTTTAAGACAACTTGAGGGGGACTTGTCCATTAAACACTAGGGTTAGTCCTTCTTAACCATAGAGGAAGAATTAGAACCCTAATGTAAGGCCCAAGTTACAAGATGAAGTCTTAGTGATTATTAAGATGATTTGATTAAGAGGTTTAAACAAATTAAGGGATTAACACTTAAGATTAAAGTTATACACTCCATCCTAATAGAAGGATGCAGGCATAAGCTTAATCACAAAGCCTTAAAGCCTTTAGGGTTTAGTCCCTGATTATGAGATGAGAAGAGAAGACTCAAAGATGACACAAAGGTAAAAGCTAAATGGGGGACTAATCAACCCTAACTATTATCATGCTTGGTCATTCCTAGGGTTTGTGAGGTTTGCAAGAAAGATCTTCAAAGAACCACCAAGGAGGGAAGCAGATGAAAGGAGCAAAGAGAAGCAAAACAACTTGCTTCACTTAAGAAGTCAAGTTGCTTGAAGAAAGAAGGTAAGATGAACAAGAAAGAGCAAGCTCAATCCAACACACATACAAAAATGCAGCAATGATGCATAAGAGAGATGAAAAGAGATTGTGAGAAGTGAAAGCAAATTCACTTCTCAAACAACTTACCACCTGAAAAGTTAGTAAAGAAATGAAATGCAATGCAAAATGAGATGAAGTGTGATGATGCAAACCAAAACCAGAAGCATGAGTATGATGTTAATGATGCTAAGAGATGATGCAAACATGAGGCAAGGCATTAGAATGGTCATACAAACATATGGATGCAAGAGAAACATGCTTAGAACCATGAATATACATGAAAAGTTATGAAATGCAAATGACATACAACATGGCAAATGAAAGATGCAATGATCAAACATGATTCTAATGTGTCCTAAGATTTGTTATGAATCAAATGAATACATAAAATGTCATGGAAAGTCATGGTATGCAAGCAAATGGAAGATGGATGCAAAGGAAGGCATGAATTAGGGTTATATGCAACATACAAAGCAAAAATCCAAAATCAGAAGCAAATGACATGATAAAAATTTGAAAATGCAATCAAAGGAACCCTAAACCTATACGAACTCACTGCCCAAAGGAGAGGATCCAATTCTTAACCTAGTGTAAGTTATGAATTTCCTAAGTTGGCTAGGGTTTTAAGGTACCTCATCAAGAAAAATGTCAAACAAATTGAAAATGCAAGATCAATTCAAGCCAATTTAATCCTATAAACTACATGATATGCAAGATGCAATGCAAGAAGAATCATTTTCCAACTCTCAATGGTTAGGCAGAAATGAATTTTTGAAGTTTGAATCAAAATAATGCCTTGAAATGAAATTAAATCCATTGAAAATTGCCAAAAGGCATCAAGATCAAAAAAGAAATTTGGTTTGAAAGTTGGACAATGTTTCTAAATGATTTTAAATGTTTCATGAATTTTTTTGTGATTTTTAAATACTTAAAAGTATTTTTAATTAATTAATTCTCATTAATCAATTAAAAATAAAATTTTAAATGATTTAAAAATATTTTTCAATGCAAAAAATAAAAATAAAAATATTTTTGGTTTCTGAAAATTAATAAAAGGTTTGATAAAAATTTTCAGAATTTTTCAAAGTGTTTTGCTATTTTTAAATAAATGTACAAAAGAAATGAATTTAAATGAAAATAAAATTGAATTTAAACTGAAAATGGGAAAGTCAGCAGATCAAAGGGTCAGCATTCAAACTTGAACACGCGCGAATTGACTTGGCGCACATCTGGACGGCCAGCATTCAAACTTCCGTAATTAAGACTAAACCCTAATTAACTAACCCTAATCACTTTTAGATGACCGAAACAGTGTTCCGGTCATCTTCTCCGGCAAGGTGAAATCACTCTCTCTCTCTCCACGCAATGAAAATGAAATCTCTCTGCCCAGAACCAAACCCCATTCAACACTGAATCAAAACCCCCAAACAAAAACCATTTTTCATTCATCAATCATGCAAATCGAAGCAAAACAAATTTAGGGCAGAAAGTTTCAGACAACTCATACATGCTCAATATTTCACCATTTTTATTTTTAAACACATCATGATGATCAGGATAACATATAGAATCAATTTATAACAAGTAAATGAAGTTATGGAAAATTTGTTCTTGATGGATACCTGAACTGAAGTCCTTCGAACATGAGCTTTCTGAGCCTTTCTCCTATGCACACTGACTCCGCTGGTCCCCCTGAGCTCAATGGAATGCTTCACAACTCTTGTTGATGGCTGATTTGGGAGATGGAAAAAGTTCTGTTCAAGGGGGGGGGGGTGATCGTGTTTTGGTTTCAGTGGCTTTCAGGCTGTTTTAATGGTTGGTTTGTGATCAGTGAGTCATGTTGAGATTGTTTGTGAAGTCTGTTTGTGTGTTTGATGCTTGTGGAGAGTGTTTCGAAAGGTTTTGCAAATGAAGCATAACATGGAACTATGGCTTCTAATCTTATTTTGGCTTTTATGTGTGGTGTGTTATGCTGGCTTTGGTCCATGTATCAAGTGGTGATAGGTCAGAGAGTTGTTGTTGGCCTATGGTGATTGGTATGGGCAAGTTGCCAAAATGTCAAACTTTGTGTAAGAGAGGTATGGGCAATGGTACAACTTGCTTTTTGGCTTGCTTTGGCTCAGCTTGAATCAAGGAAAGCTATGGAAAAGGTCTAGAGGCAATGCAGCAAGTGGTTTGTGGTTTGTGATAGGTTTTGCACTTTTCATAAAGTTTGCCCCCTTTGGAAATTCTTGAGATTCAAGGCACCAAAATGCAATATTCTTTGGCCCATTCTGATCTTTAGAGGTCATGTGATCATGTTGTGAAGAGTTTGTACACTTTAGAAGCCCTTAGAACACTTGATCATACCATTTTGCAAAATGCCTCTTTGGTAGAAAACTTCAAATTATGTGATTTTGACCAACTTTGACAAACCATAACTTTTGATCCAAAATGAATTAGGTCAAGTTCTTGTACTTTTTGAAAAGGGAATGATCCATTCTACAACTTTCATGACCAAAGTTTTCCCATTTGAAGCATTTTTGAATCAAAAAGCAAGGGTTGAAAAAGTTTCCCAAAATGGCAATTTTCATTATAAGTCAACTTTCCCAAAAAGTCAACTTTGCAAATGGCTTGAAATTCTTCAATTTTGTGAACTTCTAACATCTTCTATGATCAAATAAAGATCATACACAATCAAAATGATGAAGAACACCCTTTGGTTGGGTCATTGGGGGCCTCAGATGCCTTGATTTTGCACTGACTTGCTCAAAAAGTCAACTCTTGATCAGATGACTTCCCCATTGAATTTCTTCATGAAAATTGATATGCATGGTTCCTATACCATATAGAGACCAATAGAAACAAGAATGACCAAAAAATTTGGAGTTATGGCCTCTGAAACCAAAACCCTAATTCTAGGTCATCTGTGCAGTTAAACTTGGCTCTGCTTCCATGCCATTCTCAGTTCTTGTGATTTTTTGACATTCTTGACTTTGAGAGGACATAATATGATGCTTTAACATACATGGACCCATTTGGAGTGATTGATGACCTTTTGGGGTGGCTCAAGTGGCTCCTGGATTGCTCAGATCACAAACCCTAGATGCAGATGACTTTGAAACAATGCAGTGAAGCAAATATGCAATATGAGATGCTATGATTGAACTTATGCATATGAAAAGATCACAAGCCATGGTGTGAATGGGTGAGGGAAAATTTGGGGTGTTTACAGCTGCCCCTATTCAAGCATGAGTTAGCTGTGCAGAATGTAAGCAACGGCTTAACAGGCAAACAAGATAACTTGTGGTTGAATACCAAAGACAGTCCAAAATTTGCACTCACAGAATGAAGAAGAAAAGGGATATAGATTTGTAAAAGAAAATAAAGTATATTGTAAAGTGTGGGCGACGGAGGACGACCGTCGAGCAGAGGACGACTGCTGGGGAAAGAGCAATGACGGGGACGGCCGACATGCTGGGGAAAATGCGGGAAATAAAGCAATGGCGGGGACGACCGACAAGCTGGGGATAAAAGGGATTATGATGGGGACGGCCATCAGGTAAAGCTATAAGACCCTCTGGGGATTAGTAAAAATGATGGGGACGGCCATCAGGTTCATAAAGTAATGTAAACAACGATGGGGACGACCATCGGGCTAAACCGATGAAGGATGATCATCAGAAAAAAGAAAAGGGACCACGACGGGGACGGCCATCGGGTTAAAGAATAAATGAAATAATGATGAGGGACGGTCATCTAGGGTGAAGGACGATCACCTAGCAGGGGACGGCTGCTCTGTTGGGGATAAGATGAGGGACGATCATCTAAGGTGAAGGACGATCACCTGGCAGGGTACGGCTGCCGAAAATATCACGACATAGGACGAATGCCGGATAAAAGGTCGACGATGGGGACGGCCATCGGACGAGCATGATGAAGGACGATCATCAAGAGGTGAAGGACGATCACCTAGCAGGGGACGGCTGCTCTCAAGGTTTATCATGACATAGGACGAATGTCAGATAAAAGGTCGACGATGGGGACGGCCATCAGACGAGCATGATGAAGGACGATCATCAAGAGGCGAAGGACGATCACCTAGCAGGGGACGGATGCTCTAAATATCACGACATAGGACGAAATGTCGGATAGAAAAGGGGTTCTAATGAATAGAGACTCCGCTGGGGAAGGGATGAGGGACGGTCATCCAAAGGTGAAGGACGATCACCTGGCAGGGTACGGCTGCCGAAAGGTATCATGACATAGGACGAATGTCAAAAAAGAAGTTTTGCTTTGCTGGCGACCTACTGGGGAATAGTAAACACGGACGAGTGTTTACATCCAAGAAATAAAAGGTATAAGTATTTTGACGTTGTGTATAGATTAAAGATGCGGACGAGCATCCCTAAGACCGTGATACGGACGAGTATCAGTAGAAACAAACGCTGACACGTGTTCAGAGATGATGATACGGACGAGTATCAGCTGGTTAACAAGGAACACGAGCGAGTGTTGATTCTGAGGGGACTCTTCTGGGGAATAGTAGACACAGACGAGTGTCTAATTCAAGAAGACATAAGTGTTTGACACGTGTATGGATTAAAGATGCGGACGAGCATCCCTAAGACTATGATACAGACGAGTATCATGTAGGAATAAACGCTTGACGCATGCTCTGAGATGATGATACGGACGAGTATCAGCTGGTCAACAAAGAACACGGACGAGTGTCGGATCTGAGGGGATTTGAGTGGTATATACAAGATACAGACGGGTATTTGTATGAGTGACATAAGTACGAGTGGTGTACAGAGGAGTGTTTGACTTGCTGGGGAGAGTGACACGGACGAGTGTCAAGAAGAGAAAAGTATAATATGAACAAGTGTATGCTTTACCAAGTGTATAGGTAACTTTGTTGGGGAAGGTGACATGGACGGGTGTGAGGGAATCTGTATAAGAATGTATTTGTGAGTGCAAAGGGGACGCTTTGGCTTTTGCTGGGGATGTGACACGGACGGGTGTCAAGAAGTATACGTGCCTGTTTGTAAAGAAGGCCCGGGCGACTTTACTGGGGATATGATGACACGGACGGGTGCAAAAAGAGGTGTGTATTTAAAATTATGAGTGTAAGGCCAGTGCTTTGGCTCTCTGGTGGGGGAATTTGGAGAGTTTTCTGTATATCTCTGATGAATTGCCAGTATTCACAAGTGTTTGATTCAGAACATGGCTTATGATTTATGCAATATGTTTGATTTTTGTCGTAATGCTCCGTATTAGACGGAATGCTACGCTCTGTGGGAAATATGATGTGAATGCCATGATTATGCAAAGATACCGATCCGGGATCTGGATCCCGTTGCTACGAAGATCTCTGGTCGATCTGCTTTGAAGTGAATATCCCAGCTGGGGATGAGATCATTGACATATGGAACTCTGCTTGGGGATATAGGTCACTGATAGACCCATCCTTGGTGATGAGGGACCCAGCTGGGATTTGTAGAAGCTTTCTTCAATCTGTTATGAGATCTTCAGACGTTGCTCTTCTGGATAGAGGCTGAAGCTCTGTGGGGAGATGGTTCCCTGGCTTTTGTACTTGGCTGAGGAGGAAGCAAATGGAAACTCGGCTGGGGAGAAACAATGAATGGCAACTCAGCTGGGGAGAAAGCACCTACGGTGCTAAGACTGAGTGGATAATGATTAGCCAGCTTGCTGGGATGAAGCTTTCATGCCCCATGTTGTGCTTTGAATACCTGCAATCCTGAAAAGACAGAGAAATGCACAAGTAGTCCCGAGGCATCCCTTACCGGATTCCATCATAGGAGTTTAAACACCCCCTGGAGTAAGTATATTTCCTGCAAGCACGTGTTTTAAGAGAAGCATCTGTATTTATGCAATCAGTATCTTAAGGACATCAGATATTTTGAAAATGAAAATAAAATGTACGAGACAAAACATGACTGAAAATCTGATTTTATTGATTCATATGCCCTGAATTGGCAAGATACAGTTAGAGAAACAGATCCCCTAAAATGAGGGGATTGTTATAAATTGAGAAACAAAAGATGTTGGCAATGTTGATGACGCTTCAAGGAGCTCCCCTTTGCTATGACTCGTATGACATTTGACGTTCCTCTTGTCTCGCTTTCTGAGGAAGGCTGATTCTGACAGAAGCTTGATCCTTTCGAAGTTTACCAAGTTGTAAGTGATGCAGACGAATTCAGAATGCAATTGTTCACTTATTCCCTTATTTTGCGTGGATCGCCCTTTCAGGTTTTCGATCCACCAGGATACCCATTTTTGCCTGAGTTGTCCGATGCGGCTTTTCAACTCAGCGGGTGTACATTTTTTATTTATTTCCCTTATTTTTGCCCGAGTCTTTTTGTTCTGTTTTTGACTCGCCGGGATGCCCTATTTTTTCCTGGACTTACATTCTGTTTTTATGTCCAGCGGGTCAGTTTTATGCGAAGTATTTTTTAACTGCATCTGAATTCACAGGGGACGGGAAGTCTTCATCATCCATGGTACTGAGCATCAGTGCTCCACCTGAGAAAACTTTCTTTACTACGAATGGCCCTTCATAGTTCGGGGTCCATTTGCCCCTGTGGTCGGTATGAGGAGGGAGGAGTCTTTTCAGCACAAGATCTCCTACTTGGTATTCTCGGAGCCTGACTTTCTGATCGAAGGCTTTCTTCATCCTTTTCTGATACAGCTGCCCATGACAGATTGCAGCTAATCTTTTCTCTTCAATCAGACTCAGTTGTTTGTATCGGGATCGGACCCATTCTGCTTCGGTCAGCTTAACATCCATTAACACCCGCAGGGAGGGTAATTCAACCTCAACAGGTAGGACTGCCTGCATACCATACACAAGTTGATACTATGTTGCCCCAGTGGATGTCCTGATTGACGTACAGTACCCATGCAAGGCAAATGGTAGCATTTCATGCCAGTCTTTGTATGTGACTACCATCTTCTGCACAATCTTCTTGATATTCTTGTTAGCTGCCTCTACAGCGCCGTTCATCTTTGGCCTGTAAGGAGAAGAATTGTGGTGTTGGATCTTGAAGTCCCGGCATAGTTCTGCCATCATTTTGTTGTTTAAGTTAGAACCATTATCAGTAATGATTCGCTCAGGCACTCCATATCGACAGATGATGTCTCTCTTCAGAAATCGGGCTACCACTTGCCTTGTAACATTTGCATAGGAAGCTGCTTCGACCCACTTGGTGAAATAGTCAATAGCAACCAGGATGAATCTGTGGCCGTTTGAAGCAGTCGGTTCAATCTTGCCAATCATATCAATGCCCCACATGGCGAAGGGCCAAGGTGAAGACATCACATTCAAAGGATTGGGAGGCACATGCACCTTATCCGCATAAATCTGGCATTTATGGCATTTTCTGGCGTAGGCACAACAGTCGGCGTCCATTGTGATCTAGTAATATCCTGATCTTAGCAACTTTTTAGCCATGGCATGCCCTCCTGCATGGGTACCAAAGGATCCCTCGTGCACTTCGTGCATCAACAAGTCTGCTTTTGTTCTATCAACGCACCTGAGAAGTACCATATCAAAGTTTCTCTTGTACAGGGAACCGTCAGTGTTCAGGAAGAAACTACCAGCAAGCCTTCTTAATGTCTTCTTGTCATTGGACGATGCCCCAGGTGGGTATGTCTGATCCTCCAAGAAGCACTTAATGTCATGGAACCAAGGCTTATCATCTTTGACAACGTCTGCTGCAAATACATATGTTGGTCTGTCAAGTCTGGACACTGAAATCCGAGGCACAAAGTTGGTAGCTTGAACTTTGATCATGGATGAAATGGTGGCAAGAGCATCTGCGAATTGATTCTCGTCCCGAGGGATATACTCAAGCTTGAATGTTGTAAAGAAAGTCAATAACCTTCTAGTATAATCCCTGTAAGGTATCAGATGATCCTGGTGCGTGTACCATTTTCCGTTGGTTTGATTGATTACAAAAGCTGAATCTCCGAACACAGTCAAAGTCTTGATCCTGAGGTCGATGGCTTCCTCAAGACCCGTAATACAAGCTTCATATTCAGCTTCGTTGTTAGTGCAGTTAAAGGTGAGTTTTGCCGAGAATGGCATGTGAACTCCTTTGGGTGTAATGAGTACTGCACCAACACCACGACCGTTCATATTAACAGCCCCGTCAAACATCATAGTCCATTCTTCTTCCGGGTCAGGCCCTTCAGTGTGAACAGGCTCTTCATGATCTTTTGCTTTTATGAACATGATGTCTTCATCAGGGAAGTCAAATCTCATAGGCTGGTAATCATCAATGGGTTGCTCAGCAAGATAATCAGACAATACACTGCCCTTGATGGCTTTCTGAGATGTGTATTGGATGTCATATTCTGTGAGGATCATTTGCCATCTTGCAACCCGTCCGGTAAGTGCTGGCTTCTCAAAAATGTACTTAACTGGATCCATCTTTGAGATCAACAAGGTAGTGTGGGTCAACATATACTGTCTCAGTCGGCGAGCAACCCACGCTAAAGCACAGCAAGTTTTCTTGAGCAGTGAATAACGTTGTTCACAGTCGGTAAACTTTTTGCTTAGGTAGTATATTGCATACTCTTTTCGACCAGACTCGTCATGCTGGCCCAGCACACACCCCATTGACTCTTCTAATACTGTCAAGTACATTATCAGAGGTCTTCCTTCAACTGGAGGCATAAGGATTGGAGGCTCTTGCAAGTATTCCTTGATCTTGTCGAAATCCCTCTGGCAGTCTCCGTTCCACCTGACCGTTTGTTCTTTTCTTAACAGCTTGAACAAAGGTTCACAGGTTGCTGTAAGGTGAGATATGAACCGTGAAATGTAGTTCAATCTACCTAAGAACCCCCGAACTTCTTTTTCCGACTTTGGTGCAGGCATTTCTTGAATGGCTTTGACTTTATCAGGGTCAACTTCAATCCCTTTCTCACTTACAATAAAGCCCAGCAGCTTACCAGATCGCACCCCGAATGTGCACTTGTTGGGGTTCAGCTTCAGTTGGTACTTCCTCAGACGCTTGAATAATTTCAACAGATTTACCAGGTGGTCTTCTTCTGTAAGGGACTTGGCAATCATGTCATCCACATAACATTCTATTTCTTTATGGATCATGTCATGGAATAATGTTACCATAGCCCGTTGATATGTAGCACCAGCATTCTTCAGTCCGAATGGCATCACCTTGTAATAGAACGTGCCCCAGGGTGTGATGAAAGTTGTCTTCTCCATGTCTTCAGGTGACATTTTGATCTGATTGTATCCTGAAAATCCATCCATGAAGGAGAATACCGAGAACTGAGTCGTATTATCAACCAATACATCAATGTGAGGTAAAGGGAAGTCATCTTTTGGGCTGGCTCTGTTCAGATCCCGGTAATCCACACACATCCTCACCTTGCCATCCTTCTTAGGTACAGGTACAATATTAGCAACCCACGGCGGATAGCTAGTCACAGCAAGGAACCCGGCGTCCCACTGCTTTTGTACCTCTTCTTTGATCTTCATTGCCATGTTCGGGCGAGTACGGCGTAGCTTCTGTTTAACTGGTGGGCAGTCTTCTCTTAAAGGCAGCTTGTGCATAACAATATCGGTGTCCAACCCTGGCATATCCTGATAAGACCAAGCAAACACATCCACATATTCACGAAGCAGGTCAATCAGTTGTTCCTTTACTGAGTCTTGTAAGCAGGCCCCGATTTTAACCTCTTTCACATCTTTATCCATACCAAGATTAATCGTTTCAACCTCCTCCTGATGAGGAGTGATAACCTTCTCCTCTTGCCTTAACAACCTGGCTAGCTCTTCAGGAAGCTCATAATCTTCTTCAACCCCTTCATCAGCTTGATTAATTGGATTGTCAAAGTCATACGAAGCCATAGTTGTGCTGTTGTCGGTGCAGTCTGAAAGGCACTCTCTGCAAGGGTTTAGATTGTTCATTTTAGTGATTGATTTTAATCTTGTTTAGAAAAGTGAAATGAAGTTGTCATTTTGAAAACATTGCCATTTTATTTTTGTACAAAAAGAAAAAATGAAAAACAGTGAGCGGAAAAGAAAAAGACTCATTTGTAAAAGATGTCCGATATTTATTGATTGATCTGTTTGCACAAAATTACAGATGGCCTGATTACAAAATGAGTCTTGTCATCTTGGGCAAGATGCAAGACTTGATGCATGCTTAAAATATACAGGAAATAATAATTACTCTGCAGGAGTAGCCCTTATAATTTCCTGGGAAGACCAGTTTGAGATACGGCTCCCCGGGATCCTTGGACGTATCCAGCTCTCCAGGTTGCGCTCATCTTCCGACTCATCTTCCAAGTTGTTCACTGCATCTGGGGTGAGCATCCCCCCACTGACAAAACTGGGCTTCTTAGCAGCCTCTGATTGATCTAGTTGAGTTGGTTTGTAACCCAACCCAAATCTGTCCTCCTTCTTTTCTACGGGCAGCAGCTTGCCCCAGCCTTGGGCAGTCCCCTCTTCAACAACCTTCCTGGCTTGCTGATAAGACGTCATGGAGGTTCCCAGTACAACAGATGCTTCATTTATGTTCAGGGCCTCAAACCCCTGGCTCATAGTTTCATGGATCTCTCCATCCATCTCAATGTATTTGTATGTAGCCAGATGGATAACAAAGATATCTTCTTCACCACAGATAGTGATGATCTGACCCTCCCACTCGAATTTCAGCTTCTGGTGAAGGGTAGACGTAACTGCGCCAGCGGCATGGATCCAAGGTCTACCCAACAAACAGCTGTAGGCCGGCTGAATGTCCATCACATAGAAGGTAATTTTGAAGGTTTGCGGGCCAATCATCACAGGCAGATCAATCTCCCCTAGCACTGATCTTTTAGAGCCATCGAATGCTCTCACCACTAAATTACTCGGGCGCAGTGCCAAGTCATCATATTCTAGCTTCACCAAGGCTTTCTTTGGTAGAACATTGAGTGAAGACCCAGTGTCCACCAGTACATGAGATAGGACAACACCCTTGCATTCTAGAGTGATGTGTAAAGCCTTGTTGTGGTTACGCCCCTCAGTTGTTAAGTCAGTGTTGGTAAAACCCAGTCCATGACTGGTGTTGACATTTGCCACCACGGTTTCCAGCTGATTAACAGTGATCTCCTCTGGCACGTATGCTGCGTGCAAGACTTTCAGTAATGCATTCCTGTGAGCTTCAGAACACATTAGCAGGGATAATATGGAGATCTTTGAGGGAGTTTGGTGAAGCTGATCCACCACCTTGTAGTCACTTCTTTTTATGATTCTCATAAACTCGTCTACATCTTGTTCAAAAGATGTCTTCTGAGTTTCTTTGGCAGTCGGCTCTTCAGGTACCACACTCTTTCCTTTTGCTTTGGCAGCAGCCTCTGCTTCAACATTAGGTCTTTGCGTTTGTGAGGCAAAAAGGCGTCCGCTTCTAGTGAAGCCTCCGCCTCCCCCAACATTATCAATCTGTGGAGAAGAGGTTGAAGAATCCAAAGTGATTTTCTCCCCGTTGCAGTAGAGGTCAGAGCCATAATGCCAAGGGATGGCATTACTGCTTTCATATGGAACGGGTCCAGGTACCGTGATGGTAACTGGACTGACTGCCGCAGAGGAGGGTGCTGAAATGGTGTGCGGATCGTAGTAAATGGTGACTGGTGACCTGGCAGGAGGTACCACTGTTTGTTGTTGAAAGTTGTTGTTTGGAGGAACATATGCTGGATCATAATAAATGGTGACTGCTGAGATATCTGTTGGCGTTGTAGAAGATTCTGTGGAATGAATTGGTGCTGATGTTGTAGAAGAGATGGTTGTTGATATCTGATTTGTTGAAGTGATGGACGGAGCCACTGTTGATGATATTGATGAATTTGTTGGAATGATTGTTGTTGCAGTTGTAGAAGAGTCAGGAATTGTTGTCAAAGGGATTGCTGGATTTGTAGGAGCTGAGGTTGTGATCTGAAGTATACCGCTTCTGATAAGACTATCTATGCCGCTTCTCAAATTATCGCACCCGTTGACCGAAATGTTGCAATAACCACAACCAAGCTCACACCCGGGGAACATCTGGCACTCTAGAAGCTGAGCTTTAATTTCGACCAGAGGTGTCTGAATCTTTCCAACACTGGTGATTAAGAAAGATGGCTTATCTTCCTCTATAGCATTAATTCTTGGTTCTCCATGATTGGGCATGGGATTCTTGTTGACATTTGGCGGGGGTGCAAAGTTGAGGGCTTTAGAATCCACCAGATCTTGTACCTTCATTGTAAAGCCCTGCATTTCTCTGTACTGTGGCCAGGTGCATTTGAATGAAAAGCACACCGGGCGTTGACATCATAATTTCTTGGAAGACTGGCAGGATCTGGAGGTGCCAATGTCCTTAGCTCAACCAGGTTGAGTTTCAGGAGTTGTGGCAATAAAGCGGCATAAGGCATAGGGATAGGGTCAATCACCCTATTTGCCTGTGATGGTCTTTGCTGAAAGGGTCTTTGTTGTTGATTGCTGTTGTTGTTGTTGTTGTAGTTTCTTTGTGGTGGATACTGAACTTGCTGCTGATAGTGGGATGGTTGTGGTGGTTGATATGCTGGTTGTTGAGGAATTGGAGATGGAATTGTGACAGCTGCTATTGATCTGTGGACATACCGAGGCCTTCCCCTGCTGGTATGAATGGCATTTGTCTCATTGGTTCTTCTAGGTCCCACAAAAGGCTTCCTGGGATTACTCGACGAACTTGCACCATTATCAGTAATTTTGCCCATCTTCAGAAGGCTTTCAATTCTTTCTCTAGCTATGACTACGTCAGCGAAGCTGGTGGAAGAAAAGGCAGCTAGCCTGTCAATATATGTTCCCTGTAGGGTGTTCATGAACATGTCGGCCATTTCTCTTTCCGACATGCGTGGCTGGACAGCAGCAGCAAGCTGTCTCCACCTCTGGGCGTATTCCCTGAAGCTTTCTCTGGAGGACTGAGACATTCCCATCAGGAGGGTTCTGTTAGGAGCCATGTCCAAGTTGTATTGGTACTGTCTGATGAAAGCCTCAGCTAGGTCCTTCCAGCACCGGATTGTATCTCTGGTCAAGTGAGAGTACCACTCCCTTGAGGCCCCAGTCAAACTATCTTCAAAATAAAACATCCACAGCTTCTCATCCATGGTGTATGCTTTAAGTCTTCCCAGAAAAGACTGTAGGTGGGTTCGTGGACAGGAAGTTCCGTTGTACTTCTCGAAGCACGGGGGTTTAAACTTATAAGGGATTCTTACCCCGTCCACTAAGCCCATATCCATGACATCAAAACCCAGGGAATTTTGAGACTCCAGAGATCTCAATTTCTCAGTAATTTCATCAAGCCTCCTATCATAGGCTTCATCCCCAGCTCCCATTACAGTGAATTGATCCTCTTGGGGGTCTTCCTGTAAGACTCTGCCTGCAGTAGCATTTCCTTGCACATTAGTAGGGATGTTGATCTCTGGATGAAGATGAGGCCCATATACTGGTGGGTTAACATGAGGCTGAACCCTCTCATTGTTACTTGTTCCTCCAGTCCCCAGATGGGGTTCTTCCGGGGTCTGTCTTTCTACCAATGCCCTCAATCTTTCTTGGCTTTGAGCCAAGCCATTCATTACTTCCATGAACTGGGTCATTTGGTTTCTCATCTCCAGCCTTTCGTTAACCATCTGGGTTCTGACCTCTGTCAGTTCTTGCTGTACTTGGTCCATCTGGATACCAGAAAGGTTGTTGCGAGTAGGATATCTGTGTGGACGGTTGAGAGGGAACACCCGACGGCGAGCAATAATTCCTGAACCACAACAGAGTTAGTAACAAACAAAACAAAATCCTACAAAACAAAACAAAAGTTAGTATGCAATGCAGTATGCTTATTTGTATCCAAGGTATCCGGCTTGGCACTTGGTTTTGACCTTTCCCGACCCTGAGGAAGATGTTTTGATGTTGCTTGAGAGAAAGAGAACTCAATAAAACAAACTAGCAAATATATTACAAATGGTGGATCATACATAGTTTGTTTTTACAACACATGCCCCTGTGGGGTCAAAATACAACATAAACAGAAAAGTACATGAAATGGAAACAACAACAAGCAAATAAGTCAAACATCTAAGCCAAATTCATCCTCCTTAACTTCCTTCAAAAGTGCTTCAGTTACAGGACCAGCCGGATGCTCTGTAATGTTTCTGATGAGGAGGTTCCTTGTGGCAATAGCAGCAGTCAGCTTCTTATGCCTGTCCTGGTCCTTTGACCTCTTCACACCAGCCCTAAGCTTCAATTCTGAGATTTCCCTCTGGGCTGCTAGCAGAGCCTCCTGTTGCTTCTTTTCATTTGCCTCCAACTGCTCGATTCTGTCTTGAGTTCTCTTATCTTCTTGAGTGCGAGCTTCAGTAATTCTGACCCACCTAGCTTGACTTTCTTTCAGATAAAGATCGGTTCTAGCCTTCTGAAACTGGGCCTCTTTACAGGCATTCTTCAAAATTTGCTCTCCTGCTCTTGATTTCTTGATGTAGTCCTCTGATTTCTCAATCCTGGCTAGATGCTCCACCTTTAGCTTTTCTAACCTCTCAATGTCTAGACGACCATCACTCCTCTCCCAGAGGGTCTTCTGCAGAGCTTGAGTCAGATTCTCATTCCTCTCTTTCAGTTTCTCAAATTCCTCTAGGCTGACAGTTGCTGGAGGGGGTGCTGTGGATGGTCCAGGTGCATCCTCAACGGTGAAAGGCATCCCAGAAATCTGAGCCCTAGCATGAGACCATTCATAATACTGTGCTGAAGCCACATTGTTGCATTTCCCAAGAATGGCCATCCCTTTGGTCTGGATGTTGTCCCAAGCCCAGGATGCTTGTCTGACAACAGCTAGATTAGGTTTTATCTCACAATACAGAGTTTCAGCCAAGTCTTGCACTTTAGGAGGGTGAACCAGAGCATAGCCCAATTGTCTCTTAAACAGCAAAGGATTGTAGTTGATGCAACCCTTCACTCCTATCAGAGGTACATTGGGAAACTGTCCACAGCTAGTAAGTATATCCCTTCCTTTGGTGCTCTGGGTACACCACCTGATGTCATCTGAAGTCAAAGCAGTGAATCTTCTAGCTCAATTCTTCTGTTGGTGAGGGTTCAAGAAAGCATCAGTCTTGGGTAAGTGTTTGAGCAGCCAGGTATGAAATAGAGGAGCACATCATCTCACCAATCTCCCTCTCTACTTCTCATTCCTTTGGTGAACAGAATAATAGAAGTCTCCCAGCAAGGTGGGCACTGGGTTCCTCAAAAGGAAGAGGTGAATAGCATTCTTGCTAATAAACTTGGGCTCATCTGCAAAAAGTACAACCCCATATATACTGAGGGCTAACAATGCACAAACTGCCTTCCATTCTCCCAAGGAGGCCTTCAGAATGGCCTGGGAAGTCAAGAAATCCAAGTGTAGACCAGGGATGCTAGCCTTTGTAGTCATGTTTTGCTCAATCAGAAAAGGTTCCAAATACAGTGCCTTTTCCACCTCTTCATTGCTAGGAGAAGCCATTTCTGGGTTGAAGGGGATACCACCCCTGACAGGTACTCCAATTAGTGATGAAAACTCCTCCAACAGAGGTCCCAACTGAAAATCCTGAAAAGTGAAGCATCTCAAAGGAGGATCATAGAACTGTAAGCAAGTGTGAATCAAACTCCTCTGAGAAGGGTCCAAGTCCATAACCATATCAAGGATGCCCCTATAATGTTCTCTGAATAATGAGATATGGTCTGGAGTGATGAGTGCCTGGACCTGCCTGATGCCAGCCAGCACAGGCTCAAAGAAGTGGTATGAAATGTTGCTCTTTTTGGGTGCCATGACTGCTGTTGAAGGGCTGAAAATAACTGCTGATGAAGATCAAGACTGGTACTGGATATGGGCCAATGATAGGCTGATGCTGGTGATGATGAAGGTGGCTGAAGCAAACAACTGGAGAGAATAGCTGAAGTAGATAACTGATGAAACAGAGGTCTATGCAGATGAAGGGGTCAAAACCAAGCCAAATACAATGTGGATACCCTGAAAAACAAATAAACAAATGTTAAATGATGCAATGATGATGTATGCAAATGATATGCAAGGGTTTGTGATCAAGCTGGATCTGAGTTATCTGTCTTGATATAGGCCTATGTATGCTCAAGAAGTCCAGATGGAGGTTCAGAAATCCAGTAACCAAGGTGGGGGACTCAAATAAAGAGTCACATGTCTAGGGTTAAATCACAAGAACTGTCCAAAATGAGGTACTCTTAAATACAACAAGTAACAGGGTATGATGTGGCCAATGGTACCTGCAAACCTGTAAACAGCCCAACCCCCTCACTGGTGGTGTTCTAGAACAAGGATCCTCAGACTTGGATAAGTTATGAGAAGTGCAAACACTTCTAACCCGGAGGTACCGTGTTTACAATAACCATAAAAGATCCTCCTCTAATTCACCTCAGTTTCTGAAGTTCATAGTAAAGGTCATCCAGACTTAGCAGGCTTCCCAGATAGCCCTAGCACTACAGGAAATCTGTAGCACAGAGTTCTCAAGAAGAAACCCACATCTGAACCGTGTTTCATATTCCCGCACCAGACCGAAATGGAATGGGAAAGAACATGAACCACTCTAGCCTAGGTGTCACTCAGGTCCCAGGTATAGGACCTTATACTCTCAATGAAACCCCACCCACCAAGACAGAAGAAAAGATCCAGCAATGATAATGACAGTATGAAAATATGAAAAAACCGTAAAGAAAGCAATAAATAATGCTGTACATAAAGCAATAAATAAAGCAACTATATAACACAATTAGCACATAACACCCCAGTAAACACAAATCAAACAAGCGCTAGGAGGAACCCACAAAAAGAACCAGAAGCCCTGGTTACAGTATAAGGGTCCCCAGCAGAGTCGCCAAGCTGTCGCTCCCACCAAATGACACCCGGTGCCAAGAGGGGTACAGACGCGAACGGTCGGCGAGAGGAGGAATGTGGGAACACACAGGAGTGAACTCACAAGAAAAGAAAAGAGTCGCCAGCTAGGCATTTTTATCCCGGAGGAAAGGTAATGCTGCATAAACCTAGAAAGATATGGATAAGACGGTTGTGAACCAGAGAGACTGAGAAAGGGGGTTGGTTACAACCTGGGAAGGTATTAGCACCCAGATTGTCCGTCGTACTCGACGAGATCCACGCTTAAAAGATTTGTGTTTTAAAGGGGTAGTGTCAGTGTAATTTGTGTATCGAGGAGCTGGAAAAGGATGTACAGGTGTCAGTGTAAGAAAAGTGTAGTGTATATAAGTGAAGTGTCAGTGTAAAGACAGAGTGAAATGCTCATAATAATGAGGCTAAAAGAATAAGGCTAGAAATAGGGGGAATATACAGAGACTTTTGTTCGATAACTGTTAAGTTATGCCTACGTATCCTCTCGTGCAATGAGGAAGTCAGAACACCGTAGTTCGACCCAAAGAGACTGAAAGGTGAATTGACTGATGAACTTCTTGCTTGTCTATGCTCAAGTGTATGACCTGTCTGGCTCAGGTGCAAACTGTCTTGCATTAGACGGAAGAAGCAAGTTCTCGTTTGTGAGTGAGTGAGATGAGAAAAGAATCCCGGAGGAGACAATTATTGTTTGTTTTTGTGTTTTCAGTTTTGTTATTGTGTTTGGAGTTTGTCATAAGTTAATGAGCTTAAGCCTACATCAAAGGTTTGTAGACTCATTATATCCTCCCTGATTAGGGATAATGAGAATACTTTAAGTATGAGATAAACATCTCAACTTAATTACCATGATGATATAGGATTAAGATCATTAACCTACTTGTGATTATTTAGATGTTTTTGGGTTTTTGTTTAGTGTTAAGTAATGAGTTTAAGCCATAATCAAGGATTAGTGAACTCATTACACCATCCTAATAGAAGGATAATAGATGAGAGCACTTAAGATGAGGAAGATACCTCAACTTAATCCATGGTTAGGGATTAAATTCATGACAAAACAAGCCTTTATTAAATGGATTTTAATTAAGGGTGAGATTAAGAAGTGGATTTTAAGTTTTTAAGACAACTTGAGGGGGACTTGTCCATTAAACACTAGGGTTAGTCCTTCTTAACCATAGAGGAAGAATTAGAACCCTAATGTAAGGCCCAAGTTACAAGATGAAGTCTTAGTGATTATTAAGATGATTTGATTAAGAGGTTTAAACAAATTAAGGGATTAACACTTAAGATTAAAGTTATACACTCCATCCTAATAGAAGGATGCAGGCATAAGCTTAATCACAAAGCCTTAAAGCCTTTAGGGTTTAGTCCCTGATTATGAGATGAGAAGAGAAGACTCAAAGATGACACAAAGGTAAAAGCTAAATGGGGGACTAATCAACCCTAACTATTATCATGCTTGGTCATTCCTAGGGTTTGTGAGGTTTGCAAGAAAGATCTTCAAAGAACCACCAAGGAGGGAAGCAGATGAAAGGAGCAAAGAGAAGCAAAACAACTTGCTTCACTTAAGAAGTCAAGTTGCTTGAAGAAAGAAGGTAAGATGAACAAGAAAGAGCAAGCTCAATCCAACACACATACAAAAATGCAGCAATGATGCATAAGAGAGATGAAAAGAGATTGTGAGAAGTGAAAGCAAATTCACTTCTCAAACAACTTACCACCTGAAAAGTTAGTAAAGAAATGAAATGCAATGCAAAATGAGATGAAGTGTGATGATGCAAACCAAAACCAGAAGCATGAGTATGATGTTAATGATGCTAAGAGATGATGCAAACATGAGGCAAGGCATTAGAATGGTCATACAAACATATGGATGCAAGAGAAACATGCTTAGATCCATGAATATACATGAAAAGTTATGAAATGCAAATGACATACAACATGGAAAATGAAAGATGCAATGATCAAACATGATTCTAATGTGTCCTAAGATGTGTTATGAATCAAATGAATACATAAAATGTCATGGAAAGTCATGGTATGCAAGCAAATGGAAGATGGATGCAAAGGAAGGCATGAATTAGGGTTATATGCAACATACAAAGCAAAAATCCAAAACCAGAAGCAAATGACATGATAAAAATTTGAAAATGCAATCAAAGGAACCCTAAACCTATACAAACTCACTGCCCAAAGGAGAGGATCCAATTCTTAACCTAGTGTAAGTTATGAATTTCCTAAGTTGGCTAGGGTTTTAAGGTACCTCATCAAGAAAAATGTCAAACAAATTGAAAATGCAAGATCAATTCAAGCCAATTTAATCCTATAAACTACATGATATGCAAGATGCAATGCAAGAAGAATTATTGTCCAACTCTCAATGGTTAGGCAGAAATGAATTTTTGAAGTTTGAATCAAAATAATGCCTTGAAATGAAATTAAATCCATTGAAAATTGCCAAAAGGCATCAAGATCAAAAAATAAATTTGGTTTGAAAGTTGGACAATGTTTCTAAATGATTTTAAATGTTTCATGAATTTTTTTGTGATTTTTAAATACTTAAAAGTATTTTTAATTAATTAATTCTCATTAATCAATTAAAAATAAACTTTTAAATGATTTAAAAATATTTTTCAATGCAAAAAATAAAAATAAAAATATTTTTGGTTTCTGAAAATTAATAAAAGGTTTGATAAAAATTTTCAGAATTTTTCAAAGTGTTTTGCTATTTTTAAATAAATGTACAAAAGAAATGAATTTAAATGAAAATAAAATTGAATTTAAACTGAAAATGGGAAAGTCAGCAAATCAAAGGGTCAGCATTCAAACTTGAACACGCGCGAATTGACTTGGCGCGCATCTGGACGGCCAGCATTCAAACTTCCGTAATTAAGACTAAACCATAATTAACTAACCCTAATCACTTTCAGATGACCGAAACAGTGTTCCGGTCATCTTCTCCGGCAAGGTGAAATCACTATCTCTCTCTCCACGCAATGAAAATGAAATCTCTCTGCCCAGAACCAAACCCCATTCAACGCTGAATCAAAACCCCCAAACAAAAACCATTTTTCATTCATCAATCATGCAAATCGAAGCAAAACAAATTTAGGGCAGAAAGTTTCAGACAACTCATACATGCTCAATATTTCACCATTTTCATTTTTAAACACATCATGATGATCAGGATAACATATAGAATCAATTTATAACAAGTAAATGAAGTTCTAGAAAATTTGTTCTTGATGGATATCTGAACTGAAGTCCTTCGAACAGGAGCTTTCTGAGCCTTTCTCCTATGCACACTGACTCCTCTGGTCCCCCTGAGCTCAATGGAATGCTTCACAACTCTTGTTGATGGCTGATTTGGGAGATGGCAGAAGTTCTGTTCAAGGGGTGGTGGTGATCGTGTTTTGGTTTCAGTGGCTTTCAGGCTGTTTTAATGGTTGGTTTATGATCAGTGAGTGATGTTGAGATTGTTTGTGAAGTCTGTTTGTGTGTTTGATGCTTGTGGAGAGTGTTTCGAAAGGTTTTGCAAATGAAGCATAAACATGGAACTATGGATTCTGATCTGATTTTGGCTTTTATGTGTGGTGTGTTATGCTGGCTTTGGTCCATGTATCAAGTGGTGATAGGTCAGAGAGTTGTTGGTAGCCTATGGTGATTGGTATGGGCAAGTTGCCAAAATGTCAAACTTTGTGTAAGAGAGGTATGGGCAATGGTACAACTTGCTTTTTGGCTTGCTTTGGCTCAGCTTGAATCAAGGAAAGCTATGTAAAAGGTCTAGAGGCAATGCAGCAAGTGGTTTGTGGTTTGTGATAGGTTTTGCACTTTTCATAAAGTTTGCCCCCTTTGGAAATTCTTGAGATTCAAGGCACCAAAATGCAATATTCTTTGGCCCATTCTGACCTTTAGAGGTCATGTGATCATGTTGTGAATAGTTTGTACACTTTAGAAGCCTTTAGAACACTTGATCATACCATTTTGCAAAATGCCTCTTTGGTAGAAAACTTCAAATTATGTGATTTTGGCCAACTTTGACAAACCATAACTTTTGATCCAAAATGAATTAGGTCAAGTTCTTATAATTTTTGAAAAGGGAATGATCCATTCTACAACTTTCATGACCAAAGTCTTCCCATTTGAAGCATTTTTGAATCAAAAAGCAAGGGTTGAAAAAGTTTCCCAAAATGGCAATTTTCATTATAAGTCAACTTTCCCAAAAAGTCAACTTTGCAAATGGCTTGAAATTCTTCAATTTTGTGAACTTATAACATCTTCTATGATCAAATAAAGATTATACACAATCAAAATGATGAAGAACACCCTTTGGTTGGGTCATTGGGGGCCTCAGATGCCTTGATTTTGCACTGACTTGCTCAAAAAGTCAACTCTTGATCAGATGACTTCCCCATTGAATTTCTTCATGAAAATTGATATGCATGGTCCCTATACCATATAGAGACCAATAGAAACAAGAATGACCAAAAAAATTGGAGTTATGGCCTCTGAAACCAAAACCCTAATTCTAGGTCATCTGTGCAGTTAAACCTGGCTCTGCTTCCATGCCATTCTCAGTTCTTGTGATTTTTTGACATTCTTGACTTTGAGAGGACATAATATGATGCTTTAACATACATGGACCACTTTGGAGTGATTGATGACCTTTTGGGGTGGCTCAAGTGGCTCCTGGATTGCTCAGATCACAAACCCTAGATGCAGATGACTTTGAAACAATGCAGTGAAGCAAATATGCAATATGAGATGCTATGATTGAACTTATGCATATGAAAAGATCACAAGCCATGGTGTGAATGGGTGAGGGCAAATTTGGGGTGTTTACACCAAGTGACCAAGAACCAAGATTCTCTGAATAAAGCCCCATGAACAAGAATTCAGTCTTAAATAAGCCCCAAATCAAAGATCCAAATCCATGTAACCTTATCAAATCATAGAACTATAATAGCAATGAGGTATGATGAGGTCAAGGGTTCCTGCAAACTTGTAAACCCCTCCCAATATCACGGGTGTGCTTCGGGACAAACATCACGGACTCTCAAAGCCGAATACTAATAATACATTCACCATTTCCGAGAAATGGCTCATGACCAAATCAGGGAATCAGTTTGGCATTATGTACTACTCAGGGAGGTCTCAGCGTGAGTCCGGGAAAAACAAGCATCCTTTATGAGTTCCCCGCTTCAAGCGCTGGAATCGAGAAACAATAGTACATTCATCCTGAAGGGTACAATACTATCGTCATACAACCAGATGCTTTGACTGAGTTCCTATAAAAGAACCAGGCCATCCTATGCGAGTTCCCAGTGGGCCCTCGGGTGCGAATGGGTTTGCCAAGAAATGTGGTCTGCCACTGTCACCACTGGAGAGGGATGTTTCCACAAAGGTCCTCAATGATCGGTCCCCAGATGCACATAACTATCGAGGTCATGTATTACCCTAGAAAGATTCCGACATAAATACATTTCCAAGACAATCGCAAGTCTGGGTGTGGAACTCACTACTACCAACATAGCAAGATGCCATGAAGCCAAAGTGACTATCCACTCTAAGTCCTAGGGTGCACTCGAGCCCCAGTTACGAGCTCATCTCTCAGTAACAGATCCCAATCCCACAGAAAAAGGAAACCAGCACAGCCAGACAATCTAGTATAATATATATGATGCATGAAAATAAATACTGAAAACTATAAATAAAGCTGTAAATAAACAACAGTAAAATAAACACGCAACAACAAACAATCAACACCCCACGAAACAGAAACATGCAAGCGCTAGGATTGACTCTCAAGGGGAACCAGAGATACTCTGGTTAGAACACGTCCCCAGCAGAGTCGCCAACTGTCGCTCCCCGGATTTCCATCCTGTTACAAACACGAAAGTGGCACGGAAAGAGGTAGAGTCACCAGCTAGGCATTTTTATCCCGAAAGAACGAGAATGGTAATGCTGCACAAACCAGAAGAAAAGAAAGGAAGGACAAAGGTCCTGCGAACCAAAGAGACTGAGTTCGGGAGTTGCTTACGACCTGGGAAGGTATTAGCACCCCAGATCGTCTGCCGTACCCGACGGGATCCATGCTTGCAAAGAAATTTGTTTCAAAGGGTGAAGAAATGAAATCTACTGCAAGGAAAATGAAACTGAACTATATAAAAGAAAAGAAATGGGGGGAAATGTAGGGAAAATAAAAGAGTGTGCTCGAACGGGCCCTACCCCGCTGCCTACGTACCTCATCTGGACATGAGGATCAGAGACGCCATAGTTCCCCTAACTAGGGGTGGAAAAGATTGCTTGTGTCTTAAGTCTTGAACTGCCTATGTCAATGCTCAGGTGTTGCAGGCTCGGACGACGAGTGCATAACCGTCTTGAAAAATGACAAGTAGGAGCAAGTTCGCGTATGGAGCGAAGGAGATGAGAAAAGAATTCCCGAAGGAGACGCTTATTGTTTGTTTGAGTTTTTTATGAGCTTTTATTTGGTGTGGCACAAGAGAATGAAATCAAGCTCTTTTCCATGGAATGTGTACTTGTTACTACATTCCAAGATGGAATAATAGAACAAACACACCAAGTAAGGAGAATTTATCCAAGACTTGTTTCCAAGGGCAAGGGCCTAAATTCATTGACTTGTTGAATTTATTAGGTGTTTTGGTGATTAAAAATGAAGAAGTATTTTTTAGGGTTTTTCTTGATGAAGATGACTTCATGATCTGACTTGTGCATCATGCTAGACAAATGCAATATTCCAAGATGGAATGAATACATAAGCCCTATGGAATAAGGCTATTACACAAGAAGTCACTTCTTTCTTTATTAATGTTTTTTAGGTTTTGTTTTGAGATGAGAAGAGAAAAAGAACCAAAGGAGCAAAAGGCAAAAGTATAATGGGGAAAGACTAAACCTAATATTAGCATGCAAAAGGTGGTCCTAAGGTTAGTGAGGTTTCATCTATCCTATGAGAAAAGAAGAAACAAAGAGGGACGAAAGAGAGGAGAAGAAAGCTAGCAAGCAACTTACTCCTCTAAAGGAGATAAGTGGCTCCTAAAGGGGGAAGCAAATAGTTGCGTCACATGATGATATAAGGCACATCAAAAAGCACAAAGTAGAAAGCAACTTAAGAAGAAAAGAAGAAGAGTTGAAATGTGGATAAACATCCACACTTCTCTTACCATAAGCCCCTGCAATGTTAGCAAAAATCCAGCATATGTTCATCAACAAAACTCATGGAAATGGCATGCTCAAAGCTCACATCAACAAAGATCATACAACATGCCCAATTGCGCATACAAGCATTTACGTGTCGAGAACATGGAAGCATGCATCAACCAGCAAGCAAATCAACCTAAACAATCATACAATGATCATACAATGATCCATGGCAATTAAAACATGTAAGGGGATCAAACAAGCTCAAAATAGCTCAAAAAAGTCATTTTGTTTCAGTGTTAACCGGTTAACCAAAGCGTTAACCGGTTAACCAATCCAAACCTGCAGCAAAACAACACAGAAACAGGTGTGTTAACCGGTTAACCAAAGCGTTAACCGGTTAACACTGTCAAAACAACAACAATTCCTGCAGAAAATCAGCTCAAAACCAGCTTATCCAAATAATCACACACCAGACCATCAATCAATTATGCATGAAATAAATGGATCAATTCACATTAATTAACATCATTAAGCTCATGAACATTAGCACATGGATCCAGTTACAAATCAACCAATCAATTCAAGCAACACAAGCAATTACACAAGCACATGGTGGATCTAAAGCACAAGCATGTAAATAAGCTAAAACAGAGCTAGATCTAAATTAAACCAACCTACAAAGCCGAGGTACGCTTTGGTAATTGTTGTTTGAGATGGAAATGAGAGATCTCGCGGAAAAGTTTGAAGATCCGGTGCTAAGCTTCACACTCCATGCAAAATAAATGCAAGAAAAAGGCCTTGATGTAGAGTTTTGGATCCAAAAGCACTTCTAATTCCCAAACCATATCTGAATCACCAATTAAACCAGCAAAATGATGCAAGGGAGCTATGGATGAAGGTCTAGTTCTAAGATCTACGCACCTTAAGGCAAGGTTATGTGATCTTCAAAGAGGAACTCTTAGTGAATTTGGAAAATGTGGGAGAGAAAATGAGAGAATAGTGAGAGAGAAGAGTGAAAATTCAGAATGAAGAATGAAAAAAATGAGAGAGCCCCCCCTTGGTTTGGAGGGAAATGGATTAAATATGGTTTAGGTTTGGGGCCCAAAATTTAGGCTTGGGATCCAAAAAAATGGTTTGGTAAAGTGATTAGGATTTAGCAATGGAATTAGGCTTGGATTAATGATCTAGATCCTTCTCCATAATTCAAATGAATAAAAAATCAGAAAATTGAAAATTTGGAGCCAAAGCACATGCTGAAATTGCTGCTGGAATTCAAAATTTGCAGCCGTTAACCGGTTAACCAAAGCGTTAACCAGTTAACGCCAGTGAATTTTGAATTTTCCCTCCTTTTGGTGGGAAACCTCAAGAATAACCCGGCGCCAACCGTTCTGATCTGATTTTGATCCTCAATCCCTTTCAAGGCTTTGACCATGATATCAAACTTGTAACATGCCTTGTGAGCTTTGAATTTCCCTGATGATTGATCATATGCCTCATGCTGGAACATGCGAGTACTATGCTTTATTTTTCTATGCGATATGCTAAGGGTATGTCATGCTGATGATGATTATGATATGATGATGATGCTAAACAAGAGAGGGCAAATTTGGGGTGTTACACCTATAAAGAAAGGTCATAATACAATAAGTATTTAGTTGGAATTAAACAATGTGACATGCAAAAATTATTTTAGGACCAAAATTTCCCTTATTTTAGAGACGTGGAAAATTTAGAGTAAATGACAAAAATAACTTTTTCAGAACACTCTTCTAATATTATAGATCTTCAGCAGAAAAAAATGTGGTTGAGTTTCTTTAATTTATTCGGAATCACTTACTACATAATTGTTTCTCTATTTTTATATAAATATTGAATTTTACATGGATCTAAGTTTTCTTTTGCGTTTCTATTTTTTAATTTTATAATCTTAGTGCAAAATTATTTTGATTTTGATTTTGATTTTATTATAGCATTTGTTTAGTTCATATTGAGATATTAACTTTTATCTATTACACATTTAATATATTTAATTAATGATACATCGATTTTAGATGGTCACTTTGATTTTGTCACATTTATGCACATTGTCATTTTATGATATTAATTGATCGTTCCTGGAGATCAGAATCTGAGGTGGGCCATGAACGTTGGTGATGATGCTCGGTCATCGAGGAGAGACATGAGGTGTACCTGCAAGATACTCTGATATCAAAGTAAGACTGGGCAGAAGAATGAGCAAGTACGAGTAAAGTGAGTTAAGAGAGTGAATATTGGATACCTGGCCCTCTCAAGTGAGAGGGTTTATATAGAGTCCCCAACACATAGCTATTGGTCCCTATTTAAGGCATGGATCGCGGATCCCCCGAAAATAGGTAACTATCAGAAGCTAGCTGTTGGAGCAAACAACCTACTCAGATGCGAAGTCTGTCGAGCAGGGATGCCTGAGTAGGAGCCGCCTTTGGCTGAATTTGGGTGACTTCTTCGAGTATCGGGCAGAAGTCTGAAAGGAGCAGGGGACCGACCACGGGTAATCGTGGTTGACAAGTCCTCCTTGGTTAAGGGACATAAATCCAGTGGGTCCCTTTGACATTGTGATATTGGTTCGTCCTGGATGCAGGAGTGGATTGGGCCATGCATAGTCATTAGGCTAGTTCAGAACAGGATCCCCCCTAGTCATTGCTTTTGGTCGTAGAAGCAATGACTTAAGGGTGGCTCATTATGTACAGGATGGAAACTGAGACTTGTAATAATTCTTTTCCATCCCGACTAGAGGTGTTCTCGATCATGTCTGGGAGTTGAGATGTGGTCGACAAACAAGGAGTTCAACAACTGAATGTATGCAGAAGAGTCACCTCATGCATGTTCCTTGGGAAGCATGCACATTTAATGTGTAATGATGGATAGCCTATGTCTGTCCCTAGGTCATGAGTGTGCCATTCATAGACCCTAGGCCACACATGCCCTCCCACGTGTTGAGGGAGACTACAAATAGGACGATGTAAACAATTTTTCACACTTTTTCGCTCACCGTCCCTCTGCTCAACAACGCTCAGGTCTATCAGTTTTCAAAACTCTGTTGCGAACCGCCGTCTACCACCGTTACTGCCGAGGACAACCAACCAATCATCTCTACAGCTTCTAAAAACGTGTAAGTTTCGTAACATTCTTGATTTAGGCTAGCTTTTCATCTTCACTCAGTAGAGACACATGCTGTTAGGGCTAGTTTAATGGTTTAGATGACTCACTTGGTGGACTAATAGGTTTTTTTGGTCATGGTTGTTGATTTCTGACGCAGTGCCTCCGCCTTCGTCTGGTGGATGACAAAATTCGACTGTCTTCGTTTCAATGAGAAGAGAGTCTTAGGGCTTTATTTTCTCTTTCATGGAGGGTCCAGTTGAACTTCAATCGGAGTTCTGGGTTTTGCGTACCGAGGAAGTTGCGCTCTTCGTGAGTTGAGAGTTTTTCGCTTGCGAATTTCTCTCCTCGTGTGAGATTATGGGCGTACATTCGAGGATATAGGCATGAGTCACTTTGAATAAGGGCTTAGGTCAAGGACATCATCCTCGTTCCTTTGCACGCCCTTTCACTTGATTAGTAGTGTAATAGTGGATTTGATTTAAATCATCAAATTCACGTTTACTTTCACTGCTTTTCAGGTGCAAAGATGTCTGCAAAAAAACCTAACTACATGCTCATAAAGGAACTTTGTGACGTCACAACTTCGTCCTTTATTAGTTCTGAAGGAACCACCTCCGAGGAAACTTCTACCGAGGAAACCTCCTCTGCCCAGGCTGAAGATAATTCCCCAGAAGAAAATTCCATCGAACAGGTGGTTTCAGTCGAAGACTGGGCTGCCGAGGAGCCTCTGCACATCCAACTTGTCTATGTTGGGCCCCAAGAAGGTCCTGGCCCGGTGGTTAGGGATCCCGAGGATTAGTGTGTTAGGTTCCCTGATGTAGGGGATCACATATGCTCGCCGTATGGGCCCAACAGGTTTGCAATGTACGACTATATCTTTAAGGAGCTTAAATTTAGACTCCCGTTCTCGGACTTCCAAACGCCCGTCTTCATCCACTTGGAGTTGGCTCCCTCGCAACTCCACCCGAATTCGTTTGCTTTTTTGAAAGCCTTCGAGCTGACCTGCAAGTACTTAAAGATTGGGGCAACTCTTCCTCTATTTTTCTATATTTTTCATCTTCAGAGGCAAGTCGTCCAAGGTCGGTATGGTTGGGTCTCTCTTAAGCAGAAGAAGAAAATTTATAAAGCGTACTCGGAGTCGATCAGGGACTTCAAAGATAGATATTACTTGGTAGAGCCGGTGTCAGATCATGCTCGGGACTATGTATACTTCTGGGGGAAATATATTGACGACCATGGGAGGACCTTGCTCGAAGATCAAGGGAGACTAGTCCCACGTCTGATGTTGAAGTTCCAGTTTTCATGGTTGCGTGAGCATTTCTTGCATGACACAAATGAGTACTTGACCTCCTCTTCCGACCTGAGTGTCGAGGAAAAGACTAGCTATGACTTCCTAATGAAGTACGTTTCAGCCTTTTCTATGATTGAGTGTGTGGACGAGCAAGGACAACCACTTCTAGATAAGCATGGCGGAGCAAAGGTGGCACCTCGGTTTATAGAGGTGGCGAAGCTCCTCGCCAATGAGAGGAATGAGGAAGTTTCGGCTTACCTTGGTAGTTTTTAGAATCAAATGCATGCCCTATGTACTTTGCTCACATACGTTTATGTTCTAACTTGTTTCTCTTTCCTTTTGCAGATTCCATATCAGACGTACAAGATAAGGTGATGGCGAATTATGCCAAAAGGAGAGGAGTAAAGAAACTGAAGCAAACTAGGTTGGCCGATCGTTTGGTAACAACGAGCACAGGTTCGGGAAATTCTACCTCAGCTCTCCAGGGGTCGTCGAGCACCAGTTCTAAACTTGGGAAGAGGCCGTGGGCCGAAGACGTTGTCAACTTGACCGGGACTCCCTCGAAGCCTAAGTTCGAGCTTCCAACCTGCTTCCTTCAGCCGAAGTTTTTCAAGGAGAATACCTTTCAAGTCCATCGGGCTGAAACGCTATACTTGGAAGAACTAACCCGACCAGAAAGAAGATTGGCTTTAGCCCGAGACTTAAGTTCAGTGATGAGGGTTATGGCCATGGCATCAATGTATGTCGATGGGACTGCTGTAACACGGTGTGAGAACTGACTTTTGGTCATGTTGCGGATAGCAAGAGTCGCCACCGACATTTAATTTATCCAAGTGGAAAGGCATAAAAGAACAGGAAATACCTATTTTAAAAGACTTGAGTTCGGGGGGTAAGTTATACAAAGGGAAGGTCTTAGCACCCTTTATATTCATAGTTATCCATGGGCTCTTAGTTAATTAGCTCACTTAAATTGTTTTTCTTGAAGAGTGTAGTGTGTAATCAGAAATTTTTCTAAGTATTTTGTAATGATCCTCGTATGGATGTATACAAATCCTTGTTTTGAAAAATGTTTAAGGAAGTTAGGTGTAAAGAGTAATTTTAAGAAATGAGCAAGTAATTAAGAGGTACCTACCTTAGATTAAGTCTTTCATGTTCTCGTATGTTCTTTCAATGGCAAGAATATCCCTATTATTAAGGAATAAGTAGTCATTACCTTGGATGTGTTAAGTGACAAACGTAGGGTCATCGTATGGTCATAGAAGGCAACTTAAGGGTGTCTTTAGCAATTCGTAGGGACTATCATCATTTATTCGAAGGGACAAAATCATTATTCCGTAGGCAACCTCGAAGGGACTTGATCTTTTAAACTTGTAGGGACTTGATGATTTTATGAAGGAACTTTTCTTAAGACATCCCTATATTCGAGGGACTTGACCATATTTAAGGCAACTGAGAGGGGTAACCTAGGAAGTGCAAGATGACGATCAAAGATCGACTTACGTGTGTGAGTGTTTATATTCAAGTATTTATTTAAATTAATCTTCTAATTTATTTTTAATCACATTTAGGTTATTCATACCCTAAGATTACTAACCATACAATAACATATTTACAAAATAAAATAAAGACGGAAAGTAAACCTACAAGTATTACATGGCTTTAGCAGATACATAGTAATCAAATAAAAATAATAATAATAAATATAATAAGAATAATAAATAAACCACAAAATATTAGCAATAATAAAATATTAATAATAATAATAATTAGAATAATAAATAAAGAAAATAAGAATTTTAAAAAACAAAATTATTTTTAGGTTAGACAAATATTAGAAATTTTTTAAAGGTTAATTAAGAAAATATAACAACTTAATAATAATAAGCAAAATATTAAATTATTTACATAATAATAAAGATTAAAAAAAAAGTTAATTTTTAGGGTTAATAGAAAAATTAGGGTTAACACTTTAATTAAGAAAATTAGGGTTAAGAATTTAGGTTTAGAATTTAAATAAGATTTAAATAAGTTATTTACAAATTATATAAAAATAAAATTTATATACAAAATTATTTATGAAATTAATTAAAATGATTAATCAAGAAAAATTATAAGATTAATGAAAATATAAAGTTTAATTATTATTTTAAATGAAATAAATAGTTTTAATATAAAATAAATAAATTGATATTAATTATATAAAATAAATGAAAATAGGTGATAAAAAAGAAAGGTGGGGAGGTGGGATTCGAACCCCAGCCCTTTCAATTCTCAAACACAACTCTTACCATTCAGCCACATGGGGTGCGTTTGCCTATGGAACAACAAACAATGATAATATATCATGTTAGTTAAATAAATGAACATATGAAAAAAAAACTAGTTCCACCAAGGATCGAACCCACATCCTCATCGTAACAAAACGCCTCCTTAACCACTAGGCCAACGCATGCGTTGTAATAATGATTTGGATCAAATTAATAAAATATAAAACAATCACTTGAATTCTTCAGAGCACGCCAAGACTTCATCTTCCTCATTTGAATTTCCTGCGAATTTTCATACAGTTTCTCTTGTGAATTTACATGCGAACCAGTTTTCATAGGTTCTCCTAGTTTTCTTCAATGAGCATCAAACCTGTATCAATTCATCAAATTGAAAGTACCATTGCATTCTACACAACAAACCCAGTTCATTTACGTTTTTAGAATTCATTTATATTCATTATTTCGCAAAGCCCTAAATGAGGAGTATAAACCCTAGCCATGGCAGTTTACGATTCAGGTCATGAACCTTCAATCTAATTGTCCAGAAAGTATCCTAAGGTCATTACAAACACAAACCAACCATTAGAATCAATTAATAATGCGTCAAAATATGAAATCGAAAAAGACATTAATCTTGAACAAAAACGATTTGGTTAAGGCATATGAGAAGGTTTTGGACAATGTGAATGATGCAAATGCGTTCTATGATCATCAAGGAATGCTTTGCTGCCCTTAAATCACCTGAAAAACAACAAAACTCAAGAATCTGAAGTTGACTTTTTCTTTGATTTTTTGAAAGTTGAAAGTTGTCTTTGGCTGCTCAAAATTCGTCCCCAATGCAATGGTCTTGTTGTCCTTATATCATATAGTGAATTAGGTCAAAAATCTTATGGATTTGTGGGCTTTATGATGTAGCTTGATCATGAAGAAATCAAATATTTGAAAATCACCAAAAATCAAATCTAACAATGCCAAATTGATTATGCACGAATTTGGATGTGATTAATCAACTCTAAATGATGTTTATGACCTTCTAGAATCACAATCCCATCCAATTATTTGATTTATATATATATATATATATTTTATTTTGATTTAATTTGCATTTTAATGAATAAAATTCAAATAAATACTAAATAAAAATAAAAAAATCAGATAATACTTGGTTTGGGTCGTGCTTGAGGATATCATCAAGATTGGATAGCAATTTGGTAGGCCCATTTGACAAAAATTGGATTTAAGGCTTCATTTGCTTCACATACCTCCCAAAAATTTCCCAACTTTGCAAAGGCACAAATCCCTCAATTTTAAGGCTATGAAGGTGTTCTTGAACATTTTGGAAAGCTTAGAGAGTCCTATAACCAACATCTTTGGTCTCATGTCCATATCCTTTATCATTTTCAAATTATACCCTTTGGAAGATGTTGACTTTTAAAATGACCTATAATGTTTTAGCTCATACCTTCCAAATGATGTATTTTTAGGCTTGGCTTGTGAGACACTAAGTTGTAGAGAATTCAATTTCCTTCAAAATGAGCTTTGGATGGGAAATTTTTGATGAAGCATGTGAAAGTTATGGCTGGTCAAAGTTCAGTTGACTTTTCCTATGAAAACCCTAATTTAGAAACTCCTGATTCTTGATGATCTGAAACTTCCTTGATGAATCATGATCAACCCTTGATAAAATGATGAATTTTACTTCATAAAATTGATGTTGGCAAAAAATCTTGAAGTTTGACTTTGGTTTGACCACAGTTGACCTCAGTTTGACTTTTTAACTACTTTGACTGATTTTTGCATATCTGATCATCTGACTGAGCAAACTTTTTGGGAAAGCATTGAAACTTGATATAGGGATTCTTGAAGACATATAGGATGCTATGAAGCTCACTTGAAGCCTTAGAAGTCCATTTAGCCTGATGAAATTCAAAACCCTAGTTTAGGATGCATTGCTTAGGAGGATGCTTTGTCTGAGGGAATTGTCAAACTTTCTGACTAATTGTGAACCTTGTGAACCTTATGAACCTCTTGGGATACCTTGTGAACCTTGTGAACCTCTTGGAACACCTTGGTACACAATTCCTTGACTAGGGGAGGGCAAATTTGGGGGTGCAACAACTGCCCCTATTCAATTTTCTGAAACCTGAGGAGTTAGATTGGCCTGCGTGCCATTCGTGACTTGGAAGGTTGAAGGGGATTGAACACAAAAGCCCAAAAATTTGCACTTTCCGGTGAGTAAAGTAACATTGCTGATTGGTTGTATATGTTGGAGTGAGCTTAAAGATGCCACTCAGAGGAACTGGAAATGGGCTTATAGATGCCACTCAGAGGAACTGGAAATAGGCTTATAGATGCCATTCATAATATCAGGAGGTGATAATATCAAAAGGTTGTCACTGGATATCAGTACTAGGTCTTCGTATAGGCCGTCTCTGAATCATTCCTATAACATGGTTTGAGTTGAATGTCAGCACTAGATCTTCGTATAGATCGTCTCTGCATTATCTCTGGGGGAAAATAATATCCTTCATTAGGTGTCAGTACTTAGATCTTCATGTAGATCGGCTCTGAACCATCTTTAGGAACATACTTTAATTTAAGCACCAAAATCAAATCTTCGTGGCGATCTTTTCTGAATTGCTTTTGGTAATATCTTGGGCTAAGTACAAGATCTTCGTATCGATCATTTATGTACCATCCCACAGATAAACTGTTGCATAGACCATGAGAAATAAATCTTCGTAGCGATTATCTCTTCTGGAAATATCCCGGATTAGGTAATAGATCTTCGTATAGACCATTTAGATACCTTCCCAAGAATATCAGGATTAAATCTTCGTGGCGATTATCCCTGAACTTCTTCTGAAAAATCTCTTGGATTAAGTGATAGATCTTCGTATAGATCATTTACACAATATCCCAAAGATAGTTGACCATCAGAAATAAATCTTCGTAACGATTATCTCCTCTGGAAATATCCTGGATTAAGCACTAGATCTTCGTATAGATCATTTACGTACCGTCCCAAGGACAATTTGTTGAATTGATCATCAGAAATAAATCTTCGTAACGATTATCTCTTAATTAATTATCAACACTAGATCTTCATATAGATCGTCTCTGAACTATTTCAAGGAGTTGATAGTGTTTATCTGCCTGCAACTATCCTGAAAAGGAGAGGTTAGTTTATGCAAGATTAATTGATGTATGCATGTATGGCATGATTCTCTTAAGTAAGAATGTCATATGGATTATAGATGTGTATGTTATGATATAATGTAAATGATGTATGTATGAATCATGTATCCTGAAGTGTCTGGGTATCTCTGTATAACCACTGCTGGCTGGGGAAAATAAATCCCGATTCGTTGCTGAAGAACATGAAGACTTCGTTCCCGTCTTGTTTAAGAATATGGTACTTAGAACCTCCCGTCTTTGTTCGTCGTGCTTTTTATTGAAGGAATAAGTTCCCGAATATCCTGACTGAGGATAAAAGAGATGGACATAGATTCGGAGGACTTAATTCTTCGGAGGATATGAACCTGCTTGAAAGCTTCGTCGAGTGGGAAGTATAAGATATTACTTGAAGAGTTCCGTAAGGATATCCGTAAATATTACTCCGTGGGGATGGACCGGTGAAGCTTTGTTGAATTCCTACCCTCGTTCGTCCTTAGTAAATACTATTACTGCATTTTATGCATTTCTGGTAAACATCAATCATATTCAAAAGCATACATACATTCAAACACAAACAATGGACGTTTCGCTTAAGTAAACAAAGTAAAAGTAAACTTGGATTAAAAAATGAGACTTTATTTATTTAGAAAGTGGCCTATACACAGGCAAGTTTGTACAAGGAGACAGAAATCCTAGTAAGAGGAATTCATCATAAAAGTTTTTACAAAACAAAAGAAAGACATCTATGTGAAAAAGGATCCTATTGAGTTTCAATTCCGCTATTGCCATTATCTTCAAGTATCTCATCTTTTGCTGTCGAGATGGAAATGATTGGATTGATCTTTATCTGTTTGAACTTGATCCAGGTAGCACAACTTAGTTAAGGTTACATGAGTGATCCAACGAGACATAGTCATACGCTTTAATCCCTAACTTTTGCCTGGATTGCCTTTTCAGGTTTTCAATCCACCGGGATACCCTTTTTTGCCCAAGCCTCCCTTTCGGATTTTCGAATTGCCGGGTGTACAATCTTTATATATATATATATATATATATATATATATATATATATATATATATATATATATATATATATATCCCTAATTTTTGCCCAAACCCTTTTGGTTCGCCGGGATGCCCTTATTTTTGCCTAGGTCAGTTAACCTAGCGGGTCTCTTTTTATGCGTAGTATTTTTTAACTATGTCTGCGTTTACGGGCTGTGGAAAATCTTCACCATCCATAGTAGTAAGCATCATGGAACCTCCTGAAAATACCCTTTTGACTACAAATGGTTCTTCATATGTATGAGTCCACTTGCCCCTAGGATCACCCTGTGGTAATAAGATACACTTGATTACCAAGTCTCCAGTCTGATATACCTTTTGCTTAACCTTCTTATTAAAAGCTTTGATCATCCGTTTCTGGTACGCCTGACCATGACAAACAGCTGCTAGCCTTTTCTCATCAATCAAATTTATCTGGTCAAGTCGAGTCTGAATCCACTCATCTTCACCCAAGTCTGCATCCTTCATGATTCTTAAGGAGGGGATCTGAACTTCAATGGGTAGAACTGCTTCCATACCATATACTAGGGAGAATGGGGTTACCCCTGTTGAAGTACGTATTGTAGTACGATAACCATGAAGAGCAAATGGTAACATCTCATGCCAATCCTTATACATAACAGTCATCTTCTATAGAATTTTCTTGATGTTCTTATTGGCAGCTTCTACTACACCATTCATCTTTGGACGATACGAAGAAGAATTATGATGCTTAATCTTGAAATGCATGCAGAGGTCAGTAATCATAGTGTTGTTCATATTTTAGCCATTGTCTGTGATAATCCTTTCAGGGATGCCATACCTACATATGAGATTATTCTTAATGAATTGAGCCACAACATTCTTAGTAACAGATGCAATTGAGTCTGCCTCCACCCACTTTGTAAAGTAATCAATGGTAACCAGAATGAAATGATGCCCATTGGAAGCAGTAGGCTTGATCTCACCAATCATATTAATGCCCCACATGGCAAAAGGCCAAGGAGAAGTCAACACATTCAACGGAACTGGAGGTACATGCACTTTATCAGCATAAATCTGACACTTGTGACATGTTTTGGAATGTTGATAGCTGTCAGCTTCCATGGTAGACCAATAGTAACCTGCTCTCAATATCTTATTTGCCATGGTATGACCACTAGAATGAGTGCCAAAGATCCTATCATGCATGTCTTCCATAATCTCAGTTGCTTCCTTCTTATCCACACAACGAAGCAAAGTCGAATCATGATTGCGCTTGTACAAAATTCCATTACTCAAGAAGAACTTAGCAGAAAACCTCCTCAGAAAACTTCTTATCATTGACAGATGCCCCTTCAGGGAACTCCTGAGCTTCAAGATACCTCTTCACCTCATAGAACCAAGGTTTTACCTCTACTCTTTCAGTATCAATCTCATTACAATATGCAGGCTTCTCGAATCTATCAATAGTGATTCTGGGAGCTTCATCATCCCAACTAATCTCAAACATAGATGCCATATTGGCTAATGCATCTGCCAACTGATTCTATCCTCGTGGAATATGTCCAAAGGTAATCTCTTCAAAATATGGGATCAAAGACAACACATGCTCTCTGTAAGAAATGAGATTTGCGTGCTTGGTGTCCCAATCTCCTTTAATCTGACTAACTACCAAGGTTGAATCTCCATATACGTCCAGAAACTGAATCTTCATCTCAATGGCAGCTTTGATACCCATGATACATGCTTCATATTCAGCCATGTTATTGGTACAATAGAAGCAAAGTCTAGCAGTAATTGGGGTATGACAACCTTCAGGAGAAATGATCACAACACCAACACCATTACCAAGCGCATTAGAACCTCCATCAAAAACCATAGTCCATCGGGATCCCTGTTCAGGTCCGTCATATTGTCTAGGTTCTTTAGTCACAATCATAATGTCTTTATCCGGGAACTTAAAACTCATAGACTGATAATCATCCACTGCCTGATGAGCTAAATGATTAGCTACCACACTGCCCTTAATTGCTTTCTGAATGGTGTACTGTATATCATATTCTGTTAAAATCATTTGCCACCTCGATATTCGTCCGGAGAGAGAAGGTTTCTCGAATATGTACTTGATTGGATCCATCTTTGAAATCAACAAGGTAGCATGAGTCAAAATATAATGTCTTAGTCGGCGAGCAGCCCATGCCAAAACGCAGCAAGTTTTCTCGAGCAATGAGTATCTTGTTTCACAGTCGGTAAACCTTTTGCTAAGGTAGTATATTGCCTGCTCTTTTCGACCAGACTCGTCATGTTGCCCCAACACACACCCCATTGAATTGCCTAATACTGTTAAGTACATAATCAAGGGTCTTCTATCAACTGGTGGCATCAAAATTGGAGGTTCTTTGAGGTATCTCTTGATTTCATCAAAGGCTAGTTGGCACTCGTCATTCCATTCCATTACCTGATCTTTCTTCAACAACTTAAAGATTGGCTCACAGGTAGAAGTTAGCTGGGAAATAAATCTTGCAATGTAATTCAGTCGTCCCAAGAAACCTCTAACTTCCTTTTCAGTACGGGGAGCCGACATCTCTTGTATAACTTTTACTTTTGCAGGATCCACTTCAATAACTTTTCCACTGACAATGAAACCCAGGAGTTTACCAGACCTAACTCCAAAAGTACACTTGTTTGGGTTCAATCTCAACTGGTATTTCTTCAACCTCTCAAACAACCTGTGCAGGTGATCAAGGTGTTGTTCCTCATTCTGGGACCTGACTATCATATCATTCACATATACCTCTATCTCATGGTGAATCATATCATGAAACAAAGCCACCATAGCACAATGATATGTTGCCCCGACGTTCTTCAAACCAAATGGAATCACCTTATAACAAAAAGTGCCCCATTGTGTAACAAATTTAGTCTTCTCCATATCTTCAGGCGCCATCTTAATCTGATTGTAACTAGAGAAACCATCCATGAAAGAGAACACCTTATGCTGAGCAGTGTTGTCTACCAAAACATCAATATGTGGAAGTGGAAAGTCATCTTTAGGACTGGCCTTATTCAAATCCCTGTAATCCACACACATGAGTACCTTACCATCTTTCTTAGGTATCGGTACCATGTTTGCAACCCATTGAGGATAAGAAGTCACAGCTAAGAACCCTGCATCAAATTGTTTCATCACCTCAGCTTTAATCTTTTCTGACATTTCGGGACGCATGCGAAGAACCTTTTGCTTCTTTGGACGACAGTCTTCTTTTACTGGCAGACGGTGAACCACAATGTCAGTATCCAACCCCGACATATCTTCATACGACCAAGCAAAGATCTCCACATAATCACGTAACATCTGGATTAATCTGTTCTTAACACCATCCTCTAATTCAGCCCCTATCTTGACCTCTTTCCTGTTTTCCTCTGTTCCCAGATTCACAACTTCGATTGGCTCTGCATGTGGCTGTATAGCTTTCTCTTCTTGTTGCAACAACCTAGCAAGCTCTACAGGTACTTCACAATCTTCCTCCTTTCCATCTTCAGCTTGATAGATCGGATTCTCGAAATCATAATTGGCAATAGTAGAACTGTTATCAACAGGATCCAGAGTGGATGAGGATCTGCATTTTAGTGACGTGGGTGTGTGTAAGAACACATAGCTGATAAAACAAAAATAATAATAAAATAAAGACAAGGAGCACAATATTTACGAAAACGAAATGTCCATTGATTTTATTGAATGAAGTATGCAAATGAAATGACATCCCGAAACAAGCATACCATTATGCCCCGGGTAAGGCACAAGGCTTAAAAGGTTTTATTGTTCGAAATTACAAACTTAAAACAAAACATAGTAATAGTATTTACTCCTGACTAAAGGAGATAGGAATAACGTCTTCAGCCTTCCAATTGTTGAGCCCATCACCCATGATAGGAAAGATCCAATCATCCAAGTTGTAGTCTTCATCATGGTCACCCACAACATTGATTTGATCTCTTATGACCCCTTGATTAGTGATACGAACAACACGAGCACGACAAACAATCCTCTGAGATTTTGCAGTAAAACCCAAACCAAACTTGTCAGACTTGTAAGGGATGTTGGGAAGCTGACCCCAAATAGCACAACCACCTTTTTCAACCACAACCTTAACATCTTTGAGGGAGGCCATTGCAAGAGGTATTCTAGTAACCACAAGAGCTCTTTCAGAAGCAGGAATAGACTGAGGAACAGGGACAGAGCAAGGAACAACTTCAAATGTTTGACACAGAGTTTCAACCAGTTCACCCTCCATTTCTACATATTTGAAAGTATTCACATGTCTAACCATGTACTCTTCTTCACCATAGACGGTGACAATTTTGTTTTTCACTGGATATTTCAACTTTTGATGCAATGGTGGAAGTCACAGCACCTGCCCGATGGATCCAGGGGCGCCCAAGCAAACAAGAATACACAGGACAAATATCTATCACATAGAAAGTAGAGTTGAAGACTTGAGAGCCTACTTTGATCGGGAGGTCTACTTCTCCATGCACCACTCTTCTTGAACCATCAAAGGCCCTTACCACCACATTACTTGGCCTTAACACAACATCTTCAGGACTGAGCTTGTCCAGAACCTCTTTAGGGAGCACATTTAATGAAGAACCATTGTCCACCAGTACATGAGACAAAATAGTGCCCCTACATTCAATGGAGATATGCAGAGCTCTGTTATGGTTTCTCTTGGTAGGAGTCAGATCAACATCAGAAAAGCCCAGACCATTATCACTAGTCAGATGTGCAACACAATTCTGAAATTGATCCACAGAAATTTCATTTGGCACATGAGCAGTCTTTAAGAACTTGATTAAGGCTTTAGCATGGGCCTCAAAACACAATAACAACGACAACATGGAGATTTTGGAGGGAGTATGCCCCAACTGGTCAACAATATCATAATCACTTTTACGAATGATCTTCAGTACTTCTTCCATCTGTTTAGAAAGATTTTCAGCAGTCGGTGCCTCAGCTTGCACAGGTTCAATCACAGGACCTTTGCCCCGAACATCAGTACTTGGCTCAGGATTAGAGATATGAGTTGGAGTAACTGTACTTTTAGAGGTATCTTGAGGGGAGAAGATTCTTCCACTTCTGGTGATCTTACCAGATCCAGCAATATTATCAACATCAAGATTGATATCAGTAACAAGTGCATCAGTCAAAGGCTCTTGTTTGACACCATGGATATAAACATCAGAACCATAATTCCATGGTATAACTTTATCATAAGTATAAGGAATAGGGCCAGGAGTGGTAATGATCATGGGAGCCATTTTAGCTTCAGCAACAGTCTTCACAGGGCCTTCAGCAATAATCTTCACTGGTCCTTTGGATGTAATCCTGACAGGACCTTTGGAGGTAATCTTCACCGATACTTTATCAACCATAACTACATCTTCAAGATTCGTGTTTCGAATCAGATGCTCACACATACTTTCCACAGATGGAGTCCTCTCAAATAATATAGTGTAATTGTCTATGAGGCGTTGAATACCATCCTTTAACTTCCAGCAACTATCAGGTTTATAGGCACAGTAAAAACAATCTTCATTGCAACCTGGAAAGAACCCAGCCTGCACCAGCTTCTTCTTGATAAAGGATAGAGGAGTAGTCACACCTGCTACTGAGGAAACATAGGAAACCTCATCAACAACATTAACAGTCTTCTCATGATTGGGCATAGGAGCAGTGATCACATTTGGGGTCCCAGGAGGGTCAAATTCAATTTCCCCAGCTTCAGTCACGTCTTGAATCTTGTTTTTCAACACCCAGCTGTTGTTGATGTCATGTCCCGGACTATTAGAATGATATGCACATCTTGCATTAGGATTGTACCGAGGAGAGGATGTATTAGGATTCTGAGGAGGATCCCTTAAAGTAATTAGCTCCTCTTTCAACATGTGTTGTAAGGCTTGGGCCAGTGACATGTTGATCTTGGTGAACTGTCTTCTAGGCTTCTGTTGATTGTTCTGTTGTTGATCTGGTGCTGTAGGGGCAGGATTGGAGATGTGAACTGCTCCCACAGATTGGTGATTCCTGTTACGACTATGTTGACCATACACAGCATTAGACTTCTTCTTTCCACTAGGGGGTTTCTTAGCAGTGCTTGATGAAGAGGCACCCACCTGTATCTCACCACTTCTTATCCCACTTTCCACACGTTCTCCAGTCATTATCAACTCAGTGAAACCAGATGATAAGCTTCCAATGAGGTGACTATAAAAAGGACCATTCAGCGTACTCATAAACATATCCACCAGTTCCCTATCAGTCGGAGGTGGTTGAACTCTGCCAGCCAAGTCTCTCCATTTCTGGGCATACTCTTTGAAAATATCATTAGCACCCATAGACATGCTTTGGAGCTGCATGCGAGTTGGTGCTAAATCAACATTATATTGGTATTGCCAATAGAAGGCCTCGGCAAGATCATTCCAATCACAAATATTAACACTTTCAAGTTGATAATACCACTCCAATTGAGCTCCAGATAAACTCTCTTGGAAGAAATGAATCCACAGTTTCTTGCCAGCAGTATGTGGTTGAATCCTCCGGACATAGGACCTCAAATGCAGTTTAGGACATGAAACACCATCATACACCACAAAAACAGGAACCTTGAAGCCAATAGGTATAACCACTCCAGAAACTAAACTCAAATCTTCAAAATCAAGCCCAAAAGATTTTTGTAGTTCCATAGCGTTCATTATGTCTACCAACATCTTGTACTTCTCCTCACTAGCAGGATCATGATAATAGTTTGCCTCAGAATCAAAATCTTCCACAGTATCATGGAGACTACCTCCCTCTTTCTCAGAATTTTCAGACTCAAAATCCTCAACCTCTTCTTTTGTCTTGACAGGACCTCTGAATCTTCTACCCAGGTTGATGAGACCCCCTGATTTTCTAATCTTCTTCTTCTTCTTAGCCAGAAGTGCTTTCAGTTCATCTTGTCCCTTGGACAAGTTCAGGATCAGTTCTTGGAGTTGTGCATTCTGAGCCTGGAGATCCTTAACAGTTTGTTCGAGAGCCATTTCTGCTGAAATAAACAGCGAGAAGGTGAGATACATGTTCATAAGAAACCTGTGATGCAATGATATGGTATGTAAATGCATATGCAATGTTTTCAAAGACCGCAGGATTTAAATTTGTATAAACAACCAGAAAGGAAACTTTTATTAGTAAGCAGTAAACTTGTTTGCCTCTTGGGCTTACAATAAAATGAAATAAATACAAAGATGGGGTCTTAAGTCTCCCATGGACGTTTCCTATTTGTATTGAGGTATGTGTTGAGATTCCGCTCCTCGTGAAGTTGTCTTGTCAGCTCCAGGATTCTTTCTTGACTAACTTTGAAATGAGTCTCAAAAGTATCCCTTTGTTCCTTCAACTAGATCCAGGACCTCTGCAACTCTTCCATGTCAGTGGGCATGTCTGGATGAAGGATGATATAAGGAGTATCTCCTTCAGCAACAGGCTCCATGGTAACTGGCAGGATAGCAGGATATGGCATCATAAGAGTCTGAGCACGTGCTCGTACCCATCTGAGATAAGGCTCCATAGGAATAGAGTACTTTGGTTCCAGAGTCTTGTTGTCAACCTTGTTCACTTTACCCCAAGCTCGTATGAACCTTTGATGGTAACCTTGCAGATCGTTGTCGTAGTTGAACACAATACCCTGAATAAGCATTTCATGAGGACCATTACTCCGAGCATAACCAAACTGGCGTAGAGCTAAAGAAGGGTTGTAAGTAATGCCCCCTCTTATGCCAAGGAGTGGCACATTAGGGAACTCCCCACAATGGTTAATGATAGTAACATTCTCCATGGATCTAGAGCACCAATGAATATCTGAATGAGAAAGTGATATAATCCTCTTGGACCACCTGAACCCTTGTTCATTCTTCATCACTGATCGAGGAAGGTGAGAAATAAACCACCTAGACAATAGAGGTATGCAGCACATCAGAGTTCCCCGTGTCTTCGTAGTACGGGTATGGAGAGAATGTAAGATGTCTCCAAGTAATGTAGGCAATGGATTACGAGTCAGGAATATGTTAATGGCATGTACATCTATGAGCTGGCCTGGATTAGGGAACAACACTAGGCCATAGATTAATAGGGCTAGGATTTCCTCGAAAGTATCATAACTCATAGCATTCAGGAACACTTGAGCTTTCCCCATCAATACCTTAGCAAGAATACCCTTAACTCCACTTCTCGTTTCTAGGACGATGTCTGATTTCTTCAAATGTAAGGCTGCAACAATGACTTCAGGTTTAGGCCCTTTCTCTAAGCCTGTGAAAGGTCTCTGATCAAGGATAGGTATACCCAGTAGCTTGGAGAACTCTTCCATTGTAGGAACCAGCTGATAGTCGGGGAATGTGAAGCAATAATGTTTAGGATCAAAGAACTGAAACAGAACACTCATCATGTCTTCATTGAACCCTGAAGTGACTAGATCAATAGGTGACCATGCCTCTTGATGAATTGGGAGTTTTCAGAAACTTGAGAGACCAATTCCTTAAGCTTAGGAGGTATTCCTACAAAGTTGATCCGGATAGTATTCCTACGAGCAGAAGCCATGACCTGAAACAAAGAACAAAGATAAATCATTTGGTCCTTGAAATGGTTAGTGAAAATGCTATGCTTATGATGCATGATGTCATGATGTTATGCTTAATCACAAACATGTGGCACACACAAACAAGTCACACAATAGCCCTAGGTCTGAAGGCTTGCATGAGGTTTAAAGGTAAGTACCCTCCCCTGAAGTTTAGTTGTTTCATCCTGTCCTACAAAAGTAACCAGGTTCTAAGGGATCTCAATATCACTGATCCTTCCCAAGGGTGGTTGTTCAGTAGGCAACTTACTTGCCAACCAAAACCCTCCAAGTTTAGGATCTCAATGAGCGTAGTATCGAGTATCAACCAACTTCAATCTTCACCAAAGCCGGCTATCTCACTACTTTCTAAAGGCCAAGATGGGATGACTAGGGTTCTAAAAGTCAGTTAGTGTATTGACAACATATGGCAGCCTCATATTATCCTCAACTTACTTAAGGAACATAAGCACTAACCAAGAAGTCACACTAACTATGGCCACCAGATCAACCATATCGGTATACGCCGTACAGTTTCCTTGGTCTATTGCCATTTACCTAAGGTACACTAGATCCGGGTTAAGATCTTTCACACATAAAGCCCAACAGTTAAATATAAAGCAAACAAAGCAAACAATTTAAAGTGATCTAATTCCTAAGGGTACCCCTCTTTTATTAAATCCCCAGCAGAGTCGTCAGTTTTGTAACACGGTGGGAGAACTGACTTTTGGTCATGTTGCAGATAGCAAGAGTCGCCACCGACTTTTATTTTATCCAAGTGGAAAGGATATAAAAGAACAGGAAATACCTATTTTAAAAGACTTGAGTTCGGGGGGTAAGTTATACAAAGGGAAGGTGTTACCACCCTTTATATCCATGGTTATCCATGGGCTCTTAGTTACTTAGCTCACTTAAATTGTTTTTTTTTAAGAGTGTAGTGTGTAATTAGAAATTTTTCTAAGTATTTTGTAATGATCCTCGTATGGATGTATACAAAGCCTTGTTTTGAAAAATGTTTAAGGAAGTGAGGTGTAAAGAGTAATTTTAAGAAATGAGCAAGTAATTAAGAGGTACCTACCCTAGATTAAGTCTTTCATGTTCTCGTATGTTCTTTCAATGGCAAGACTATCCCTATTATTAAGGAATAGGTAGTCATTACCTTGGATGTGTTAAGGGACAAGTGTAGGGTCATCGTATGGTCATAGAAGGCAACTTAAGGGTGTCTTTAGCAATTCGTAAGGACTATCATCATTTATTCGAAGGGACAAGATCATTATTTCGTAGGCAACCTCGAAGGGACTTTATCTTTTAAACTTGTAGGGACTTGATGATTTTATGAAGGGACTTTGCTTAAGACACCCCTATATTCGAGGGACTTGACCATACTTAAGGCAACTGAGAGGGGTAACCTAGGAAGTGCAAGATGGCGATCAAAGATCGACTTACGTGTGTGAGTGTTTATATTCAAGTATTTATTTAAATTAATCTTCTAATTTATTTTTAATCACATTTAGGTTATTCACACCCTAAGATTACTAACCATACAATAACATATTTACAAAATAAAATAAAGACGGAAAGTAAACCTACAAGTATTACATGGCTTTAGCAGATACATAGTAATCAAATAAAAATAATAATAATAAATATAATAAGAATAATAAATAAACCACAAAATATTAGCAATAATAAAATATTAATAATAATAATGATTAGAATAATAATAAAGAAAATAAGAATTTTAAAAAAAAAATTATTTTTAGGTTAGACAAATATTAGAAATTTTTTAAAGGTTCATTAAGAAAATATAACAACTTAATAATAATAAGCAACATATTAAATTATTTACATAATAATAAAGATTAAAAAAAAGTTAATTTTTAGGGTTAATAGAAAAATTAGGGTTAACACTTTAATTAAGAAAATTAGGGTTAAGAATTTAGGTTTAGAATTTAAATAAGATTTAAATAAGTTATTTACAAATTATATAAAAATAAAATTTATATACAAAATTATTTATGAAATTAATTAAAATGATTAATCAAGAAAAATTATAAGATTAATGAAAATATAAAGTTTAATTATTATTTTAAATGAAATTAATAGTTTTAATATAAAACAAATTAATTAATATTAATTATATAAAATAAATGAAAATAGGTGATAAAAAAGAAAGGTGGGGAGGTGGGATTCGAACCTAGCCCTTTCAATTCTCAAACACAACTCTTACCATTCAGCCACATGGGGCGCGTCTGCCTATGGAACAACAAACAATGATAATATATCGTGTTAGTTAAATAAATGAACATATGAAAAAAAAAACTGGTTCCACCAAGGATCGAATCCACATCCTCATCGTAACAAAACGCCTACTTTAACCACTAGGTCAACGCATGCGTTGTGATAATGATTTGGATCAAATTAATAAAATATAAAACAATCACTTGAATTCTTTAGAGCGCGCCAAGACTTCATCTTCCTCATTTGAATTTCCTACGAATTTTCATACAGTTTCTCTTGTGAATTTACCTGCGAACCAGTTTTCATAGGTTCTCCTAGTTTTCTTCAATGAGCATCAACCCTGTAACAATTCATCAAATTGAAAGTACCATTGTATTCTACACAACAAACCCAGTTCATTTACGTTTTTAGAATTCATTTATTTTCATTATTTCGCAAAGCCCTAAATGAGGAGTATAAACCCTAGCCATGGCAGTTTACGATTTAGGTCATGAACCTTCAATCTAATTGTCCAGAAAGTATCCTAAGGTCATTACAAACACAAATCAGCCATTAGAATCAATTAATAATGCATCAAAATATGAAATCGAAAAAGACATTAATCTTGAACAAAAACGATTCGGTTAAGGCATATGAGAAGGTTTTGGACAATGTGAATGATGCAAATGCGTTCTATGATCATCAAGGAATGTTTTGCTGCCCTTAAATCACCTGAAAAACAATAAAACTCAAGAATCCGAAGTTGAATTTTTCTTTGATTTTTTGAAAGTTGAAAGTTGTCTTTGGCTGCTCAAAATTCGTCCCCAATGCAATGGTCTTGTTGCCCTTATATCATAGAGTGAATTAGGTCAAAAATCTTATGGATTTGTGGGCTTTATGATGTAGCTTGATCATGAAGAAATCAAATATTTGAAAATCACCAAAAATCAAATCTAACAATGCCAAATTGATTATGCACGAATTTGGATCTGATCAATCAACTCTAAATGATGTTTATGACCTTCTAGAATCACAATCCCATCCAATTATTTGATTTATATATTTTATTTTGATTTAATTTGAATTTTAATGAATAAAATTCAAATAAATACTAAATAAAAATAAAAAAAATCAGATAATACTTGGTTTGGGTCGGGCTTGAGGATATCATGAAGATTGGAGGGCAATTTGGTAGGCCCATTTGGCAAAAATTGGATTTAAGACTTCATTTGCTTCACATACCTCCCAAAAATTTCTCAACTTTGCAAAGGCACAAATCCCTCAATTTTAAGGATATGAAGGTGTTCTTGGACATTTTGGAAAGCTTAGAGAGTCCTCTAACCAACATCTTTGGTCTAATGTCCATATCCTTTATCATTTTCAAATTATGCCCTTTGGAAGATGTTGACTTTTTGTTGACTTTTAAAATGACCTATAATGTTTTAGCTCATACCTTCCAAATGAAGCATTTTTAGGCTTGGCTTGTGATACACAAAGTTGTAGAGAATTAAATTTCCTTCAAAATTAGCTTTGAATGGGAAATTTTTGATGAAGCATGTCAAAGTTATGGCTGGTCAAAGTTCAGTTGACTTTTCCTGTGAAAACCCTAATTTAGAAACTCCTGATTCTTGATGATCTGAAACTTCCTTGATGAATCATGATCAACCCTTGATCAAATGATGAATTTTACTTCATAAACTTGATGTTGGCAATAAATCTTGAAGTTTGACTTTGGTTTGACCACAGTTGACCTCAGTTTGACTTTTTAACTACTTTGACTGATTTTTGCATATCTGATCATCTGACTGAGCAAACTTTTTGGGAAAGCCTTGAAACTTGATATAGGGATTCTTGAAGACATATAGGATGCTATGAAGCTCACTTGAAGCCTTAGAAGTCCATTTAGCCTGATGAAATTCAAAACCCTAGTTTAGGATGCATTGCTTAGGAGGATGCTTTGTCTGAGGGAATTGTCAAACTTTCTGACTAATTGTGAACCTTGTGAACCTCTTGGGAAACCTTGTGAAACTTGTGAACCTTGTGAACCTCTTGGAACACCTTGGTACACAATGCCTTGACTAGGGGAGGGAAAAATTTGGGGTGCAACAACTACTACCCAAGAGAAGGAAATTCAGAAGCTGAAAATATCCCTATCTTTCTCTGAGGATAAAGCTCGCAAAGATTTCGAGGTGGCAAAGGACGCGCTTAAGAACAACAAAGAGTTAAAGAAGCCTTGGCAACCGCTGACTCTTAGAGGAAGACAGCGGAAGAGGAAAATGCCCGTCTTAAGGCTGCTTGGCTCCTTCCGAGGACGAAACCGAGGATCTAAAACTATTGTTGACCCGAGCTGAGTTTATCACTAGGATTGACCAGGGGGTGAGGACCTCGAGGAGATGGCAACGGTGTCTTTAATGAACACGGTGGATCAATTGAAAGTAGTTAACCCTGGGGTCGAATTTATTGAGGATGGGATTTATTGCATGTACAAGGTAGTGAACGGGAAACTTTACGTGCCCGAGTTCCTTAGTCAGGAGGAATAGGGGCATGTGACCGCGGAAGAAGGTGATTCCTCTCAGGATACCCCTATCTAGGACCATTCCGCCGAGGATGCAAACGTTCAGGAGAATGTTTGAAGGCTAAGTACTTTTTCTTTGGGTTTGATGGTTTGCCTGTGTGCCAGGGGCTTTTATTTGTTTGGGGGGATTGTTCCCCCCTTTATGTAAAATCAGAACAAGTTGGTCCTTATGGCCGCATTTTGTAATATGTTTCTGACCTGGGTGGTCGTTTTTATTTCCTTGTATCCCCATCTTTATCTTGTATGCCTGCACGAGTGCTCGTCGGAGGGCACACTTTATTTTATTTATTTTTACTAAGTGTTTGTATGGTGCTTGACCGTTTAAATTTTCGCTTAAGTATTCATGCGATGTCCTTTATGTGTGCCTGCTGAGGGTCTTAAGGTATATATAATTATTGGAAAAATAGTGCTCGGTATACGTATGTGTTTGGCGGTTTGGGGAACCGGGCAGAATGCCAAAGTAGTTCTGGTTAGGAAACGATGCTCAAGTCATGTTTATGGCGGATCTAGTCATGTGACATCGGCTCTCCTCGTTCATGAGGGGGACCCTTTTGGCTAGAAATGTTGGTATGCAATGATTGTACCTAGGCATGCATGTTAGGTCGGTGCTTATGCTCCATCGCTAGGATTCGAGCAAGCCGATAGATGCCCTAATTGTAATATTATTTCAGTTTCTTGGTGTTCCAAGGACGAGCAAGTTCTTCCCTATTCAAGTTCTCTAAATAATAAGCTTCATTCTCTGTTTTTGCTCGGACACGGTAATGACCTTAGATTCATGTCAGATAGAGATTTTTCCATGACGAGACTTCCGACTTTGAATTCTCGCTTTATGACCTTAGATTCATGTCAGATAGCGATTGTTTGTTTAAGCGATTCCTTGCGCAGAGCTACCTATGATCGAAATTTTCAACCAAATCGAGCTACTCGCTTAATGCCTCAGAATTGGTATCCTCGTTCCTTGTAGCTTCTGTTCGTTTGGACAATATGTGCATTTCGATGGGGATTACATCCTTCGTTTAGTATGCTAGCCAAAAAGTGCGTTTCTCCGATTGTGGAATGAGGTGTGGTCCGGTATGCCCACCAGACGTTGTCTAGCTCTTCAACCTAGTGTTTCTTTATTTCATCCAGTCTTCACTTGAGTCCGCGTAGGATTACTCTGTTCGCTACTTCTGCCTACCCATTAGTTTGCGTGTTTGACTGAAGCGAAGTGTTGCTTAGTTCCTACGTTGGCAATGAATTCCTGGAAATTTATATCTGTGAATTGTGTCTCGTTATCGGTTACTATAGCTTGGGGTACTTTGAATCGAGCATGGATGTTTCATTTGAAGAAACGCAATACCTTGAGTGTTGTGATTTTGGCTAAGGCTTCAGCCTCTATCCATTTTGTGAAATAATCCACACCGATGATTAGATACATGTTTTGGTTTGAGCTAACTGTCGCTCCCCGGATTTCCATCCTGGTACAAACGCGAAAGTGGCGCGGAAAAGAGGTAGAGTCGTCAGCCAGGCATTTTTATCCCGAAGGAACAGGAATGGTAATGCTGCACAAACCAGAAGAAAAGAAAAGGAATGACACGGGTCCTGCGAACCAAAAAGACTGAGTTCGGGAGTAGGTTACGACATGGGAAGGTATTAGCACCCCAGATCGTCCGCCGTACCCGACGGGATCCACGCTTGCAAGGAAATCTGTTTCAAAGGGTGAAGAAATGAAAGCTGCTGCGAAGAAAAGGAACTGAACTGGGTAAAAGAAAAGAAAAGGGAACTGAAAAAGAAATGAAAAGGAAAAATGTAGGGAAAATAAAGATTGTGCTCGAACGGGCCCTACCCTGCTGCCTACGTACCTCACTGGACATGAGGATCAGAGTCGTCGTAGTTCCCCTAACTAGGGGTGGAAAGGATTGCTTGTGAATTAAGGCTTGAACTGCCTATGTCAATGCTCAGGTGTTGCAGGCTCGGACGACGAGTGCGTAACCGTCTCGCAAAATGACAAGTAGGAGCAAGTTCGCGGACGGAGCGAAGGAGATGAGAAAAGAATTCCCAAAGGAAAGACGCTTATTGTTTGTTTGTGTTTTTTATGAAACTTTTTATGAGTGTGTCACAAGGAAGTGAACTCAAGATCTTTTCCATGGAATGTGCACTTGTCACTACATTCCAAGATGGAATAATAGAACAAGTACACTCAAGTAAGGAGAAGATCCCCAAAACTTGAATCCAGAGATTAGGGCCTAAGCTCACTAACTCATTAACTTATTAAGTGCTTTTGGTATTTTACAATGAAGAAGTGTGTTTTATGATTTTCTTGGTGAAGATGACATCTTGATCAGACTTGTACATCACAAGACAAGCTTGTACTATCCCAAGATGGGAAGACTACAAGTGTCTCATGGGATAAGGCTATTGCTCAAGGTATCACTTCAATCTTCATTAAGTGTCTTCTTTAGGGTTTTGAGATGAGAAGAGAAGAGAAACCAAAAGGATCACAAAGGCAAAAGTCTAATGGGGGACTAATGAATCCTAAGTGTTGTCATGCATGGGAAATCCTAAGTTAGTGAGGTTTACTATCCTAAAGAAGAAAGAAAGAAGAAGGGAAGAAGAAGGAAGAATAGACGAAGGGGGAAGTAAGGCCTAAGCCCAACAATCACAAGGTTAGAATAAATAATAATAAGAAGAGAAGAGATAAGATTTGGAGATGTGGGAATCACATCCACACCTCTCACTTACCAAAGCCCCTGAAAAGGTTAGTGACACAAGTATAAAGGCAATACAAAATGAACATAATGTCATACCAACACCATACAACCAGAAGTGAAGTCATACACATAAATGTCCAATGCAAATACAAGTCACAAGAATGAGAAAAGAAACACACAAATCAACATGAGGCAACATGAATCACTTATGGCAAAACAAAACAAACATGAGAAGATGCAAGGCAAAATGAACAAAACACAAACCCAAGGTACAAGACCAGAACCCTAATCATGTTAGAAAAGTGCCTAAGAAGCATAGGAGATGAAGAGAAGAGATGCATATGGTCAAGTGATTACATTATGAGAAGAGAGAAGCAAAGGAAGTGAGGTGGATATACATAAAAGGGAATGAACTCCCAAAAGCAAACAAATACAAAACTCCTCAAGGCACATACCAAAACCCATGATCAGAGAGGTATCCACATCCTAAAAAGGCTCTAAAAAAGTTGAAGAAGTTGGCACAAGTGCCCTTCTAGGCTAAGGGATGAACTTATGATCAAAAGGAAGCAAAAAAGGGACAAGTGAAGAACCAAAATTCAAATTAATTCAAGTATATACCCAAAAATTCTACAACCTTGCACAAGTGATCTTCAATCATAACATAACAACATGCCAAAAGGAGGGAAAGAAATTCAGAAGCTAAACAAGTCAAATGAGAGGTCAAACATGGATTAGGGTTAAATGGCTTCACTCACAAGTTAAGGACCAAAATCAATCATCCAACGGCCCTGCTTCATCTTCTTCCCTCAAACAAACCCAGAATCCGGTGACCAGAGCCCTAACTCCGGCACCAGAAAAATCATCACCATGAACAAAACTCCACAAAAATGGATGAAACCTTCCAGATCCACTAATTCAACCAAGCTGATTTCAAATATGCACTTATATTTCACAATGAACCAATGGATCAAATGGATCGAACAAGAACAAAATCATACATCAAACTGAAATTCACCATATCTCACTCAATAGTCAAGCATTTTCAAAACAAAAAGGCTCAGTGCAATCAGCATACCACAAAGATCAAGAAGCACACATAAAATTACATTTCCAGATCCAAAAGTTTCAGAGCATACCTGAGATTGAAGATCTTGAAACAAGCCAGAAGAAAGCTTCCAAAGGTGCAGATCAACTCCTTTTATCCTCTCTTTGCAAAATAAATGCAAGAGAGAGGCTGAAACTCTCTAGATCTTGAAACCCGAAACCAAATGCACTTGAATGGCACTTGATGAAAACCTTCCTTTCAGCTTGAATTGATGGTATATTTATGATCCTTAGAGCTCACTGAACAAGAATATGGAAAGGGATTGGAGAATGAGAGCCTGAAAAGAGAGATTCGAAGGCTTTTGCTTTTGGTGCAAGAACTTTGAAGTGGCGAAATATGATGGATCTAGCCTGAAATGAAACCCTGGCTTTCTTATATATGGATCCAAAATGCAATGCTGAGAGGATGAGAGCAAGAGCACGTGAGATGAGAGTGTGAGAGTGAAAATGCAAAACTTGCAAAATTATTGTGATGAGGTGTTTGGCTCGTGCATCCCTCTCATTCTTTGCTCATGTGTGATCAATGTCTCACCCTTAATTCAAAACAGAAATTCTCCTGGCCCTTGGATGTGGGGCTCATGCTTTTCTCATGATCATACATGTTTTGCACCTCATGAAATATTCTTCTTCTTATGCACGAATTTGACACTATTTTTGGAGCAAAATGGACTCTTGGAATTGCTTTGTAAGTTTGTGACCTCATTTGGTTCATTACATCACTCAAAAATAAAATTCATGAAGTTTTGCACTTGTGGAAGTCTTAGAATTCATGCCATGCCCTAAAAATCTTGAAATTTCCGAAGGGCCTATCTCCCTAACCATGAAGGCTATGAAAATGCTCTTGTACTTTTTGAAAATGGGAGGCTATAATCTTCAAATTTCATGTTTGGTTGTGGTTCATTTGAAGCTTTTTTCACCAAGTTATGCTTACTTGAAAATTAGGGCAAAAAGTTACTAAAAATGGAAATTTCCATGACCAACCATATGCCAATTTTGCAAAACACCTCAAAACCTCATGATTCTTGATCTTTGATCTTGCCAAACCTCTTCTAAGGTTATGAGAACATCCCTTGGCTTGAAAACTAGGGTTGGACCCTTTGAAATCTCACAGTTGACTTTTAGAATGCACAGTTGACCAATTTCTTCATTTACAAGCAACTGAAGAAATATCTGACTTCCACAAGGAATTTTCTCACAAAATTTCATCCCTAGGATCCTCTTAACATATGAGAGACTTTTACCAAATGAAATGGCCAAAGTCACAAGGTTTTCATGCTTGAAACTCAAACCCTAATTTGGGATCACTATGTAGGAGCTTTGCCCTAACTTGAATTCCCTGATGATCTTCCAACCTTCTGAGCTTTTGTGAATGATCTTGAGCTTGTGAAAGCAATGTAGACTCCTCATAGAACTTGAGTAAATCCATTGGGCCTCTTGTCATAGCTTGTGATGCTTCAAAAACCTCCACAGATGATCATATGCCTAATGCTAGGTCATGAGAATGTTATGCCTCATTTTTCCATGCTAAGATGCCAAGAATATGATATGTTCATGATGAATATGATATGATATGATGCTTAAAAAAGAAGAGGGCAAATTTGGGGTGTTACAACTGCCCCTATTCAAGCAACTTTTAATCTGAAAAGGACGGTAGCACGGGCTATCGACCGTTCAAGATAAACTGTGGTTGAATACCAAGAAAACCTGAAATTTGCACTCTGATGGAGAATGCAAGAACTGGGAAATAAACCCAACCAAATGACACTTTGGTGATTGAGGTGAAGAGAAAGTAGACGAGCTCCTTCCAAGCTGAAATTATTATTTGGAATCAGAATACTTTGACAGATGAGTCTTCTTCGAACAATCCTGTTACGCCAAGACCGGTGATGAACTTAAGTCTGTGGGATAGACATGCATAATCAAGGTAGACGAACCCTCCTCATATATTATCCATAGATATATGGTCTAAGACAGACGAGCCTTCTTCGAGCAAACCTGTTACGCCAGGTGCGACATTAATAAGTGGTACTTGAGATGGACGAGCCTCCTTCGGATATACCTGTTACGCCAGGACCGGTAACCATTTTGACATTTATTCCCACAGTCAGGACTTCAAACCTCTTCAATACAGATGAGTATTGGATGACCATCAAGAGAAACACAGACGAGTGCCAAAAGTCAATGATACAAACGAATATCAGACGATGATCTGAGAAACACAGACGAGCGCTTCAGGCAATGATACAGACGAATATCAGTCACTGGTATAGACGCATACCAGAAATCCAACACAGACGAGCATTTGGAGTAGCAATACAGACAGGTGCCGGGATGATACGGACGAGTATCCAAACAATGCAGACGAGCTTCAAACAGATAATTAACACAGACGAGTGCTGGAGAATGCAGACGAGCAATAATAAATATCATGGGCAACTGCTGGGGAAAGCAAACGAGCAATATCAAAGTGATAACACAGACAAGTGTTGAGAAATGCAGACGAGCGGCAATAAAATATGAACACATACGAGTGCTGGAGAATACTTCCATGATGGTTATCTCAACCAGGGAACTCTGCGGGGGAAATGACAATCTTTCAGCACAGCAGGGGAGATGCTTACTCAAATATCCTTTGTTAGTGACAAGAGCTTTGACAAATAAACTCTGTGGGGAATGGGCCTCCCACTGCCTGCTGGGCATACCCTACTGGGGAAAATAAACTACTTGGGGAATCCCACCTGCCATAACTTAGCTAGGGAAAATTCTGCTTGAGAGAATGTGACGCCATCCTGCAAAACCTGCAACAACAGAAAACACATTTGTACCCCAGGGACTTGCATGGTATGATCTGTTCATCCATCATCACCTGACACTCAAAGAGGATTTCAAATGTTTCCCTGCATTGTCACTTTCTTTCAAAATAAATCACCATGCTTTGAATGCAATACTATTTTTGCCAAAAATTCAGGACATTTTGCAAACAAAAGATAAACACAACACAACTTTTTTGACTGAATATTCTTTTATTGAAAGGCCTCTGAATAGGCAAAGTTTTACATCAGGAAGCAACCACCTAGAAAGAGGTAGTTACCATAAAATTGAGAAAATAAACTATCCTAATGGCAACGGACACGACATCCCAATGAGTTCCCTTTCTGCTATGACCAGCATGTCTTCAAAACTCTCCATTCTTGCCTTTGCTTTCTGAGAAGATGGGGGGACTGATTCCTATCCTTCTGATATTGTCAAGCTGTATGAAACGATGATTTGGTTCAGATTACCCGGATCGCAGTTGTTCGCTTATTCCCTTGTTTTGCGTGGATCGCCCTTTCGAGTTTTTAATCCACCGGGATACCCTTTTTTTCCTGAGATGTCCGATGTGGCTTTTCAACTCAGCGGGTGTACATATTTATTTATTTATTTTCCCTAGCTTTTGCTCGAGCTTTTTATTCTGTTTTTAGCTCGCCGGGGTGCCCTTTTCTTGCCTGGACTTTAATTCTGTTTTTGTGTCCAGCGGGTCTATTTATGCGAAGTATTTTTTAACTGCGTCTGAGTTAACAAGGGATTGGAAATCTTCTCCATCCATTGTGGTGAGCATCAGTGCTCCGCCAGAGAAAACTTTCTTCACTATGAACGGTCCTTCGTAATTTGGGGTCCACTTGCCCTTGTGATCTGAACCTGGAGGAACAATCCTCTTGAGCACAAGCTCTCCTACTTGATACTCCCGAGTATGTACTCGTTGGTCGAATGCTCGCTTCATTATCCTCTGATAAAGTTGACCATGACAGATAGCCGCTAATCTCTTTTCCTCAATTAAGCATAGCTGATTGTATCGAGCACGTATCCATTCAGCCTCATCAAGCTTCACATCCATCATCACACGCAATGAAGGAATTTCTACTTCAACAGGCAAGACTGCTTCCATACCATATACCAATGAGAATGGAGTTGCCCCAGTTGACGTCCTGACTGACGTTCGGTACCCATGCAACGCAAAAGGTAACATCTCATGCCAATCTTTGTAAGTGACAACCATCTTTTGCACAATCTTCTTGATATTCTTGTTTGCCGCCTCTACCGTACCATTCATCTTTGGTCGGTAAGGAGAAGAATTGTGATGCTGGATCTTGAAGTCCCGACACAACTCTGCCATCATCTTGTTGTTTAAGTTAGAACCATTTCCAGTAATGATTCTTTCGGGCACTCTGTATCTGCAAATAATGTCTCTCTTCAAAAATCTGTCATCCAATAATACCCCGATCTCAACAACTTCTTGGCCATTGCATGCCCTCTTGCATGAGTACTGAAGGATCCCTCGTGGACTTCCTTCATTAACAGGCTTGCCTCGTATCTATCCACGCATCTGAGCAAGACCATGTCAAAGTTCCTCTTATACAAAACTCCATCTGTATTCAAGAAGAAACTAGCAGCAAGTCGCCTTAAGGTCTTCTTGTCATTGGATGATGCCCCAGCTGGGTATTCTTGCTTTTCCAGGAAGAGCTTGATATCAAAGTACCATGGTTTCTCATCAGACACTGCGTCTTCAGAGAAAGCATGAGCTGGTGCGTCAAGCCTGGAAATGTCAATCCTGGGCACGTAATTCCAACACAAGACTTTGATAGACGAAGAAAGAGTAGCCAATGCATCGGCAAATTGATTCTCATCACGTGGTATGTACTGAAGCTTAACTGTCGTGAAGAACGTCAACAGTTTTCTGGCATAATCCCTGTAAGGAATTAGGTGTTCTTGATGTGTATACCACTTGCCGGTAACCTGGTTGATAACGAGGGCTGAATCTCCGAATATATCGAGGGTCTTAATCCGAAGATTAATAGCCTCCTCTATTCCCATTATGCATGCCTCGTATTCCGCTTCATTGTTGGTGCAGCCAAAAGTAATTCTGGCAGCGAACGGAAAGTGAACACCTTCAGGAGTAATAAGAACAGCACCAACTCCACGTCCATTGATATTGACTGCCCCATCAAACATCAACTTCCATTTGGATTCAGGGTCTTGCCCTTCCTCTGGAAGTGGTTCCTCGTAATCAGTTGTTTTGAGGTACATGATGTCCTCATCAGGGAAATCAAACTTCATCGGCTGATAGTCATCTTCAAGAGGTTGATGTGCAAAGTAATCAGACAATACACTTCCCTTGATGGCTTTCTGAGAAGTATACTGTATGTCATATTCTGTTAAGATCATTTGCCACCTAGCAACCCTTCCGGTTAACGCTGGTTTCTCAAAGATATACTTGACAGGATCCATTTTGGAAATTAGCAGTGTGGTATGGGTCAACATATACTGTCTCAGTCGGCGAGCAGCCCATACCAAAGCGCAGCAAGTTTTCTCGAGCAGTGAGTAACAGGATTCACAGTCAATAAACTTTTTGCTAAGGTAATAAATAACGTACTCTTTTCGACCAGACTCGTCATGTTGGCCTAGAACACACCCCATTGACCCTTCTAGCACAGTCAAGTACATGATAAGCGGCCGTTCTAGAACTGGAGGCATTAGAATCGGAGGTGTCTGCAAATATTCTTTTATCTTATCAAAGGCTCTTTGGCAGTCCTCATTCCACCTGACCGTTTGCTCTTTCCTTAGCAATTTAAATATTGGTTCACACGTGGCAGTTAGATGAGATATGAACCGTGAAATGTAGTTCAATCTCCCTAAAAACCCGCACACTTCTTTTTCTGTTTTCGGTGCAGGCATATCTTGAATTGCTTTTACTTTTGCAGGATCCACCTCAATTCCTTTCTGACTAACAATGAAACCCAGCAGTTTCCCGGAACGCACTCCGAAAGTGCACTTGTTTGGATTCAACCTCAGCTTATACTTTATCAGTCTATCAAACAGCTTCTTGAGGTTGACCAGATGGTCTTCTTCGTCTCGGGACTTAGCAATCATATCGTCCACATAACATTCTATCTCCTTGTGTATCATGTCATGGAACAATGTGACCATAGCCCGATGATAAGTTGCCCCGGCGTTCTTCAAACCAAAGGGCATAACCTTGTAGCAGAATGTACCCCACGGGGTAATGAACGTTGTTTTCTCCATGTCTTCCGGCGCCATCTTAATCTGATTATATTCGGAGAAGCCATCCATGAAGGAAAATACCGAGAATTGAGCAGTGTTATCTACCAGCACATCAATATGAGGTAATGGAAAGTCATCTTTTGGGCTCGCTCTATTTAAATCCCGGTAATCAACGCACATCCGGACTTTTCCGTCCTTCTTTGGTACAGGCACAATGTTAGCTACCCAAGGTGGGTAACTAGTTACGGCAAGGAATCCAGCATCCCACTATTTCTGAACTTCCTCCTTGATCTTCACGCCATGTCAGGACGAGTTCTTCTCAACTTCTGTTTCACAGGAGGACAATCTTCTCTCAATGGTAGCTTATGCACAACAATGTCGGTATCCAGCCCTGGCATATCTTGATACGACCAGGCGAAGATATCCACATATTCATGCAGCATACCAATCAACTCTTTCTTTACTTCGGCCTGCAGACTGGCCCCAATCTTGATCTCTTTCTTCACATCTTCAGTGCCGATGTTGATGATCTCTATTTCTTCCTGATGAGGCTGAATAACTCGTTCCTCTTGTTTCAACAACCTGACCAATTCTTCGGGGAGTTCACAGTCTTCCTCAACCCCTTCTTCAACTTGGTAGATAGGATTGTCAAAGTCATGCGTGGCCATAGCAGGAACGTTATCAATGGAATCCGGATGGTCAACACTGCACAGACGATGTGCTTATTTCAGAATCTGTTTATTTTTCAAAAGAGACGCAACACACAAACAAAAAGGAAAAACATATTGCCATTTTATTTGTTTTTGTGAAAAATTTAAAACGAAAGAAAGAGAACACAATTTGTCTGAAAAATGTCCTTTATTTCATGGTAAAATAAGTGCATAACAAACATGGTGGCCCATACAATGGATCCTTGCACCTTGGGCAGAGTGCAGGATTGACAATGCAGCATGATAAGAAAAGGAAACAAATAAATTACTCTGATTGCCAGGTAACTTGGACGATGTCTTCAGCAGACCATTTCTTTAGCTCCTCTCCGGGTGCACACGGATGAATCCATTTGTCCCAGTCACCATCACTGTCCTCTTCTTTGCTTGTCACACAGATATGGTTGCGGTCGAGCATCCCAGCGCTTGTGAAAGTAATAACTTTACCACTCTGAGGCCAGTTAGACCCACTAGGCTGATAACCCAAACCAAACTTGTCGTCTTTCTTCTCTAATTCCAGCAACTTGCCCCAGCCCTGGGCGCTTCCTGACTGAACCACCTCCTTAGCCTGCTTGTAGGAGTGAATGGAGGTACCTTCTTTCTCACTGTTCCTCTCTACCGGAGTCAAAATGCTGACATTAACTGCTTCGAAGGCCTGACACAGAGTCTCATGGATCTCTCCGTCCATCTCCACATATTAGAAAGTTGATAAGTGGCTCACAAAAATGTCTTCCTCTCCGAACACAGTGATTACTTGGCCATCAACCACGTATTTTAGCTTTTGATGCAGAGTGGATGTTACAACTCCGACAGCATGAATCCATGGACGTCCCAACAAGCAACTGTACGCGAGTTGAATGTCCATGACGTAGAAGGTGCTCTTGAATACTTGAGACCCTATTTTCACAGGTAACTCAACTTCTCCGAACACTGACCTTCTGGACCCATCAAAAGCTTTAACTATCAAATCACTGGGTCTTAAGACGATACCATCAACATTCAACTTCATTAATGCTTTCTTCGGGAGTACATTAAGAGAAGAGTCTGTGTCAACCAGGACATGCGACAAAACAACACCCTTACACTCCATAGTAATATGCAGTGCTTTGTTATGGTTACGGTCCTCTGAAGTAAGGTCTCTATCTGTGAAGCCCAATTCGTGGCTTGCATTCACACTGCCCATTACAGCTTCCAATTGATTAACAGTTATTTCTTGAGGAACGTATGCCATCTGCAACACTTTCAGCAAGGCTTCTCTATGTGCTGGAGAACACATTAGCAAAGACAGAATTGATATTTTAGACGACGTCTGGTTCAACTGTTCCACCACCTTATAATCACTCTTTTTTATTATTCGCATAAATTCCTCCACTTCCTTCTCAAAGGTACCCTGTCCAGCAGCAGGAGTTGTCGTTTCTTCAGTCTCTGTTTGCTTTCCTTTAGCCTTTGCCGAAGCCTCAGCTTCAGGATCTCCTCTCATAACTGGGGGAGCAAAAAAACGACCACTTCTCGTAAAGCCTCCAACTCCTCCGACGTTCACTACAGTCGGGTCAATAGCTACTGACTTACTCTCCACTTTCTGTCCTTCCACGTACACATCTGAGCCGTAATGCCATGGGATGGCTTTATCATCTATATAAGGAATACGCCTAGGAACAGTGATAGTCACAGGACTGACTTCAAGAGCATAAATAGTCACCGGTTCTCTTCTGGCAGACACCTCAGCTGGATCATAGTAGATGGTTATGGTGGACACAACATCAACTTCATTATCAACTTTATCAAACTGCAAAGATCCTTCATCAATCAGATTCTGCAACCCCATCTTTAGGTTTTCACAACCGTTCACTGAATTCAAACACTTTTCACAATCAGAACCGCATTCCGGAAACACTTGTCCTTTTAACAGCCTTTCTTTCACTACCAACAGCGGAGTCTTCACTTCTTCTATGTTCAGAATCAAACTTAACTTCTCACCAGTATCAAAAGCATTTATCCTAGCCCCTCCATGATTCAGAATAGGGTTTGAAGTAACATTTGGCGGTGGTGCAAAGTTAATCGCCTTGGAATCGATCAAATCTTGAACTTTATGCTGTAGCGCCCTGCACTTCTCAGTCGAGTGCCCGGGTGCCCCTGAATGGAAAGCGCATCTAGCATTTGCATCATACCCCACTGGAAGCTCTCCAGGGGGTGGTGGTGCTAGTGTTCTTAGTTGTATCAAATTCAGGTCCAGCAATCTCTGTAGCAATGCAGTATATGTCATGGGAATTGCCTCAAGCATCCTATTAGCCGGACGAGCTTGTCTCGGCTGATAAGGTCTTTGTTGATAGTTGTTACATTGTGGTTGTTGTTGTTGTTGTTGTTGAGGTTGAGTTTGTACCTGCTGCACAGGACTGGAAGGGATAGTGACAGCTGCCACTTGCTCATATGATCTTCTATATCCTCGGCCCCGTCCTCAGCCAAACACAGCATTGGTTTCACCTTCCCTTCTTCTTGGGGGTCCGTTGAAAGCTTTTCTTACTCCACTCGAGCTGCTTGCACTCGTATCCTGAATCTTTCCCATCTTTAACAAAGTCTCGACCCTCTCTCCAGCTATTACTATATCATTGAACTTGGTTGCCGAACAGGACGCCAACCTTTCGATAAACACCCTTTGCAATGTCCCCATGAACATATCAGACATCTCATTCTCCAACAATGGTGGTTGCACTCTGACAGCGAGCTGACGCCACATTTGAGCAAATTCTTTAAACCCCTCTGTAACACGGTGGGAGAACTGACTTTAGTTATGTTGCGGATAGCAAGAGTCGCCACCGACTTTTATTTTATCCAAAGGAAAGGGTATAAAAGAACAAGAAAGACCTTAAGAGATATTTTTGGTTCCGGGGGGTAGGTTATGTAAAGGGAAGGTGTAGTGTGTGAATAGAAAAATTTCCATAATAGTTGATAATGATCCATGTACGGATGCGTAAAAACTTGTTTTTTTGAAAATTTGTTTGAAATTTGTTAAGTGTTTGAAAAATTTTGAATGGAGTGAGCAAGTACATAAGAGGAACCTACCCTAAAGTTTAAGTCTTTTCTGTTCTTTATCCTTTAAGTGGTAAGACTATCCCTATTATTAAGGAATAGGTAGTCATTACCTTGGATGTGAGGGACATGTGAGGGACATCTGTTTTTGAAGGCAACTGTGGGGCGTATTAAGCATTTAGGAGGGACTATCATCATTATTCGAAGGGACTTGATCTTTAAAGGCAACCATTAGGGACTTGATGATTTTTCTTTTAAGGGACTTGCTTTATACACCCCACTTGACCTTATGATTAGGCAACATTGAGGGATAACCTTAGAAATGTGAGATGGCGATTAAAAATCGACTTACGTGTGTGAGTGTTCAATATTATTTATCTTTGATTAAAGTGATCTAAATTTATTTTAAATAGAATACATGTTTTGCACTCCCTAAATTACTAACCATAACAAAAAATTAAATAAAAAATTTACATCCAGGAGCATTTACATAATTATTATAATAAACAATTAAAAATAAATAGCAAAAAATATAAGAGCAACATATAAATAAATAAGCAATAATAAATAATCAATAAATAAATAAATAGGGGTTAGTAATAATAATAATTAAAAATAGGGTTAGTTAAAATAATAATGAAAAAAAATTAAATAGTATTAGTGAAATAATAATAAGCAAAAGTTAGTAATAATAATAAAAATAATTAAGTAAGGTTAATAATGAAAAATAAATAAAGTTAGTGAAATAATAATAATGAATTAGTGAACAAAATAAAATAGCGAATGAGAATTAGACATTATTAAAAAAAATATAAACAATTTAATTATAAAACTTTAAAATTATATGCAATTTATTAATTCTAAATATAAAAAATTGTAATTATAACATTAGCATAAATTTAATTAATTTTAAACATATATATATATCAAAAGAATAAAAATTTAGATTATAGACAATTTATAATTACATAAAGAAAAAGCTTGATTATATTTATATTTATTAAAATTAATTATACTAAATAAATATGTACAAAAATTATAAAATAAAAATTAGGTTTTAATGAATATTTAGAAAAAGAAACTAGGTTTTTAATAAGCACTTAGAAAATAAATTAGGGTTTTTTAAAGGATTAGGGTTTGTTAGAAAAATGTTTTTAGGGTTTTCAATTTAATTATACAAAATTATTTAATTAATATGCATATATTACATTTACAAAAAATAATAAAGAAAATAATTTTTGAATTAGAAAAAATAAAAAGTTTAGAACTTTAGAAAATAAGATGTTATTTTAAATATTTGAATATATATACATACATGATTTATTTTTTTTATTAAGAAAACAATTGAACTAATTACTTAAGAAATTAAAATAGAAAAAGTAGTAAAAAAACATACCTTGGCTGGGTTTGAACCCAGGACACTCAGGTTGCAACCATCAAAATGTATCACCAGGCCAGCCATGCTATAGTGATAATAGAATGGATCAACTTTGTTTTGTGCCTTGCCTTGGAAAATCCAGAAAATACAAGAAAGCAAAAAGGCCTGGGGTGGTGTTGAACCCAGGACCTCCTAAATACACACGCGCGCGCATTACCACCTGGCTGGGAGAGCCTTCCTGATATCAATCCAGCAAACAATAATAATATTTAATACTCAACGCATTAATGGAAAAAACCAAAAAAAAACATTTGCCGTGGCCAGGATTCGAACACAGGTCCTGTTGCCAATACGCATACGCCTCTTTCCACTGGACCAAGCATGCTTTGGTGATTAAGAATGGAAACAATATAATAAAATATTATAATCAATTTTTGAATCTCCAGCAGCGCGCGAATTGCTTCTTCTTCAACCTATTTCCTGCGAAATTACCTTCCTTTTTTCCTGCGAATTTAGCTGCGAGTTCTTCATTGTTTAAACCTACGAAAAATGGAACTCATACAAAACAGCAACAATTCATGAAATTGGTTAGTGGTTTACAATCCTCACAGTTCATACAACAATTCTACGTTTCCAGAATTCATTTATATTCATTAAAACGAGAAACCCTAATTTTGAGGTTATGAACCCTAACATGGCATCTTTCGATTCGGCTATGTTTTCTTCAATCCAATTGTCCAGAAACGATCTATACAATGTCACAAACAAGATTATGTAAACAAAATTCAATGAAAAACAACAAATCAATGGAATCGAAAAAAAATATTTTCAAGGATAAAGTGAGCTCGGGTTAAGCATCATGGCATGTATGGGATGCATATGAGCATTGGTTTTGCTTCATGGATGATCAAGGAACATGTCTATGTTCTTGTTTTACCTTAAAACACCTTGTATGAAGGAATCCGAATGGAGGTTTTGAATGGTTTTTTTGATTTGTGAACTTACACTTAGAGGCAGCAAATTCGTCTCTTGATGATGGCATTATATTTAGTACTTATAGGAGATGGAATTTAGGTCATAACATTGATTGATCATGTGGAAATTTTGATTTGAAAAGATTGAAATTGATCATGTCTTAAAATTCAAATATTTGTGCATGAAGACTTGCTATTTTTGGATCAATCTCATGATTTCCTTCCCTTTCAACTTCAATCAATATTGAAGACCTTCTAGAAACCAAATCTCCATTAAATAATATATTTTCATATTTTATATTTATTTAAAATGATTTTTTATGAATTAAATCAAAATAAATAAAAATAAAATAATAAAAATTCTGATTTTTAATCATTTGGGTCGTGCATGATGATAATGTATGGATTGGATCACAATTTGGCAAGCCCATTTGGAAGAAATTGGTTTTAAACCTCCATTTTCATCATAAACCATCACAAAATTTCCCAACTTTGCAAGGGCACATCTCCCTCAATTTTAATGCTATGAGGGTGTTCTTGGACATTTTGGAAATCTTGAAGAGTCCTCTAAACAACCCCATTGGTTTCATGTCCATATCATTTACCAATCTCAAGTTATGCCCTTTTGAAGTTGTTGACTTTTTGTTGACTTTTGAAATGACCTATAATGTCTTAGCTCATACCTTCCAAATGAAGCATTTTTGGTATTGGCTTGTGAGACACAAAGTTGTAGAGAATTCAATTTCCTTCAAAATGAGCTTTGAGTGGAGACTTGGTGATGAAGTATGTGAAAGTTATGGCTGGTCAAAGTTCAGTTGACTTTTACTAAGGAAACCCTAATTTAGAAACTCCTGATTCTTGATGATCTGGAATCTCCTTGATGAATCATGATCATCCCTTGATCAAATGATGAATTTTACTTCATATACTTGATATTGGCAAAAAATCATGAAGTTTGACTTTGGTTTGACCACAGTTGACCTCAGTTTGACTTTTTGACTGCATTGACTGATTTTGACTTATCTGATCATCTGACTGAGCAAACTTCTGAGAAAAGTCTTGAAACTTGTCATGAGGGTTCTTATATACATATAATATGTTATGAAACTCACTTGAAGTCTTGGAAGTTCATTTAGCCTGATTAAAGTCAAAACCCTAGTTTTGGATGCACTGCTTAGGAGGTGCATTGTCTGAGGGAATTGTCAACTCTTCTGACCCATTGTGAACTTTGTGAACCTTGTGAACCATCATAAAATGTCTTGTGAACCTCATGGGAGGTATTGTGAACCTTGTGAACCTCATAAAGTGACTTTGTAGACCTCATGAACCTCAGGAAAGCTTTGTAATCATTGTGAATCTTGTGAACCTTGTGAACCTTCAAGAAGTAACTTGTAGACCTCATGAATCTCATGAAAGGTTATATGAACATTGAGAAACTTGTGAACCTTGTGAACCTTCAAGAAGTGACTTGTAGACTTCATGAACCTCATGAAAGGTCTTGTAAATGTAGAGAAACTTGTGAACCTCCATAAAGTAACTTGTAGACTTCATGAACCTCATGAAAGGGATTGAAAGCATTGGGAAGCTTGTGAACCTTGTGAACCTTCAAGAAGTAACTTGTATACTTCATGAACCTCATGAAAGGTTATATAAGCATTGTGACTCTTGTGAACCTTGTGAACCTTCTTAGCACACAAAGTCTTGTATTGTGAGGGCAAATTTTGGGGTGCAACACCCTCCTTAGCAGTTTGAGACATGTTTTGCAGTTGAGTGCGATTTGGAGCCATGTCCAAATTATACTGGTATTGCTTCACGAAAGCCTCTGCCAGGTCCTTCCAGCTCTTAATGTTGACTCTACTTAGCTTCATATACCATTCCAAGGAGGCCCCAACCAGGCTGTCCTGGAAATAGTACATCCATAGCTTTTCATCATCAGCGTGGGCAGCAATCCTCCCTACAAAGGACTGGAGGTGAGTCTTTGGACACGCTGTGCCGTTGTACTTCTCGAAAGTCGGGACCTTGAACTTATAAGGGATTCTAACCCCTGGAATCAAGCCCAAGTCAGTAATGTCAAACCCCAGAGAGTTTTGAGATTGAATGGCCTTGATCTGTTTAGCCATCTCTTCAAATTTTCTGTTCATTTCAGCCCCCTGGCCTTCAGTTTCATCCAGTAGAGTGAACTGTTTGTCTTGACCATCCATCTGTACATTGTTCAGTCCATCATTGATAATGGTGACCCCTGGCTGTGCTACAGGGATTTCAACTTGACGGGCGCCCGCACGGTTACGATTACCTCCATCAGCAGTATTGTTGTTCCTGGCTTGACTATTTTCAACCAACTCACGCAGACGTTCCTGATTCTGACCCATTCCTGCCATAAGGGTCATAAAATTGTCCATGCTCAGTCTCAAGTCAGCTAAATCAGCCTGCATTTGATCCATGACCCTTTCTCTGTTGACTCTTGTGGGATATCTGTGTATGATCGGCTGTTCTCGAACCTTTCTGGGAGCTATAGTGCCTGAAACAACATAAACGTTAGAAACTGAAGCACTGTCTGCAAAACAAACAAACACGTTACATGCATGCAATGTAGCTGCTCATGTTTCCAAGTTTTAAGCATTTGTATGCCCCAGTTCTGATATTTGCTCCAGACAGCCACTTTGAGTATTAACTTTCAGACTTTCTCTTTGAAGAGTGTTCAGATATTAGCAGTATCAGAAAAACAAGACTTGCATATTCAGAAATGATAATTTGCATATTAACACTGTATATCATGGACGACCCACTGCCGGCCAAAAGTTAGAACACAAAAATAATCCCCGAAGGGTTACAAGTCATTACATGAATAAAAGACAAAAGAATAAAGCAAGACTCCTACAACAAGTCTGTAGGTAGTCTGAATCAAAACTAAATAAACTAAACTGAAGACCCAGGTTCTTCTGCAGCCACCTCTACTATGTTCTTATTCACACCTGCTCTCAACTTGAGCTCTTTAATCTCCTTCAGTGCCTCCTCCAAGGCTATCTGGCTTTGTGCTAACTGCTGAGTCTTCTCCCTTCGTATGTTGTGGACTTGCTCCACCTCCTCTTTCTTGAAGGCCATTTGCACCTCGAAAAACTCTTATTTTTCTTTAAACTTCCTTTGCTCTTCCTCCCTTTGGCCTTGCAACCAAACAATGGACTAGCGAGCTTCCTTGAGAGTTTTCAAAGTCTTTTTGCGTTCCGCTTCTCTTTTTACCTCCATTAGACCCAATCTTTGAAAGTGAGCTTCCCTTCCAGCAAAATCTTTCTCTTTAGCTTCCAAGGAGGCTTGCATCTTCTGCAGCTTTCCCTCTGCTTCATTTTTGGCCCGGTTGGCAAGATGGTACAGGTTAACCATTTCAGCATTCTCCACTCGAACTTCATGTAGCTGAGCTTCCAATTTCTTATACTCTTCAAGGGAGACAGTACTCTGGCTTGGCACTTCTTTGGGATAAAGTGGAGCTTCTACTGAGAATGGCATGAGAACTTCTTCTACATGTTTTTGCAACCATGTAGCAAAAGGAGGATACGTCTTTGGATCTACTCTGCCAAAATCTTTCTTACCCTTCCTCACTCTATGAGCCCAAGCCTGAGATGCTTGTATAACTAATTCTTTGTTTCCCTCCACAAGAAAATACAAAGACTCAGCAAACTCTTCCATATTTGGAGGATCTCTCAAAGGATAACCAAATTGCTTCCTGACTAATGTTGGATGATAACTGATCACACCCTTCCTTCCTAGCAAAGGCACTCCAGCAAATCTTCCACAACTGACCAGCAACTCTTTTCCCAGCAGATCTCTGTCATATCCCCAGGCTATATCCTCAGCAGTTAGCCCCATCAGCCTTCTAGACCATCTCCACTCATCTCTCATCTCCTTGAAAGCACCTGATTTTGGCAATCGCCTGGCAAACCACTCAGCAAACAATGAAGCACAACAGCCCACTGGTCCACCTCTACCTTTCTCATTCCGGTAGTAAACGTTGTAGTAGAAATCTCCCAACAGAGTTGGCACAGGATTTCCTTTAGCAAAGATAGAGATCACTTCCAAGCTCACAAATTCTTTCTCTCCCGGGAACAAGCTAGACCCATACACCATCAAAGCCAGCACAACACCAAAATCCCCCCACTTACCCTCTTTGGCAAATTCCTCAGCCTCTGGTATCAGCACACTCCAAGGGAGTCCTCTGCATTCACTGTCCTTCAGAGCCTTCTTGACTTTAGCAGCGGGCAAACGACAGACTTTGGCTATGTCTTCTTCCTTAAGCACCACCTCAGACCCATAGAAAGGCAAGGTATCTCTGACTGGAACGCCCAAAATGCTGGAAATCTCCTCCAAGGTGGGAGCCAAGATGTAATCTGGAAACACGAAACACCGCAGCAGGGGATCATAAAACTGAAGCAAGGTGTGCAAGCTGTCCTTCTGGTCTGCAGTGGGTTTGTCCATATACTTTAATATCTGGTGTAACACGGTGGGAGAACTGACTTTAGTTATGTTGCGGATAGCAAGAGTCGCCACCGACTTTTATTTTATCCAAAGGAAAGGCATAAAAGAACAGGAAAGACCTTTTAAAAGAATATTTTGGGTCCGGGGGGTAGGTTATGAAAAGGGAAGGTGTTAGCACCCTTTTCATCCATGGTTATCCATGGGCTCTTAGGTACTTAAGCTCACTTTAAATTGTTTTTGAAAATGTAGTGTGTGAATAGAAAAATTTTCAGAATAGTTTAATAATAATCCATGTACGGATGTGTAAGAAACTTGTTTGAAAATTTATTTGAAATTGTTAAGTTTGAAAATTTTTTGAAGTGAGCAAGTACATAAGAGAAACCTACCCTAATGTTTAAAGTCTTTCTTGTTCTTTTTCCTTTCCTTGGTAAGACTATCCCTACTATTAAGGAGTATGTAGTCTTTACCTTGGATGTTAAGGGACATGAGAGGGACAATCTGATTATGAAGGCAACTGTGGGGTGTAATAAGCACATATGAGGGACTATCATCATTTTTCGAAGGGACTCGATTCTTATAGGCAACCATGAGGGACTTGATGATTTGTCTTTTGAAGGGACTTGCTTTATACACCCCACTTGACCATTATTCGTAGGCAACTTGAGGGATAACCTTAGGAAGTGAGACGGCGATTAAAATCGACTTACGTGTGTGACGTGTTTAATTTAATTTATCTTATATTAAAAATTATCTAAATTTATTTTTTAAATAACAAACATATTTTACACTCCCTAATTACTAACCATGACAAAAAGAATTAAATAATTTCAAACTTACATCCAAGAAGCAATTACAACATTATAATAAATAAATACCAAGCAAAATAATTAAATAGCAAAATAAATATAAATAAGCAATAAATAATAAAATGTAAATAATAAGGGGTTAGTAATAAGCAAGAAAAAGAGTTAGTAATAATAAAATAGGAAAAGTTAGTAAATAATAAAAATTATAAAGTTAGTGAAATAATAAGCATAAAAATAATAATTAATGAGTTAATAATAATGTAAAATTAACAAAACAAAATAAATAATATGATTAGTAATAATAAACAAAATTAATTAAGATATTATAAGAAATTAACAATTTTTAATATGAACAATTTTAAAAAAAAAACAAATATTGACAAACAATTATTTAAATTTTTAGATTATTAGATTATTCTTTAAATATATCATGACTACAAAATTTATTTATTAAATAATATATACATATCATAAGAAAAAGTAGATTTTAAATATCATATTTACAATATAAATCATGTTTATAAAACTTAATCCTATTAATTATTATACTTACAAATCATATACAAAAATTTAACTATTATAAATTAAATTGTTTCTAAACCTTACAAGAAAAATAATTTGGATTATAAATATATTTACAACATTAACTATATTAAAAATTATATACATGATAAAGAAAATTATTTTTTTTTAAGAAAATAGAAATTAGGTTTTGTTTAGAAAAATATTTTTAGGGTTTATTTTATAATAGACAAAATTCTAAACTAATATACCTATATTTTTTAGAACAACATAATTTTTTTTAATTTATTTTAACATAAAATATTAATTAAATTGAAAAGAAAATAAAAGAAGAAAAAGAATGAGAAAGTAAAAACCTGGTGGGGCTGGGGTTTGAACCCAGTCCCCTATGCTTGCAGCCAAGAGATCACACCACTGGGCCATCCATACGCAGGCAAGAGATGAGAGAGTGAGATTTGTTTTGTTGCTTGTGTTGAGAAAATCCAGAAAATAATGAGAACCAAAAAGGCCTGGGGGAGGATTGAACCCAGGACCTTATGTATACAAGAATGCGCGCGCTACCACCCGGCTGGAAGAGCCAATCTGTTAATATGTTGGCTACAAACAATAATATATGAAACACAATTTAAATGGAAACATGTCACAAAAAATTGCTGGAGGCAGGATTCGAACCCCAACCTTCACCAACACGCGCATGCACTTTTCCACCAGGCCAAACATACATTTGTGAAATAAATCCAGGATTAATTCATATTATTTTTTAAACAGAATTTGAATTTGAAAACAGGCGCGAACTGGTCTTCTTCTTCCTCCCATTACCTGCGAAATTTGTAACGATTTCTCCTGCGAATTTTCCTGGGAGTTCTTCACACTTCAAAACCTACGAAAACGAAACTTGCACCAAACAGTAATGATTCTTAAAATTAATTACAGTTTTATAATCCTTGTGTCTTATAGAACACTCCTATGTGTCCAGAATTTGTTTATATTGGTTGAATCATCAAACCCTAATTATGAGAGCTAAACCCTAACAATGGCCGAATCGGTTCTAGGCAAGGGAAATCCAATTGATTTGTCCAGAATTGTTCCTTGGATCATCACAAACACAAAAACACAAACAAAATTCGTTAATAATGCATAAACAAACAGAATCGAAAATTTGAAATCCATGGCCAAGTTTGATTCGGGTAAGGCAACATGAGATAGTATTGATGCATATGATGGATGCTTTACAACCAGTGAGGTCCAGGGAAGCTTGCTACATCCTTATTTTACCTTTAAAAGCCCTGCAATTTGGAAACCGAATATGAGTTTTCAAAGGATTTTTGAGAATTTGAACTTACACCACAAGGCTGCCAATTCGTGAATGAGGCTAGGGTTTGTGTTATGCATATATACATGAGTGAATTAGGTCAGAAAATCTCATTGGTTATGTGGATATTTGATCCAAAAAAGATTGAAAAAGATGGTGTTGTAAAAGTCAAATATTTGCTCTTGAATGCTTGCTATTTTGGGATAATTCACATGATTTCCTTCTCTTTTGACTCTAATCACCCTTTAAGACTTTCTAGAAATAAAATTAAAATTTATTTTCATGATTTTATATTTTATTAGAATTTAAAATGACTTTTTAATATAAAAATCATAATAAATAAAAATAAAATAAATTAAATTATGAATAAATTAAATTAATTTCGTGCAAGCCATTATGAAATGAATTGGGTCACAATTTGGGCAGCCCATTTGGAAAGAATTACTTTTAAGCCTCCATTTTCAACATAAACCATCACAAAATTTCCCAACTTTGCAAGGGCACATCTCCCTCAATTTTAAAGTTATGAGGGTGTTCTTGGACTTTTTGGAAAGCTTGAAGAGTCCTCTAAACAACCCCATTGGTTTCAGGTCCATATCATTTACCAATCTCAAGTTATGCCCTTTTGAAGTTGTTGACTTTTTGTTGACTTTTGAAATGACCTATAATGTCTTAGATCATATCTTTCAAATGAAGCATTTTTGAGCTTAACCTTCAACATCAAAGTTGTAGAGAATTTAATTTCCTTCAAAATGAGATTTGGATGGAGACTTGGTGATGAAGTATGTGAAAGTTATGCCTGGTCAAAGTTCAGTTGACTTTTACTGAGGAAACCCTAATTTAGAAACTCCTGATTATTGATGATCTGGAATCTCCTTGATGAATCATGATCAACCCTTGATCAAATGATGAATTTTACTTCATATACTTGATGTTGGCAAAAAATCATGAAGTTTGACTTTGATTTGACCACAGTTGACTCCAGTTTGACTTTTTAACTGCATTGACTGATTTTGACTTATCTGATCATCTGACTGAGCAAACTTTTGAGAAAAGCCTTGAAACTTGACATGGGGGTTCTTACACACATATAAGATGCTATGAAACTAACTTGAGGTATTGGAAGTCCATTTAGCCTGATTAAAGTCAAAACCCTAGTTTTGGATGCACTGCTTAGGAGGTGCATTGTCTGAGGGAATTGTCAACTTCTTTGACCAATTGTGAACTATGTGAACCTTGTGAATCTTCATAAAATGTCTTGTGATACTCATGGGAGGTATTGTGAAGCTTGTGAACCTTTTGAACCTCATGAAGTGGCTTTGTAGACCTCATGAACCTCAGGAAAGCTTTATATTCATTGTGAATCTTGTGAACCTTGTGAACCTTCAAGAAGTGACTTGTAAACTTCATGAACTTCATGGAAGGTCTTGTAAATGTTGAGAAACTTGTGAACCTTGTGAACCTTCAAGAAGTGACTTGTAGACTTCATGAACCTCATGAAAGGTTATATAAGCATTGAGAAACTTGTGAACCTTGTGAACCTTCATAAAGTAACTTGTAGACTTCATGAACCTCATGAAAGGTTATGCAAGTGTTGGAGAACTTGTGAACCTTGTGAACCTTCAAGAAGTGACTTGTAGACTTCATGAACCTCATGAAAGGTTATATAAGCATTGAGAAACTTGTGAACCTTGTGAACCTTCTTAGAACACAAAGTCTTGTATTGTGAGGGCAAATTTTGGGGTGCAACAGCTGCCCCTGTTCAATTTTCTGAAACCTGAGGGGTTAGATTGGTATATTTGCCAGTCGTAACCTGGAAGGTTGAAGGGGATTGAACACAAAAGCCCAAAAATTTGCACTCACCAATGCATAGAGTGATATTGATGGTTGGTTGAACATGATTGAGTGGGCTTAAAGATGCCACTAGGAGAAAGTTCTTCAGCAATATAATGAGAGCTGTCAGGAGTCTGGAGTAATACTGATGTAACAGCATGTCTTCATGAGGATAGAGCAATCAATAATGATAACCCTAAAGCAGTCTTGAAGAAATAATATGATTTCAGGAGGATAGAGCAATCAATAATGATAACTCTAAAGCAGTCTTGAAGTAATGATATGACTCCAGGAGGATAGAGCAATGGATAGCTCTAAAGCAGTCTTGAAGTAATGATATGACTCCAGGAGGATAGAGCACTGGATAGCTCTAAAGCAGTCTTGAAGTAATGATATGACTCCAGGAGGATAGAGCACTGGATAGCTCTAAAGCAGTCTTGAAGTAATGATATGACTCCAGGAGGATAGAGCAATGGATAGCTCTAAAGCAGTCTTGAAGTAATGATATGACTCCAGGAGGATAGAGCAATGGATAACTCTAAAGCAGTCTTGAAGTAATGATATGACTCCAGGAGGATAGAGCAATGGATAGCTCTAAAGCAGTCTTGAAGTACTGGTTTCAGGAGGATAGAGCAATGGATAGCTCTAAAGCAGTCTTGAAATAATAATGTGATTTCAGGAGGATAGAGCAATGGATAGCTCTAAAGCAGTCTTGAAATAATAATGTGATTTCAGGAGGATAGAACAATGGATAGCCCTAAAGCAGTCTTGAAATCATAAGAAGCTTATCAGGAGGATAAAGTAACCCTGAGGTGACAATAAAGCAGTCCCAAAGAAGCTCATCAGGAGGATAAAGTAACCCTGAGGTTACAATAAAGCAGTCCCAAAGATAATAAGTTTGTTTGTTGGATGATTAACCTGAAACAAGGTAGCTTTCTGTATAATAACATTAGTTTATGCTTTATGCATGCATGTATGATATGATGCACTTAGATAATGTACTATATGTCTATGGATATGTATGCTATGGTATGGTGTAAATGATGTATGTATGATATGATACTGTCGGGAGCGTCTGGATATCTTTGTTTAACAACTGCTGGCCAGGGAAAATAAATCCCGATTCGTTGTTGAAATATATATAACCCTCCGTCTGCTGGGGATAACAGGGTATAGATAACCTCCCGTCTGGGGATGGCAAGGTATATATAACCTCCCGTTGTTGGGGATGGCAAGGTATATATAACCTCCCGTTGTTGGGGATAGTAGGGTATATATAACCTTCGTCTTCGTTTGATAGTAGGATAAGTACAACATCCCGTCTTCGTTCGTCGTACCCTTATTGGAAAGTAATTTCCCGAATATCCGTATGAGGATAAAAGAGATGGATATAAATTCCAGGGGAAATAAGACTTTACGAAGATGGATTAGTCCTACTGAGGGTTTATAACTGTCTTGTAAAGGTGAATCGGCGAAGCTTCATTGAAATCCTTCCCTCGTTCGTCTTTAGTAAATACTATTACTGCATTTTCATGCATTTCTGGTAAACATTAATCATATTAAAAGCATACATGCATTTTTGGTAAACATCAATCATATTCAAAAGCATACATACATTCAAACACAACCAATGGACGTTTCGCTTATGTAAATAGGGTAAAAGTAAATCTGGATTCAAAAGATGGAATTTATTTATATCAAAAAGTGACCCATACACGGGTGAGTTTGTACACAGAGACATAAACCCTAGTAAGAGGTTTTTGTCATAAAGTTTTACAGAATAAAGAAAATCAGCTATGTGGGGAACAGTCCTATTGAGTTTCAATCCTACTATTGCCCTTCAAGTATCTCATCTTCTTGCTGTTGAGACGGAAATGATTGGATTGAGCTTTATCTGTTCGAGCTTGAATAAGTAGTACAACTGGTTGCAGTTTCATGAGTGATCCAAACGAGACATAGTCATACGCTTTAATCCCTAACTTTTGCCTGGATTGCCCTTTCAGGTTTTCAATCCACCGGGATACCCTTTTTTGCCCAAGCCGCCTTTTCAGGTTTTCGACTTGCCGGGTGTACATCTTTTTATATATATCCCTAATTTTTGCCCAAACCCTTTTGGTTTGCCGGGATGCCCTTATTTTTGCCTAGGCCTGTCAACCTAGCGGGTCTCTTTTTATGCGTAATATTTTTTAACTATGTCTGCATTTACAGGCTGTGGGAAGTCTTCACCATCCATTGTAGTCAGTATCATGGCACCTCCTGAGAATACTATCTTGACTACAAATGGTCCTTCATATGTTGGAGTCCACTTGCCCCTAGGATCACCCTGTGGTAATATGATACGCTTGATTACCAAATCACCAGCCTGATATACCTTTGGCTTAACCTTCTTGTTAAAAGCTTTGATCATCCGTTTCTGGTACATCTGGCCATGACAAACTGCTGCTAACCTCTTCTCATCAATCAAATTTATCTGGTCCAGTCGAGTCTGAATCCATTCATCTTCATTCAAGCCTGCATCCTTCATAATTCTCAAGGAGGGGATCTGAACTTCAATGGGCAGAACTGCTTCCATACCATAGACTAAGGAGAATGGGGTTGCCCCTGTTGAAGTACGTATTGTAGTACGATAACCATGAAGAGCAAACGGTAACATCTCATGCCAATCCTTGTAAGTAACAGTCATCTTCTGTACTATCTTCTTAATGTTCTTATTAGCAGCTTCAACTGCCCCATTCATCTTCGGACGATACGGAGAAGAGTTGTGATGTTTAATCTTGAATTGCGTGCAGAGATCAGTAATCATAGTGTTGTTCAAATTAGAGCCATTGTCAGTGATAATCCTTTCAGGGATGCCATACCTACATATGAGATTATTCTTAATGAACCGAGCCACAACATTCTTAGTAACAGATGCAAATGAAGCTGCCTCTACCCACTTCGTGAAATAATCAATAGCAACCAGGATGAAACGATGCCCATTAGAAGCAGTAGGCTTGATCTCACCAATCATATCAATGCCCCACATGGCAAAGGGCCAAGGAGCAGTCAACACATTCAATGGTGATGGAGGTACATGGACTTTATCAGCATAAATTTGACATTTGTGACAAATTTTGGAGTGTTGATAGCAATCAGCTTCCATGGTAGACCAATAGTAACCTGCTCTCAATATCTTCTTTGCCATAGTGTGACCACTGGAATGAGTGCCAAAGGTCCCATCATGCATCTCTTCCATAATATCAGTTGCTTCCTTCTTATCCACACAACGAAGCATAGTTGAATCATGATTGCGCTTATACAGAATGCCATTACTCAAGAAGAACTTGGCAGAAAATCTTCTCAGAAACTTCCTATCTTTGACAGATGCCCCTTCAGGGAATTCCTGAGCTTCAAGATATCTTTTCACTTCATAGAACCAAGGCTTCTCCTCTGCCCCTTCTGTGTCAATCTTATTGCAGTATGCAGGCTTTTCAAATCTATCAATAGTAATCTTGGGAGCTTCATCATCCCAGCTGATCTCAAACATGGATGCCATGGTGGCTAATGCATCTGCCAACTGATTCTCTCTTCGTGGAATGTGCTCAAAGGTAATCTCTTTGAAATGTGGGATCAAAGACAACACATGCTCTCTGTAAGGAATGAGGTTATCATGCTTGGTATCCCAATCTCCTTTAATCTGACTTACTACCAGGGCTGAATCTCCATACACATCAAGGAACTGAATCTTCATATCAATAGCAGCTTTAATACCCAGGATACATGCCTCATATTCGGCCATGTTATTGGTACAATGGAAACAAAGTCTAGCAGTAATCGGGGTATGACAACCTTCAGGGGAACTAATCACAACACCAACACCATTACCAAGTGCATTAGAGGCACCGTCAAAAACCATAGTCCATCGGGATCCTTGTTCAGGTCCGTCATATTGTCCAGGTTCTTTGGTAATAATCATAATGTCTTCATCAGGGAACTCAAAATTCATTGACTGGTAATCATCTACTGCTTGATGAGCCAAATGATCAACAACAACACTTCCTTTAATGGCCTTCTGAGTAGTATACTGTATGTCATATTCTGTCAAGATCATTTGCCATCTTGCAATTCTTCCGGAGAGAGCAGGTTTCTCAAATATGTACTTGATTGGATCCATCTTCGAAATCAATAAGGTGGTATGGGTCAACATATACTGTCTTAGTCGGCGAGCAGCCCATGCCAAAGCGCAGCAAGTTTTCTCGAGCAGTGAGTATCTTGTTTCACAGTCGGTAAACTTTTTGCTAAGGTAGTATATTGCCTGCTCTTTTCGACCAGACTCGTCATGTTGCCCCAACACACACCCCATTGAGTTGTCTAACACTGTTAAGTACATAATCAAGGGTCTTCCATCAACTGGTGGCATCAAAATTGGTGGCTCTAGTAGATATCTCTTAATTTCATCAAAGGCAGTTTGGCACTCATCATTCCATTCCATCACCTGATCTTTCTTCAACAACTTGAAGATTGGCTCACAGATGGTAGTTAATTGGGAAATAAATCTTGCAATGTAGTTCAATCGTCCCAAGAAACCTCTAACCTCCTTCTCAGTACGGGGAGCCGGCATCTCTCGTATAGCCTTCACTTTTGCAGGATCCACTTCAATACCTTTGCCACTGACAATGAAACCCAGGAGCTTTCCAGATCTAACTCCAAAAGTACACTTGTTTGGGTTCAATCTCAACTTGTATTTCTTCAACCTCTCAAACAACTTGTGCAGATGATCAAGATGTTGCTCTTCATTCTGAGATCTGGCTATCATATCATCTACATATACCTCTATCTCATGATGAATCATATCATGAAACAAAGCCACCATAGCACGCTGATATGTTGCCCCTGCATTCTTCAAACCAAATGGCATTACCTTATAGCAAAAGGTGCCCCACTGTGTCACAAATGTTGTCTTCTCCATATCTTCGGGTGCCATCTTGATTTGATTGTAACCAGAGAAACCATCCATAAAAGAGAATACCTTATGCTGAGCAGTGTTGTCTACCAGAATATCAATATGAGGAAGTGGGAAGTCATCTTTAGGGCTAGCCTTGTTCAGATCTCTGTAGTCTACACACATACGTACCTTGCCATCTTTCTTAGGAACTGGTACCACATTTGCAACCCACTGAGGATAAGAAGTCACTGCTAAGAACCCTGCATTGAACTGTTTCATTACCTCTGCCTTGATCTTTTCTGACATTTCAGGACGCATACGACGAACCTTCTGCTTCTTTGGACGACAATCTTCTTTCACTGGCAAACGGTGAACCACAATGTCTGTATCCAACCCTGGCATATCTTCATAGGACCAAGCAAAGATCTCCACATAGTCACGTAACATCTGAATCAACCTGCTCTTGACACTGTCCTCTAAATCAGCCCCTACCTTGACCTCTTTTCTGTTTTCTTCAGTTCCCAGATTCACAACTTCGACTGGCTCTTCATGTGGCTGTATAGCTTTCTCTTCTTGTTGTAACAACCTAGCAAGCTCTACAGGTATTTCACAATCGTCCTCATTTCCGTCTTCAGTTTGATAGATCGGATTCTCGAAATTGTAATTGGCAATAGTAGAACTGTTATCAACAGGATCCAGAGTGGATGAGGATCTGCATTTTAGTGATGTGGGTGTGTGTAAGAACACATAGCTGATAAAACAAAAATAAAAGAAAAGAAAGACAAGGAACACAATATTTATGAAAACGAAACGTCCACTGATTTTATTGAATGAAGTATGCAAATGAAATGACAGCCCGTAACAAGCACACCATTGTGCCCCGGGTAAGGCACATGGCTTGAAAGTTTTATTGTTCCAGAAATTACAAACTTAAAAAAAACATAACACAGTAATAGTATTTACTCCTGACTAAAGGAGATAGGGATAACATCTTCAGCTTTCCAATTATTGAGTCCAGCACCCACAGTAGGAAAAATCCATGCATCCAAGTTGTAGTCTTCATCTTGATCTCCCACAGCATTGATAACCCCTTGATTGGTGATACGAGCAGCACGAGCACGACGAACAGCCTTCTGGGACTCTGCAGTGAAACCCAAACCAAACTTGTCAGACTTGTATGGAATATCAGGAAGCTGACCCCAAATAGTACAACCACCTTCATCCACCACAGCTCTAGCATCATTGAGGGAGGCCATTGCCATTGTTGGAGGTTTTCTGATGACCACAGGAACTTTCTTCACAGCAGGAGGTGCTACACAATCATTAGCAACCCAGGGAACAACTTCAAATGACTGACACGGAGTCTCAATGTATTCACCTTCCACTTCCAGATACTTGAAAGTGTTTACATGGCTGACAAAGTATTCTTCCTCTCCAAAGACAGTAACAACCTTTCCATTCACCGGATATCTCAACTTTTGGTGTAATGTAGAGGTCACAGCACCTGCCCCATGGATCCAGGGACGACCAAGCAGACAAGAGTATGAAGGACGAATATCCATCACATAAAATGTAGCAGTAAACATCTGAGAACCAACTTTGATTGGAAGATCAATTTCCCCATGCACTACTCTTCTAGAACCATCAAAAGCCTTTACCACAATATTACTGGGCTTCAACACAGTATCTTCAGGACTCAGCTTATTCAGGACTTCCTTGGGCAACACATTCAGAGAAGAACCATTGTCTATCAGTACATGTGACAGGGTAGTGCCCCTGCATTCAATTGAAATATGCAAGGCCCTGTTATGATCCCTCTTGGCAGGGGTCAAATCAGCATCAGAGAATCCTAACCCGTTGTCATAGGTCAGGTGAGCAACACAGTTCTCAAATTGATCAACAGAAATTGCACTGGGCACATGAGCAGTCTTCAAAAACTTGATTAAGGACTTGGCATGAGCCTCAGAACACAGCAATAGAGACAACATAGAAATCTTTGAGGGAGTATGCCCCAACTGATCAACAATGTCATAATCACTCTTGCGAATGATTTTCAATACTTCTTCCATCTGCTTAGAGAGATCATCAGCAGCTGGCACATCAGTAGATACAGGCTCAATAACAGGACCTTTGCCCCGAGCATCAGTGGTGGTAGTAGCAGCAGGAGTAACTGCACTCTTAGAAGCAACTGGAGGAGAGAAGACTCTTCCACTACAAGTGATCTTGCTAGATCCAGCAATATTATCAATGTCAGCAGGCATATCAGGTAAAGGCTCCTGCTTGACACCATGGATTTAAACATCAGACCCATAGTGCCAAGGCACAGCTTTGTCAGATGTATAAGGAATAGGACCAGGAGTGGTAATAATCAGAGGAGCCACTCTGGCTTCAGCAACAACTTTCACAGGACCTTCAGCAGTAATCTTGATTGGGCCCTGATGAGTGATTTTGATGGGACCCTTTGAAGTGATTCTCACCGGTACTTTGTCAACCATATCAACCTCTTCAATCTTCTTACCCCGAGTCAGATGATCCACCATACCTTCTACAGATGCTGGTCTTCTTTCAAACACTATAGTATACTTATCCATGAGACGTTGAATTCCATCTCTCAAAATGAAGCAACTATCCGGCTTATAGGTACAATACAGACAATCTTCACGACAACCTGGAAAGATCCCAGCTTGTACTAACCTCTTTTTGATAACAGACAATGGTGTGCTCAACTCCATAACTGAATAGACATGCAGATCTTCATCAATGTCTTCATCAATGGCATTGACAGTCTTCTCGTGATTTGGCATTGGAGCTGTAATCACATTTGGAGTACCTGGTGGATCAAACTCAATTTCTCCAGCATCAATCATATCTTGAATTTTGTTCTTCAAGACCCAGCAGTTATTAGTATCATGTCCTGGACAGTTTGAATGATATGCACATCGTGCATTGGGATTGTACTTGGGGGAAGTAACATTGGGATTCTGAGGAGCCTCCCTCAGAGTAATAAGTTCAGCCTTCAACAAGTGTTGCAATGCCTGAGCCATTGACATGTTGATCTTCGTGAACTGTCTTCTAGCCCTCTGTTGGTTGCCTTGAGGCTGCTCTGTTGTTGCAGGAGTTGGATTTGAAATATGAACTGCACTAACAGACTGATGCCTTCTGTTACGATCAGGTTGACCATAAACAGCATTGGATTCCTTCTTCCCGGTGGGAGGCTTCTTTGCAGCACCTGATGAAGAAGTGCCCACTTGGATCTTACCACTCTTGATACCATTTTCTACCCGTTCTCCTGTCATGATCAACTCAGTGAAGCCAGATGATGAGCTTCCAATGAGATGACTGTAAAACGGACCATTCAGCGTACACATGAACATATCAACCAATTCCCTATCAGTCAAAGGGGGTTGAACTCTTCCAGCTAAATCTCTCCACTTCTGAGCATACTCCTTAAAACTTTCTTTGGCACCCATAGACATGCTCTGAAGCTGCATGCGAGTGGGGGCTAAATCAGCATTGTATTGGTACTGCCTATAGAAAGCTTCAGCAAGATCATTCCAGTCTCTGATGTTGACACTCTCCAACTGATAATACCACTCCAACTGGGCTCCAGATAAGCTCTCTTGAAAGAAATGGATCCACAACTTCTTATCAGCAGTGTGGGGTTGAATTCTTCTGACATAAGACCTCAAATGCAGCTTGGGACAGGAGACCCCATCATAAACAACAAAGGTAGGAACCTTGAAACCAATGGGTATCACAACCCCAGATATCAAACTCAAATCCTCAAAATCCAGCCCAGATGACTTCTGCAACTCCATAGCATCCATTCTATCCACCAGCATCTTGAATTTGTCTTCATTAGGCTCATGGTAGTAATTAGCCTCAGAATCAGAGTCCCCCATAGTGTTGTGGAGACTGCCTCTCTCTTTCTCAGATTCTTCAGATTCATAGTCTTCAACCTCTTCCTTGGTCTTGACAGGACCTTTGAACCTTCTTCCCATGTTGAGCAACCCAGCAGACCTTCTAGTCTTCTTAGTCTTCTTGGCCAGCAGTGCCTTCAAATCATCTTGCCCCTTGGACAGGTTCAAGATCAGCTCCTGGAACTGTGCATTCTGTGCCTGAAGATCCTTAACTGATTGTTCAAGAGCCATTGCTGAAATAAACAGCGAGAAGATGAGAAACCTGCGCACAATTATAAACCTGTGATGCAATGAAATGATATGGGAATGCATATGCAATGTTTTCAAGGACCGCAGGATTTAAATTTGCTTAGACAAACACGAAAGTAAACTTTTATTAGTAATAACTTGTTTTGCCTTTTAGGCTTACAAAAAATGAAAGTGAAATAAGTACAAAAGATGGGGTTTTAAGTCTCCCATGGACGTTTCCTCTTTGTATTGAGGTATGAGTTGAGGTTTCGTTCCTCGTGAAGTTGATTTGTTAGCTCTAGGACTCTTGCTTGGCTTGTTTTGTAATGAGCCTCGAAAGTATCCCTTTGCTCCTTCAGTTGGATCCATGATCTCTGCAAGTCTTCCATATCAGTAGGCATGTCTGGGTGAAGGATGGTATAAGCTGTGTCTCCTTCAGCAACAGGTTCCATGGTAACTGGTAGGACGGCAGGATATGGCATCATGAGTGTCTGAGCACGAGATCGTACCCATCTGAGATAAGCCTCCATAGGAATAGTGTACTTAGGCTCCAGTGTCTTGCTGTCAACTCTGTTTACCTTTCCCCAAGCTCGTATGAATCTCTGACGGTAACCCTGAAGATCGTTGTCGTAATCAAACACAATGCCCTGAATCAACATGTCATGTGGGCCATCGCTCCGAGCGTAACCAAACTGTCGTAAAGCTAGAGAGGGGTTGTAGGTGATGCCTCCTCTTATGCCTAGAAGTGGCACATTAGGAAACTCCCCACAACGGTCAATGATGGTGACATTCTCCATAGATCTGGAGCACCAATGGATGTCTGAGTGAGAAAGTGACATGATCCTCTTGGACCATCTGAACCCTTGCTCATTCTTCATTACTGAGAGAGGAAGGTGAGAAATAAACCACCTAGAAAGCAAAGGTATGCAGCACATCAAAGTTCCTCTTGCCCTTGTAGTACGGGTGTGAAGAGAATGCAGGATGTCTCCAAGCAATGTAGGCACTGGATTGTGACTCAGGAATATGTTGATGGCATGAACGTCTATGAACTGATCTGGATTGGGGAACAATACTAAGCCATATATCAGCAAGGCTAAGACCTCCTCAAAAGCATCATAGCTCATGGCCTTCAAGAACATCTGAGCTTTATCCATTAATACCTTAGCAAGAATACCCTTGACTCCACTTCTCGTTTCTAGAACAATGTCAGACTTCTTCAGATGTAGGGCTGCAGCAATAACCTCTGGTTTGGGCTCCTTCTCCAAGCCTGTGAAGGGTCTTTGATCAAGAACAGGTATACCCAGAAGCTTAGAGAACTCCTCCATGGTAGGGACTAACTGATAGTCGGGGAATGTGAAACAGTGATGTTTAGGATCAAAGAACTGAAACAGAACACTCATCATGTCTTCATTGAACCCTGAAGTGACTAGATCCAATAGGTGACCATGTCTCTTGATGAACTGGGAATGATCAGACACTTGAGAAACCAACTCTTTAAGCTTGGCAGGTATGCCCACAAAGTTGATCCTGATGGTGTTTCTACGAGCAGAAGCCATGACCTGCAACAAAGAACAAAGATAAATCCTTTGGTCCTTGAAATGGTTAGTGAAAATGCTATGCTTATGATGCATGATGATGTCATGATGTTATGCTCAATCACAAACATGTGGCACACACAAACAAGTCACACAATTGCCCTAGGTTTAAAGGCTTGCATGAGGTTCAAAGGTAAGTACCCTCCCCTGAAGTTAGATGGTTCATCCTGTCCTACAAAAGTAACCGGGTTCTAAGGGATCTCAATATCATTGATCCTTCACAAGGGTGGTTGTTCAGTAGGCAACTTACTTGCCAACCAAAACCCTCCAAGTTTAAGATCTCAATGAGCGTAGTATCGAGTGTCAACCAACTTCAGTCTGCACCAAAGCCGGTTACCTCACTACTTTCTAAAGGCCAAGATGAGTTAACTAGGGTTCTAGAAGTTAGTTAGTGCATTGACAACATATGGCAGCCTCAATATTATCCTCAACTTGACTTAAGGAATATAAGCACCAACCAAGAAGTCGCACTAACTATGGCCACCAGATCAACCGTATCGATATACGTCGTACAGTTTCCTTGGTCTATTGCCATTTACCTAAGGTACACTAGATCCGGGTTAGGACCTTTCACACATAAGAGCACCCCAACAAGTAATATAAAACAAACGAGGCAAACAATTCAAAGTGATCTTAATTCTTAAGGGTACCCCTCTTAAATAGGTCCCCAGCAGAGTCGTCAGTTCTGTAACACGGTGGGAGAACTGACTTTAGTTATGTTGCGGATAGCAAGAGTCGCCACCGACTTTTATTTTATCCAAAGGAAAGGCATAAAAGAACAGGAAAGACCTTTTAAAAGAATATTTTGGGTCCGGGGGGTAGGCTATGAAAAGGGAAGGTGTTAGCACCCTTTTCATCCATGGTTATCCATGGGCTCTTAGGTACTTAAGCTCACTTTAAATTGTTTTTGAAAATGTAGTGTGTGAATAGAAAAATTTTCAGAATAGTTTAATAATAATCCATGTACGGATGTGTAAGAAACTTGTTTGAAAATTTATTTGAAATTGTTAAGTTTGAAAATTTTTTGAAGTGAGCAAGTACATAAGAGAAACCTACCCTAATGTTTAAAGTCTTTCTTGTTCTTTTTCCTTTCCTTGGTAAGACTATCCCTACTATTAAGGAGTAGGTAGTCTTTACCTTGGATGTTAAGGGACATGAGAGGGACAATCTGATTATGAAGGCAACTGTGGGGTGTAATAAGCACATATGAGGGACTATCATCATTTTTCGAAGGGACTCGATTCTTATAGGCAACCATGAGGGACTTGATGATTTGTCTTTTGAAGGGACTTGCTTTATACACCCCACTTGACCATTATTCGTAGGCAACTTGAGGGATAACCTTAGGAAGTGAGACGGCGATTAAAATCGACTTACGTGTGTGACGTGTTTAATTTAATTTATCTTATATTAAAAATTATCTAAATTTATTTTTTAAATAACAAACATATTTTACACTCCCTAATTACTAACCATGACAAAAAGAATTAAATAATTTCAAACTTACATCCAAGAAGCAATTACAACATTATAATAAATAAATACCAAGCAAAATAATTAAATAGCAAAATAAATATAAATAAGCAATAAATAATAAAATGTAAATAATAAGGGGTTAGTAATAAGCAAGAAAAAGAGTTAGTAATAATAAAATAGGAAAAGTTAGTAAATAATAAAAATTATAAAGTTAGTGAAATAATAAGCATAAAAATAATAATTAATGAGTTAATAATAATGTAAAATTAACAAAACAAAATAAATAATATGATTAGTAATAATAAACAAAATTAATTAAGATATTATAAGAAATTAACAATTTTTAATATGAACAATTTTTAAAAAAAAACAAATATTGACAAACAATTATTTAAATTTTTAGATTATTAGATTATTCTTTAAATATATCATGACTACAAAATTTATTTATTAAATAATATATACATATCATAAGAAAAAGTAGATTTTAAATATCATATTTACAATATAAATCATGTTTATAAAACTTAATCCTATTAATTATTATACTTACAAATCATATACAAAAATTTAACTATTATAAATTAAATTGTTTCTAAACCTTACAAGAAAAATAATTTGGATTATAAATATATTTACAACATTAACTATATTAAAAATTATATACATGATAAAGAAAATTATTTTTTTTTAAAAAAAATAGAAATTAGGTTTTGTTTAGAAAAATATTTTTAGGGTTTATTTTATAATAGACAAAATTCTAAACTAATATACCTATATTTTTTAGAACAACATAATTTTTTTTAATTTATTTTAACATAAAATATTAATTAAATTGAAAAGAAAATAAAAGAAGAAAAAGAATGAGAAAGTAAAAACCTGGTGGGGCTGGGGTTTGAACCCAGTCCCCTATGCTTGCAGCCAAGAGATCACACCACTGGGCCATCCATACGCAGGCAAGAGATGAGAGAGTGAGATTTGTTTTGTTGCTTGTGTTGAGAAAATCCAGAAAATAATGAGAACCAAAAAGGCCTGGGGGAGGATTGAACCCATGACCTTATGTATACAAGAATGCGCGCGCTACCACCCGGCTGGAAGAGCCAATCTGTTAATATGTTGGCTACAAACAATAATATATGAAACACAATTTAAATGGAAACATGTCACAAAAAATTGCTGGAGGCAGGATTCGAACCCCAGCCTTCACCAACACGCGCATGCACTTTTCCACCAGGCCAAACATACATTTGTGAAATAAATCCAGGATTAATTCATATTATTTTTTAAACAGAATTTGAATTTGAAAACAGGCGCGAACTAGTCTTCTTCTTCCTCCCATTACCTGCGAAATTTGTAACGATTTCTCCTGCGAATTTTCCTGGGAGTTCTTCACACTTCAAAACCTACGAAAACGAAACTTGCACCAAACAGTAATGATTCTTAAAATTAATTACAGTTTTATAATCCTTGTGTCTTATAGAACACTCCTATGTGTCCAGAATTTGTTTATATTGGTTGAATCATCAAACCCTAATTATGAGAGCTAAACCCTAACAATGGCCGAATCGGTTCTAGGCAAGGGAAATCCAATTGATTTGTCCAGAATTGTTCCTTGGATCATCACAAACACAAAAACACAAACAAAATTCGTTAATAATGCATAAACAAACAGAATCGAAAATTTGAAATCCATGGCCAAGTTTGATTCGGGTAAGGCAACATGAGATAGTATTGATGCATATGATGGATGCTTTACAACCAGTGAGGTCCAGGGAAGCTTGCTACATCCTTATTTTACCTTTAAAAGCCCTGCAATTTGGAAACCGAATATGAGTTTTCAAAGGATTTTTGAGAATTTGAACTTACACCACAAGGCTGCCAATTCGTGAATGAGGCTAGGGTTTGTGTTATGCATATATACATGAGTGAATTAGGTCAGAAAATCTCATTGGTTATGTGGATATTTGATCCAAAAAAGATTGAAAAAGATGGTGTTGTAAAAGTCAAATATTTGCTCTTGAATGCTTGCTATTTTGGGATAATTCACATGATTTCCTTCTCTTTTGACTCTAATCACCCTTTAAGACTTTCTAGAAATAAAATTAAAATTTATTTTCATGATTTTATATTTTATTAGAATTTAAAATGACTTTTTAATATAAAAATCATAATAAATAAAAATAAAATAAATAAAATTATGAATAAATTAAATTAATTTCGTGCAAGCCATTATGAAATGAATTGGGTCACAATTTGGGCAGCCCATTTGGAAAGAATTACTTTTAAGCCTCCATTTTCAACATAAACCATCACAAAATTTCCCAACTTTGCAAGGGCACATCTCCCTCAATTTTAAAGGTATGAGGGTGTTCTTGGACTTTTTGGAAAGCTTGAAGAGTCCTCTAAACAACCCCATTGGTTTCAGGTCCATATCATTTACCAATCTCAAGTTATGCCCTTTTGAAGTTGTTGACTTTTTGTTGACTTTTGAAATGACCTATAATGTCTTAGATCATATCTTTCAAATGAAGCATTTTTGAGCTTAACCTTCAACATCAAAGTTGTAGAGAATTCAATTTCCTTCAAAATGAGATTTGGATGGAGACTTGGTGATGAAGTATGTGAAAGTTATGCCTGGTCAAAGTTCAGTTGACTTTTACTGAGGAAACCCTAATTTAGAAACTCCTGATTATTGATGATCTGGAATCTCCTTGATGAATCATGATCAACCCTTGATCAAATGATGAATTTTACTTCATATACTTGATGTTGGCAAAAAATCATGAAGTTTGACTTTGATTTGACCACAGTTGACTCCAGTTTGACTTTTTAACTCCATTGACTGATTTTGACTTATCTGATCATCTGACTGAGCAAACTTTTGAGAAAAGCCTTGAAACTTGACATGGGGGTTCTTACACACATATAAGATGCTATGAAACTCACTTGAGGTATTGGAAGTCCATTTAGCCTGATTAAAGTCAAATCCCTAGTTTTGGATGCACTGCTTAGGAGGTGCATTGTCTGAGGGAATTGTCAACTTCTTTGACCAATTGTGAACTATGTGAACCTTGTGAATCTTCATAAAATGTCTTGTGATACTCATGGGAGGTATTTTGAAGCTTGTGAACCTTTTGAACCTCATGAAGTGGCTTTGTAGACCTCATGAACCTCAGGAAAGCTTTATATTCATTGTGAATCTTGTGAACCTTGTGAACCTTCAAGAAGTGACTTGTAAACTTCATGAACTTCATGGAAGGTCTTGTAAATGTTGAGAAACTTGTGAACCTTGTGAACCTTCAAGAAGTGACTTGTAGACTTCATGAACCTCATGAAAGGTTATATAAGCATTGAGAAACTTGTGAACCTTGTGAACCTTCATAAAGTAACTTGTAGACTTCATGAACCTCATGAAAGGTTATGCAAGTGTTGGAGAACTTGTGAACCTTGTGAACCTTCAAGAAGTGACTTGTAGACTTCATGAACCTCATGAAAGGTTATATAAGCATTGAGAAACTTGTGAACCTTGTGAACCTTCTTAGAACACAAAGTCTTGTATTGTGAGGGCAAATTTTGGGGTGCAACATCTGGCCATATCTCTTTCTGAAATTTCCCAAGACTTGGTCATTCATCAAACCTGCTAATTTCTGAACACTTCTAACTTCAAGTTGAAGAAAAGTATAGTGAACATTCTTTTTCCTTGTAATTTTTCTGACTTCTGCCATCTGAAGAGCTTAAGATTACCAGAACTGGGTGCTAACAATGAACAATAACCTGAAAAATGGAAACATAAATAGTTAATGCAAGAATGATGCAATGCAAATGCAATGTAGGCATATGATCAATCTGGGACCATCTGGATTCTGGACACTGAACATAAGGACCCTCTGAACAGCTGAAAACCAAAATCCTCTGAGTCACAACCCTCTGATAGAAATTCTCAGAACCATAGTACCAAGAAAACCAGAACACCAGGACCATAGGACCAAATCTCAACAAGGACCACTGATAATGAGGGTATGTAGAGGCCAAGGGTTCCTGCAAACCTGTAAACCCCTCCCAACCTCACTGGTATGCTCCAGGTCAGACATCACGGACTCTCAAACCCGAATAGCAATAATACTTTCACCATTTCCGAGAAATGGCTCATGACCAGATCAGGGAATCGGTTTGGCATTATATACTACGCAAGGAGGCCTCAGTTGAGTCCGGGAAAACAAGGTCATCCTATGTAAGTCCCAGGTGGGCCCTCGGATGCGAATGGGTTTGCCACAAAAATGTAACCTGCCACTGTCATCACTAGAGAGGGATGTTTCCACAAGGTTCTCAATGATCGGTCCCCAGCTGCACATAACTGTCAAGGTTATGAAATGAGAGAGGAAGATCCCCAAATCAAGACATTTCCAAGACGGTCACAAATCTGGGCGTGGAACTCACTACTACCCCCATGACAAGATATCATGAGGCCAAAGTGGAACCACTCTAAGTCCTAAGGTGTACTCGAGCCGTGGTAATGAGCTCATCTCTCAGAAACAGTATCACCCAAACCCACCAAACAGAAGATCCAGTCCAGACAGTCCAGTAATATGATGCAGAAAATAAATACTAAAAACTGTAAATAAAGCTGTAAATGAAACTGTAAATAAACAACAGTACAACACACAACAGCAAACAATCAACACCCAATGAAACAGAAACACGCAAGCGCTAGGAGAGACTCTCAAAGGGGAAACCAGAGATTCTGGGTTCGATCCCCAGTAGAGTCGCCAGCTGTCGCTCCCCGGATTTCCATCCTGGTACAAACGCGAAAGTGGCGCGGAAAAGAGGTAGAGTCGCCAGCCAGGCATTTTTATCCCGAATGAACGGGAATGGTAATGCTGCACAAACCAGAAGAAAAGAAAAGGAAGGACACGGGTCCTGCGAACCAAAGAGACTGAGTTCGGGAGTCGGTTACGACCTGGGAAGGTATTAGCACCCCAGATCGTCCGCCGTACCCGACGGGATCCACGCTTCCAAAGAAATCTTTTTCAAAGGGTGAAGAAATGAAAGCTGCTGCGAAGAAAAGGAACTGAACTGGGTAAAAGAAAAGAAAAGGGAACTGAAAAAGAAATGAAAAGGAAAAATGTAGGAAAAATAAAGATTGTGCTCGAACGGGCCCTACCCCGCTGCCTACGTACCTCACTGGACATGAGGATCAGAGTCGTCGTAGTTCCCCTAACTAGGGGTGGAAAAGATTGCTTGTGAATTAAGGCTTGAACTTCCTATGTCAATGCTCATGTGTTGCAGGCTTGGACGACGAGTGCATAACCGTCTCGCAAAATGACAAGTAGGAGCAAGTTCGCGGACGGAGCGAAGGAGATGAGAAAAGAATTCCCGAAGGAAAGACGCTTATTGTTTGTTTGTGTTTTTTATGAAACTTTTTATGAGTGTGTCACAAGGAAGTGAACTCAAGCTCTTTTCCATGGAATGTGCACTTGTCACTACATTCCAAGATGGAATAATAGAACAAGTACACTCAAGTAAGGAGAAGATCCCCAAAACTTGAATCCAGAGATTAGGGCCTAAGCTCACTAACTCATTAACTTATTAAGTGCTTTTGGTATTTTACAATGAAGAAGTGTGTTTTATGATTTTCTTGGTGAAGATGACATCTTGATCAAACTTGTACATCACAAGACAAGCTTGTATTATCCCAAGATGGGAAGACTACAAATGTCTCATGGGATATGGCTATTGCTTAAGGTATCACTTCAATCTTCATTAAGTGTCTTCTTTAGGGTTTTGAGATGAGAAGAGAAGAGAAACCAAAAGGATCACAAAGGCAAAAGTCTAATGGGGGACTAATGAATCCTAAGTGTTGTCATGCATGGGAAATCCTAAGTTAGTGAGGTTTACTATCCTAAAGAAGAAAGAAAGAAGAAAGAAAGAAGAAAGAAAGAAGAAAGGAAGAAGAAGGAAGAATAGAAGAAGGGGGAAGTAAGGCCTAAGCCCAACAATCACAAGGTTAGAACGAATAATAATAAGAAGAGAAGAGATAAGATTTGGAGATGTGGGAATCACAAAATGACGACGAGTGCGTAACCGTCTCGCAAAATGACAAGTAGGAGCAAGTTCGCGGACGGAGCGAAGGAGATGAGAAAAGAATTCCCGAAGGAAAGACGCTTATTGTTTGTTTGTGTTTTTTATGAAACTTTTTATGAGTGTGTCACAAGGAAGTGAACTCAAGCTCTTTTCCATGGAATGTGCACTTGTTACTACATTCCAAGATGAAAACTAAAAACAATCATTCATGAATTATTTTAGAATTTTTTGAAAATTAAAACTATTTTTAAAAATTAAAAACCAAACTGAAAAATAAAATGGAAAATAAAAGAAATAAAATAAAAGGACACAGGCTGGGGGTGCGAATAGAAATGGATTCCAGTTCAAATATGTTGGGCCTCAGAGTCAGGGGGTGGGATTAGCAAGTCAGGCCCAATCAAAGGTCAGCGCAACTCACCATATTGTTGTGGATATTCAATTAATCAGGAAAATACAAGGACCATAGGATCAAATGGACGCTTGAGATGGGTCATCTCATTAAACCCAGTCAGCACATTAATTGGTTGGCAGTGAGAGAACAAGATAGCTACGGTGAGGTGAGACACAAATTATTTAATTCAGATTAATTTTAAAACAAAAAACACGTGAGGGAGAGGGTGTATCATTAATGTGTTGGCAGATTCACAACCATCCAGATCAATCATCCAACGGCCCTGCTTCATCTTCTTCCCTCAAACAAACCCAGAATCCGGTGACCAGAGCCCTAGCTCCGGCACCAGAAAAATCATCACCATGAACAAAACTCCACAAAAATGGATGAAACCTTCCAGATCCACTAATTCAACCAAGCTGATTTCAAATATGCACTTATATTTCACAATGAACCAATGGATCAAACGGATCGAACAAGAACAAAATCATACATCAAACTGAAATTCACCATATCTCACTCAATAGTCAAGCATTTTTAAAACAAAAAGGCTCAGTGCAATCAACATACCACAAAGATCAAGAAGCACACATAAAATTACATTTCCAGATCCAAAAGTTTCAGAGCATACCTGAGATTGAAGATCTTGAAACAAGCCAGAAGAAAGCTTCCAAAGGTGCAGATCAACTCCTTTTATCCTCTCATTGCAAAATAAATGCAAGAGAGAGGCTGAAACTCTCTAGATCTTGAAACCCGAAACCAAATGCACTTGAATGACACTTGATGAAAACCTTCCTTTCAGCTTGAATTGATGGTATATTTATGATCCTTAGAGCTCACTGAACAAGAATATGGAAAGGGATTGGAGAATGAGAGCCTGAAAAGAGAGATTCGAAGGCTTTTGCTTTTGGTGCAAGAACTTTGAAGTGACGAAATGTGATGGATCTAGCCTGAAATGAAACCCTAGCTTTCTTATATATGGATCCAAAATGCAATGCTGAAAGGATGAGAGCAAGAGCACGTGAGATGAGAGTGTGAGAGTGAAAATGCAAAACTTGCAAAATTCTTGTGATGAGGTGTTTGGCTCGTGCATCCCTCTCATTCTTTGCTCATGTGTGATCAATATCTCACCCTTAATTCAAAACAGAAATTATCCTGGCCCTTGGATGTGGGGCTCATGCTTTTCTCATGATCATGCATGTTTTGCACCTCATGAAATATTCTTCTTCTTATGCACGAATCCGACTGTGGAACAAGATACTCACTGCTCGAGAAAACTTGTTGCGCTTTGGCATGGGCTGCTCGCCGACTAAGACAGTATATGTTGACTCATACTACCTTGTTGATTTCGAAGATGGATCCAATCAAGTACATATTCGAGAAACCTGCTCTCTCCGGACGAATAGCGAGATGGCAAATGATTTTAACAGAATATGACATACAGTATACTACTCAGAAGGCCATTAAAGGAAGTGTTGTAGCTGATCATTTGGCTCATCAAGCAGTGGATGATTATTAGTCAATGAGTTTTGAGTTCCCTGATGAAGACATTATGATTATTACCAAAGAACCTGGACAATATGACGGACCTGAACAAGGATCCCGATGGACTATGGTTTTTGATGGAGCTTCTAATGCACTTGTTAATGGTGTTGGTGTTGTGATCATTTCCCCTGAAGGTTGTCATTCCCCAATTACTGCAAGACTTTGTTTCTATTGTACCAATAACATGGCTGAGTACGAGGCATGTATCCGAGGCATCAAAGTTGCCATTTGTTGCACCCCAAAATTTGCCCTCCACAAAACAAGACTTTGTGTACTAAGAGGTTCAAAAGGTTCACAAGGCTCACAATACATCTCATGAGGTTCACAAGATTCACAAGGTTCACAATTAGTCAGAAAGTTTGACAATTCCCTCAGACAATGCATCCTCCTAAGCAATGCATCTTAAACTAGGGTTTTGACTTTTATCAAGCTAGATGGACTTCCAAGACTTCAAGTGAGCTTCATGGCATCTTATATGTGTTCAAGAATCCCCATGTCAAGTTTCAAGACTTTCCCAAAAGATTTTCCCAGTCAGATGATCAGATAGGCTAAAATCAATCAAAGTAGTTAAAAAGTCAAACTAAGGTCAACTGTGGTCAAACCAAAGTCAACCTTCATGATTTTTTGCCAACATCAAGTATATGAAGTAAAATTCATCATTTGATCAAGGGTTGATCATGATTCATCAAGGAGATTTCAGATCATCAAGAATCAGGAGTTTCTAAATTAGGGTTTTCATAGGAAAAGTCAACTGAACTTTGACCAGCCATAACTTTCACATGCTTCATCAAATTGTTTCCATACAAAGCTCATTTTGAAGGAAATTGAATTCTCTACAACTTTGTGTCTCACAAGCCAAGCCCAAAAATGCTTCATTTGGAAGGTATGAGCTAAGACATTATAGGTCCTTTTAAAAGTCAACAAAAAGTCAACAACTTCAAAAGAGCATAACTTGATAATGGTAAAAGATATGGACATGAGACCAAAGAGTTTGGTTAGAGGACTCTTTAAGCTTTCCAAAATGTCCAAGAACATCTTCATAGCATTAAAATTGAAGGATTTTTGCCCTTGCAAAGTTGGGAAATATTTGAGAGATTTATGAAGCAAATGGGGTCTTAAAACCAAAATTCACCAAATGGGCTTGCTTTTTTGTGATCCAAATACTTCCATGACATCATGCACGAAATTAAATTTATTTATTCATAATTTTATTCATTTTATTTTTATTTATTATGATTTTTTATGTTAAAAATCATTTTAATTCAAATAAAATATAAAATGATGGATATTTAATTTGATTTGGTTTCTAGAAAGTCTTAAAACATATTTAGACTTGATTGATACAAAAATAATGAAGATTATACCAAAATAGCAAGGCTAGATCAAGGATATTCAAAATTTAAGAACAAATCTTTTTCAATCTCTATGGATCAAAACATTCAAAGGATGGACCAAGTTTCTGACCTAAATTCATTCCCTCATATATAAACAACATGAAGACAAGTACTATTGACGATTTGGCAGCCTCCAGCACCTTGTTCAAACTTCACAAAAATCATCCAAAAACTCCAATTCGGATTTTGAGCCAGAGGAAATTTCAAACCAATTTAAAGGTGGCAATGCGTTCTATGATGTTCATAAAACATGTTTGGATCATAAAAAGCATATGAGACACCCTCATTCACATGAACCGAACCCGTGTTCATCTCATATTTGAATTTTTCGATTCTATGAATTTACTGCGTTTTAATTGATTTTGTTTGCTTAATCATGTTTGTGTGATGATGTAGAAACTTTCTGGATAAATTTTATTGAGTTTAGCCGCAGGAATTGGGAGATGCCATAGCTAGGGTTTGCAAACCTAATTTGGGGTTTCACGATTCACTGAATATAAATGAATTTAAAAGACATGGTTTGATTGTATAGACTGTGAGGATCACGTTTCATTCATCAATTTAAGAAAATTTCACTGTTTTCATGATGTTTGAGATTTCGCAGGGGTTAATACGCAGGAAGAATCGCAACTAAATTCATATGAAAATTCGCAGGAAAACCTGCGAATTCAAGGAAGAAGATGAAGCTGATTGCGCGCGAAAATATAATTTGAATTATGGACTTATTTTATTATGATTTTGTTCTAGTTATATTTCACAAACGAGCACGTAGCTCAGTTGGTTTTGGTGTGTGCATATGATGGTGAAGGGCCTGGGTTCGAAACCGGCTAAAGGAAATTTTTTTGCCTTATTTTAGTTTATTTTGCAGGATAAGCAACAAAAGGATTGCTACCTGATTCATGTTCACAAGCGCGCGCGCAGCCTAGTGGTGGCCTTATGCGTCCAGGGGATGTCAAAGCCTAGGGCGTGGGTTCAATCCCTGCCCCAAGTAAGTTTTGTTCTTTTAGTTTCTTTAATTATTTTGTTTTATTATTAATGGTTTTATAATTAATTTTAATTACAATAATATATACTCAAATAACAATGTGTAAATATGTATGTATAATTTCATATTTTTTCTAAAAAATTCTAATTTATATATTTTTTTAAATTTTAATCCTAGTTTTTTTTATTTAAATTAAAATATGTATATATTTATTTAATTATCAAATTAATATTGTAAATGAAATTATAAACCCTAGTTTTATTTTTCTAAATTAAGTAACCCTAATTATCCTTAACCCTAATTTATTTTCTAATTTCTAAAAACCCTAATTTCTTTTAAAACTTTAATTTCTCACTTTAATTATTTTTGTTTAAATATTATACTTAATAAATATTTCTAATATATATAATTAAATCATTAATCATGTTTTATTTTGTAAGTAAATTAATATATGATTTATTATTATTATCTTTATTATTCTATTTTCATCTCAAACAATTCTTAAAAAATGTTTATTTAATTTTAAAATATTTAATTAACTTGTATATATTTTATATTTTTGTGTTAACCTCTGTTTCTTATCATTATCTTATTACTAACCCCTTTTATTTATTGCTTATATTTATCATTTTATTATATAATTATTATTATAATGTAACTGTAAAAGCCGTGTAATAGTTGTAGCTCTTATTGTTTATTTATAAATATTATTGCCTTGGTTAGTAATTATAGGGAGTGATAACCTATTTGCTTTAAAATTAATTTAGATCACTAATAATAAGATAAATATTTGAATTTGTACACGCACACACGTAAGTCGATCTTTGATCGCCATCTCACTTCCTTAAGGGTTATCCCTCATGTTGCCTAATCCAAAAGGTCAAATAAGGTGTCTAAAAGCAAAGTCCTTTCTCCTAAAAATATCATCAAGTCCCTTTATGATTATAAGATCAAGTCCCTTCGAGGTTGCCTTCGTAAATGATCTTGTCCCTTTCGAATAAAAGATGATAAGTCCCTTCGTATTGCTAAGCACCTTACAGTTGCCTAAACACAGATGACCCTCTACATGTCCCTTACAACATCCAAGGTAATGACTACCTATTCCTTAATAATAGGGATAGTCTTACCATTGAAAGAACATTTAAGAACAGAAAAGATTCAAATTAGGGTAGGTTCCTCTTAAGTACTTGCTCACTCATTCAAAAACATTTCATAACACTTCACATTTTCAAACAATTTTCAAAACAAAGTCTTTATATATATCCATACAAGGATCATTATAAAGTACTTAAGAAAATTTTCAATCACACACTACACTTCTCAAAACAGTTTAAAGTGAGCTAAGTAACTAAGAGCCCATGGATAACCATGGATGTAAAGGGTGCTAACACCTTCCCTTTACATAACCTACCCCCCGAACTCAAAAATCTTTTAAGGTCTTTCCTGTTCTTTTATGCCCTTTCCTTTGGATAAAATAAAAGTCGGTGGCGACTCTTGCTATCCGCAACATAACTAAAGTCAGTTCTCCCACCGTGTTACACCATTGATATGAAGATTCAGTTCCTGGACGTATATGGAGATTCAGCCCTGGTAGTGAGTCAGATTAAAGGAGAATGGGATACCAAGCATGAAAATATTATTCCTTACAGAGAGCATGTGTTGTCTTTGATCCCATATTTTGAAGAGATTACCTTTGGACATATTCCACGAGGAGAGAATCAGTTGGCAGATGCATTAGCCACCATGGCATCTATGTTTAAGATTAGCTGGGATGATGAAGCTCCCAAGATTACTATTGACAGATTTGAGAAGCCTGCATACTGTAATGAGATTGACACTGAAGTAGCAGAAGGGAAACCTTGGTTCTATGAAGTGAAAAGATATCTTGAAGCTCAGGAGTTCCCTGAAGGGGCATCTATTAAGGATAATAAGTTTCTGAGGAGGTTTTCTGCTAAGTTCTTCTTGAGTAATGGAATTTTGTACAAGTGCAATCATGATTCAACTTTGCTTCGTTGTGTGGATAAGAAGGAAGGAACATAGATTATGGAAGACATGCATGATGGGATCTTTGTCACTCATTCTAGTGGTCATACCATGGGAAAGAAGATATTGAGAGCAGGTTACTATTGGTCTACCATGGAAGCTTACTGCTATTAACATTCCAGAACATGTCACAAGTGTCAAATCTATGCTGATAAAGTACATATACCTCCAGCTCCATTGAATGTGTTGACTGCTCCTTGGCCTTTTGCCATGTGGGGCATTGATATGATTGGTGAGATCAAACCTACTGCTTCTAACGGGCATTGTTTCATCCTGGTTGCTATTGATTACTTTACTAAGTGGGTGGAGGCAGCTTCATTTGCATCTGTTACTAAGAATGTGGTGGCTCTGTTCATTAAGAATAATCTCATATGTAGGTATGGCATCCCTGAAAGGATTATCACAGACAATGGCTCTAATCTGAACAACACCATGATTACTGATCTTTGCACGCAATTCAAGATTAAGCATCACAACTCTTCTACGTATCGTCCAAAGATGAATGGGGCAGTAGAGGCTGCTAATAAGAACATTAAGAAGATTCTACAGAAGATGACTGTCACTTACAAGGATTGGCATGAGATGTTACCATTTGCTCTTCATGGTTATCGTACTACAATACGTACTTCAACAGGGGCAACCCCGTTCTCCTTGGTCTATGGTATGGAAGCAGTTCTGCCCATTGAAGTTCAGATCCCCTCCTTAAGAATCATGAAGGATGCAGGCTTGGATGAATATGAGTGGATTTAGACTCGACTTGACCAAATAAATTTGATTGATGAGAAAAGGCTGGCAGCTGTTTGTCATGGTCAAATGTACCAGAAACGGATGATTAAGGCTTTCAATAAGAAGGTTAAGCAGAAGGTATATCAGGCTGGTGACTTGGTAATCAAGCGTATCATACTACCACAAGGTGATCCTAGGGGCAAGTGGATTCCTACTTATGAAGGACCATTTGTGGTCAAAAGAGTATTCTCAGGAGGTGCCATGATGCTTACTACTATGGATGGTGAAGGCTTCCCACAGCCTGTAAACGCAGACATAGTTAAAAAATACTACGCATAAAAAGAGACCCGCTAGGTTGACTGGCCTAGGCAAAAATAAGGGCATCCCGACGAATCAAAAGGGTTCGGGCAAAAATTAGGGATATATATAAAAAAAATGTACACCCGGCAAGTCGAAAACCTGAAAGGGCGGCTTGGGCAAAAAAGGGTATCCCGGTGGATTGAAAACCTGAAAAGGCAATCCAGGCAAAAGTTAGGGATTAAAGCATATGGCTATGTCTCGTTTGAATCACTCATGTAACTTCAACTGATGGTGCTACCTAAATCAAGTTCAAACAGATAAAGCTCAGTCCAATCATTTCCATCTCAACAGCAGAAGATGAGATACTTGAAGATAATGGCAATAGTAGAATTGAAACTCAATAGGATCATTTTTCACATAGCTGTTTTCTTTGTTTTGTAAATTTTTTTACGACGAATTCCTCTTACTAGGATTTCTGTCTCCTTGTACAAACTTGCCTATGTATAAGTCACTTTGTAATATAAATAAAATTTCATCTTTGAATCCAGATTTACTTTTACCCTATTTACATAAGCGAGAACGTCCATTGGTTGTGTTTGAATGTATGTATGCTTTTGAATATGATTGATGTTTACCAGAAATGCATGAAATGCAGTAATAGTATTTACTAAGGACGAACGAGGATAGTAGTTCAACGAAGCTTCGCCGGCTCATCCCCACAAGACAACTACAAATCCCCAATAAAGCAAATCTATCTTTATAGATACTTCGAGTTACATCTCCCCTTGAATTTATGTCCATCTCTTTTATCTTCAGTCAGGATACTCAGGAACTTATTCCTTCAATAGAATTACGACGAACGAAGACGGGAGGATATAAATACTACTATCAAACAAAACGGGACCAAGGTCCTCATATTCTTCAGCAACGAATCGGGATTTATTTTCCCTAGCCAGCAGTTGTTATACAAAGATATCCAGACGCTTCAGGCTGCATAATTCATACATACATCATTTACATCATGCCATAGCATATTCATAAAGGCATAATACATTTACATAGATGCCCCATGCCATGCATGCATACATATTGCATGAACTAACCTTTTCCTTGCAGGATGGTTATATGCAGATAAAACAATGTCAACAACTCACAACAGGTCAGAAACGATCTATACGAAGGTCTAATTCTGATACTTAATCATTATTCAAGATGTCCTCGGATAGTAGGCAAACGGTCTGTACAAAGATCCATTCCCTAGTCCAGGATATTTTCAGAAGATACTCTTTTTTCCTTGGATATTAGGCAAACGGTCTGTACAAAGATCCATTCCCTAGTCCAGGATATTTTCAGGAGATTTAATCCTGACACTCTTTTGTCCTTGGATATTAGGCAAACGGTCTATACAAAGATCCATTCCCTAGTCCATGATATTTTCAGAAGATTTAATCTATTTGTTCTTGGATAGTAGGCAAACGGTCTGTACAAAGATCCATTCCCTAGTCCAGGATATTTTCAGGAGACTTAATCCTGATACTCATTTGTTCTTGGATAGTAGGCAAATGATCTGTACGAAGATCCATTCCCTAGTTCAAGATATTTTCAGAAGAATTAATCCTGATATTCTTTTGTCCTTGGAGAGTAGGCAAACGGTCTGTACAAAGATCCATTCCCTAGTCCAGGATATTTTCAGGAGATTTAATCCTGACACTCTTTTGTCCTTGGATATTAGGCGAACGGTCTATACAAAGATCCATTCCCTAGTCCAGGATATTTTCAGAAGATTTAATCTATTTGTTCTTGGATAGTAGGCAAACGGTCTGTACAAAGTTCCATTCCCTAGTCCAGGATATTTTCAGGAGACTTAATCATGATACTCATTTGTTCTTGGATAGTAGGCAGACGATCTGTACGAAGATCCATTCCCTAGTTCAAGATATTTTCAGAAGAATTAATCCTGATATTCTTTTATCCTTGGAGAGTAGGCAAACGGTCTGTACAAAGATCTATTCCCTAGTCCAGGATATTTTCAGAAGATTTAATCGATTTGTTCTTGGATAGTAGGCAAACGGTCTATACAAAGATCTATTCCCTAATCCAGGATATTTCCAGAAGAGATAATCGTCACGAATATTTATTTCTACTGGTCTATTCAACAATTCAAATCATGTTGCATAAACAATTCAGAGACGTCCTATGTGAAGACCCAATACTGATATCCAGTATCAACATAAAGATATTATCACCTCCTGATATTATGGATGGCATCTATAAGCCCATCTCCAGTTCTTCCACGTGGCATCTTTAAGCCCACTCAAGCATATACAATTAATCATCAGCTTTACTTTACACACCGGCGAGTGCAAATTTTTGGGCTTTTGTATTCAATCCCCTTCAACCTTCCAGGTCACGACTGGCACATATACCAATCTAACCCCTCAGGTTTCAGAAAATTGAACAGGGGCAGCTGTTGCACCCCAAAATTTTCCCTCCCCAAGACAAGACATTGTGTACTAAGAGGTTCACAAGGTTCACAAGATATCTCATGAGGTTCACAAGGTTCACAATTAGTCAGAAAATTTGACAATTCCCTCAGACAATGCATCTTCCTAAGCAAGGCATCCTAAACTAGGGTTTTGACTTTCATCAGGCTAAATGGACTTCCAAGACTTCAAGTGAGCTTCATAAAATCCTATATGTGTTCAAGAACCCCTATGTCAAGTTTCAATACTTTCCCAAAAGATTTGCTCAGTCAGATGATCAGATAGGTTAAAATCAGTCAAGGCAGTCAAAAAGTCAAACTGAGGTCAACTGTGGTCAAACTTCATGATTTTTTCCCAACATCAATTATATGAGGTAAAATTCATCATTTGATCAAGGGTTGATCATGATTCATCAAGGAGATTTCAGATCATCAAGAATCAGGAGTTTCTAAATTAGGATTTTCATAGGAAAAGTCAACTGAACTTTGACCAGCCATAACTTTCACATGCTTCATCAAATTTTTTCCATCCAAAGCTCATTTTGAAGTAAATTGAATTCTCTACAACTTTGTGTCTCACAAGCCAAGCCCAAAAATACTTCATTTGGAAGGTATGAGCTAAGACATTATAGGTCATTTTAAAAGTCAATAAAAAGTCAACAACTTCCAAAGAGCATAACTTGAGAATGGTAAAAGATATGGACATGAGACCAAAGAGGTTGGTTAGAGGACTCTCTAAGCTTTCCAAAATGTCCAAGAACACCTCCATAGCATTAAAATTGAAGGATTTATGCCCTTGCAAAGTTGGGAAATTTTTGAGAGGTTTATAAAGCAAATGGGGTCTTAAAACCATAATTCACCAAATGGGCTTGCTTTTTTATGATCCAAACACTTCCATGACATCATGCACGAATTAAAATTTATTTATTCATAATTTTATTCGTTTTATTTTATTTATTATGATTTTTTATGTTAAAAATCATTTTAAATTAAAATAAAATATAAAAGGATGGATATTTGATTTGATTTTGGTTCTAGAAGGTCGTAATATTCATTTAAAAGTGATTGGTACCATATAATTTCAGATCATACAAATATAGCAAGGTAAGATCAAAGAAATTCAATTTTTAAAGACAAATCTTTTTCAATCTCCATAGGTCAAAAAGTCCAAAGGAGTGATCTATTTTTTGACCTAATTCTGATGTATCATATATATACAACATAAAGCAATGCATTGTACACGAATTTGCAGCCTCAAACAACACCTTCAAACTTCAAAAATTCAAGAAAGAGGAGACATTCGGTTTTTGATTTGTGGGAGGTTTCAAAGAATTCTAAAGGTTGCAATGTGTTCCGTGATGATCAATGAACCTAATTGAATCATTTATAGCATCCAAATCATGAGATATAGCATGAACCGAATCCACATTGTTCATATTCTTATTTTTTTCGATTTAGATTGTTTATGCAATTATAATGAATTCTAACTATATATTTGTGTTAATGATGATGTTTAGATACTTTCTGGGCAAAGAAATTGAAGAATGAGGACCTAAACCGAAAACGACCATTGTTAGGGTTCTTGAACCAAAATTAAGGTTCTTTGATTTAGACCATATAAATTAATTTTAAGACCATAAATGAACTGTATGAAGGTTGGGGATCACAACCATGTAATTAATTTGATGAATCGTTGCATATTGATGATGATATGAGATTGGCAGGTTTCATACGCAAGTGAATTCGCAGGAAATATGGTGGATAAATTCGCAGGTAATTTCGCAAGTCAGGAGGTTGAAGACGAAGCAGCTTTGGCGCGAAATCAGAATTCAAAATTTGACTTGTTTTTATAATATGTGGTTGTTAGTTTGTTATCAGCTAACGCGCTTGGCTCAGTTGGTGAAGTGTTGATGGTTATAGACATCAGGGCGTGGGTTCGAGTCCAGCCCTCAACATTTTTTTTATCTTTTCTCAATTATTTCACTTGATTTATCATATAATGTTTGTTTGATGGTTCTAGGTCACCAGCTGCGTGCGCAGCCCAGTGGTAATCTCCTTGGCAGGTACAAGGGAGGTCCTGGGTTCAAATCCAGGCCTCCCCATTATTTTTTAACCTAATTTTTCTATTTTCTTCTTTTTTTCTTTATTTAATTATATATTATATCATAAATTAATTTTAAATAATAGTATAATATGTTTTCATAGAATAAAAAAAAAGCTTTATATTTTTTAAAATCAATATCTTATTTTCTCAAATATAATTTGTATTTATTTTATGTTTATATTATTATTCTATATATTTTATTTTGTAAATAATCAAATTAATATTTTAATTCAATATGCAAACCCTAATTTCATCTTTAAAATTTCTAATCCTAATCTCTAACCCTAATTTTTATTTAATTGTTAAATATTAAACTTAATTAATTTTTCTAATATCTAATTTAATAATTAATCTTGTTGTTTATTATTATAATTCCTTTATTATTCTCTTCTTAAAAATCATTCAAAAAAATTATTTATTTAGTTTAAAAAATATCCTCTTAAATTTTATATCTTGTATATTTGTGTTAACCTCTTCCTCTTATGATTATTTTTTATTACTAACCCATTTTAATTATATTTTATTTATTATATATTTATTATTAATTATTTCTATTATAATGTAATTGTGAAAGCCTTGTAATAGTCGTAGTTTATTATTGTTCTATTGTTTATAAATGTTTTTGCCATGGTTAGTAACTATAGGGAGTGATAACATGTTTGTAAATTAAAATTAATTTAGAATGACTTATTTAATAAGATAAATATATGAATATGGACACTGACACACGTAAGTCGATCTTTGATCGCCATCTCTCACTTTCTAAGGTTATCCCTCATGTTGCCTAATAAGGTCAAGTAAGGTGTCTTAAAGCAAAGTCTCTTTTCATAAAATATCATCAAGTCCCTTTTAAGATTATAAGATCAAGTCCCTTCGATGTTGCCTACGGTAAATGATCTTGTCCTTTCGAATAAAAGATGATAAGTCCCTTCGTATTGCTAAGACACCTTACAGTTGCCTAAGCACAGATGGCCCTTCATATGTCCCTTATTACATCCAAGGTAATGAATACCTATTCCTTAATAATAGGGATAGTCTTACCATTGAAAGAACATATAAGAACAGTAAAGATTTAAACATAGGGTAGGTTCCTCTTAAGTACTTGCTCACTTCTTCAAAATACTTCATTACACTTCACATTTCAAACAAATTTTCAAAACAAAGTCTTTATATACATCCATACGAGGATCATTATAAAGTACTTAGAAATTTTTTAATCACACACTATACTTCTCAAAACAGTTTAAAGTGAGCTAAGTAACTAAGAGCTCATGGATAACCATGGATATAAAGGGTGCTAACACCTTCCCTTTATATAACCTACCCCCCGAACCCAAAATCTTTTTAAGGTCTTTCCTGTTCTTTTATGCCCTTTCCTTTTGGATAAAATAAAAGTCGGTGGCGACTCTTGCTATCCGCAACATTTAACTAAATTCAGTTCTCCCACCGTGTTACAATAGGTCATTTTCCTCATGAATTTATCTTGCATTTTCAATTTGATTTACATTTTTCCTTTTGAATCACCCAAAAACCCTAGAAAACTTAGGAAAATCATAACTTTCAATAGGATTAGCTTCTGACCTTCTCCTTTGGGGTGTGATTTTGTATAGGTTTAGGGTTTGTTTGAGCTTGATTTCAAATTTTTATCATGTTGCATGCTTCTGTTTTATTCATTTGCATCTCACATATCCATGTAACCCTAATTTCTCATGTTCATTTGCATTCACCTTGCATATTCACCATCACATGAGCTTGCCATGACATTTCAAGCATTCATATGTCATCTTAGGACATGTTAGAACATTGCTTGATCATTTATTCATTCATTTTCCATGTCTTGCATCCATTTCATTTCATAAACATCCATGTGTTTTCAAACTTCTAAGCATGTTTTCATGACCTCTCATTTTTGTATGATCATTCATATACACATTGTATGACATTGCATCATCTCATATGCGATTTGCATTGCATAAACACTTCTGAATTTGGTCTTTGCATCCCATTTCATCTCATTTCAATTCATTTCTTCATGCTTTATGTCTTTTGCGTCCATGCTAACTTTTCAGGAGCTTTTGGTAAGTTATTTTGGGAGGTGGATTTGCCTTCATCTCTCACCTCTTCTTATTTCATTCCTATCTATGTTAACTTGTCTTTGAAGTGAATTTGATTCACTTATGTTCCATCTCTCTCACTTTCTATCTTTAAGTTACCTATCTTCTTAGGAAGTAAGTAACTTATTCTTCTGCTTCCTCCTCCTTTCATCTGCTTCTTCCATTGGTGGCTTCCTTGAAGATCTTTTCTCTTAAGCCTCACAAACCATAGGATATCCAAGCATGATAATGATTAGGGTTGTGATTAGTCCCCCTTAGCTTTTTACCTTTGAGTCTCCTTGAGTCTCTCTTCTCATCTCAATAATCAGAGAATAAACTCTTAAAGTTTTAGGACTTTGGAATTAGGGTTATGCCTGCATCCTTCTCTTAGGATGGAGTGTATAACTTTAATCCTAAGTGTTAAACCTTTAATTTGTTTAAACCTCTTAATCAAATTTCGTTAATAATCACTAAGACTTTATCTTGTAACTTGGGCCTTACATTAGGGTTCTATCTATTCCTTATGGTTAAGAGGGACTAACCCTAGTGTTTAATGGACAAGTCCCCCTCAAGTTGTCTTACAAACTTAAAATACACTTCTTAATCTCATCTCTTAATTAAAATCCACTTAATAAAGGCTTGTTATATAATGAATTTGATCCCTAACCATGGATTAAGTTGAGGTATCTTCCTCAGCTTAAGTGTTCTAATCTATTATCCTTCTATTAGGATGGTATAATGAGTTCACTAATTTGTGATTAGAGATTAAACTCATTACTTAACACTAAACAAAAACCCAAAAACATCTAATTAATCACAAGTAGGTTAATGATCTTAATCCTACATCATCATGGTAATTAAGTTGAAATGCTTATCTCATACTTAAGTAGGCTCATTATCCCTAATCAAGGAGGATATAATGAGTTTGCAAACTCTTGGTTTAAGCTTAAGCTCATTAACCTATGCAAAACACCAAAAACAATAACAAAACTGAAAACATAAAAAACAAACAATAATCGTCTCCTTCGGGATTCTTTTCTCATCACACTCATTCATAAACGAGAACTTGCTTCTTCCGTCTATGCAAGACAATTAGCACTCGAGCCATACGAGTCATACACTTGAGCATAGGCAAGTAAGCAGTTCACAGTCAATTTTATTTCCAGTCTCTTTGAGTCGAACTACGGTGTTCTGACTTCCTCATTGCACGAGAGGATACGTAGGCATAACTTAACTGTTATCGAACAAAAGTCTATGTGTCATCCCCCTCTTTCAACATTCTTTCTAAAGCCTCAGTTCCTGAGCAATTCACCTTTTACACTGACACCTGTATATTCTTTTCTTAGCTTTTGCACCCAGATACTACATACACCTACCCCTTTAAACACAATATTGTAAGCGTGGATCCCGTCGGGTACGACGAACGATCTGGGTGCTAATATCTTTCCAGGTCGTAACCAATCCCCTTTCTTAGTTTCTCTAGTTCGCAACCGTCTTATCCATCTTTTCCCAGGTTTATGCAGCATTACCTTTCCTTCGGGATAAAAATGCCTAGATGGCGACTCTATTCACTTCACTTTCATTCTCTCTTTTCGCCGACCGTTCGCGTCTGCACCCTGGGACCCTGGTGTCTTTTTCGGGGGAGCGACAATACCTCATAGTTACTTGCTCACACTTTAAAACTACTTTTCACACATCACTTTTCTTAAAAAAAATTCAAACTCAAAGGCTTTGTATACATCCATACGAGGATCATTACAAAGTACTTAGAAAAATTTCTAAACACACATTACACTTTCTTTAAAAAAAACAATTAAGTGAGCTAAGTAACTAAGAGCCCATGGATAACCATGGATATAAAAGGTGCTAACACCTTCCCTTTATATAATCTATCCCTCGAACTCAAGTCTTTTAAAAATAGGTCTTTCCTGTTCTTTTATGTCCTTTCCACTGGGATAAAATAAAAGTCGATGGCGAATCTTTCTATCTGCAACATTTATAGAAAGTTAGTTCTCCCACCGTGCTACACTTGGGATCTTGAGGAAGTTCATCTTTCATCAAATAGTTGTATACCAGGGTCATCCAACAGTTGGAGTCGCTGAAGACGTTCACGTCTATTGTCGATGATGTTTTTTCGATGCTTGGTCGAAGGAGTATCTCTCCCCCACTTAAGAATATTTGTCCTCGAAAATGTACTTGAAGCAAACATCATCGGATACGACTCTTTCATCTGATCCTCTCGCTCCCAAGTCCAACTATCACCAGCTGGTCCACCCGACAATACCTTTACCATGGAAATATCTTTACCTTTTAATCGCTTCATTTCTCTGCCATCTATTCGTACTGGTGAAACCACCACAGTTAAATTATCTCTTACTCGAACACCATCCATCTAAATCATATGTGATGGATCTGTAATGTATTTCCGTAGTTGTGACACATGAAACACATCATGCAAATTCGTAAGTGACAGTAGTAATCCAATCCGATATGCCACCTCTCTGACTCTTTGCGAAATCTGATATGGTCCAATGAAACACGGAGTGAGCTTTCTGGACTTTAAAGCTCTCCCGACACCAGTCACCAGAGTAACCCTCAAAAACACACGATCTCCCTCTTGAGATTCAAGTTCTTTCCTCCTCTTATCATGATAACTCTTTTGAAGACTTTACGAAGTCTTCATTCTCTCTTTAATCATCTTAATATTTCTAGTCGTCTCCTGCATAATCTCAGGTCCGAGCACAACACTCTCGCCTGACTCATACCAACACAGTGGAGTCCTACACTGCCTCCCATACAATGCTTCATATGGACCCATACCAATGCTCGCATGAAAACTATTATTATAAGTAAACTCAATCAACGACAAATGACTATCCCAAGCACCTCCATGATCCAACACACTAGCCCTCAATAAATCCTCTAAAGACTGGATAGTTCATTCTATCTAACCATCCGTCTGTGGATGATAAGCAGAACTCATCCTCAACTTGGTTCCTAAAGCATCTTGTAAACTCTTCCAAAATCTCGATGTAAACCGCAGATCTGTATCCGAAACAATACTCAATGGTATCCCATGCAACTTCACAATTTCATCAATATACATCTCTTTTAGTTTTGCCATGGAACAATTAATCTTCATCGGCAAGAAATGCACTGACTTAGTTAATCGATCCACAATCACCCAAATGGAATCATTCCCATTCACCGTCTTCGGCAAACCTATCACAAAATCCATAGAAATGCTATCCCATTTCAATTCCAGAATACTCAACGGTTGCACCATACCTAAAGGATTTTGATGTTCAACCTTCGATTTCTGACAAACCAAAAAGGCATACACAAACTCTGCAACATCTCTCTTCATACCCGGCCACCAAAACAATCTTTGCAAGTCATGATACATCTTAGTAGCACCAGGATGAATACTCAATCTACTTCAATGTCCTTCTTCAAGAATACTTTCAACTCTGGATTATTAAGAACACACACACGATCTCAGAATCTCATCATACCATTTTCATCAATACAGAACTCTCCTTCGTTACCTTGGTTAATCAAAGTCATTTGATCAACCAACCTCAAATCTGATTTTTGTCCCAAACGGATTTCTTCCACAATATCATCGGTCAATTTCAGCATACCCAACTTCACACTCTCAGACGTGGTCTTACACAACAAACTCATGTATCTGAACTTCTCAATCATCTCAAGCTCTTTTACCATAAAAATCTATATATGCAAAGTCTTTCTACTCAAAGCATTTGCAACCACATTAGCCTTACCAGGGTGGTAACTCAATTCAAAATCAAAATATTTCAACATATCTTACCATCTTATTTGCCTCATGTTTAGTTCCTTCTATTCAAACAAGTATATCAGACTCTTGTGATCACTAATCATCTCAAATCTCGATCCAAAAAGATAGTGTCTCCAAATCTTTAACACAAAAACCACGGCTGCTAACTCTAAGTCATGGGTAGGATAGTTTCTCTAATGAACACGTAATTGTCTAGAAGCATAAGCAACTACATATCCATTCTTCATCAACACACCTCCAAGACCCATCTTCGAAGCATCACACTACACCACAAAGGATTCATTCGGATTTTGCAATATCAATACTGGAGCAGTCATTAACCTCTTCTTCAACTCAACAAAACTCTTCTCGCACGCAACATCCCACACATAAGCTTGACCCTTTCGAGTCAACTGCGTCAGAGGCAATGTCAACTTAGAAAAACCCTCAATAAAATTTCGGTAATAACCATCCAAACAAAGAAAACTTCGAATCTCCAAAGCAGACTTCAGAGTATCCCACTTTAACACTACATCAATATTCTAAGGATCCACTGAAATCCCGCCACTAGAAATCACATGGCCAAGGAAACTCACTTCCTTCAACCAGAACTTGCACGTTGACAACTTAGCATAAAACTTCTTCTCTCTTAACACTTGTAATATAATCCTCAGATGTCCTTTATGTTCTTCTTCTGACTTTGAATAAATCAGGATGTCAATGAAAACCACAACAAACTTATCCAAATACTCATGAAAAGTCCGATTCATATACTCCATGAATACACCAGGTGCATTGGATACACCAAAAGGAATCACTGTGTATTCATAGTGACCATACCTCATCTGGAAAGTTGTCTTCGGAATATCATCTGCCTTAACTTGAATTTGATGATAACCCGATCTCATGTCAATCTTACTAAACACAGAAGCTCCCACCAACTGATCCATCAAATCGTCAATCCTCGGAAGTGTATATTTATTCTTAATAGTCACTTTATTCAATTGTCGATAATCGACACACAACCTCATTCTACCATCCTTTTTCTTAACCAATAACACCAGAGCATCCCACGGAGAAACACTTGGACGAATAAATTTCTTCTCAATAAGTTCCTCAAGTTGTTTCTTCAACTCACTCAACTCTGAAGCTGACATCCGATAAGGAGCCATCGACACTAGACTAGTACCTAGTACCAAATCCACATCAAACTCTACATCACGCTCTAGAGGCAAATCACTAATGTCATCCGGAAACACATCAAGAAATTCTCTGACAATAGGCAAATCAACACTCGCTTGTTCACGGTCAACTTGTAACGCCGCAAACTAAACAAACATCTGGGCTTCATCTGCTAAAAGTTCATCCACTTGCTTCGCAAATAGAAACATCATCTCCCCACAATCATCAAACTCCGGAAACTCCACCGTCTTTGCATAACAATTGATATGCACAAAGTTGAACTCCAACCAGTTCATACCAAACACATCATCCATATGGCGTAAAGGTAAACACACCAAATCCATCAAGAAATCCTTACCATAAATGGTTAGAGGACATTTCAAACACACACGGTTAGTCGTAACTGAACCGTCAGCAGACATCTCAATCAACATATTACCATTAATAACAGTCAAAGGCAGATTCAACCTGGTCACGCACTCAATCGAAATAAATGAATGAGTAGCACCAATATCAATTATAGCAACCAACTCAACAACATTAATAAAACAAGTACCTATAATCAAGTTATCCTTCTTCTCAGCATCTAAGCCACTCAACATGAACACCCTACCAGTAGTCTGAGCCGCAGTAGCAACCTTCTTCGGTTTCTAGAACTTAGTATTGATATGTCCCTCCTCACCACAATTGAAACATGTTGGTCCAACATTTGGACACTCGTCCTTCATATGACCCTTCTTACCACACTTGTAGTATCTTATCATTGTAGCAGTGCACATATCAGATTTGTGACCTGCTTCGCCACACTTATATCACTTGAGAGGAGTGGAACCAGCTCCCCCACTTAGCTTCTTCCCATCATTAACCTTCGGTTTCTCCTTGTCATTTGGAGTTACGTAAGGTTTCCCTCGAAACTAACCCTTGTCTTTCTTCTCACCCACCTTCTTATAGTGAGCATATCGAGCTCGACTATCCTTTTCATAGATCCTACTCTTATCCACAAGCTCAACATACCTGCGGATCTGCTGACACCTATTTGCTTGCTTGAATTTTGGTCTCAGCCCATTCTCAAACTTTAAACACTTGGAAAAATCAGTATCATCACGGTTGTAGTAAGGACAAAACTTCACTAACCTCTCAAACTTGGCAGCATACTCTGCCACCATCATGTTCCCCTGCTTCAGCTCTAATAAATCAACCTCTTTCTTGCCACAAGCATATTCAGAAAAGTACTTACTCAAAAATTCCCTCCTGAACACATTCCAAGTTATCGCAGCCCTAGCTCCCTCCAATCTGACGGGTATTATCCCACCAATTCTCAACCTCTTCATCCAGCATATAGGTGCCAAACTGCACCTTCTGAGCATCAAAGCACGCCATAGTCTTGAAAATATTCTCAATTGCCTTCAACCACTTATGTGTGTTCTCCGGTTCATGAGTACCCTCAAACTTAGGTAGATTATTCCTCTGAAAAACCCATAAGGCATGAAATTCATCACGACATTGTTATGCGCCATAGCATGAGCAAGTTCAGCTACCGCATCCGCAAGAGCATGATTCGAAGCCATTCTGCAAATCACGAACAACGTCAAAAAATAACTCAACCTCAAAACACTCAAACGCAATAACTGACAAGACTGACTACGACACGACACGACCGACCTGCTCTTATACCACTAAATGTAACACTCTTTCTACCCCATAACAAGTATAATAAATTTTAACTACAAAAATCAGAGTTTTTCTCATATAAAAGGGCACCACATTCTTCAAATAACTCAAAACATCATATATCATCACATTTGAGACATGTCCCGTAACACGGGTTAATAAAATCATGAAAACGCAATTGTATCTCATTTTTGAACAAATATGCAACGGAAAAACAAAACATCATCTTTCACTTCAATAAGATAAAACCTCATAATTTAATTCAAACATCGTTTAAAACAAAAGTACTCAAAAGAATTAACATCTTAAATTCAAATAAGTAAAACAACTCAAGCGAAACCCATCTTGATGTTACTAGCCACAGAGCAGGACTCCACTTCTAACTATTAAGACACCTCACTATCTCTGAGCTAAGCGTGCACCGAGCTAACCTTGATTATCTGCAGGATGACATAATAGACCATCACCAGAAGGCAGACAGGGTGAGTAAATTCACATTCAATAAAGTAATATAAGAATGAGAATTTAAAAATATAACAACAACAACGATCATCATAACTCATTTATACATAATCATCAATTACATATCATCATCACACAAAATCAATGCAAATCATGCTATGTCATTTAGAATGATACGCAACCTCTTATTATGCATGTGGTACCAAACATCCTCATGGATGGACACTGGGCCATCAACCCTCCACTAAGGGAGCACATCATAACATCATATCATTTCAATCCTCACAATGGGATTGAAGCTACCAATGGACCAAAGTCCCCTCATAATTCAATTCCATGAATGCAAGACGCAATACACACACATCATCCTCAAAACATCATTAACATTGCATTTGCATTCATCATTAATCATATTTCACATACTCACTCATGTCATCATATTATATACTCATTGAACATCATACTACATACACATCTAACATCATAATTATACATCATGTAATCATACTTCATAACTCAAAGAAAAATAAAATAATTCATCACACATCATTTAATCATTAATTCTACGCATACAGCCCATAAACCACATCACACGACAACTATACAACATCATAGCAGCCTAAAGCATAAACCACCTCGAGAAAACATTTTTCTGAACCAAAAATATCTTTTTTCAACAATCCAGATCTCGCTAAGCGAGACACCTTGCTCGCTAAGTGACCAGCTCATGGGTTGTTCTTGCTAAGCGAGCTTCCGCGAATTCTGCAAATTTTCTGCGATTTCCAGAATTCTTCTTCTGCGATAAACTTATCAAAAATCCACATTTTAACATCAACATAACAGCAAAATTATATTCAACATCAACATACCTCACAATAACAACCAATGCATTATCTAACATGATCATATTCATTAATTCATCATAAAATCATCATCAAAACACAAAATCATCAATCAAAACCCTATAACCTAAAACTATACCTCAAACCCCCAACTCTATTCCCACATTACAATACCAAAATAGAATTACTCCCCATACCTTAGGTTCCGTAGTCTTTCCGATAATCTCCTCGAAAACCTTTCCAACCTTCAAGTCCAAGCTTTTCCTCTTCTTCAGAGATCTTCTCCCAAAAGTGCAATCGTTTCCAATTGATCATTCACAAAACCACTTTTCTCTTTTTGTCACTCTTGCCCCTAAGACCTCAATAGACATTCTCCAAAATACCTTCACCAATCCTCCACCAAAAGACCACATTACCCTTATCCTTTATTTTATCTTATTTTATTTTATTTAATCTCAAATAATCCACCAAACCCACTATACTTAATACTCTAATATTAATAAAATATTAAGCTACCCTCAAAACTCCACAAAACATCAAATAACACCATAAACATCAAATTTCACAAGAGAACACATCAAATAAATCAGAATTCAACTTTGGGGTGTTACACTCCTTGCCTTCTTGGCTTCTGTGGACTTGTGTCATCGAGGAGACGAACAAATTTGTTTCTTGATAGACCCAGACTCCTTTAGGCGTTGGCGATTCTTTCTTCATTCAGGCGAACGGCTGCGGGACTTGCAAGGCCTTCTCACAGGGGAGAGGGATCTGGTACGTCGAGCATCTTCCAGAGCTTCTATTCTTTCGCCTTTGCGCAAGATCAGAATGTTTGTTTGGTTCATAGTCTCGACCAACGCAGTAAGGGTCGCATTGGTTCCCTCGGGGATGGGAATAAGAGGAAGATCAACAGAAGTGATCTCTAGTTCGATGATTGGTTCAGGTGACGGGGAGGCGGAGCGTCCATCTTGAAAACGGCTTGGCTCCCCGAGCGGGGGATTCGTTTCATCGCTTTCCCGTTGCTTGACGGGGGTGTTGGTAACAACCTGGACATCAATTGATTCGTCACAGTTAGCCATTGAGAGAGTTTGAATTTTAGTGTTTTAGTCTTCACGATTCGAGGATGAAAGACGAGGAAACAAGTTTCCCACAGACGACGTCATTGATCGTTCCTGAAGATCCGAATTTGAGGTGGGTCACGGACGTTGGTGATGATGATCGGCCGTCGAGGAGAGATGGGGGGTGTACCTGCAAGACACTTCGATGCCGAAGTAAGACTGGGTAAGTACGAGTAAAGTGAGTTAAGAGAGTGAATATTGGATACATGATCCTCTCAAGTATATAGAGCCTCAGCGCATGACTATTGGTCCCTATTTTGGGCCTGGATCACGGATCCTCCGAAAATATGTATCTGTCAGAAATTAGTCGTTGGAGCGAGCAGTCTGCTCGGATGCGACGTCCATCGAACAGGGATGGACTGAGCATGAGCCTCCTTTGGCATTGAGATATTGGATCGTCCTGAATGCAAGAGTGGATTTAGTCATGCATAGTCATTGGGTCAATCCGGAATATTAATATTGTAAGTTTATTCATAAATTAATTAGTTTCAATTTTAGCAAAATTAAATTTATATCTTTTTCAAAATATTTTACCAGTTTCAATGAATTTATATATTTAGTAAAAGTAAAGTTATTAGAATGTGGAATAATTTATCAGTTTAATTTATGAAATTAGAGAAAATAGTTAAATAGATACATTCAGATGATTAATAAACTTTAGAAAATGTTGAGTTTTAATTATGATTAGAACAATCTTTAATAAAAAAATATTTACTTTCAAGGCCAAGTCTAAATTATATCTCTTTTCTCTAAAGATGTGAGAGTTAAGCAAAAAAGAAAGAAAAAAAACATAAAGTTGAAATACTTTTCTTGCATCTAAAATTATTGTTTACATCGTCAACTTGGTATATTAACAGAAATATAAACGCATATTTGAATATGTAATATTCCACTTATTTATTTATTTTTAAGGATAAACTCGAAATATTAAAATTATTGTTTAATCTTAAGATGCATGCACATCAACTCAACTTCTTATTATTCCAATTAATCGAAAATCAAATCAAACTTTTACAGTTCATTTTTAATTAGAGATGATGATAGTCTACTTGATAAGCTTCACAATCCTAATAGCAGCATAGACAACTGTTTGATTAAATGTTACATTAATTAATCCATTACAAATTCAAAATTCCATGAAATCTTGTCCTGGATCTCCCAAGCTTGTGACTCTTGTTTATAGAATCCTTAAACTCCAACTAACTTGAGATTAAGTGTTTTTTATTATGGTAGTGGTTGACTGGAATCTTGGTACCCACTTTATATGCCATGTTCCAAGTAAGTAGACTTGTCCAATTGTGCCATCATGTAGCAAAAAATCTTCAAGATTAAGATTGTGGATTCCAAAGTGGCGCGCGTAATTATAAAGGTAACACTAATGTATGATGTCATCGTTTTTATTGAAGATAGTACATATTAAGTTTGTCATTTAATAAGAGTGGTTAAGTTATTTATAGGTTATGAATAAGGATAATAAAAATATCTATATTCGTGAATATATAGCAAAAATATTCATATAAATATATGCGTATAAAATCTGTCAAAGATACAGGACCAGTATCTTAACAAATATTCGTAGATAAAATGAATTGATATTTAAATATTTGTTTAGTAATTGATATGAATACGAATTTAATGATACTTATGCCTGCAGATATTTTTATCTGTTAATAAATTATAATAATTATTTAAATATTAGTTTATTATATTTTATCTTTTTATCTTCTATAAAACTAATCTTCTTTTATATATATATATATATATATATATATATATATATATATATATATATATATATATATATATATATATATATATATAAAGTTTTCTTTAAAGAAAATCTTTTACATTTCATATAAATCATATTGATCATTTTATATTTAAACTTCTTCTTTATTCCATACTTCACTTCAACAATTCAATTTCATCGTCCAACCAACCATTTTCTCTGTCTAACCGATGTCTTTCATTCAACTCCTATGTCGTCCGCTTTTTCACCACAACTCACAATCACTATATCTTTCATTTTTTGTTAAAAATAAAATGATTGTGTTGTGAATCGGATACCTTAGAAACAAAGTATAATAGGTTTCTTTATGATCAAGAAACCCACAAGGGTTAGGGTTTAGGGTAACCAATGATAACAACAAGGATTGGTTATAAACTGCTATTTTTTTATTTCTCTTGAAACAAGATTACAAGTATACAAGAATAACAAATAACATCTCTCACTTTTGAATTAGGGTTTTATCTTCCTATTTTCCCTTATACCAAGATGAGAGACTAGTATGTTATTTATAATAAAACTAACACACTAACCTAATGGACTTTTTAACAATTACCCATTACAAGCTAACTTAAACAATTGGATCCATAACACAAGGTCCAATTAAAAAGCATGTGAACGGACTTCAACAATATGTTATTCGTACTAGGGCTTGTTCCAATATTCCACAAATCTCTATCTTGGAACACACCTTATACCAACAAGAAACAAGCTAGCTTTGTTCAAGCAACTTATCAACTGCATACAGTGAAAAACTTGCAAATGGGCAACGTCTTGGTGATCATATCAGCAACATTATGATTTGTCGAAACCATCAGCACTTGGATTTCTCCGTGCTCGGTTACCCTTTTGATGAAATGCAGTCTCACATCAATGTTTTTGGTTCGCTCATGATAGGTTGAGTTCTTCGACAGGTGTATTGAACTTTGACTATCAGATTTAATAGTGATACCTCGACCCTTAAGTTTCAGCTCCTTTGCAAAATCTTCAAGTCACAATGCTTCCTTTACAGCTTCAATTAGGGCGATATATTTCGCTTCAGTGGTTGATAAGGCAACAACCTTCTGAAGTGTTTCTTTCCAACTAATTGTTATGCCAAACATAGTGAAAAATATCTAGAAATAGATTTTCTATAATCCATACAACTTGCATGATCAGAGTCGACATATCCTTCGATTGATGCTTTACTATCTCTTCGGATGTCAATCCTAAGAATCCTGGACGCAACTCTCAGATCCTTCATATTGAACTCCTTATTGAGTTCAACTTTCACCCTCTTTACATCTTCGACATTGTTGCTTGCTATTAGAATATCATCCACATAAAGAAACAAAATAACAAATGAATTATCTGATCAAAATCAAAAGTAAACACAATGGTCGAACTGACTTCTAATGAAACTTATGCGTGCCATGAACTTGTCGAACCTCCTATTTCAGTGTTGAGGAGATTATTTCAGCCCATATAAAGTTCTCTTCAATTTGCGCACATACTCTTCTTTCCCCTCTTCGACATACCCTTCAGGTTGCCTCATCAGGATTGCTTCATCAAGATCACAATACAAGGATGCAGTCTTCACATCCATCTGTTCCAGTTCAAGGTTGAATTGTGCAACCATGGCAAGCAACATTCAAATGGACATGTGCTTCATAATAGGGGAGAACACATCATTGAAGTAGACACCTTCTTTCTGAGTGAAACCCCTTGCAACAAACCTTTCCTTGTATCTCTTCGACGCCACTCCTTTGATTCCTTCCTTAACTTTGAAAATCCATTTACAGCTGACTAACCTGGCTCAAGCAGGTTTCTCGATCAGTTTCCATGTGTTGTTATCATGAAGAGACTTCATCTCATCATCCATGGATTTCAGTCATTCAGTCTTATTTCGGCTCCTCGTAACTTCATTATAGTCTCTATGTTCTTCGTCTAGAACCTCACTTATAGAGATTAAGGCATAAATTATAAGATCTTCATAACCAAGTCTCTGAGGTGGCTTGATGACTGTTCTCGACCTGTATCTTTCTAGCAGGTATTCATTATCAGTCTCCTCATATTCAACAAAAGTTCATGCTTCTTCTTCGACTTCATTTGGGTCATGCAATTCATCATCACTATACTCCACCTCAACAGGAATTTCCTCATGTTCCAGATCTTTGACAACATCATCAGTTTTCTTGAAAGTCATCTCAGCTTCATTGAAAACTACATATTGATTGGTGATACACCTCATGTGACCTGGCTCTATGCACCATAACCTATAAGCTTTAACTCCTTCAGGGTATCCCATAAACATGCATTTCAGAGCTCTAGGTTTGGTCTTGTCTTGCCTAATATGAGCATAGGCTACACAGTCAAATACTCTCAGTTTGTCGAGATCTGGTGGATGTCCCGACCAAACTTCTTCAGGTGTCTTTATATCTAACACAGTCGAAGTACATATGTTGATCAAATATGTTGCTCTCGAAACAGCCTCAGCCCAAAACACCTTCTTCAATCCAGCACTAACCAACATGCATCTAACCTTTTCGAGGATTGTTCGATTGAATCTCCCAGCTAGACCATTTTGCTAAGGAGTACCTGCTACAATCTTATTCCTTGTAATCCCAGACTCGACACAGTAACTGTCGAAAGCTTCGTTGCAGAATTCAAGGCCATTGTCAGTTTTCAACCTCTTGACCTTTCTTCCAGTTTGAGTTTTGACCAGAACCTTCCAACTTTTGAAATTATCAAAATTTTCATCCTTCGTCTTCTGAATGAATACGCATAACTTTCTGGAATAATCATCAACTATGGATAGAAAATACCTTGCCCCTGAATGTGAAAGATTCCTTGCGGACCCCCAAAGATCAGCATGGATGTAGTCAAGGGTTGAAAATAACAGCAACAACGCTTGATCTTCATCATTAATCTTCACATCAATATTTTCAAGATCAAGAATTAGCTTGTTGAACATATTCAACTACTCAGCCAACACTTTGTCTTTGCTCATATTGAATGAGTACAAAACTTGCTTTAGGTAGAGTCGATTCACCAGCGATTTAGTCATGTACAAACCTTCAAGTTTACACCATAACCCTGACGTCGTCGTCTCTTTTTATATATGTTGAAGAACCTTATCACCAAGGCTCAACAATATTGTGATGTGTGCTTTCTCAATCATGGGCATCTTTTCAGCTTTCGTTAACGTAGCATTCATGGTTGTCTCTCCCTTCAATGCTTCCAAGCAACCTTGCTGAACAAGTAGGACTTGCATCTTCAAGTGCTACAGACCGAAATCGTTCACTTTAGTGAACTTTTCAATCTCATACTTTGTTGAAGGCATCTTTTCCACGCTCACTACACCAATTTATTGTGAATCGGATACCTTAGAAACAAAGTATAATAGGTTTCTTTATGATCAAGAAACTCACAAGGGTTAGGGTTTAGGATAACCAAGGATAACAACAAGAATTGCTTATAACTTGTTATTCTTACCTTTCTCTTGAAACAAGATTACAAGTATACAAGAATAACAAATAATCTCTCTCACTTTTGAATTAGAGTTTTATCTTCCTATTTTTCCTTATACCAAGATGAGAGACTAGTATGCTATTTATAATAAAACTAAGACACTAACCTAATGGGCTTTTTAATAATTACTCATTACAATCTAACTTAGGGTACAAACTAACTTAAACAATTGGATCCATATCACAAGACCCAATTAAACAACAACATGTGAACGGACTTCGACGACATGTTATTCGTACTAGGGTTTGTTCAAATATTCTACAGTATGAATATTATGTTTTGTTGAAATTGAAGGAAATTAATGTGATAACATTTTGTTGTTAAAGTATGATAGATTTATATGGATGTTATGTGAAAATAACTTCTTGTGTCTTTAAAAATTGGAAAAAAAATCATTTTTTTTTCAAAAAAAAAATGATTTTTCTGTAAATATCTGTGGATACCTTAAAATTTGTGGATGATCTATTTAGCGGATATCTACACGGATATGAACGGATATGGATATCATATTTATCTAACGGGACGGATACAAATATCATACTATCCGTCCCATGGATATCCATTTACTTTGTGAATTTAATTTTGTTGTTGAATGGACAATATCTTTAGTGAATAATATGTCCTACTCCAGCGGTTTCATAACATGTGTTCTTTATAAGATTTTCATATTTTTATAATAAAATAATTAATTATATTGATTTTAATAATAAAATAAATATTATTTATTAAAATAATTTTATTAATAATAGTTAATGTAATAATTATATGATTTAAAATACTTAATAGAAAAATAATAATAATAATAATATCACATTAATATTTAAAAAAATAAAAAAAAATTGAGATAAATAAAAATAGAAAAAAAAACATATATTATAAGACAAAGTATCTAGAATAAATTTTTTGGAATCCAATTTATGTAAAAAAAAAAAAATTAATATAAAAAAGAGTTTGGTTTAATGGACGGTGCAAGACAAGAGATGAAAGATTAATATATTATTAAATTGTGAACTTTCAAAACTTTATATGTTTATTTCAAAGAAGAAGAAGAAGAAAAGATAAATCGGGAATTTTGAGAGAATATTTGTTATTTTATGTTTGAAAATGAAATCTCCCACATACCTTTCTGATGAGAATATTTTATCTTAAGATACATATGTATTGATCTAAGTAACTTTTACGATTCAAACCTTTGATCATATATTTTTCAATCGTTTTCCTTAAATTGTTGCTCACACTACACGAAATCTCCTCGGTCATATATCTAAGCGTAAAGAAAATCATTCACACTCTGTCTTTCAAGTTTCAACTACACATAAAAGGTTAAAGATTAATAAAGGCTTAATTAAATAAAAAATTAAATTAATAAGATAGTTATATATTTAACTAAAATATCTCAATAATTGTATTAAAAAAAAATCTCAACCAATTATTTATTTAAATATAATTCTATATTCTATCATCTATAGAAAATTCTCGTGGTGTTTCAACATGAGGGAATATTTTTATGTTTGGGTTTTCCTTTATGAGCAACACATCTTGTGAGAGACATATTATATACGCATCCAAAATATTAAAATGATATGTGTGTGAGTTCTCTCACTTATAAATACTCAAGTATCTACTTTTCAAAATAATAGGGGATTTTTCCGCACTTGTTTTTCAAAGTCCTTAACTCACACTTGCTTTTTCGCAACACTTTCTTTCTCAAGTGTGAGTCAATCCATAATGTTCACACTCAAGCGGAAGTTCTTTTATCCACATACACTTTGTTGTTGCGGTAAAGTGGCATGCAAAAGTAAGTATTATGTAAATTGGGAGATTTCGCAAATAGATCGTGGAACCGGTGAATTGTTTGTATTACTTGCAAGGGAATCTTGATTTGGCTCAGATCAAGTGAAGGTTCATATAATAGGAAGATCTAGGTGTATAGATTTCTGGTTTTTGTATAACAACCTTGTAAACGACGATTTCAGCAATATCGATATAAAAGTTCTCAATTTCGGTTTGAAATTGAGAGGGAGACGTACCCACACGCGAGGACGAACGTGGGGAACTTCCTTACCAATTCTCTGTGTATTGTATTCCTTCTCCATCTCTATTTACGTTTTTAATCGGTTTTGATTCATTGGAAATAGTTTTTGTGATAGGTGCATTCAATACTTTTACAGCTTGTGTGTTTAAGTCTTTAGCATCTCAATTGCAAATCCAGTACTTTATCACATGTCCGGTTTTTTAGTAGCTGGTCCAGAATAGACGGAAGTCGATTAGGGGCCGTGTTTTTCCGCTAATCTTTAAAATAAAATAAAAACTAAAAAAATCTTTTAAAACCTTGTTAACAAGGAGGTGATCCATTCACCCCCCCCTCTAGATCACTAGCCACATCGTCTAACAAGTGGTATCAGAGCACCGGTTCGCTGGTGCTTTGTGGCTGCCTGTAACGATATGGATTCTGAACCAAAGGGGGCGTATAATAGAGCTCCTGTTTTCAATGGTGAAAATTATGGCTACTGGAACGACTGCATGCGAGTTCACATAAATTTTGTGGATAGGCGCGTATGGACTGCCATTCAAAATGGTCCTTTTCAAATCACCATGATGAATGAGGCAGGCGCCATAGTACCTAAACCAGAAGATGATTGGGATGAGAAAGATGAAAAAAAGTGGTCAAGTGATTGGAGAGCTCGAAATATGCTAATTTCAGCGCTTAGTGTTGATGAGTATTATCGAGTATCCCATTGCTCGACAGCTAAAGAAATATGGGACGCTTTAGAAATTGCACATGAAGGTACAACTGAAGTAAAACAGTCTCGTATTAACACACTTAATCAAGAGTTCGAACTCTTTCGCATGAAACAAGGAGAATCTATCCCCGACATGCAAAAGAGATTTGTTCATCTCATCAATCGTTTGAGTGCACTTGGAAAACCTGTTTCCAATGAAATTGCTACTAATAAAATTCTGAGATGTCTTAGCAGGGAATGGCAACCTAAAGTAACAGCTATCAAGGAAGCCAACGATCTAACGACACTCTTAATGACTACTTTGTTTGGAAAGCTGAAGGAACATTAGCAAGAACTAGAAATTCTAGAAACGTTTGAGAACAAGAGTAAAAAGGGAAAGGAGAAGAATAAAGACAAAGAGGGTGAGAAGAGGCCTATAGCTCTTGTGGCTTCTAACTCAAAGTCCTCAGAAAAGGAGCTAAGCAACAATGAGTCAAGTAGTGACGAAGACTCCGGTGACGAAGAAATGGGACTTTTTGTTAGGAGATATAATAGATTCATTCGAAAGAATGGAATCAAGTATTCCGACAAAAATCTCATAAAGCTTAGAAGATAATCTATAGATTCAAAACAGGAAGAGATTAAGAAGAATAGAGAAAGAGGGTCTTGTTTTAATTGTGGTAAGTTCGGACATTATAAGACGGATTGTCCTTTGAAGAAAAAGGATAAAGGAAAAGCTCCACCAAAAAGGTACAATAAGCAAAGAAGAGCTTACATTGCTTGGGAAAGTGATAGTGATTCATCAAGTACACAAGGCTCAAGTGATAGCGATGAAACCGCAAATTTGTGTCTTATGGCTCACACCAAAAATCAGTCCCACCACAAGAAGAAAATTGATGATAAAAGGGTAAAACAAGCTTACTATAACAATTTCTATTCTATGTCCTTTTCTGAATTGAAAATAGCTTTTGAAAAACTGTATAATGAAGCTATAGAAGCGTTTAAAAGATTATCTTCCGATAAACAAATTTTTTCATACTTGGAAGGTAAAGTACTCCATGCTGAAAAAGATCTAGAGTACTTGAAAGCTAGCATTGCAGAAAATTCAAAAGCTATTGATATTGATGGTTGTAGTAAAATGAGTTATTGTGAAGCTTGTCACATTTGGCAACAAGAGGTCATTTCTCTTAAGGTCAAATTGGAAAAAGCCTTACAACCTAAGATTACTTATGCCATTGACACTAGGTTGTTTAAAAAGTCATTAAATCCACCATATGCAAGATACTCTTTTATTCCAAAGGATTTAAGGACCAAACATAAATAACAACATTGTCGTAGTGTATGTCATTATTGTTGTCATGCTGGCCATACCATTGAAAAATGCAAATTTAGAAGAATCCTAGTGCCTAAAGGTATTTATCAATGGAAGCCTAAAGACAACCATGTTACCACTTACCCACTTGGACCCAATAAAAATTGGGTACCTACCTCTCTCTTTTGATATTGTAGGATGAGTGTCTTGCATCCGTGGAAAGAAGATGGTTTCTGGACAGCGGGTGTTCAAGGCACATGACGGGTGACATATCACTTTTTATTGACTTCAAAGCAAAGAAGAAGGGGTATGTCACTTATGGAGACAATAACAAAGGAGCTATACTTGGCAAAGGTAGTGTAGGTAATCCCTCTACCACTACTATTTCTGATGTCCATCTTGTAGAGGGACTTAAACACAATTTGTTGAGTATAAGTCAATTATGCGACAAAGGTTATAAAGTTTCATTCACAAAAACTTGTTGCAAAATTGAACATACTAAACATAATGTTGTGTTTAAAGGTGTAAGAGAAAACAACATATATATGCTTGATCTTTTGGATGTATCTTTAACAAGCATTAAATGTCTAGTTGCCCAAAATGATGATTCATGGCTATGGCATAGACTCTTAGCGCATGTTAATTTCGATTTGCTTAATAAGGTTATATCTAAGGATCTAGTAGTAGGTCTTCCAAAAATAAAATTTTCAAAAGACCACCTATGTGATGCTTGCCAAATGGGAAAACAAACAAGGGTCTCCTTTAAATCTAAAAACATAATTTCAACTTCAAGACCCCTTGAGCTTCTCCATATGGACCTCTTTGGACCATCTAGGACAAAGAGCTTAGGTGGAAACTATTATGGTTTCGTAATAGTAGATGACTACTCTAGATTCACTTGGACTATATTCCTTCATAGCAAATATGAAACTTTTTCTGCTTTTAAAAGTTTTGCAAAACTTTCCCAAAACAAAATGAATTCTAAAATAGTTACAATTCGAAGCGATCATGGAGGTGAATTTCAAAACCATCTCTTTGATAAGTATTGTGACAAGTATGGCATTGAGCACAACTTTTCAGCTCCTCGAACTCCACAACAAAACGGTGTTGTGGAGCGCAAAAATCGAGTTTTAGAGGAATTGGCAAGAACAATGCTCAATGAGGGTGGATTACCAAAATATTTTTGGGCTGATGCAATTAGCACAGCTTGTTATGTTCTGAACAGGATTTTAATTGTCCTATTTTGGATAAAACCCCTTATGAAATTTTAAAAGGTAGAAAGCCAAACTTGTCTCATCTTCACGTGTTTGGTTGTAAGTGTTTTGTTTTAAATAATGTTAAGGAAAACCTTGGGAAGTTTGATGCCAAAGCTGATGAAGGTATTTTCCTTGGATACTCTCAATCAAGTAAAGCATATAGAGTGTATAATAGGCGTTTACTTTCTGTTGAAGAATCTGTCCATGTTTCTTTTGATGAGTCTTATCCAAAAAATGTCGGAAAAGGTATCTCTTTTGATGATGCAGGTGTATCTACAGAAGACATACTCAAAGAAGCTGTTACGGAAATTGATCAATCTGAAACTGCTGAAAATGAGAAGGAGGAAGATACTAGTCATGAAAAAGATAAAGAGGAAGGAACATCTGAAGTGAATGAACTTCCACCAGCTTGGAAATCCTCTAAAGACCACCCTATAGACAATATATTGGGAGATATTTCAAAGGGAGTGTTGACTCGTTCTAAGATAAGTAACTTTTGTTCTCACTTCGCTTTTGTATCACAAGTAGAGCCTAAAAATGCTAAAGAGGCCCGTATTGATGAATTTTGGCTAATGGCCATGCAAGAAGAGCTTAATCAATTTAAAAGAAATGACGTTTGGGAACTTGTCCCTCGTCCGCGAGATCATCATATCATAGGTACTAAATGGGTGTTTAGGAATAAACTTGATGAAAACGGAGTGATAACTAGGAACAAGGCACGCTTGGTAGCACAAGGGTATAACCAAGAGGAGGGCATAGATTATGAGGAGAATTATGCTCCAGTGGCTCGCCTTGAAGCTATACGTCTCTTGCTTGCTTATGCGTGTTCTATGAATTTCAAGCTTTACCAAATGGACGTAAAGAGTGCGTTTTTAAATGGTGTCATAAATGAAGAAGTATATGTTTCACAACCTCCCGGTTTTGAAAATTCTGAATATCTAGATCATGTTTACAAATTAAAGCGTGCTTTATATGGTCTTAAGTAAGCACCTCGTGTGTGGTACGAAAGACTTAGCAAATTTCTAATTGATCATGGATATTCTAGAGGTAAAGTGGATAATACACTCTTCATTAGACATAAAGGAAAACACATTCTTTTAGTTCAAGTTTATGTAGACGATATAATTTTTGGTTCAACTAACATAAACTTGGTCGAAGAGTTTTCTAATGTTATGCAGGGTGAGTTTGAGATGAGTCTTATGGGGGAGTTGAACTACTTCTTAGGCCTCCAAATAAAGCAACTCGATGAAGGTACAACAGTATGTAAAACAAAATACTGCAGAGAACTGCTCAAGCGCTTTGGAATGAATAATTCAAAATCAATCGACACTCCCATGCCTACCAACGGAAACTTGGACAAAGATGAACATGGTAAGTGTGTTGATGTCAAAAGGTATAGAGGTATGATTGGGTCTCTCTTGTATCTCACTACTTCTAGACCGGACATCATGTTTAGTGTTTGTATGTGTGCACGATATCAATCAAATCCTAAGGAATCTCACTTAAAATCAGTCAAGCGTATATTTAGGTATCTTCATGGAACACCTAAATACGGGCTTTGGTATTCCAAAGGGAGCGATTTCAGCTTAGTAGGTTACTCTGATTCTGATTTTGCTGGCTGCAAATCAGATAGGAAAAGCACTAGTGGTACATGTCATCTATTTTCAAATTCTTTAATAAGTTGGCATAGCAAAAAGCAAGTATCCGTGGCGTTGTCTACTGCAGAGGCTGAGTATGTTGCAGCCGGTAGCTGTTGCGCTCAAATTTTGTGGCTAAGACAACAACTACAAGATTTTGATATTCAACTTAAACGTATTCCAATAAAGTGTGACAACACTAGTGCCATTAATCTCACTAAGAATCCTGTTTTACACTCACGCACCAAACATATAGAGATTAGACATCACTTCCTTCGTGATCATGTTGAAAAAGGAGATGTTGTTTTTGAGCATGTTGATACCAAAAATCAACTTGCTGACATTTTCACTAAACCATTGGCAACTGAACCATTCTTCAACAATCGTCGTGAATTAGGGATTCTTGATCTCTCCGCATTGGTGTCTTAAGTTTGTTTGATCTAGTTTATATGTATCTCATCGTGTTTACTGAGATTTGAATGTAGACTTCACTCGTACTTCATGAGATTACGACGACGGAGGTAATATTGTTCCTCTCTACATCTTGTTGATATTGTGTGATAAATGTATGTTTGAGCAATTATTTCTCGCTTATATGTACTTCTTTACATATGATTGTTTGAGCATTAATAATTAGTTTGTAAAGTATTCTTAAGCATCATTAAAATGTTATGATTCACTCTGTATTCTGCATTAATTTTTTTCATAAGTCTCATGTATTGATACATAAGGTCTATGTATCGATGCATATCCATTTTGTGTCGATACATGTTCAATTTCTTTTAAAATTGTCAAAATTGTTACAGTATGTATTGATACATTCGTGGTTTGTATCGATACATAGCAACTTGAAAATCCAAAATTTCGCAACATGAATCGATGCATACGGTTATGTATCGATGCATACTGATATAAAATCCTTTTCTTTTTTTTGTATCGATACATCAGCATCAGTTATGCCATTTGCAACAGTCATAATCTCTATTTTATCTCCTTCTTCATCCCATTTGCATCATTAACGGTTAAATAACCCTAACACCACAAAACCCATTTTCTTCCAAAACCCTAACTTCATAATCATGCCTCCAAGAATCATGCTTCCTAGAGCAAAAGGTAGAGGTAAAGGGAAAGAACCTGTTGAGGCTTCACACCAAGCTCCTCCTGCTCCAGAAATTCCTCCCACTGGGTCATCCATTCTCCATCCTGCCATTGCTGAAGAGTTTGAGGTTTCCTTCAAGACAAGGTTAGTCATGAAACCCCATGTCTTCAATACTCAAGATGCGCGTACTCTATACTTAAATGAAGTTGCTGATTTGATTGATGCACAAAAACTTGGGTCTTTTTTAACTGTTAATGATGACTATCATGAGGACTTCATTCGTGCCTTTTATGCGGGTGTGCAATCTGCTAAAGGGTACATGTTCAAGTGCTCTATTGGAACAAGGACTTATTGTTTTGAGGCTGGTGATTGGAACAAGGTGTTCCAAATGCCATTCCCGATGCCTGAGTTGCAGATGTGGCATGATCAGAAATTTGAAACTGAGTTTAATCTGAAGGAATATTGTGAATCTATTTCAAAACTGCAAAGGCCTCTAGGTGATGATGAGCATTTAACTTATGGAATGATTAAGAGTGTTCCCAGAATTCTGCATTGGATTCTCTCGCATATTTTACGTCTGAGGTCCGGTGGGCACTCTAGATTGGATAAGCCAGACATACATCTCTTGTATATTCTACAGAAGAAGATTCCGTTGAATTGGCCCAATTATTTTGTGAAGCGTATTTTTCTTACAAGGAATAGTTCGAAGAACATCACTCTTGCTTATGCCGCACAGATTATGAGGATCATTAAGTTCTGGAAGGTGGTCGTACCCCCTGTTCCTCTCTTATCTTCATCTACTGTTCAAGAATTCAATAGTGCTACTCTTTCTCATATGGGATATAAGTGGGGCACAGAGCGTCGATGCTATTACTTCTTTGAACGCAGCTCTAGAACCAGAATTTATAACTTTGATACACCTTCTGAACAGATTTTTGTTGCTGAAAAACAAAGAGATGAAAATATGGAGGATGTAAATGAAGAAAATCCCCCTGAAGCAAATGTCAACACTGCTTGGGGTGAGTGGGTGCCACAAAGGTGGTCTCCTACTAACTATGAACCGGTTCCTCCATCTGTTCCACCAACATCATCTACTACACCTCCTGCATATCTAACTCAAATGTTTGAGCAAATGGAAATTGCCAATAATGCCCGACATGAAGAAGCCCGTGCATGGCATATACAACAAATGGAGTGGCACAAAGAGCACCGGGAGTGGAATGATGAACACACTAGGATGTATCATAACCAACACTCATGGCACACAGACTTGGTCAAGTGGCATCAAGTCTTCTACAATGAGATATCCGGTTTCATGGATGATTGTCGTGCACATCCGGGTATTTTGGACAGATTCAGAAGCACCGAGGTTCAGAATCGGTTCAGGCATTACAACTTCATGGGGCAAAATCCTGATGAGATGCCTCCTCCACCTCCTCCTCCAAGTTTCAGAGATCCCGATAGAGATGCTGCGGAGTCCTTTGGTGGCTACAATCCTCACTAAGGCAGCATTTCATAATTGCATTACATCATTTCCTTTTTCCTTGATGCTTAAGTTTCTTTTGATTTTATGTTTAAACATTGTATGCGTTTGGTTTGCTTTTGTAATTCTTAACTCTACTAGTCCAATTAAATGCCCATGCTTGTTTGTTATTTACGATTAATTGGTTTGCCCTTTATGTTTCACTCTTTGTGAGTGATTTCTTCATAATTAGCTTATATATATCTTCTTATTGCTGAATATTGCTTCACCTATACAATTTTTTTTTGATGTTGACAAAAGGGGAGAAAGGCTTGAGTGTGAAAAATGACAGCATGCACAAACTCAGGGGGAGTGGTTATGCACAAACTCAGAGGGAGTGGTTCTCACACTTCTGCAAAAATTTGCCATCATCAAAAAGGGGGAGTTTGTGAGCAACTCTTTAGTTTTGTATGATAGTAAGTTTTATGCTGTTGTGCTTTTAACATACACTTTATATTGAATTGACATTGCAAGCTTAAAAAAACTACCTTATCCATGTATGCATTGATACATGAGTTTTTGTATCAACACATGTCTTGTTTTAAACAAAAAATTTGACTTTTGCTTCTGTATGTATCGATTCATTCGCAAGATGTATCGATACATAATTTCCTTGAAGTTCTGAATTAAGTCAAATGCATCGATACATTCTCAATATGCATCGATACATGTTGTAGGTATGCGTCTGTGATATCTGCTATGTATCGATACATTCGCAACATGCATCGATACATGCTGTAGATATGATTCTGGAATATCTTCTATGTATCGATACATTCGCAACATGCATCGATACATTATGTCTTCATTTCTCTGTTTCTTTTGCATTGGTTCAGTATGTATCGATTCATTCCATTATGTATTGATACATAACAGTGTAAAAACCATCATGTATCGATACATTCGTACTTCGTATCGATGCATTAATTTGTTTCTATTCTAACAGACTTTGTCAAGTATATATATGTTTCTGTTAGTGCAGATAAAAGCAGGGGATAAATCGAAAGTGAATTCAAGGTCAAGAAAATTGAAGAACACAATTAAGAAAAGAAGTTTTGGGGTGTGCATTCAAATTGTGAGCAGGGTTGAAACCTAAGAGAAAATTCATCTTCATCATCTTCTCAATCACTTTGATTCAAGAACATCAACACATAATCATTGTTGTTCTGTGAATTAGAGGATCAAAAGATAACGTTCAGCGGAACGATCGATGATCTAGCTGAGTTGAAGAGTGAAAGAAGGTTTCAAGGAAAAACCATCTGGTTTGTCCTTCAAGAACGGGTGTGTTCTTGAAGGTTTGTCAGTCACGTTTACAAAACAGATTCAACCGCAGTGTAAGGTTTGGAAATTGGGAGATTTCGCAAATAGATCGTGGAACCGGTGAATTGTTTGTATTACTTGCAAGGGAATCTTGATTTGGCTCAGATCAAGTGAAGGTTCATACAATAGGAAGATCTAGGTGTATAGATTTCTGGTTTTTGTATAGCAACCTTATAAACGACGATTTCAGCAATATCGATATAAAAGTTCTCAATTTCGGTTTGAAATTGAGAGGGAGACGTACCCACACGCGAGGACGAACGTGGGGAACTTCCTTACCAAATCTCTGTGTATTGTATTCCTTCTCCATCTCTATTTACGTTTTTAATCGGTTTTGATTCATTGGAAATAGTTTTTGTGATAGGTGCATTCAATACTTTTACAGCTTGTGTGTTTAAGTCTTTAGCATCTCAATTGCAAATCCAGCACTTTATCACATGTCCGGTTTTCTAGTAGTTGGTCCAGAATAGATGGAAGTCGATTAGGGACCGTGTTTTTCCGCTAATCTTAAAAAAAAAAACTCTGAAAAATCTTTTAAGACCTTGTTAACAAGGAGGTGATCCATTCACCCCCCCCCCTCTAGATCACTAGCCACACCGTCTAACAGTATCCACATAAATTTTTTTTAATAAGCAATTTTATTAAGTGGAGATAGAGAAATTCTCCTCAGACAAAATTACAAATCAAAGAAGGGGATAAAACATAGCCCCTGGAACTAAGGAATTATAAGAAGTCTAGAGGATATTTGAACCAATCGTACAAACTACAACTCCTACCGTTCAAACGTCCTAGAGACAACCAATTCCAAGAAGAAATCTAAATATCATAAACGAATTCTTCAACGTTATAAGTACCTTCATTGAAAACGATATTGTTCCTAGCTTTTCAAATATTCCAACAAGCAATGAACCAAATCGAACTCTCCTTATCCGACTTGCACCAACCGTTAAGACTTAATCTCCATGATTTAGCATGAACACACCATTCGATCTCATATATCCTTCCTATATCAACCCAATCGGAAACTTTACTCCACACCATTCTCGACTTGTGGCACGAGAAAAAGAGATGGTTGGAATCATCTAGGTGGTTGAAACAAAACACACAAACCTTATATTGATCATTAACGATAATACTTTTATCACTCAAGTTGGTTCTCGTAGGTAATCTATCAATAGCCATCTTCCAAGAAAATACTTGAATTTTCAGCGGGGCGTGCGTCTTCCAAATGCAGTCCAGGATCTCTATCCTATTCGCATCCAAATCAGCACTCGAATCAAGGAAGTTTAAAACCGAATAAAAAGATTTAACCGAAAATCCCCTTGATACTTCTATTTTCCAGATCCATTCGTCCTTAGATCTTGGAAAAATTGGGTGATTTTCCAGAATATTATATAGTTCCTGCAATTCTGTTTCGACCCCATTGTTTCCTGCATAATCCAACAAATTAATACTCCACTTCCAGCTGCCATTAACCACACTTCCCATATCATTAACAAAATTTACTTTGTTGGCACTCAAAACAAATAGCCTAGGAAAAGAATTATTTAAGATGTTATCTTCCAACCATAAAGATTGCTAGAATGATGTGTTCAATCCCGATCCCACCTTGCAAGATAACAAACTAACAAAACTCCATTGATCTGCTAAATCATTAACAAACAGTAAATCCCTAAACCAAAGAGAGTCTTTACCGCACTTACCAACGTTTTGGACGAATGTATTTTGATGCACAAGTTACTGTACACAGACAAGAGAAGGCCTCCATATTTCGTCACCGTCTCCAACAAATCTCCAAATCCACTTTGCTAAAAGAGCTTTATTGAATCTCCCCACATGTTTAATCCCGAGACCTCTGTCTTCTTTCGATTTACATATCCTCTTCCAACTTACCCAAGAAATGTAGTTTTTGTTCGATGAACCCGCCCACAAAAAACTCCTTTGGATAGCTATGATTTCTTTCACTACCTTCTTAGGCATCTTGAAGAAAGAGAATTGATGAATCAGAATATTCGATAAGACTAAGTTGATTAGTGTGACTCTACCCCTAATGATAAGTTATGCCCTTTCCACATAGACAATCTATTTCTAACTCTAGAAATGATCGGCTTCCAAAAATCAATACGATGATGGTTACCTCCAACCCTCAATCCATGAAACTAAAACGGAAGGTTCGCAAATTTACAATGTAGAAAATTTATACCATCCTGTATAATACCATCTTCCATTTCTACACCATACAAACAACTCTTCGCATAATTTATTTTTCAGCCCTGACACAAGTTCAAAAGATATGAGAATAGATTTGAAAGCCCGTGTGTTAGATACTTCACCATCCCTTAAGATCAATGTATCATCAACAAATTGTAAAATACTAGGAGTGGGTGAGTCTCTTATCTTGAAAACAGACAGCAAATTTAGAGATATGGCAGCTTTAACCAAACTTGTGAGACCTCCTACTACGATCGCAAACAGAAACGGAGACAAAGGGTCACCCTGCTTAAGCCCCTTCTCAACTTTGAAATCTTTAGATGGGCTGCCGTTGACTAGAATAGACATGAAGCTATTGAACACTAATCTACGCACCCAACAGAGCCAATTATCACTGAATCCCATCTTTAAGAGAACGGACTCAAGGAAGTCTCAATCAACGCAGTCGTATTCCTTTACGAAGTCAACTTTAAGAATGAAACACTTCCTCTTAAACCTTTTCGCGAAATCAATAATTTCACTAGCAAGTAAAACACTGTCCAAAAGTTGTCGCCCAGGAATGAAACCGATTTGAGCGGGAGAAATCAATTTATGGAATGCGACATCAAATGTAGTTCAATGGTCTATATGTTCTTAAGCTTGGATGTATAAGGGTGCTTGAAAGTAAAACAAATAAATTAATTAAATAAATTAAAGTATCTGACAGACGAGAGAACTTGTCTGGATTGGATTTAATCCACCGATTAAATACCCAAATTTAGCAATCAGTTGTACACTACCAAAAATATTCATCAATATCATCATGTGTCGCTCATAAACACCTCTATATCTAGCTGATGTCGTGAGTTCTACCTTATTGTTTAATCGATGATCTCTCACTCTATTAAACAACACAAAGCATTAAGATTTGATATCTATGGTGAATGTTAGATCTAAATCTATGTCTAGGATTTAGAATCTATCGTATGTTCATCTTAGATTCAGATTTGAAGAGTATTTATCAATCATGGTTCAAATCAAAATGTAAAACAAGTAAACAAAGACGACATCGATATAGATTCACAAAATAGACCGTATACAACATCATGATCAATAAATATACATACTTTTACATTAAACTTACATACAATCCCTAACAAGAAAGATATATAAAGGAGAAGAATGAAGATGAACAAGCATCTCTCGCAGTGTCACGTCGATTGATATAAATTCAACTTTAGATCCTCAAGATGCACCATCTATTGTTTTTTTCTAAGTCCTTATCTCTAAAGAATAGTATTGATTAAAATGGCTAAAAAAGATCCCAAGTCCTTACTAAAAAATCTATGAAGAAATGAATATATACTAACTCAAAAGGTGGAATCTCGCTAAGCCCCATCAGAGCCTGCTTAACGCGGTCAATGAAAACAACTTAAACTTCCATAACTCGCGCTTAGCGCGCTCAAAGCACGCTCCTAGCACGAAAATTGCGCTAAGTGCGCTCAAATCATGCTCCTAACACGAAAAGTAAAATTTTCCCACTGCCTCCAATTTCTCTAAGCACGCCAGGACCGCGCTTAGCCCAATCAGAAATTTCAAAAATTGCATTTAAAAAGCAAAACTCATGTTCTTTGATGCTCAAAGCTCCTCCAATGCATACAAACCTACAAAATAAGTTCTAAATGATCAAACTACACAATATGTACACAAAAGTTGAGGTTTACCTATGAAAATCAAATGAAACAAGTTAATACGTGCCACAAAACTACACACATATTTAACACAATTTGGCACTTATCAAACTCTCCTCAACTTAAACATTTGTTTGTCCTCAAACAAGAATATACCAAACCTAAAGAAACAAGAACAACCTCCAAGAGTTCATGATCAAACAAGTTTTTAGAAACGGAAGCAAATGCATGGTTCAAATTTCAAAAGTACAATCAAAGTAATGCTTACCACTATACTACAACGACACCACGATCATGCAAATTCTAAGAACAAAACACATGTAAAAATTTCTAAAGAAATACATTTTCAAATATGAATCACACCTAACACACAACTTCGTCAATAGATGAAGGACAAATATGAGGGACTTGACTCACACCCAACAATCTTACTAACATCTTGATCAACTTATGCATTCATCCAAACAAAAACTCATATTGAAAGCATAAAAGTACAAATCACAAAGGACTTTCAAGAGTTGTAATATGACTTGGTTAACAAATAATGATCATATCTCAAGGTAATTGAAACAAAAATTTCCTAAGCAAATGAGTGATCACTTATCAAATTCTCAAACATTCACAACTTCATTCACCTTTTACTCTTTTCTCAATTGTTACACCCTTGAACATAAATTATTAATAAAAAAACTTTGCTATTTTTTTCTTTTTCTTGGCTTTTTCTTTTCTTCTTTTTTTCAAATAATTTCTTTTTTCCAAAAAATTTCTTTTTATTTCTCAACCTCTTAGCAACCCATCTTTTTCTCCCCAACTTGAATACAACCAATCATTGTAATGTGAACACTCCCAAACTTTCTAAGGCAAGAGTAAAAATTCAAACCACAATTCATAGTTGAAGATTCAAGAAAAAAAATTCCGAATCAAGTCTAAAATCAATGATGAACTAATTATTTATTCACAAGTTTCATAGTTCAACATCGATATGAATTCTAACATAAGGCTCAAAGGGGTTAAATGAATACTCACTCACAGGATATACTACTTTATGGTCAAGTGATTGTGCTCAAAATCAAACAAAATGTCTTTATTATTTTTATGATTTCATACAATTCAACACAAATACAAGATTAAACATAAGTCAAACGAGTTAAAACAAGAAGAGTTAATACCGATTTTCCCTCTATCATATAGGCGTTTTTTGAAAAACCTCACTACAAAAAAAGATGCAAAACTTTCTCTAACATTTAAAATTTTCACAATTTTGATCCCTCATAAAGGTGGATTTTGAACCCAAGACCTTCCATTCAAATACAAGGGGTGCTACACCAAGTCAATATTTAAATATATATTACATATTTTATTATACTAATTATTTTATAAATTTTAACTAAATAATATTTTATCGTAGCGTTAATGTACATGTTATTAACTATTTTATATAGCTTAACATAAACTAATTTGTTACAGTTTAATATAAACACTATTTTATCAACTAAAATATTTACTAAACTTTATTTAAATTTAATTAAACTATTTTATACAAGCTAAATAAAACTATTTTACTAAACTAAAAATATTATTAACTAAAAATATTATTTAATAAACTTTATTTAAATTTAAATTTAGCTAACTAAAAATATTATTAACTAAAACATTTAGTATATTATTAACTAAAATATTTACTAAACTTTATTTAAACGTTAATACTTAAAATTTATTTAAACATTAATATTAAACTTTATTTAAACATTAATACCTAAAACATTTACTAAACTTTATTTAAAATTATTTAGTATTAATGTAAATTATTTAATAAAATTGCTAAAATTATTTAGTATTAATGTTTAAAATTAATTTATTAAAATATATAGGTTATATAAAATATTTTAGTTAATATAGTTTTAGATAGTATTTATATTAAACTGTAACAAATTAATTAGTATAAAATTCTTATATAAAATAGTTTAACTAAATTTAAATAAAGTTTAGTAAATATTTTAGTTGATAAAATAGTATTTATATTAAACTATAACAAATTAGCTTATGTTAAACTATATAAAATAGTTAATAATAGGGTTAATATATATTTTTCTCTCTCTCATATAGGTGTTTTTTGAAGAAAAAAAATCAGCAAAAAAAAAAGTTACAGAATTTCCCTAATATTTGAATATTCTCTCAATTTTGACACTGTAAAATTGTTTGTTGTAAAACTAACATTGTTATACGAAGATTTTGTTCTTTTAGACCTTGTAAAATTATTTATTTTGTAAAATTAACCTTGTCAAAAAAAAAACTATTTTACAGTGTCCAAAGAAACATATTTTTATATGGCAAGGTTAGTTTTACGACAAACAATTTTTGAGGGTCAAAATTGAGAATCTTCAAATATTAGAGAAATTCTTACAACTTTTTTTTTTCAGGGATTTTTTAAAAAGCACCTATATGAAATGGGAAAATAAGTAATAACCCTTAATAATATATACATTAACACTACAGTAAAATATTATTTAGCTAAAATTTATAAAATAATTAATATGATTATATATAGCGTCCCTTGTATTTGAGTGGAAGGTCTTAGGTTCAAAACTAACTTTCAACACAATCTTCAAATATTAGTAAATCTTTGCAACTTTTCGCAGGGGGATTTTTTAAAAATCGCCTATATGGCAAGGGGGAAATAAATATTAACCCAAACTATAATTATTGGTCTCCTATGCATATAGTAAATAATGGAAAGACTCCTCACATTTGGCTATGATCTAAAGTGATTCAAACATGAACGAGTATTGCAAAAGAATGAATGACATGAAATTTGTACAAAGCATAAGTTTCATATTCATGCTATGTTCTATAAAGCATTAAACATGTACTCCCTCTGGTCTCATATATAAGCAAATTTACAAAAAAAAATAAGTCATTTAAGAAAAATGTTTGAATGCATTTAAGTCTTATACTCTTTCTAATTTTACCCCTACTTTTTACTTTGAAAATAGTTAAAAACATAGAAATGTGAAAAAAGTAGGGATATATTTGGAATAATAACATTTAATATAATAAATATAAGTGACTTTTGTTTATATTTAAGACTTAATTTTTTTTTTTGTAAATTTGTTTATATATGAGATCGGAGGGAGTACCTTAACAATGTATTTTCCTTTCAAACTTTTCTCATTACCAAAGCATTTTCTTGCTGATACATTCAAACTTGAAATAATCACTCCAAGTTTCCTCAAGCCAATCAAAGACAAGTTTTTTGGACAAACACAAAACAAATATCTAACAACTTAATAACTTAATATTAAACTAGACTACTAAACATATAACAAATCATGTTCAAAATGGGTCAAAGGACCTGGGTGAAATGGATAAGTGAGCTGAAGTTTTTTTTACATGTGTAGTAGAGCGTGCTATGTACCCTCTGGTAGCGCTGAGCGAGCAGAGATGTACATGATTTTTTAAAAATGTCAACTTTTCTCAAGACTTCCATCCACTCTCACACTTTAATAACTATACTACTAAATGAAAAGCTATAAAAAAAACTTAAAAAGTTAGGTTTCCTCGCAACAAGCATTTGTTTAACATCGTTAGCTCGACGCCGTTTTCAAAACGAACTTTCCTTCTTGTTGCTTCTTTGTTGGGCTAGTTGTTCACCAACTACTACCCTTAACCAACACTTTAGAAAACGTGAAGGGAAACAAAAATATAGACAATATAGACAATATGTAAAAAGCTAAAAAATATATATATAAATTATTGTGAAGCTTTTTAACATCTAAACATCAATCCCCGACAAAGGCGCCATTTTGTTGATGTGGTAATGCGGCAATCAAAAGTAATTATTTTGTTTTATCATATCCACAGGGTCTTGTGTAACATCAAATATTCTTCAATGGTCTCTACGTTCTTAAGTTTGGTTGAATAAGGATGTTTGAAAGTAAAACGAATAAATATATAAAATAAAGTAAAGTATCTGAGAGACGAGAGAACTTGTTAGGATTGGATTTCATCCACCGATTAAATACCCAATTCTACCAATCAGTTATGCACAACCTAAAACATTCATCAATATCATCATGTATCGCTCATCAATAACGCTATGTCTAGCTAATATCGTGAGTTATACCCTATTGTTTAATCGATGATCTCTCACTCTATTAAACAACACTGAGCATTATGATTTGATACCCACGGTGAATATTAGATCTAAATATATATCTAGCATTTAGAATTTATCAAATGTTCCACTTGGGTCTAGATCTGAAGAGTATTTCTCAATCACTGTTCAAATCAGAATGTAAAACAAGTAAACAAAGATAACATAGATATAGATTCATGAAATAAATTGTATATAATGCCATGATCAATAAATATACATACTTTTACAGTAAACTTACATATAATCCCTAACAAGAAAAAGATTATAAGGGTGAAGAATGAAGATGAAAAAGCATCTCTCGTAGTATCCCGCCGATTGATACAAATCTAGCTCTAGATCCTCAAGATGCGCCCTTTATTGTTGTTTTCTAAGTCTTTATCTCTAAAGAATGGTATTGATGAAAATTGGTAAGAAATATCCCAAGTCCATACTAAAAAATCTATGAAGAAATGAATATATATATATATATACTAACTCAAAAAGTGGAATCGTGTTAAGCCCAATCAGAGCTCGTTTAGCGGATAAGTGAAAAACAACTTAAACTGCCATAACTCGCGTTAAATGCGCTCAAAGCATCTCCTAGCACAAAAAGTGCGCTTAGCGCACTCAAAGCATACTCCTAGCACGAAAAGTGCAATTTTCCCACTACCACCAATTTCTCTAAGCACGTCAGGATCGCACTTGGCCCCATCAGAAACTTCAAAAATTGCATTTAAGAAGCAAATCCCATGTTCTTTGATACTCAAAGCTCCTCCAATGTATATGAACCTACAAAAAGTTGTAAATCATAAAACTACACGATATGTACACAAAAGTTGAGGTTTACCTAAGAAAATCAAATGAAACAAGTCAATAAGTGCCACAAAACTACACGCATATTTAACAAAATTTGGCCCTTATCACACTTGTACCGTTGCTAACACTCTTCAACACGACACCTCATACCCACCACTTGTGGGGAGTACTTTTGTATCAATACATGAAAGTTGGTCTCTCACTCAAACCTAAGGTTGTTGATCATTGGGGTTTCAACATGAGGGAACATTTTTACATTAAAGTCTTCCTTTATGAGCAACACGCCTTGTGAGAGAAATGTCACATACTCACCTAAAACATTAAGTTGATTGGTGTGTAGGTTTTCTCAATTATAAATTCTTAAGTATCTATTTTTCTAATATTCAATGTGGGACTTCCCTACACTTTGTTTCTCAAAGTTCTTAACTTACACTTGCTTTTTCTCAACAAATTCAAATATTATAATAAAAGTATATATACTTTCTAATAATTTAAACTGGTAGCTTACCATAAGTTTCTATGCTTTCCACTTTTATCTTTCCATATATTTAATATTTATTAGGGTATTATTTTATCCACTATATGAGGTGAGGGTAAATAAATTGAAAATCTGAATTTACTCTTTCATATTTTGGAGATACATATTTGGATGCATTCAATACTCACATAAAAGGTGTGGCAAATGAGTCACACCCTGTGTTTACTTTAAAATATTTTGAAGATGCATCTTTTGAATCTCCATTGAGTGGTGTTTTCAATAAACACATAAAGGGTGTGACAAGTGAGTGACCCTTAGTTAAATTAGTGATAATTTCGGAGATGCATTTCCATCTCCAATATATTAAAGAGGGAAAACAAATAAAATAACACTCTTTTATATTCTTCTTTTTCATGATCAAAGACAACTATTATATCAAAACCCTTAAAAACCTCCACCTATTCTTAATCAAGTTTTGCTCTTAAAAACAACATTTTTGTGTTTTACAATATCAAAAGGAGAAAAAGATGTTGCAATTTCAGGTAAATAAGGTATTTTTTTCTTCTAAATTTTTGCATTAATCTAGTGTTTGCTTGTTAAAATGAATGTTGAGTTCGGAGATGTATCTCCGGAATAGGTTTCAAATGTTTCAGAAATGCATTTTCAGATACTATCAAAGTTGAGTTTCAATATTAAATTTGTTTTTATGTTATGCTTGACTATAGATATGATGCATCCTAATACTTTTCCTAAATCTATTGTGTATAATGATGCTAAATCGGGTGATGTGGAAGATGATGTTAAATTGGGTGAAGTCAAAGATGATGTTAAACCAATTGTTATCGAGGTGTATGTTAAAGCGGTTGAAGCTCAGGTAGATGTTTGTGAATAATTTACAACTAAATAGGGAGTTTGTTGAGCGTAAACATATACTCCAAATGGATCTGTACGCAACCTTCCAAACTTGGGTTTAGTTTTGTAGATCAGGTAATGGTTATGATAGAAAACATGCATTTGTAACAATGAGATGCAAAAGAAGTGGCATGTACCAATAACTTATTCGAAAGTTTAAACGGGATGACACCAGATCAGGAAAGTGTGGTTTTACTTTTAAGGTTCATGGATATCATAAGACGAATAGTGCATGGAAATTTAATGTAGTTTTTGGTATAAATAATCATTACTTGTGTCACAAGTTAGTCGGCCATCGCATTGTATGTCGCCTTAATCTTAAGGAGAAGGTACTTGTTTTTAACATGGCATTGAATATGGTGTCGCCCAAAAACATACTTGAAACGTTGAAACAGAAAAGACCTTAAAATGTCTCAAGTATCAAGAAAATATACAATGTTTGTGCCATAGACAACATGGCAATAAGAGGACAAAGAACTGAAATGCAACATATGTTGAAACTTTTGGATGATGATCACTAGGTTTCTAGGTACATAGTGTGAGGGGATGGAGTCACAGTTCAATGCATATTTTGGACTCGTCTACATTCTATCAACTTGTTCAATGCATTTCCCACTATGCTTATAATTAATTTAACATACAAAACAAACAAGTTTAGACTTTCACTTCTGGAAATTTTTGGTGTTACTTCGACAAATATGACTTTTTAGTGGGATTAGCATTTTTGGAAAGCGAAAAAGAGGATAGAGTTATATAGGCTTTGGAAGTGTGTCAGACCATGTTAAAGGACCAAGAAAATATTCCAAAGGTCATTGTAACCAATTTTGATATTGTACTGATGAATTCAATTACAAAGGTGTTTTTTACATCTTATGCATTACTTTCTAGGTATCATATAACCAAAAATGTGAGAAACAAACTTAAACCTGCAGTAGGGACCAAACAAATCAAAGATGAAGATAGGAAATGGCCAAAAATGATGTGGTAGTGGAAAGAATAATGGATGTTTGGAATGGTGTTATAAATTATTCAATAAAAGAGTTATATGTAGAATCTATCATACAGTCTAGAAGGGTGTGTGAGAGATATTCAGATTTCCTGAAATATGTTGAGAGCACAATTCTAGACAAGGTGAAGGAGAAGATTGTATATGCTTGGACCAATCAAGTTAGTATTTTGTCAATACAACAAATAACAGAGTTGAATTTGCACATGATATACTGAAGAATCGATTGTGAAAAACTAAAGGTAATTTGTTTTAAAGGTTGGGGCACTGTGAACCAAATGATCCAAAATTAGTATAATGAGATACACACATTTTTTTTATTGGAGCATTATTGTATTAGAGCATCGATTAAAAGATAACATCCTTTATTCATAGTTGATTGGCTCCATATCTCGGCCAATATTGAATTTTATTTATCACGAAGCCAAGCGAGCAGATAAAACAGGATCATATGGTTCAAAGTGTGGTTGTATACTTAGGAAAACGTATGGTCTTCTATGTGCTTGTTTAATTGTAACAAAAAATGAAGGTCAACGCATAGATACGTATGGATGAGATTTACAGTCACTGGAAAAGGATTTGGTTTGATGATGATGGTGTGATGGAGTATATATATATATATATATATATATATATATATATATATATATATATATATATATATATATATATATATATATATATATATATATATATATATATATATTATGACCACAAGAGACGTTTGGTCATCCATCTTCTCTGATATTTTCAACGCCATAAATTTAGATCATTCACTCTGGTGAATTTCTCAATCTCATACTTCATTGACAACATCTTGATCCATACTCATCGCACCAGTTTGTTATGACAATCTTCGCACTAGGAACAAAGTAATCATGTGAGAAAGATAAGTTTTCTTGAACAAACACAAGAAAACAGTTGAGTTATATATATATATATATATATATATATATATATATATATATATATATATATATATATATATATATATATATATATATATATATATATATATATATATATATATATATATATATATATATATATATATATATATATATATATATATGAAATTCTGGCAACAAACCAACAATGTCGAACACCATGTCACGATAGTAATAACAACAAAATGTAAAAGACAAAGACAAAATGTAAAGAATACAGAAAGTTGTTAACCCGGTTCGGTCGAATCACACCTACTATGGGGGCTACCAAGCCAGTTGAAACTTTACTATCAGTAGTATCAATTCAAAGATCCACAGCAAACACCTACAGTTTACAATCTTTTCACTTAATCCCTACTCAATGACAGTTCTATCTTGGAACACCTAGATATGAGACCCCTCTCACTCCTTCCATAATCACAGTCAGTGATCTCAAACAACAACACAAATAAATCGAAGACACTCTTCAAAACAATCTTTGACCTTGCTTAAAAGCTTCAGTCAAATACCAACACTCTTGCTTAAAAGCTTCGAGTGGACAAAATACAAATGCACACCTAGTCCAAAACAATCATCAAAAGACAATTGTCTGGATCACAAGGAACTAATACACACACATACACACACACACACACAGACACAAACGTGAAAAACACTAAATACACAATCCTTATTTTTCACACATTCACACTAAGGTTAAACAGCCTTAAGTAGAAACTCAAATGGGCATTGGGCCTGTTGAACTTGTACAAATCAGAATAAATAATTCCTTAAAACAAGGAACAAAAATAGCAACAAAAAATGTTCTGCTAAAATAACTCCAAGTTGAATCCTTCTTTTCCTTCTGATAATATTGCGCTAAAACCTCAATAAAATCATAGCATTAAAGACAGTAGGATGCACGCACAAATTAGGATTCACTTAGGTCTTTAGCCCCAGTCAGAGATGTCATGACATCGTCTTGACATCCTGAAACCAAACAGCTACACACAAAAACTTCACATCTGCATAATGCTTAAATCACATGTCATAACATAGCTTGTGACATCCTGAGACACACGAGAGTTTTACCATAAAATATAGTCAATCAAAACATCTACAAACTCCCCTTTTGGAAGATTTTTTTCTAAAACAATTTAAGCATTATCAGCTACAAAATAAATCAGAAAAACACAACAGTAGTAGAAGCACACAAAAAGGATGACTCCCCCTTAATAGCAGTTGTATGAGCACAACACACAAAATAAACACTAACGGAAGTAGCAGCAGCAGAAGACAAAAGACAAAGGTTGTGCACACATCAAAAAACCAACAATCGTACCAGCGGGTACATCACCACAGATGCAGCATAGAAACCAGAGAGATATTTCATCTTCCCCTCGACCTGTAAGTACCAGCCCTGCAACACACGACAGCTGACTATAGGAACCATTAGCACACAACCACACAAGTTATCTAATTACTCCCCCTTTTTAGCCTAAAATTTGGCCAAATAGGATCACAATCATATAGCAAAAGAAACAGATATAACCACAAGCTCATAAAGAGCAAACATGCTAGGTAAATAAGAGCCCCAGCAAACATAAACAACAACTTGTTCTTCACTCTCTTGATCACCATCCAAGTCATCTGCAGCTTATTCTTCAGTCTACATCCTCTGACTAGACGTCTAGGCTTAGTTAATTTCTACAAGCCCTCATACAGATAGATTCCCAATTTTCCTCTTAGAATTTCAAACTAAATAGCATCTAGGGCCTTTATGAATATGTCAGCTAAGGAGACACAATTATTCTTTTTCTAAACCAGGAAATAAGATTGTTACTTACAAAGAAACATCCACCATAAGTACTTTTTCTGTCATCTGCACTTCCAGCTTAATCAGCATCACAATATCCAGATAAAACAGGATCACTCCCATGAGAGTACAACATTCCATAGTCACAAGTTCTATTCACATATTTCAGAATCCTTTTAACTTGATTGATGTGGGAGACCTTAGGTTCTGATTGATATTTGGCACAAACTCCAACATCAAAGGCAATATCAAGTCTACTAGTTGTCAGATACAACAGACTGTCTATCATACTTCTATACAAGCTTTGAGAAACACTTACACCTTTTTCATATTTAGTCATCTTAAGATGGGTAGGAGCAAGTGTTATTTTATGACTGGCACTCCCCATTCCGAACTTCTTAACAATGTTTCTGGCATATTTTCTTTGAGAGAGAAAAATGGAATCTTCCATTTGTTTAACTTGTAAGCCAAGAAAGAATGTTAATTCCCCAACAAGGCTCATTTCAAATTCAGACTGCATTTTTCTGACAAAGTGTTGAACCATCTCTTCTGACATTCCACCAAACACTATGTCATCCACATAGATCTGGGCAATCATGATTTTCCCTCCTTCATCTTTGACAAACATAGTTTTGTCAATGCCACATTTTCTATATCCATTCTTGAGAAGGAATTCTATTAATCTTTAATACCAAGCTCTAGGAGCTTGCTTTAAACCATACAAAACATTTTTCAACCTGTAGACATGATCTGAGAGGTTTGGATCAACAAAACCATTAGGTTGTTCCACATAGAATTCTTTATTCAAATATCCATTCAAGAATGCACTCTTTACATCCATTTGATACAGTTTAAACTTCAGAATGCATGCAACTCCCAAGAGTAATCATACAGATTCAAGTCTTGCCACGGGAACAAATGTTTCATCAAAGTCAATACCCTCAATTTAAGTATATCCTTGAGCCACAAGTATAGATTTATTTCTGGTCACAACTCCTTGTTCTTCAGACTTGTTCTTGTACACCCATTTAGTACTAATGACATTGGTTCCTTCAGGTCTTAGTACAAGCTCATACACTTCATTTCTTTTGAACTGTTGTAGCTCATCTTGCATAGCATTAATCCAAAAATTCATCAACTAGAGCTTCTTTAACATGTTTAGGCTCAATTTTGGATACAAAGCAGGAGTTAGAGACAACCTCCCTTGATCTGGTTACAACTCCACTGTTGGGATCACCTATAATAAGGTTTTTAGGATGATCCTTCTGAATCATGATAGAGGGTACCTTGTTTGTTGGTTCTGGCTCAATAACAGGAGTAGCTGGATTTGTATCATCTTCTTGGTCAGTGGATTCAACTGGAGTATCATAAAATGTTATGATATCATATGTGACATCAGGTTCTTTGAACAGATCATCAATAACTACATTTATGGATTCCATCATGACTCTGGTTCTAGAGTTCAAAACTCTGTAGGCTCTACTGTTAGTAGATTAACCTAAAAATATGCCTTCATCACTTTTAGGATCCATTTTTCTTCTTTGTTCTCTATCTGCCAGAATGTAGCACTTACTTCCAAAAATTGAAAGTATCGGATATTAGGCTTCCTTCCCTTCCAGAGCTCATAGAGAGTGGTAGGAGTTCCCTTTCTTATAGTGACCCTATTATGAACATAACAGGCAGTGTTCATAGCTTCAGCCCAAAAGTACAGAGGAAGTTTCATGGCATAAATCATGGCTCTGGCTGATTCCTGAACGGTTATGTTCTTTCTTTCCACAACCCCATTTTGTTGAGGAGAAATGGGGGAAGAGAATTCTGACTGATTCCTTCAGATGAACAGAATTCAGAGAATTTCTGATTCTCAAATTCTTTACCATGATCACTCCTAATCCTGATAACACAACTTTCCTTTTCCCTTTATATTCTTTGACAAATATCTTTGAACACTTCAAAGACATCAGATTTTTCTCTAACAAAGTTTATCCATGTAAATCTTGAGTAGTCATCTACCACCACATAGGCATATCTTTTTCCTCCCAGACTCTCAACCTGCATAGGACCCATCAAGTCCATGTGAAGTAACTTCAAAACCTTGGATATTGTGAGATGTCGAACCTTCGGATGTGACATATTGGTTTGTTTGCCTACTTGACACTCACCACACACCTTACCTTCCTCAATCTGAAGCTTAGGAATTCCTCTTACTGCTTCCAAAGTTATGACTTGTTTCATTCCTCTTAGTTGAAGATGACCCATCTTTTGATGCCATAACTTTACTTCATCTTCTTTAGATAGAAAGAAAAAAGAAGTATAGTTGATGTCTTGATTCACCCAAAGATAACAATTATCTCTAGATCTGACTCCCCTCGTGATCACTTCATTCTCTTCATTTATGACAATGCATTCTGCCTTTGTAAAATTGACCCTGAAACCTTAATTACACAGTTGACTGATTCTGATTAGATTAGCACTCAAACCTTTCACCAGTAGAACTCCATCAAGGTTTGGAACACTTGAACAACCTAGTTTTCCTACCCCTTTGATTTCTCCTTTATCTCCATCACCAAAGGTGACATAACTGGTGGAATGTGGTTTGATATCAACCACTAAATTTTTTATACCACTCATATGTTTAGAACATCCACTATCAAAGTACCAATCCTCTTTAGCAGAGACTTTAAAAGATGTATGGGCTATCAATGCTACATTCTTGGGAGTCCATTGATGTTTCTTGATGACAATGTTTTGCTTAGGTTTGGACAGTAAGTTCTTAGCAGGATATCCATAAAGTCTGAAACAGAAGGCCTTTATATGAACAAACCTACCACAGTAGTGACATCTCCATCTTTGATACTTTCTCCTTTGTTGAATAGGTCTTCTTGGTTCATCATGTTGAGGCACTGATTTTGAAATTTGGTTGGAAGCATTATTCTTAGGCTCAGGTTTTTTGCTTATGAAGAACTCATTCTTAGAGCCATTAAATCATATCCCAGACAGGTCTTTAGCACTTCTTCTTATCTGGAGGATTTTGTCAAGTTTATCAGATCCATTGTTCAACATTCTGATGGACTTGGTCATTTGATCAAGCTGGAAATTCAGTATAGAGACTTCATCATTCAAATGGGATATTGTTGACATATTTTTTGTCCTTTTAGCCTCCATAGTTGCTATGATCTCTTGTTGTTTCTCTCCTTCCCACAACATTTGTTCACATCTCATGCACAACTTGTTATAAATATCAACAAGTTCTTCAAACGTCATCTCATCTTCCTTGGAGTCTTTGTTAGGCATACATATTCTGTCAAGACAATGATATGTTTAGCTGATTCTTCTTCAAAGTCACTCTCAGAATCTCCATCAGACCATGTAACAGATAAGCCTTTCTTTTGCCCCTTCAGGTAGGTAGGACATTCAGCTCTAATATGGCCAAAACCATCACACCCATGGCATTGAACTCTTCTTTCTTGACTTGGCTTCTCTTCAGATTTTGTGTTTGACTCATTTGATCCACTGATGTCAGATGAAGTGTTCTTGACATTTGATCTAGAGCCAAAATTAATCCTCTTCATGGCCTTGTTAAATTATCTTCCCATAATGGCAATAGCTTCTTTCAGACTTTCCTCATCCTCCAATTCACCTCTTTCTTATTTCTCCTCAGTATTTGAAAAAAGAGCTATGCTTTTGTTCTTCTTTTCAAGCACATCATTGAATCCCATTTCAAAGGCCTGAAGGGATCCAATAAGGTCTTCTACCTTCATGTTGCAAATATCCCGAGCTTTCTCTATGGCATTCACCTTCATGGAAAATCTCTTGGGAAGAGATCTGAGGATCTTCCTCACAAGTTTTTCATCAGATATCTTTTCTCCTAAGGCTCCTGAGGCATTAGCAATAACAAGAATGTTCATGTGAAAATCATGAACAATCTCATCTTCTTTCATTCTCATATTTTCAAATTTGGTTATAAGCATTTGAAGTCTTGACATTTTGACTTTAGAGGTTCCTTCATGAGTGGTTCTGATAATATCCCAGTCTTCCTTGGCACTTTGACAGTGAGGCACAAGTCAGAATATGTTTTTGTCAATGCCATTGAACAGTGCATTCAAAGCTTTTGAATTCCATAGTGCCAGCTAATCCTCATCTTTGCTCCAATCATCCTCAGGCCTTAGAGTTGTATTTCCATATTTGTCAGTAACAGTAGGATGTTCCCATCCTCTATCAACAACTTTCCAAGCCTTTTTATTTAGAGATTTTAAGAAGGAAACCATGTGAGGTTTCCAATAGTCGTAATTATAACCATCCAGAATGGGCGGTCTATGTCCAAATCCTTCTTCCTTGTCCATGGTACCATAATAATGTCCCTAGATCTCACCCAGAAATACAGGCAGGGTGCCTGCTCTGATGCCAATTGAAATTCTGGAAATAAACCAACAATGTCAAACACGATGTCACGCACTAATAACAACAAAATGTAAAAGACAGAGACAGAATGTAAAGAACACAGAAAGTTGTTAACCCAGTTCGGTGCAATCACACATACTCTGGGGGCTACCAAGCCAGGAAGGAACTTCACTATCAATAGTATTAAATCAAAGATCCACAGCAAACACCTATAGTTTGCAATGTTTTCACTTAATCCCTACCCAATGACAGTTCTACCTAGGAACTCCTAGATATGAGACCCCTCTCACTCCCTCCATAATCACAGTCAGTGATATCAAACAACAACACAAAGAAATCGAAGACACTCTTCAAAAACAATCTTTGACCTTGCTTAAAAGCTTCAGTCAAATATAAACACTTTTGCTTAAAAGCTTCGAGTAGACAAAATACAATGCACACCTAGTCCAAAATAATCCTCAAAATACAATTGATTGGCTCACAAGGAACTAACACACACACACACACACACACGTGAAAAACACTGAATACACAATCCTTATTTTCCACACGTTCAAACTAGGGTTGAGCAGCCTTAAGTAGAAACTCCAATGGACATTGGGCCTGCTGAACATCTACAAGTCAGAATAAATAATTCCTTAAAACAAGGAACAAAAATAGCAAGAACAAATGTTTTGCTAAAATAACTCCAAGTTAAATCCTTCTTTTCCTTCTGATAATATTGCGCTAAAACATTAATAAAATCACAACATTAAAGACAACAGGATGCACGCACAAATTAGGATTCACTTAGGTCTCCAGGCCCAGTCAGAGATGTCATGACATCGTTCTTAAAATCCTGAAACCAAACAACTGCACACAAAAACTTCACACCTACATAATGCTTAAATCACAAGTTATAACATAACTTATGACCTCCTAAGACACACAAGAGTTTTACCATAAAATATAGCCAATCAAAACATCTATAGTATATATATATATATATATATATATATATATATATATATATATATATATATATATATATATATATATATATATATATATATATATAGAGAGAGAGAGAGAGAGAGAGAGAAGAAGAAGAAAAAGAAGAAGACAAAGTTGGTTATAACAGTTTTTCTCTTCACTTTCTTTAAATTAGTGTTTTTCAAATTACATGTGAATAACAACTTAACCTCCTTACTTTAACACACTAGAGTACAACCTATATATAGACTCCTAGTTTATGTATGACATGTGTGATGATACCACCCATACATGTCACACATAACTATTACAAAACAAAGTACATAACTAACTTAAGTCATTCGCATGCTCGAACTGACTTCGAATACAACATGCACAACTTCGACCAATGCATGTTTGGACTAACTTAGACTACAACATATACATTCTAGACTAACCATGAAGCTTCCCTTGTCGAGACTAGACTTTGATCCAAAATACCACAGTTAATTTGTCCTAAAATGTCATGCTTACCTATGAATCTTTCCACAATCTTAATAATCGGAATAATAAGTCCATAGGCTTAGGCCTAATATTAAAAATGGATAAAGCCTATGACATGATTGAGAGGTTGTTTCTAGAAAATACCCTTATTACTATGGATTTTCCTACTAATTTTGTCAAGATTATCATGAATTATGTGAAATCTATTTCTTTACCTATTTTAGTTAGTAGCAAACCTTCTGCATGGTTTAATCCTAAGAGTTTGAAAAATGGGGCTCTTTATTTCCTTAACTTTTAATTTATATGTCGAGGTCCTATTTGATTTGCTGACAAAAGCTTTTCTTAGGGAAATGAAAGAATAATAAAAAAGAACTGCATTATTTTTTTTAATACTTATTAGGGAAGCTTTGGGGCAGCTTATCAACTTCGTTAAATCGAACAATAATTTTCAACAGTAAAGTGAGTGATATAGAATTTGAAGGAAACTTTGTGGTTGAAGTATATAAGTATGAACATTAATTAAAATTATTGATTCTTAATGAAATTATTAGAATTTTTTTTGCGTTAAATGGATCAAGGATGGAAACGTGAACATAATCACTTTCCTAATAGTATTTCAAGCACTCTAAAATTATCTCAGAGTCAAAGCACTAGAATACACATGATAATTCAGCATATTTCGAGTTTGCATGAAACCGATGAAAACTCGAATATAGGAAAGATGAAAACTTGAATCTATAGTAAAGAGTATATACTTTTGTTATGTGATTTTTTGAATCCATAATTATGAATTTATAGACTAACTGTTGCAAGTTTTTGTCTATTGGAACATTTCTCAAGTTTTGTCTTTTTCAATTGCTTACTACAACACTTCACAAAATGTTGCCTATTTCTAATTTCAAACAACAAATTGCCAGCTGCAGCACTTTACAAAGTGTTGCTTATTTCAAACTTCAAAAAATAAACTGCCTACTGCAAGACTTCATAAGTGTTTCCTATTTCTGAAAATAAACATGTCTTGCATTCTTTCTTGTCATTTTGGAACACACCCATGGTCATTAATTATTGTTATTCATTACAACAATCTCTCATTTGTTCTAATAATGACAAGACCGATTCCAAAAAAGGAAATAAAGAATGTTAATACAATTAAGTATCTTTCAATTTGAACTTAACCTTAATAAATACAACACAAAGTATAATAAGAATTTTAGGTAGCAATGCTTTGAACCTGCTATCCATTGTGATTAGAGTAGTGTTACCTTACACACCCTCTTTAATAGTTCTTCGCCTACATCACTCACCTAGCACTATTTATGGTCATGTGCTTTTATTATTTTGTGAATTTTTCTTGAGAGAAACTATAACTCTCACTTTGAGATGAAACCATCTCAAAATTCACATAGGTGAAGTTTATATCGTATCTACTTTACTTGAGATACATATTATCAACATTGAACTTCATGAAGAGTTTGAAAAAAAAATCCTCCATATGCAATAGCCAACATTATTACATAATGTTCCATAAACATCCAAATCAATGACTTGTTGTTACCAATTGAATCTTGAGGTTAATGTTATATTAAAGTTAGATTGGGTTGTCACCGTTATTGGAACTCCTACTCAATGAGTTTCAATCACATACCTCTCAAGTTAGTCTTTACTAAACCTATGGCCAACGATTTAGTAAATGGATCAGCTACATTATAGCTTGAATGTATATATGTGAGTGAAATGATTTCATCCTTAATCAATTTACTCACGAAGAAATGTATAAGACTTATTTGACTAGACTTTCCATTTTACACTTTGATGTATGTTCTAACTGTTAGACAATGGCGCGGATCAAGAAAGGGGGTTGAATATATCCCTTTTTAAAATTAAGCTTTTCAAAAATTAATTGAAAATTAACTTACGGAAGTTTCCCTGGAAAATCATGTCTAAATAAAATCAAGTCATCGGTGATCGGATATGCGTTCAAAACCAAATGAGATATAAGAGATGAATAGATGAATCAATACAATACAAATTAATCACTTAAATTCAGCACAGTTGAATAATCTACTACCAACAATGAATATGGATGAGAAATAAGCACAGGGAATAAGAAGTTGTGTGTTTTGAATTTTTATCAAACACTTGGTGTGCACACACACACAAAGTGTAGTTGGGAAATTAGTGTAGTGAAAAAAAATTATCAAACACTTGGTGTGCACACACACACGCGTCGAACAAATCTCCGATTAATTGCTCCCCTCTTGCAAGAATATATAATTATCCAAACTTTGAGCATGACCGCTTTGATTCGATTCTTGTAAACCTACACCATTCTACGCAATCCTCCGGTTACCGTGATATGAATGAATGATCACCACGATCTAAACTTGATGCGGTTGGCATTGGTGTATCGATGGGTTTTGAATTATTCATATCAAACCGCTTGAGAAGCTCATTACAATATTTTGTTTGAATTGCGAAAGTGCCTTTTTCAAGTTGTCTAATTTGAAGTCCAAGAAAGTAATTAAGCTCCCTCATCATACTCATCTCAAATTCACCTTGCATAGAACTTGAGAATTCCTTGACCAATTTCATATTAGTAGATCCAAAGATAATATCATCTACGTATACTTGAACCAAGATTGAGTGATTTACTTCCCATTTAATGAAGAGGGTAGTATCAACCTTTTATCTTGAAAATCCTTGATTTAACAAAAAACTTCTAAGGTGCTCATACTAAGCTCTTGGAGCTTGTTTGAGGCCATACAAACACGTTTAAGCTTGTACGCATAGTTAGGATTTTCATGATTTTCAAAACCGGGAGGTTGAAAAACATACACTTATTCATTTATGTATCCACTAAGGAAAGCACTCTTGAGATCCATTTGATATAACTTAAAGTTCTATGAGCATGAAAATGCAAGCAAAAGTCTTATAGCCTCAAGGCGGGCAACGAGAGCATAAGTTTCCTCATAATTTATGCCTTCCTCTTGGTTATACCCTTAAGCAACAAGACGGGCCTTGTTGCGAGTAATAATACCTTTTTCGTCCATCTTGTTCCTAAACACTCATTTTGTGCAAATTACTCGATGACCTCACGGAGGAGGGACAAGGTCCCAAACCTCATTTCTTTTGAACTGATTAAGTTTCTCTTGCATAGCCAAAAAAATAATTTTCATCGATTAAAGCATATTTGGAGTTCTTAGGCTCAATTTGAGAGACGAAATTATAATGATAACAAAAATTAATAATCCTTGATCGAGTGGTGACTCCCTTTGATATGTCTCCAAGAATATTGTCAATGGGGTTATCCTTAGAGGTTTTCCACTCCAAAGGTAGATCATCTTGAATTGATGCATGATCCTCATCTTTGATTTCATATCCTTTATCCGGCTCCTCCTCAATTTTATCCAGAATGGGTTCAACACATGAAGTTTCTTTATCTTTAACAATATCATCAGAATAAGCACATGCACCAATAACACAACTACCTTTTCTGATAATTTTAGGACAAGATTCATCAAAGGAAACATGCACAGATTCTTCAACAATAAGTAATCTCTTGTTGTATACTCTATAACCTTTACCTGAGTTGGAGTATCCGAGAAAGATGCCTTCATCTGCTTTTGAGTCAAATTTACTATGATTTTCTTTATCATTATTTAACACATAACATTTACAAACAAAGACATGGAGATAAGATACATTTGGCTTCCTACCTTTTAAAAGTTCATAGGGCGTTTTATTGAGAATAGGTCGAATAATTACCCTATTTAACACATAACATGTCGTACTTATAGCATCGGCCCAAAAATATTTAGGAAGCCCACTATTATTGATCATAGTTCTTCCTAGCTCCTCTACAACACGATTTTTACGTTCCACAACACCATTTTGTTGAGGAGTTCTAGGAGCGGAAAAATTATGTTTAATTCCATGTTTCTCACAAAATGCTTCTAAAAGATGATTTTCAAATTCACCTCCATGGTCACTTCGAATTGTAATAATGCTAGTGTTTAGTTTATTTTGAGATAACTTGGAAAACGTTTCAAATCCCAAGAAGGTGTCACTTTTAATTGCTAAGAATATTTTCCAATAAAATCTTGAGTAGTCATCCACAATAACAAAACCATAATAGTTTCCTCCTAGACTTTTGATTCTAGATTGACCAAATAGATCCATATGAAGAAGTTCAAGAGGTCTAGTCGTTGAAACGGTGTTTTTGGATTTAAAAGAGTCATTTGTTTGCTTCCCCATTTGGCATGCATCACAAAGATGATCTTTAGTAAATTTTATTTTAGGTAGACCAACTACCAAATCTTTGGAAACAATTTTATTTAGCAAGTCAAAGTTAATGTGTGCTAAGCTTTTATGCCAAAGCCAAGAGTCGTCACTGTCGCTCCCGAAGATTTGCATCCCGGTACAAGCGCGAACGGTCGGTGAAAGGAGAAATGAAATGAAGATGAAAAGAGTCACCAGCTAGGCATTTTTATCCCGAAGGAAAGGTAATGCTGCATAAACCTAAGAAAAGATGGATAAGACGGTTGCGAACCAGAGAAACTGAGAAAGGGGGTTGGTTACAACCTGGGAAGGTATTAGCACCCAAATTTTCCGTCGTACTCGACGGGATCCACGCTTGACAGTTTGTGTTTAAAGGGGTAGTATCTGTGCTATCTGTGTGCAAAAGCTGAAAAGGAATATACAAGTGTCAGTGCAAAAGGTGAAGTGAAATGCTCAGGAATGAGGCTTAAAAGAATAATGCTAGAAGAGGGGGAAGACACAGAGACTTTTGTTCGATAACCATTAAGTTATGCCTACGTATCCTCTCGTGCAATGAGGAAGTCAGAACACTGTAGTTCGACTCAAAGAGACTGAAAGATAAATTGACTGATGAACTTCTTGCTTGTCTATGCTTAAGTGTATGACCTGTCTGGCTCAGGTGCTAACTGTCTTGCATTAGACGGAAGAAGAAAGTTCTCGTTTATAGAATGAGTGTGATGAGAAAAGAATCCCGGAGGAGACGGTTATTGCTTTGTTTTTATGTGTTTTCAATCTTTTATTGCTTTTTGGGTTTGTCATAAGTTAATGAGCTTAAGCCTAAACTAAAGGTTAGTAAACTCATCATATCCTCTCTCTGATTAGGGATAATGAGAATACCTAAAGTAGGAGATAAACATCTCAAACTTAATTACCATGATGTAGGATTAAGATCATTAACCTACTTGTGATTATTTAAATGTTTTTGGAGTTTTTGTTTAGTGTTAAGTAATGAGTTTAAGCCATAATCAAGGATTTAATGGACTCATTACACCATCCTAATAGAAGGATAATAAATGAGAACACTTAAGCTGAGGAAGATACCTCGACTTAATCCATGATTAGGGATTAACCTCATGACAAAACAAGCCTTTATTAAATGGATTTTAATTAAGGGTGAGATTAAGAAGTGAGTTTTATGATTTGTAAGACAACTTAAGGAGGACTTGTCCATTAACACTAGGGTTAGTCCTTCTTAACCAATTAAGGAAGAATTAGAACCCTAATGCAAGGCCCAAGTTACAAGTTAATGTCTTAGTGATTATTAAGATGGATTGATTAAGTGGTTTAAACACATTAAGGGTTAAACACTTAGGAGTAAAGTTATACATTCCATCCTAAGAGAAGTATGCAGGCATAACCCTAATCACAAAGTCTTAAAACCTCAAAGGTTTAGTCTCTGATTATGAGATGAGAAGAGAGACACAAAGAAGACACAAAGGTAAAAATCTAAGGGAAACTAATAAGTACTAATTATTGTATTGCTTGGATGTTCCTATGGTTTTTAAGGCTTGCAAGAGATCTTCAGAGAAGCCACCAATGGAAGAAGCAGATGAAAGGAGGAGAAGCAGAAGAAACAAGTTAACTTACTTCATTGAAGATGATAAGTTACTTGAAGAAAAAAAGTGAATGAAGAACATGAATGAGCAAGCTCACTCTAAAGCAAAAGAAAATGCAGAAATGATGCATAAGAAGAATGAGAAGAGAAATGAGAAGTGAAGGCAAATTCACTTCTCAAAGTACTTACCACCTGAAATGGTTAGCATAAAGAAAGGAATGAAATGAAAATCAAATAAATGCAAAGATTCAAACCAAAGCCATAAGCATGAACATGATGTAAATGATTCTATAAGATGATTCAAAGACATTTCAAGTGTTATGAATGATCATACAAGAGATGAGAATGCAAATGAAGCATGCTTAGAAGTTTGAAAGCACATGAAAGTTCATGGAATGAGATGAATGCATATCATGGAAAATGGATGAAGAAATGATCAAGCATGATTCTAATGTGTCCTATGATGTCTTAGATGTCATGTGAATGCAAGAAATGTCATGGCAAGTTCATGTGTGGATGCATATGCAAGATGTATGTAAATGAACATGAGAAATTAGGGTTTTAATGCAACATGAGATGCAAAAGTCAAAAACAGAAGCAAAACATAAGATATAAAATTGCAAATGAACTCAATGGAACCCTAACCCCATATGATATCACACCCCAAAGGAGAAGTTATAACTCTTAACCTAAAGAAAGTTATGATTTTTCTAAGTAATCTAGGGTTTTAAGGCACCTAAAGGGGAAAAATGAAAATCAAATCAAAAATGCAAGATGAATTCATGACAAAAGTAGGATGATCTGAAGGCCAGGATTTGAACTGGGAAGATTTGTGTTGACCAGAGCGCAAATGAATGGACAGGATTCACTCTGGGTAAATTTATATTAAATAATTAATTAATCCTGATTAAATGAAAATTAGGGTTAATGAAAAGATCTTAGCCCTCTAAAACACGCATCAAACCTACAACAAACGGTCCAGGTTTAAACGCTGCCCTAACCCTAATTAAACAACTTAATGACTTTCAGGTGGCCGGAGAAGACCTTCGGTCATCTTCTCCGGCCAGCTCCTCCCTGAGCAACCCAAAACACCACCCCAGACCCTCAAACTTTCCAGAATTGATCAGTGAACAACCACAAACAAGAATCCAGGCACGAAACTCATTTATTTTCAGAAACTAGCATGAATCGAATCAAACTTCTTTTAGGTCAAAAATTTCAGAGATTCGGTTCATGCTCATTTCTTCATCATTTTCAAAAATAACAAGTGCAGTGTGATCAGGGGAACATGGGGAACATTTCTATAACTTAAAAAGTGATTTCTGGAAAATTTGTTCTTGAGGTTACCTGAAGTGAAGCTTTGCTATCTGGAGCTTTCTGGCCACTTCTCTTGTGCAAAATCACTCCCCTTGACCTCCTGATGAAGCTTTGATGCTTGGAGGAAGTTTGTGATGGCTGGTTTGAGAGCTTGCAACCTTGCTGCACCAGAATCGTGTTTTGGCTATGGGGTGTTTTTGGTTGCAATGAAGGGTGGGAAATGATCCTCTTGTGATGTTGAGTTGTTTTGTGAAAGAAGTTTTGAGTTTGAGTGTGTGAGCTGTATGTTTCGAAAGCTTTTGCAAAATGGAGTGATTTTGGGAACTTGAGGATTCTGAGGATTCAGGCTGGCTTGTTGTGTGTTATGGCTTGGGTTTGATCCACATAACAAGTTGTGATAGGTCAGAGAAGTGGTTGTGGCCTATGGTGATTGGTATGGGTGTTTTTGCACAAAGTCAATAAAGTTTGTACTTGAGGTATGGGCTCTTGTGCAGTGGCTTTTTTGCTTGTCCTGGTTCAGCAAGGATCAAGGAGGTCCATGGAATGCATTTTGTGGCAATTCAGCAAGTTTTTGAGAAGTTATGTGCCCTTTTGCAAATTTCATGAAGTTTGGCCCCTTTGGAAATTCTTGAAGTTCAAGACATAGAATGAAGTGATTCTTGGGCCAATTCTGACTTTAAGGCAATGAACTATGTTGTTATGATGCATAGAAGTGTATTAGAAGTCACAAAATGGCTTGGCAAGTGGTTTTGCAAAAAATCCCTTTTGGTGTATTCTTGAAAATTATGGGATTTTTGCCAACTTTGAAAGATCATAACTTGAGTTCCATAATGAATTAGAACTTGTTCTTGTACTTTTTGAAAAGGGAATGATCCAATCTACAACTTTCATGACCAACAATTTTTCATTTGAAGCATTTTTGGTTGAGAAAGAGGAGGTTGAAATACTTTCCCAAAATGGGAAGTTTACATTACAAGTCATTTCCATTTTTGGCAACTTTTGGTTTAGCTCACTTTTCTTCAATTTTGTGAACTTCCAACCACTTCAATGATCAAATAAAGATCATATAACTTCAATTTGATGAAAAATCCACTTTGGTTCCATGCTGGGGGCCTCAGATGCCCTGATTTTGCTCTGACTTGCTCAAGAAGTTACCTAGTGAACAGATGACTTCCACAATGAATTTCTTCATCAAATTTGGTACACATGATCCTTATGACATATTGAGACTATTAGAAACAAGAATGACCAAAAAGTTTGGATTTATGGTCTCTGAAACCAAAACCCTAATTTCAGGTCATCTGTGTAGTGAAACCCTAGCTCTGCTTCCATGCTTTCCCAGTTCTTGTGATTCTTTGACTTCCTTGATCTTTGAGGGATACAATATGATGATTGAAAATACATGGACCCTCTTGGAATTATTGGAGACCTTTGGAGTGGCTCAGATGGATCCTTGGATTGCTCAGATCACAAACCCTAGATGCAGATGAACTTGAACTAATGCAGTGAAACAAAAATGCAATATGATATGCTATGCTTAAACTAATGCAAATATGAAAGATCACAAGCCATGGTGTTAACTTAGTGAGGGAAAATTTGGGGTGTTTACAACTGCCCCTATTCAAGCATGAGTTAGCTGTGCAGGATGTAAGCGCCTGGCTTATCAGACAAACAAGATAACTTGTGGTTGAATACCAAAGACAGTCCGAAATTTGCACTCACTGGGGAGAAGAAGAAAAGGGATATAAATTGTAAAAATAAAGTATAGTATGATAATAAAGTGCGGGTGATGGAGGACGACCATCGAGCAGAGGACGACTGTTGGGGATAAAACGGTAAGTAAAGCAACGACGGGGACGGCCGATAAGCTGGGGAAATAAAGAAATTATGATGGGGACGGCCATCAAGTAAATAAACAAGATTCTCTGGGGATTAAAACAAATTCAATGATGGGGACGGCCATCAGGTTTGCAAAGTAAAGATAAACAACGATGGGGACGACCATCGGTTCAAAGAATAAATGAAATATTGATGAGGGACGGTCATCAAAGGTGAAGGACGATCACCTAGCAGGGGACGGCTGCTCTTTATCACGACATAGGACGAATGTCGGATAGAAAAAAGTCTACGATGGGGACGGCCATCGAAAAAGCATGATGAAGGACGATCATCAAGAGGTGAAGGATGATCACCTAGCAGGCTACGACTGCTCTCGGGGTTTATCATGACATATGACGAATGTTAGATAACAAGATCAACGATGGGGACGGCCATCAGATAAAATGATGAAGGAAGATCATCAAAAAGGTGAAGGACGATCACCTGGCAGGGTACGGCTGCTCTCGGGGTTTATCATGACATAGGACGAACGTCAGATAACAAGATCAACGATGGTGACGGCCATCGGATAAAATGATGAAGGACGATCATCAAAAAGGTGAAGGACGATCACCTAGCAGGGTACAGCTGCTCTGTTGGGGATAAGGATGAGGGACGATCATCCAAGGTGAAGGACGATCACCTGGAAGGGGACGGCTGCCGAAAGATATCACGACATAGGACGAATGTCGGAGAGAAAAGGGTTCCAATAATGGAGACTCCGCTGGGGAAAGGGATGAGGGACGGTCATCCAAAGGTGAAGGACGATCACCTGGCAGGGTATTACTGCCGAAAGATATCACGACATAGGACGAATGTCGGATAGAAGAAAAGATTACTTTGCTGGGGAATGGTAAACACGGACGAGTGCTTACGCTCAAGAAATAAAAGGTATAAGTGTTTTGACGCTGTGTATAGATTAAAGATGCGGACGAGCATCCTTAAGACCTTGATACGGACGAGTATCGGTAGAAACAAACGATGACGCATGTTCAGAGATGATGATACGGACGAGTACCAACTGGTTAACAAAGAACACGGACGAGTGTCGAATCTGTGGGGAATAAGTGTATACAAGATACGGACGAGTATCTGTATAAGTAAAAAACAAGTATTTGTGAAGTATGAGCAAGACACGGACGAGTGTTCAACTTGCTGGAGAAAAGTGACACAGACGAGTGTCAGAAGTGTATAAGTTATGAACTTAAGGTGTTCTGGCAACTTGTGGGGGTAGGATGACACAGATGGGTGTCGATGAGAGTGTATTATAAACAAGTGTTTGGTTTGCGACAAGTGTTTGGGCAACCATGCTGGGGAGCAGTGACACGGACGGGTGTCAAGAGAGTGTATATAGGTATATCTACAGGGGATAAAATGACACGGACGAGTGTCGAAAGAGGTATATATGAGTATGTATTTGTGTTGGAGAGTGCAAAGGGGACGCTTTGGCTTTCTGTGGGGGGGATGTATTTTGTATATTGCTGATGAGGTACTGTTGGTATTTACAGGTGACTGGTTCGAACCTGACTTGTGATCATGCAAATGTTTGATTTTTTCCATAATGCTCCGTATTAGACGGAATGCTACGCTTTGCAGGGAAAAATGATGTGAATGCTATGATTATGCAAAAGAAAAACTGATTCGGGATTCGGATCCCGCTGCAATGAAGATCTGTGGCTGATCTGCTTGGAAGAATCCCAGCTGGGGATGAGATTATTGGTAGATCTGATAAATCATATGGCTCTGCTTGGGGAAGAAAAGATCACTGATAGACCTATCCTGCCAGGAGATAACCCAGTTGGGGATGAGGGAGCTTCTGTCACTTTGTTGTGTGAGAATTTCAAAGATTGCTCTTCTGGATAGAGTCTGGAACTCTGTGGGGAGATGGTTCCCTTAACTTTGCTGAGGATGAGAGATCTGGCACTCTGTTGGGGAGGAAAGATCACTGAAAGATCTTCCTAGAGCTCTTTGTGGGGATCCCGGCTGGGGATGAGGAGGCTTGACAACTCAGCTTGGGAGAAAGCATTTCAGAGATTGCCTGAAGGAGATGTGCTGGGGAAATGATGCTTGGCAAAATCCGCTGGGGAAAGAGCATTCCAGATGCTGCTTGGAGGAGATATTTGAGTACCTGCAAATCCTGTTAAGACAAAGAAACGCACAAGTATCCCGAGGTATCCCTTATCGGATTCCGTCATAGGAGTCAGATATTCCTGAGAGTAAATACATTTCCCGCAAGCATTTAATTAGAAAGGCACATCTGTTTTATGCAAATATTATATCATGGACATCGGACATTTTGCAAACGAAACAAAAATGTACGAAACGAGGTGTGACTGAAAACTCTGATTTTATTAATCTGGGTGCCCTGAATTGGCAAAATACAGTCAAAGAAACAGATCCCCTGAAATGAGAAGATTGTTACAAATTGAGAAAAGTAAAGGTGCTGGCAATGTTGACGACGCTCCGGTGAGCTTTCCTTTGCTATGAACCGTATGACCTTGACGTTCTTCTTATCTTGCTTTTTTGAAGAAGGTTGATTCTGACCGATGCTTTATCCTTTCGAAGCTTGCTACGTTGTAAGCGATACAGATGAATTCAGAATGCAGTTGTTCGCTTATTCCCTTATTTTGTGTGGATCGCCCTTTCGGGTTTTCAATCCACCGGGATACCCATTTTTGCCTGAACTGTCCATTGCGGCTTTTCAACTCAGCGGGTGTACATATTTTTCAATTTTCCCTTGTTTTTTCCCGAGTCTTTTATTCTATTTTTGACTCGCCGGGATGCCCTATTTTTGCCTGGACTTACATTCTGTTTTTGTGTCCAGCGGGTCATTTATGCGAAGTATTTTTTAACTACATCTGAATTCAAAGGGGATAAGAAATCTTCACCATCCATAGTAGTGAGCATCCGTGCTCCACCAGAGAAAACTTTCTTTACTATGAATGGGCCATCGTAATTCGGAGTCCATTTGCCCCTGTGGTCTGTATGAGGAGGAAGGAGTCTTTTCAGCACAAGATCTCCTACTTGGTATTCCCGAAGCCTGACTTTCTGATCGAAGGATTTCTTCATCCTTTTCTGATATAGCTGCCCATGACAAATTGTAGCTAATCTCTTTTCTTCGATCAGATTCAGTTGATTGTACCGAGAACGGACTCATTCTGCTTCATTCAACTTGACATCCATCAGTACCCGTAAGGAGGGTAATTCAACTTCAACCGGTGGACTGCCTCCATACCATACACAAGTTGATACGGTGTTGCCCCAGTAGATGTTCTGATTGAGGTACGGTACCCATGCAAGGCAAATGGTAGCATTTCATGCCAGTCTTTGTATGTAACCACCATCTTTTGCACAATCTTCTTGATATTTTTGTTAGCCGCCTCAACAACGCCATTCATCTTTGGCCTGTAAGGAGAAGAGTTGTGATGTTGAATTTTGAAGTCCCGGCACAGTTCTGCCATCATTTTGTTGTTCAAATTGGAACCATTGTTAGTAATGATTCGCTCGGGTACTCCATACCGAAAAATGATGTCTCTTTTCAGGAATCTGGCTACCACTTGTCTGGTGACGTTTGCATATGACGCTGTTTCAACCCACTTGGTGAAATAGTCAATGGCTACCAGGATGAATCTGTGGCCATTTGAAGCAGTCGGTTCGATCTTTCCAATCATGTCAATGCCCCACATGGCAAAGGGCCAAAGTGAAGACATCACGTTTAAAGGATTTGGAGGCACATGCACTTTATCTGCATAAATCTGGCATTTATGACACTTCCTAGCATAAGCACAACAGTCTGCATCCATTGTGATCCAGTAGTAACCTTATCTTAACAATTTCTTAGCCATTGCATGTCCTCCAGCATGGATACCGAGAGATCCTTCATGCACCTCGTGCATCAGCAAGTCTGCTTCTTTCTTGTCAACACATCTGAGAAGCACCATATCAAAGTTTCTCTTGTATAATGAACCATCAACATTCAGGAAGAAACTACCAGCCAGTCTTCTTAATGTCTTCTTATCATTGGATGATGCCCCAGGTGGGTATGTTTTATCCTCCAAGAAGCATTTGATGTCATGGAACCAAGTCTTGTCATCTTTAGCAATGTCCACAGAGAATACGTATGTTGGTCAGTCCAGTCTGGATACCGAAATCCAAGGCACATAATTGTAACACCCCAAATTTGCCCTCTTCATTTTTTTCATATCATATCATATTCATCATACTCATATCATTTCCTCAGCATCATACCATGGAAATATGAAGCATAACATCCCTCATGTCCCAACATAAGCATATGGTCATTGGTGGGGTTCCCAGAAGCACTTCAGGCCATGACAAGGATCCCAATGAGTTGGTACAAGTCCTATGGTGAGCCTACACTCCATTTACAAGATTATTTTCATTTGCAAAAGCTCAGAAGATTGCTTAATCATCACAAGTTTTAAGACAAGGCAAGGCTCCTAAGCAATGCAGCCAAATTAGGGTTTTGACTTCAAGGGCTTTAACTTCATAATTTTGGCCAACTCTTTTGGGCAATGTTTTCTATATGATAAGAGGTCCCTACATGTCAATTTTCATGAGGAAATTCCAAATGGAAGTCAGTCATTGCCTTAGTTGCTTGCAGATGAAGTAATTGGTCAACTGTGCCTGTAAAAAGTCAACTGTCTGATTTCAAGGGGTCCAAGTCACTTTTTCTTGCCAAGGGAGGTCTTTACAATGTTATAAGATGTTTGGAATGGTTGGAGATTAAGAATCATGGCTATTTGGAGGTTTTTGCAAAAATGGTATAAAGTTGGTTTTTGAGATTTTCCAAATTTAGCAACTTTTGCCCTAATTTTCAAGTGAGCTTAGCATGGTCAAAAATTCTTCAAATGAACCCAACCCAAACATGAAAGTTGAAGACTAAGGCCTGCCATTTTCAAAAAGTACAAGTACATTTTCATGGGATTTATGGTTTAAGAGATAAAGCCCTCGAAAATTTCATGTATTTTAGGGCAAAATCACATTTCCATGCACACACCAAATGCAAGAGTGCTCAAAACTCATTTTTAAGTGCTGGAATGGATCAAGTGAGCTTACTAAGTTACAATGCAATGTATTTAGGTGATTTTGCTCAAGAGAAACTTGCATTTTGATGCCAAGCATGGAAATGGCCTCAAAAGTGCAAATTTAGCCAAATCATGAGAAGTATGTATTGGCTAGTTCTAAGGGCCAAAGTTGTTGTTGTTCTGACCAAGGATTGGAAAAGGCTTATACATGTACCAAAAGGCCAAGCAAAGAGTGAGGTATGTGAGCTTATCTCACACTTTTGCAATTGATGCAAAATCTCAAAAAGGGCTCATTTATTCCCATTCCAAGTGCAAGGTGAGGCCACCATCTTTTTATTCATGCCATATTAAGTTGTTAGCTCAAGAGAAATTGGAGGGTCCAAGCAAGGAGTTTGACATATTTCACAAAGTGCAAATGCATGGATATATGAGATTTTGGTGGCACATGAGATGTCATTTTTTCACCAAAGAGCAAGTTGTCATGGAATGAGGTTGCAAGCCCATTTGTGTACAATTTTAAATCATCACATCATTATGCATGGTATGAGAGAATTTTGGCTCAAAGAGGATCACAAAAATCGTGCATGGGGTGCATGATTTCATCCTAGTTGCAAAAGGTGCATGAGCATGAGAATTTGTAACACACTTTGATCCAAGGGCTGAGAGTGTTTCACTATTAATCAACAAAGGAAATAGGATTAGCATGTGCAAGGTACAAGGACAAGGCACGAGCTAATGCCTCCATCACACTCTTTATGCATTTTTTGCAATAACAATTGGATCACACTCCTCTCACGTGCACTTTCTTTTCTCATTCCTTGGACTGATTTAGGGCATCATAAAAGGACCAGCTAGGGTTTTAGCTTGGCAGAAATCGCCACCATTCTCCCATTCCTCAGTTTTTGCTCCTGTTGCATTTTCCTCCATAGCTCATCATCCACTGCCCCATTCACAAAGAAGACCTCATATTCTTGTTCATGAAGCTCCATAGGACATAAATCAAGCTTCATTTCAAGCTAGAGAAAGGTTCTTACATCAGTTCAGCTCAAACCAGATTCCACCAAAGGGCAAGGTTGAGGTGGTTTTGAAGCTTCTTTCACATTTATTTTGTGAAAGGAGGTTGCTAGAAGATCATCCCAGGCTGGAATTTGTTTTTCTTGAAGAAATTTGAAGTGGTGTGATCTCAGGTATGCCTCTAATCCACGAGTTTGTAAATGATTTTGGTGATGTGCATTGTAATCTACTTGTTGCACTGAGCATGTAGAGCTTTTTGTTTTTGAAAATGATGGTGAAATGAGGTCGGGTTAGGGTTTTGAAGTTTCTAGATCCAAACTGTTTTGATGATGTTCATGCTGTGTGTTTTGTTTTACATGTTTGTGATGTTTGATTCATGTTATGCTTAGCAAGAGGATCATTTTTGGTGTTTGGTTCATGTGTTTTCATGAAGAGATGGGGAAGATATGTTCCTCTGATATTAGATGCTTTGCTGCGGCTTGGTCCTGTTTCATTCATGTTTTGCAGCTTTGTTTTCATGGAGTGAGGATGAAGATGATGAGTTGGAACACAGGGGTTGGTTGGGCTCATGTTTTGTCCTTTCTGTTTTAAAACCCCAGCATGACCTGTTGATACCATGTTACATGTTTTTTGTGCATTTTGCTTGTTTTGTGAAGCATGCCCTAGGTTTATGCGTGCCTGAATATTTTCGTCTTGCATTGCTGCATGGGCCTGAGGCCAACATGCTAGGCGCGCCCCCCTGCTGGGCCCAGGCATTTGGCATGTGCTGGCCAGCCTTGTTCTTGCACCCTTCCCCCATTTTTCTTAGTTCTTTTATTTCCTTCTTTTTTCTTCTTGCATTTTGTTCATTTTAAAATATTTCCCAACTTATAAAAAATCCATAAAAATTCATGTGCACTCTTTAGTTCATCTAGTATTTTATCATATTTTTTTCACATTTTTATTTTATTTCCACGTGGCTAAATTAATTCAACACTAGGCTTTGCTTTATTGTGGGCTCTCTTGGACCAATCTGCCTTGTCCAATTTCTATCTTCTTCATCCTTTAAGCTATGAACCTCATTCTTTTTGCATTCAAATCTTAAGACATCCTTATATCTTCATGATTTATCTTAGATTTTTCACAAACTTCCTTGCTGGATTTTGATTATGTTACTTGTGCATCAATTTTCTAAACCTTAGATGGTGATACCTTGCATTCTTGAGCTTCATTGGCCTAGTTTGGGGCTGAATCTTTGCAAACCCTTTTGGCTTCTCATTTCCTAGTGTTTGAAGAGTACTTTGCTGGTTGGATAGATTTTTCATGTGCTTGGATTTATTTCTTAGGTATTTTCTTCCTCATTTTGCCTTGTTTTGCACCCTTTGAATCTTTTGGTTTCTTTTAAGTTTGGAAGAAGACTTATGCCAACTTTTCCTCATCTTTTGGGATCCTTTAAAGGTCTAGAGTTGTTCCTGGTCTTAGGATAGGGTTTGATTTTGCTTGAGCTTTGGTTTTGATTCCTTTCTTTGTGTATTACATCCTTAAGTGTTATGCATGCTTTCTTTGCATTTGTTTCACTCCCAATCATCTTGATATGATCTTGTATTGCTTTGTATATCATTTTGTGAACTCTTTGCCATGCCTATATGCTTGTGTAGCTTCTGACTTGTTGGTTCATGCCTTGATTGTATGTTGTTACACTAACTTTGCAGGAGCTATGGTAAGTGTGAGATGTGGGAATTGAGTTCCACATCTCCATCTCTCATCTTTTCTCATTTTTGTTTATATGGACTAACATCTTTTTGTTGGGCTTAGGCCTTTCTCATCCCCCCTTCTATCTTCTCCTTTTCTTTTTCTTCTTCAGTAGGATAGACACCCCACAAACCCTAGGAACCCCATGCATGCTAACTTAGGATAGAAACTTCCCTCTAGTTTTTTTCCTTTGCTCCTTTTGGTTCTTATTCTCTTCTCATCTTCAAACTTAATTTTAATTCACTTAATAAAGGTTGAGTACTTTCATGTGACATGAGACTTTGCTATGAGATGCTTGCATGCGTTCCATTTCGGGGCGAGGTGTGAGTCATCACTCGTGGTGGATAGGTCTTAGCATGAGTACCTCACAAAGAAAAGCTAAAAAACACTTCTTAACCAAAAAACCACAAAATACTTAATAATGGTAATAGGCCAGTGTGCTTGAGCCTTCACTTGTGGGACTAGCTTTGGGGATTTCCTCCATAGATAGGTGTGCCTCTTGCGCATTCCATTTCGGGATGATGTGTGACGTACACATCCCATTGAGTAAGACTTAGGTACACTGGCCTATGCAAACCTTCACAAATGAAAGCCTCATAAAAATCTCAAACAAACAATAAGCGTCTTTCCTTCGGGAATTCTTTTCTCATCTCCTTCGCTCCGTACGCGAACTTGCTCCTACTTGTCACTTTGCAAGACGGTTACGCACTCGTCGTCCGAGTCTGCAACACCTGAGCAATGGCATAGGCAGTTCAAGCCCCTTTAATTCACAAGCAATTTCCTTTTAGTACCCCTAGTTAGGGGAACTACGGCGTCTCTGATCCTCATTATCCTGATGAGGTACGTAGGCAGCGGGGTAGGGCCCGTTCGAGCACAATCTTTATTTTCCCTACATTTTTCCTTTGTTCCTTTTGCTTTCTTTTCTCAGTTTATTTTCCAGTCCATTTCTTTTCTTTTGCTGCATCTTTCATACCCTCACCTTTTGAAACAGTTTCTTTTGCAAGCGTGGATCCCGTCGGGTACGGCGGATGATCTGGGGTGCTAATACCTTCCCAGGTCATAACCGACTCCCGAACTCAGTCTCTTTGGTTCGCAGGACCTGTGTCCTTCCTTTTCTTTCTTCTGGTTTGTGCAGCATTACCATTCCCTTTCTTCGGGATAAAAATGCCTGGCTGGCGACTCTATTCTTTTTTCGCGCCACTTTCGCGTTTGTACTAGGATGAAAATCCCGGGAGCGACAGCTGGCGACTCTGCTGGGGACCGAACCCAGAATCTCTGGTTCCCCTGTGAGTCTCTCCTAGCGCTTGTGTGTTTCTGTTTCATTGGGTGGTGTTTGCTTGTTGTGGCTTGTTGTATTTTATTTGTTTGTTTATTTACAGCTTTATGTACAGCTTTATTTACAGTTTTCAGTATTTATTTTCGCATCATATATATCATACTGGACTGTCTGGACTGGTTTTCTGTTTGGTGGGCTTGGGTGATACTATTTTTGAGAGATAAGCCAAGTACCCGGCTTGAGTGCACCCTAGGATTAGAGTGGACATATTGTACTCGCATGTGGCATGATGAGTGGCGATGTGTTTCACGCCCAGATTGCGACTGTCTTGGAAATATCTTGTGTGGGGATTTCCTCCACTTCGGGATAGGACCTTGATAAGTTATGTGCATCTGGGGACCGATCATTGAGGACCTTTGTGGAAACAACCCTCTCCAGTGGTGGCAGTGGCAGACCACATTTGGTGGCAAACCCATTCGCACCCGAGGGTCCACTGGGAACTCGCATAGGATGGCCTGGTTCTCTTATGGGAACTCAGTCAAAGCATCTGGTCGTATGACATTAGTACTGTATCCTACGGGCTGAATGTACTATTGTTTCTCGATTTCAGCGCTTGAAGCTGAGAACCTATAAGGGATGCTTGTTTTTCCCGGACTCAGCTGAGGCCTCCCTGCGTAGTACATAATGCCTAACCGATTCCCTGATTTGGTCATGAGCCATTTCTCGGAAATGGTGAAAGTATTATTGCTATTCGGCTTTGAGAGTCCGTGATGTTTGACCCGGAGCACACCCGTGAGATTGGGGATGGGTTACAGGTTTGCAGGAACCCTTAACCTCATCCTACCCTTGTTACTAGTACAGTTCATGTTATGATGCAGTCACTTTGGTTCCGAAGTTCTGGTTTTCTGGTTCTGGTATTCTTGATACTGTGGTCCAGAGTTTCTCTTCAGAGGGTTATGATTATCAGAGAGTGTGACTCAGTGGACTTTTGGTTTGTCAGTTATTCAGAGGGACCTTGTCAGTGGCCAGACTCCAGACAGTCTCAGATGGCCATATGTCTTTGCATTTGCATTTGCATTGCATCATTGCATCATTGATCATTGTTTTTGTTTTCATTCACAGGTTCATATATCTGCTCCCGGTTCCGGTATTCTTTTCAAAGATGGAAGATCCTCGCAAGCAGAATATTCACTTCAAGTTCTTTGATATCAAGGTCGGTTTGCTGAAGAAGATGGTAAAGCTGATTACACCCAACCAGATAGAGAGATTCAGAAAAGCTTATGGGAGTATTCTTGATGTGGTGATAGAGCTAAATCCATCAGAGAGGAGTGCCATTCATACATTGCTTCAGTATTATGATCCTCAGCTCCGTTGCTTCACCTTTCCTGATTTCCAATTGGGCCCTATGCTGGAGGAGTATGCTTTGATCTTGGGTGTGCCAGTGCAAAATCAGGTTCCTTTCAACTCTGAGATGAGTAGACCAGCACCGGAGGCCATTGCTAAGGCTCTTTATTTGAGTCCTTCTACTGTGAAGTCTTTGACCATTATCAAAGGAGGAGTGTCTGGGTTTTCTTTGGAGGCTTTGGTGAAGAAAGCGGGAGATTTGGCTGTTGAAGAGGATTGGGATGCTGTGTGTGCTATTTTGGCTCTGTCTATCTATGGCATCATTTTGTTTGCTGATATGGAGAAGTTCATAGATATAAATGCTATACATCTCTTTTTGCTGAAGAACCCGGTGCCTACCTTACTCGGGGATTTGTATTACTCAATTCATTACAAAACTGAAAAGAAGAGAGGAGGTTTGGTTCGTTGCTGTGCTCCATTGTTTCACATGTGGTTCATGAGGCATTTGCCTAGTACGGGAGTGTTTAGTGACCATAGTTTGATATGGGCTCAGAAGCTGGAAAAGTTGCTTGCCAAGGATGTTAGGTGGTTCACTCAGAGGCTGCAAGGTGCACGTTTCATTACTAGCTGCGGAAGTTATCATAGTGTGCCTTTGTTGGGAATAGCTGGGGGGATTAATTACAATCCAACCTTGTTAAGAAGACAATTAGGATACGCTTTGAGAGATGTGCCTGAAGATTTGAAGCTGACCCCTATTTTCTACTTCCCAGTGGAAGATAATATGCCCTTAGTAAGGAAGGTTGCGGGAGCTTGGAAGTGCATTAAAGGAGAAGGAATAGCTAGTTTCGGGAAATGCAACAATCAGACGTTCCCAGAGTACGAAGCTTGGTTGAAAGATAGAGCCAGAAGAGTTTTGTTACCATTCTCAGCACCAGTTCCCCCTGTTGCTGAGCCCATTGATACTGTGCCTCTAGAGGAATTCAAGAAGTTAGAAGCCCAGCTACATGCAGTTAGAGTTGAAAATACCGAGATGGTAAGCTTGTATCACCAAGCTAACAGGGCCAAGAAGGAAGCTGAGGAGAAGTTGCTCAAGATACAGACGACTTTGGAGGCTAAGGAGAAAGACTTTGCAGGAAAAGAAGCGCATTTCCGCAGGTTGGGGATGATGGAAGCCCAAAGAGAGGTTGAGCGCAAGAAGAAGTCAAAGACCCTCAGAGATGCTCGGCAGTCTATTGTCTGGTTGAAGGGACAAAGGGAGCAAGAGTTGAAGCAATATAAAGAAAAAGAAGAGTTCTTTGAATTTCAGATGGCTTACAAGAAAGAAGAGGTGGAGCAGGCTCACAGGATTCGCAGAGAGAAGACCCAACAGCTCGCAGACAATCAACAAGCCCTCGAAGCAGCGCTTAAGGAGGTTGAAGATTTAAAGTTGATGGCGGGAGTCAAGAAGGTCAGATCTGATGGGGTTTTTAGTGATGAAGTTTCAGGGCCTTTAGGTTTTGGTTCTGCTCCTTAGTTTATTTTTTCTTGTATCTGGACTACCTACAGGCATGTTGTAGGAGTCCTAGTTGTTTGTTTCTCCTTTGTAAAGACTTGTGCCCTACGGGGAATTCTGTGTTATTTGTCTGATAGGTTGATTTATGTTTTGGTTTTTTCTTCCATTATTTCCTGGTTCGTTTACTGTGTGGTTTGAATATGGTCTCTCGAGAAGGTTCCTGGAAGTCGAGGATCAATGCCCATCTGGTTCTCCTTGCTGAAATACCGGGACCGGAGCATAAGTGACTTGTGATTGGAAACATAAACAACTGCATTGCATCCATATAACCTGTTTGTTGTTTTGCAGGTAGTGTCTCGGTTTACTAACGTATTTTGTGTTTCAGGCACTATAGCTCCTCGAAAAGCTCGGGGGCAGCCAACAGTACACAGGTACCCAACCAAGATTAACAGGGAGAGAGTCATGGATCAAATGCAGGCAGATTTGGCAGACCTAAGGCAGAGAATGGATAACTTCATGACATTAATGGCCGGCATGGGGCAGAATCAAGAGCGTCTGCGAGAGATGGTGGAGAATCAGAACAGAAACGCTGCTGCTGCTGCTAATGCTGATATTCATACCGGTGCGGGCGCACGTCAGGGTGGACCTCATGTTATACCACCAGGGGCGACCGTAGTCAATGACGGGATGCATAACATTCATGTGGATCACCAGGAGGACCAGTTCACTTTACTTGATGAGACCGAGGGTCAAGGGGTCGAAATGAACAAGAGGTTTGAAGAGATGGCTGAGCAAATCAAGGCTATTCAGTCCCAGAGTTCTTTGGGGTTCGATATAACAGACTTGGGCTTGGTTCCGGGAGTCAGGATCCCGTATAAGTTCAAAGTTCCTACTTTCGAGAAGTATAACGGCACTGCTTGCCCAAAGACCCATCTACAATCGTATGTCGGGAGAATTGCCGCGCATACAGACGATGAAAAACTGTGGATGTATTACTTTCAGGACAGCTTGGTGGGAGTTTCCCTTGAGTGGTACATGAAGCTCAGCAGGGTCAATGTCAAGAGCTGGAAAGATCTCGCTGAAGCTTTTGTGAGGCAGTACCAATATAATATGGACATGGCTCCGAATCGCACCCAGTTGCAACATATGGCTCAGACAGCAAAGGAAGGCTTCAAGGAATATGCCCAGAGGTGGCGCCAGCTAGCTGCCAGGGTACAACCACCCTTGTTAGAGAATGAAATGGCCGATATGTTTATGGGTACCCTCCAGGGGGTATTTCTTGAGAGATTGGCATCAAGTTCTGCTACAAAGTTCAACGATATTGTCATTGCGGGAGAAAGGGTCGAAACGTTGTTGAAAATGGGGAAGATACAAGACCCAGGTGCTAGTAGCTCAAATGGAGCGAGGAAAGCTTTTAGTGGACCTCCGAGAAGGCGAGAAGGTGAGACCAATGCTGTATTCGGCCGAAGCCAGGGTCGTGGTTACAGAAGACCTTATGAACACATGGCTGCTGTCACCATTCCTGCAGCTCCCGTACAACAGATGCTACTTCCACAACAACAACAACAACAACAACAACAACAACCTAGAGCCAACTACCAGCAAAGGCCTTATCAGCCGAGGCAGGCTCGTCCTGCTAACAGGGTGATTGAAGCTATTCCGATGACATATACTGCTTTGTTACCAAGGCTACTAGACTTGAACCTTATTCAATTGAGGACTTTGGCACCACCACCTCCTGGAGAGCTTCCAGCTGGTTATGACGTCAACGCGCGATGCGCTTTTCATTCAGGGGCACCCGGGCACTCAACCGAGAAGTGCAGGGCGCTACATCACAAAGTTCAAGATCTCGTGGATTCAAAGGCAATCAACTTTGCGCCACCACCGAATATCAACTCGAACCCTATACCTAATCATGGAGGGGCAAGAGTTAATGCTGTTGAGCGTGATGACAAGTTGAGTTTGGTACTGAGTATTGATGAGGTCAAGACGCCGTTGAAGGTGGTGAAGGAGAGACTGTTGAAAGGTCAAGTATTTCCTGGTTGTTCTCTCGATTGTGAAGACTGTATAAGTGTTGTGAATGGCTGCGAGAAATTGAAGACGGGTTTGCAAGAGTTGATTGATGCTGGGTCTCTACAATTTAGCAAGATTAGTAATGAAAAGGCTGATGATGTGTCAACCATTACTATTTTCTACAATGAGGCTGACATGCCCGTCAGACAAGAGCCGGTTACTGTTTACGCTCCTCAGATTAGTCCCGTGACTATAATTGTACCTGGGCCAGTACCATATACCGATGATAGGGCCATTCCGTGGCATTATGGTTCTGACGTCTATGTGGCGGGACAGAAGATGGAAAGTAGACCTGTTGCTGACTTGACTATTGAAAATTTGGGAGGTGTTGGAGGTTTTACTCGAAGTGGCCGTTTGTTTGCTCCACCTGCACTGAGAAAGGATCCTGAGGCCGAAGCTTCGTCCAAAGACAAAGGGAAGCAGATTGCGAATGACGAGTTAACTACTCCTGTGGCGGGGCAGGGGACGTTTGAAAAGGAGGTAGAGGAGATTATGAAGATCATCAAAAGGAGTGACTACAAGGTGGTTGACCAACTGAATCAGACGCCTTCAAAGATTTCTATCTTGTCACTGTTGATGTGCTCGCCCGCGCACAGAGAAGCTTTACTGAAAGTACTTCAAATGGCTTATGTTCCTCAAGAGATCACTGTTAATCAACTCGAAGCTGTTGTTGGGAGTGTCAATGCTAGCCATGGCTTGGGCTTCACTGACCGAGATCTCACTTCAGAGGGAAGAAATCATAATAAAGCACTGCATATCACGATGGAATGCAAGGGCGCTGTATTGTCTCATGTTCTTGTAGACACAGGCTCTTCTTTGAATGTGCTCCCGAAGAAGGCGCTGATGAAGCTTAACATTGATGGGGTTATCCTGACGCCGAGTGATCTGGTGGTTAAAGCTTTCGATGGTTCAAGAAGATCAGTTTTCGGAGAGGTTGAGTTGCCTGTCAAGATAGGTTCTCAAGTCTTCAAGAGTGTCTTCTATGTCATGGACATCCAGCCTGCGTATAGTTGCCTGTTGGGCAGACCGTGGATACATGCAGCTGGAGCTGTCACTTCAACCTTGCACCAGAAGCTTAAATATGTGGTGGATGGCCAGGTCATCACAGTTTGTGGGGAAGAAGATATATTCGTCAGCCACCTGTCGACATTCAAATATGTAGAAATGGACGGAGAAATTCACGAAACTTTGTGCCAAGCTTTTGAAGCAGATGTCAGTATCTTGACTCCGATGAAGAAAAATAACGAAGGCACGTCCATTCATTCCTACCAGGAAGCAAAGGAGGTCGTCCAATCAGGCAATGCCCAGGGCTGGGGCAAGCTGTTGGAGATGGAAAAGAAGGATGATAAATTCGGCTTAGGGTATCAGCCTGGGGAGTCTACTCAGAGTGGTAAGGCCATCACATTCACAAGCGCTGGGTTGCTTGACCGTGATCAAATCTGTACGACAAGCCAAGGCGGGGACAGTGACGAAGACTGGGACAACAATTGGATCCGCCCATGCGCACCCGGTGAGGAGCTAGGAAACTGGTCTGCTGAAGACATCGTCCAAGTTACCTGGCTCTCAAAGTAATTGTTTTGTTTCCTTTTATTTAGCATACTGCATTGTCAAATCCAGCATTCTGCCCAAGATGCTTGGATCCATTGTATTGGGCCACCATGTTTTGTATCGCATTGTTATTTTGCTATGAAATAAAGGGACATTTTTAGACAAACTGTGTTCCCTGTCTTTGTTTTTAAACTTTTTTCACAAAAAATATATAAAAATGGCAATGTGTTTTCATTTTGTTTTGTGTTAGCGTCTCTTTTCAAAGAGTAAGCAGATTCTGAATAAGCACATCATTTGTGCAGTGCTGATCATCCGGATTCCACGGATAACGTTCCTGCTATGACTATGCATGACTTTGATAATCCAGTCTACCAAGCTGATGAAGGGGTTGAGGAAGACTGTGACCTCCCTGAAGAATTGGTCAGATTGTTGAAACAAGAGGAACGGGTTATTCAGCCTCATCAAGAAGAGATTGAGACCATCAACATTGGCAGTGAAGATGCAAAGAAAGAGATCAAGATAGGGGCCAATCTGCGGGCCGATGTCAAACAAGAGCTGATCAGTATGTTGAGAGAGTATGTGGATATCTTTGCTTGGTCATATCAGGATATGCCAGGATTGGATACCGACATCGTGATGCATAAGCTACCCCTGAGGGAAGACTGTCCTCCCGTGAAGCAAAAGTTGAGAAGAACTCGCCCGGATATGGCGATGAAGATCAAAGAGGAGGTGCAAAAGCAGTGGGATGCCGGATTCCTTGCCGTGTCTAGTTACCCGCCTTGGGTAGCTAATATCGTACCGGTACCTAAGAAGGACGGCAAGGTCCGGATGTGCGTTGACTATCGAGATTTGAACAGAGCAAGCCCGAAGGATGATTTTCCGTTGCCACACATTGATGTGTTGGTCGACAATACTGCTCAATTCTCAGTGTTCTCCTTCATGGATGGATTCTCCGGTTATAATCAGATAAAAATGGCGCCGGAAGACATGGAGAAGACAACGTTCATTACCCCGTGGGGAACGTTCTGCTATAAGGTCATGCCTTTCGGTCTGAAGAACGCTGGGGCAACTTATCAGCGGGCGATGGTCACGTTGTTCCATGACATGATCCACAAAGAGATCGAATGTTATGTGGATGATATGATTGCAAAGTCCAAAGACGAAGAGGAGCATTTGGTTAACCTGAAGAAGTTATTTGATAGATTGATCAAGTATAAACTGAGGTTGAATCCGAACAAGTGCACTTTCGGAGTGCGTTCCGGAAAATTGCTGGGTTTCATTGTAAGTCAAAGAGGAATTGAGGTAGATCCTGCTAAAGTGAAAGCTATTCAAGATATGCCTGCACCAAAGACAGAAAAAGAAGTACGCGGATTCTTAGGTAGATTGAACTATATTTCTCGGTTCATATCTCATCTAACTGCCACGTGCGAACCGATATTCAAACTGCTAAGAAAAGAGCAGATGGTCAGGTGGAATGATGATTGCCAAAGAGCTTTCGACAAAATAAAGGAATATTTGCAGGAACCCCCAATTCTGATGCCTCCAGTGGAAGGGAGACCGTTAATCATGTACTTGACCGTACTAGAAGGATCGATGGGGTGTGTACTCGGCCAACATGACGAGTCTGGTCGAAAAGAGTACGCCATTTATTACCTTAGCAAAAAGTTTACCGACTGTGAATCCCGATACTCACTGCTCGAGAAAACTTGCTGCGCTTTGGTATGGGCTGCTCGCCGACTAAGGCAGTACATGTTGACCCATACTACACTTCTCATTTCCAAGATGGATCCTGTCAAGTACATCTTTGAGAAACCAGCATTGACCGGAAGGGTTGCTAGATGGCAGATGATTTTAACTGAATACGACATCCAGTACACTTCTCAGAAAGCCATCAAAGGAAGTGTATTGTCGGAATACCTTGCTCAGCAACCTCTTGAGGATGACTATCAGCCGATGAGATTTGATTTCCCTGATGAGGACATCATGTGCCTCAAAACAAACGATTATGAGGAACCACTTCCGGAGGAGGGGCCTGACCCTGAATCCAAATGGAAGTTGATGTTTGATGGGGCCGTCAATATCAATGGTCGTGGAGTTGGTGCCGTACTTATTACTCCTGAAGGTGTCCATTTACCCTTCGCGGCCAGAATTACTTTTGGCTGCACCAACAATGAAGCGGAATACGAGGCGTGTATAATGGGAATAGAGGAGGCAATTGATCTTCGGATCAAGAACCTCGATATATTCGGAGATTCAGCCCTCGTCGTTAACCAGATTACCGGCAAGTGGTATACACATCAAGAGCATCTAGTTCCGTACAGGGATTATGCTAGAAAACTGTTGACGTTCTTCACGACAGTTGAGCTCAAATACATACCACGTGACGAAAATCAATTTGCCGATGCTTTGGCCACTCTCTCTTCGTCGATTAAAGTCCTGTGTTGGAATTTTGTACCCAGGATTGACATCTCCAGGCTCGACTCTCCAGCTTATGCTTTCTCTGTAGACGCCGTGTCTGACGAGAAACCTTGGTATTTTGATATCAAGTTATTTTTGGAGAAGCAAGAATACCCAACAGGGGCATCTTCCAAAGACAAAAAGACCTTGAGGCGACTTGCTGCTAGTTTCTTCTTGAACACAGACGGGGTTTTGTACAAGAGGAACTTCGACATGGTTTTGCTCAGATGCGTGGATAGACACGAAGCAAGCCTGTTGATGCAGGAAGTCCATGAAGGATCTTTTGGTACCCATGCAGGCGGGCATGCTATGGCAAAGAAACTACTGAGATCAGGGTATTACTGGATGACAATGGATGCAGACTGTTGTTCATTCGCTCGTAAATGCCACAAGTGCCAAATATACGCAGATAAAGTGCATGTTCCTCCTAATCCACTCAATGTCATGTCATCTCCTTGGCCTTTCTCTATGTGGGGCATTGACATGATCGGGAAGATTGAGCCAACTGCTTCGAACGGTCATCGCTTCATTCTGGTCGCGATTGATTACTTTACCAAGTGGGTAGAAGCGGCGTCTTATGCCAATGTCACTCGTCAAGTGGTGGCAAGATTTCTGAAAAGAGATATCATATGCAGATATGGAGTGCCCGAAAGGATCATTACTGATAATGGTTCTAATCTCAACAATAAGATGATGGCAGATTTATGTCGGGACTTCAAAATACAGCATCACAATTCTTCTCCTTACCGACCAAAGATGAATGGTGCGGTAGAGGCAGCCAACAAGAATATCAAGAAGATTGTGCAGAAAATGGTTGTCACCTATAAGGATTGGCATGAGATGTTACCATTTGCTTTGCATGGGTACCGAACGTCGGTCAGGACGTCAACAGGGGCAACTCCTTTCTCTCTAGTGTATGGCATGGAAGCAGTCCTGCCTGTTGAAGTAGAGATTCCTTCACTGCGCGTGATGATGGATGTCAAGTTGGATGAGGCTGAATGGGTGCGTGCTCGTTACAATCAGTTATGTTTAATTGAGGAAAAGAGATTAGCGGCTATCTGTCATGGTCAGCTTTATCAGCGGAGAATGAAGCGGGCATTCGATCAACGAGTACGTACTCGAGAGTACCAAGTGGGAGAGCTCGTGTTGAAGAGAATCGTCCCTCCAGGTTCAGATAACAGGGGCAAGTGGACCCCAAACTACGAAGGACCATTCATAGTGAAGAAAGTCTTCTCAGGAGGAGCGCTGATGCTCACCACTATGGATGGAGAAGACTTCCCGTCTCCTGTTAACTCGGACGCAGTTAAAAAATACTTCGCATAAAGAGACCCGCTGGACACAAAAACAGAATGTAAGTCCAGGCAAGAAAAGGGCATCCCGGCGAGCTAAAAACAGAATAAAAAGCTCGGGCAAAAATTAGGGAAATAAATATAAAGAAATGTGTACACCCGCTGAGTTGAAAAGCCACATTGGACAGCTCAGGCAAAAAAGGGTATCCCGGTGGATTGAAAACCCGAGAGGGCGATCCACGCAAAATAAGGGAATAAGCGAACAACTGTGATCCGAGTTATCTGAACCACGTCATCGTTTCGTACAGTTTGACAATATCAGAAGGATAGGAAACAGTCCCCTCGTCCTCTCAGAAAGCCAAAACAGAATGGAAAGTCTTGAAGACATGCAGGTCATAGTAGAAATGGAACTCCTTGGAATGCCGTGTACATTGCCATTAGGATAGTTTCTTTTCTCAATTTTATAGTGGCTACCTCTTTCCAGGTGGTTGCTCCCTGATGTAAATCTTTGCCTATTCAGAGGCCATCCAATAAAATAATATTCAGTCAAAAAGCCGTGTGTGTTTATTTTTGTTTAATGTCCTGAATTTTTGGCAAAAATAGCATTGCATCTAAACATGGTGATAATCTTGAAAAGAAAACTGACATGCAGGGAAACTGTAACCCTCTTTGAGTGTCGGGTGACGATGGATGAACTGATCATTCCATGCAAATCCCCGAGACACACGTGTGTTTTCTGTTGTTGTAGGTTGCAGGATGGCGTCACATCAAGCAATTTAATCTTCCCCAGTAGAGTATCTCCCCAAGCAGAGATTTTCCTCCAATCAAGCCTGGCAGTAGCCCAAGCAGGGTCTAATCCCTAGTGAAGTAGCAGTGTGTTCTTCCCCAGCGGAGTATATCCAGCAGGTGCCCGAAAGCCTGACATCATCAGAGGTGGAATTGACAGTATTCTATCCCCAGCAAGAGTCCTCGTTTATCAGATACCTGAAAGCCTGATATCCCCTCAGAGTCTTGAATCATCAGATGCTCTCCCCAGTCAGAGTATTTGCCCAAGAAGCTTCCCCAGCCAAGTCTAAAGATGTTCCGGTCCTCACAGAGTTCATATTGGATTTTCACCTCCGTCCGTGAAATATTTCTCAGCCAAGCTGCCATACTATGGGTGTTTGATGATACAGCCAGGTATTCATCACCTCAGTCAGAGTTGAGTGTCCAGACCTCTTGACTTGGCGTCCCCTGCAGAGTTGTATCTCTTGTTGCTGATCAGGCATTCGTCTGTTGCTCGTCTGCAATCTTCAACACTCGTATGAGTTATTCCTAAGAAAAGTTTCCCCAGCAAGGACATATTACTGCTTTATCGCTGCTCGTCTGGCGTCTTTCAACACTCGTCTGTGTTAGCTCTGTGTTGCTGTTTGCTCGTCTGCAATTTCCAGCACTCGTCTGTGTTTGGTTATGATAGTTGTTTATCCGCAACTCCGTGACACTCGTCCGTGTTCCGATGATATTTGTTGTTGCTCGTCTGCAACCTCCCAGCACTCGTCTGTGTTTTGGTATTGGATCCTTTGCTGCACTCGTATGTGCCTTGACATGTATTCTCTATTGTTGCTCGTCTGCAACTGTCCAGCACTCGTCTGTGTTTGGTTATGATAGTTGTCTGTGTTCTGAAGCTCGTTTGCTTTGCTTGGATACTCGTCTGTATCGTCCTCAGCACTCGTCTGTGCTTGCACCTGAATGTGAAGATTTGCTGTTTACCCTGATATTTCTGTGACTATTTCAAATGCTCGTCTGTGTTTGAATTTCTGGTATTCGTCTATACCAGTGGCTGATGCTCGTCTGTATCATTGTCTGAAACGCTCGTCTGTGTTTCTCAGATCATCGTCTGATACTCGTCTGTATCATTGACTTATGGCACTCGTCTGTGTTATCTTGATGGTCATCCAATACTCGTCTGTATTGAAGAGGTTTCAAATCCTGACAGTGGGAATTAAATGTCAAAATTGATACCGGTCCAAGCGTAACAGGTAAATCCGAAGGAGGCTCGTCTGTCTCAGGCACCAATTATTATGGTTGCTGCACCTGGCGTAACAGGTTTGCTCAGAAGACTCGTCTGTCTTATACCATATATCCGCGGATAATATATGAAGAAGGTTCGTCTACCTTGATTGCATGTCTATCCCACAGACTTATATGCATTCCCGGAGCCTGCGTAAGGGTTATCCGAAGAAGACTCGTCCGTCTTATTCCACTTATCTGCGTGAGGATTGGTGAAGGAGATTCGTCCATCTCAGGCTACTTTGAAGATCCTTAAGGGCTCGTCCGCTCTCTGCACCTGGCGTCACAGGTCGTTCAAAGACTCGTCTGTCAACAAGATAGCATTCCAGATATCAGTTTCAACTTGGAAGAAGCTCGTCTGCTTTTTTCTCCCTTTCTTATCCCCAGAGCGTCATCTGGTCGGGTTTATTTCCCGGTGTTGCATTCTTCGTCAGAGTGCAAATTTCTGGTCTTCTTGGTATTCAATCACAGTTTATCTCGAATGTCTGATAGCTCGTGCTCTCATCCTTTTCAGATTAACAGTTGATTGAATAGGGGCAGCTGTAACACCCCAAATTTGCCCTCTTCATTTTTTTCATATCATATCATATTCATCATACTCATATCATTTCCTCAGCATCATACCATGGAAATATGAAGCATAACATCCCTCATGTCCCAACATAAGCATATGGTCATTGGTGGGGTTCCCAGAAGCACTTCAGGCCATGACAAGGATCCCAATGAGTTGGTACAAGTCCTATGGTGAGCCTACACTCCATTTACAAGATTATTTTCATTTGCAAAAGCTCAGAAGATTGCTTAATCATCACAAGTTTTAAGACAAGGCAAGGCTCCTAAGCAATGCAGCCAAATTAGGGTTTTGACTTCAAGGGCTTTAACTTCATAATTTTGGCCAACTCTTTTGGGCAATGTTTTCTATATGATAAGAGGTCCCTACATGTCAATTTTCATGAGGAAATTCCAAATGGAAGTCAGTCATTGCCTTAGTTGCTTGCAGATGAAGTAATTGGTCAACTGTGCCTGTAAAAAGTCAACTGTCTGATTTCAAGGGGTCCAAGTCACTTTTTCTTGCCAAGGGAGGTCTTTACAATGTTATAAGATGTTTGGAATGGTTGGAGATTAAGAATCATGGCTATTTGGAGGTTTTTGCAAAAATGGTATAAAGTTGGTTTTTGAGATTTTCCAAATTTAGCAACTTTTGCCCTAATTTTCAAGTGAGCTTAGCATGGTCAAAAATTCTTCAAATGAACCCAACCCAAACATGAAAGTTGAAGACTAAGGCCTGCCATTTTCAAAAAGTACAAGTACATTTTCATGGGATTTATGGTTTAAGAGATAAAGCCCTCGAAAATTTCATGTATTTTAGGGCAAAATCACATTTCCATGCACACACCAAATGCAAGAGTGCTCAAAACTCATTTTTAAGTGCTGGAATGGATCAAGTGAGCTTACTAAGTTACAATGCAATGTATTTAGGTGATTTTGCTCAAGAGAAACTTGCATTTTGATGCCAAGCATGGAAATGGCCTCAAAAGTGCAAATTTAGCCAAATCATGAGAAGTATGTATTGGCTAGTTCTAAGGGCCAAAGTTGTTGTTGTTCTGACCAAGGATTGGAAAAGGCTTATACATGTACCAAAAGGCCAAGCAAAGAGTGAGGTATGTGAGCTTATCTCACACTTTTGCAATTGATGCAAAATCTCAAAAAGGGCTCATTTATTCCCATTCCAAGTGCAAGGTGAGGCCACCATCTTTTTATTCATGCCATATTAAGTTGTTAGCTCAAGAGAAATTGGAGGGTCCAAGCAAGGAGTTTGACATATTTCACAAAGTGCAAATGCATGGATATATGAGATTTTGGTGGCACATGAGATGTCATTTTTTCACCAAAGAGCAAGTTGTCATGGAATGAGGTTGCAAGCCCATTTGTGTACAATTTTAAATCATCACATCATTATGCATGGTATGAGAGAATTTTGGCTCAAAGAGGATCACAAAAATCGTGCATGGGGTGCATGATTTCATCCTAGTTGCAAAAGGTGCATGAGCATGAGAATTTGTAACACACTTTGATCCAAGGGCTGAGAGTGTTTCACTATTAATCAACAAAGGAAATAGGATTAGCATGTGCAAGGTACAAGGACAAGGCACGAGCTAATGCCTCCATCACACTCTTTATGCATTTTTTGCAATAACAATTGGATCACACTCCTCTCACGTGCACTTTCTTTTCTCATTCCTTGGACTGATTTAGGGCATCATAAAAGGACCAGCTAGGGTTTTAGCTTGGCAGAAATCGCCACCATTCTCCCATTCCTCAGTTTTTGCTCCTGTTGCATTTTCCTCCATAGCTCATCATCCACTGCCCCATTCACAAAGAAGACCTCATATTCTTGTTCATGAAGCTCCATAGGACATAAATCAAGCTTCATTTCAAGCTAGAGAAAGGTTCTTACATCAGTTCAGCTCAAACCAGATTCCACCAAAGGGCAAGGTTGAGGTGGTTTTGAAGCTTCTTTCACATTTATTTTGTGAAAGGAGGTTGCTAGAAGATCATCCCAGGCTGGAATTTGTTTTTCTTGAAGAAATTTGAAGTGGTGTGATCTCAGGTATGCCTCTAATCCACGAGTTTGTAAATGATTTTGGTGATGTGCATTGTAATCTACTTGTTGCACTGAGCATGTAGAGCTTTTTGTTTTTGAAAATGATGGTGAAATGAGGTCGGGTTAGGGTTTTGAAGTTTCTAGATCCAAACTGTTTTGATGATGTTCATGCTGTGTGTTTTGTTTTACATGTTTGTGATGTTTGATTCATGTTATGCTTAGCAAGAGGATCATTTTTGGTGTTTGGTTCATGTGTTTTCATGAAGAGATGGGGAAGATATGTTCCTCTGATATTAGATGCTTTGCTGCGGCTTGGTCCTGTTTCATTCATGTTTTGCAGCTTTGTTTTCATGGAGTGAGGATGAAGATGATGAGTTGGAACACAGGGGTTGGTTGGGCTCATGTTTTGTCCTTTCTGTTTTAAAACCCCAGCATGACCTGTTGATACCATGTTACATGTTTTTTGTGCATTTTGCTTGTTTTGTGAAGCATGCCCTAGGTTTATGCGTGCCTGAATATTTTCGTCTTGCATTGCTGCATGGGCCTGAGGCCAACATGCTAGGCGCGCCCCCCTGCTGGGCCCAGGCATTTGGCATGTGCTGGCCAGCCTTGTTCTTGCACCCTTCCCCCATTTTTCTTAGTTCTTTTATTTCCTTCTTTTTTCTTCTTGCATTTTGTTCATTTTAAAATATTTCCCAACTTATAAAAAATCCATAAAAATTCATGTGCACTCTTTAGTTCATCTAGTATTTTATCATATTTTTTTCACATTTTTATTTTATTTCCACGTGGCTAAATTAATTCAACACTAGGCTTTGCTTTATTGTGGGCTCTCTTGGACCAATCTGCCTTGTCCAATTTCTATCTTCTTCATCCTTTAAGCTATGAACCTCATTCTTTTTGCATTAAAATCTTAAGACATCCTTATATCTTCATGATTTATCTTAGATTTTTCACAAACTTCCTTGCTGGATTTTGATTATGTTACTTGTGCATCAATTTTCTAAACCTTAGATGGTGATACCTTGCATTCTTGAGCTTCATTGGCCTAGTTTGGGGCTGAATCTTTGCAAACCCTTTTGGCTTCTCATTTCCTAGTGTTTGAAGAGTACTTTGCTGGTTGGATAGATTTTTCATGTGCTTGGATTTATTTCTTAGGTATTTTCTTCCTCATTTTGCCTTGTTTTGCACCCTTTGAATCTTTTGGTTTCTTTTAAGTTTGGAAGAAGACTTATGCCAACTTTTCCTCATCTTTTGGGATCCTTTAAAGGTCTAGAGTTGTTCCTGGTCTTAGGATAGGGTTTGATTTTGCTTGAGCTTTGGTTTTGATTCCTTTCTTTGTGTATTACATCCTTAAGTGTTATGCATGCTTTCTTTGCATTTGTTTCACTCCCAATCATCTTGATATGATCTTGTATTGCTTTGTATATCATTTTGTGAACTCTTTGCCATGCCTATATGCTTGTGTAGCTTCTGACTTGTTGGTTCATGCCTTGATTGTATGTTGTTACACTAACTTTGCAGGAGCTATGGTAAGTGTGAGATGTGGGAATTGAGTTCCACATCTCCATCTCTCATCTTTTCTCATTTTTGTTTATATGGACTAACATCTTTTTGTTGGGCTTAGGCCTTTCTCATCCCCCCTTCTATCTTCTCCTTTTCTTTTTCTTCTTCAGTAGGATAGACACCCCACAAACCCTAGGAACCCCATGCATGCTAACTTAGGATAGAAACTTCCCTCTAGTTTTTTTCCTTTGCTCCTTTTGGTTCTTATTCTCTTCTCATCTTCAAACTTAATTTTAATTCACTTAATAAAGGTTGAGTACTTTCATGTGACATGAGACTTTGCTATGAGATGCTTGCATGCGTTCCATTTCGGGGCGAGGTGTGAGTCATCACTCGTGGTGGATAGGTCTTAGCATGAGTACCTCACAAAGAAAAGCTAAAAAACACTTCTTAACCAAAAAACCACAAAATACTTAATAATGGTAATAGGCCAGTGTGCTTGAGCCTTCACTTGTGGGACTAGCTTTGGGGATTTCCTCCATAGATAGGTGTGCCTCTTGCGCATTCCATTTCGGGATGATGTGTGACGTACACATCCCATTGAGTAAGACTTAGGTACACTGGCCTATGCAAACCTTCACAAATGAAAGCCTCATAAAAATCTCAAACAAACAATAAGCGTCTTTCCTTCGGGAATTCTTTTCTCATCTCCTTCGCTCCGTACGCGAACTTGCTCCTACTTGTCACTTTGCAAGACGGTTACGCACTCGTCGTCCGAGTCTGCAACACCTGAGCAATGGCATAGGCAGTTCAAGCCCCTTTAATTCACAAGCAATTTCCTTTTAGTACCCCTAGTTAGGGGAACTACGGCGTCTCTGATCCTCATTATCCTGATGAGGTACGTAGGCAGCGGGGTAGGGCCCGTTCGAGCACAATCTTTATTTTCCCTACATTTTTCCTTTGTTCCTTTTGCTTTCTTTTCTCAGTTTATTTTCCAGTCCATTTCTTTTCTTTTGCTGCATCTTTCATACCCTCACCTTTTGAAACAGTTTCTTTTGCAAGCGTGGATCCCGTCGGGTACGGCGGATGATCTGGGGTGCTAATACCTTCCCAGGTCATAACCGACTCCCGAACTCAGTCTCTTTGGTTCGCAGGACCTGTGTCCTTCCTTTTCTTTCTTCTGGTTTGTGCAGCATTACCATTCCCTTTCTTCGGGATAAAAATGCCTGGCTGGCGACTCTATTCTTTTTTCGCGCCACTTTCGCGTTTGTACTAGGATGAAAATCCCGGGAGCGACAATAATTGGCAGTCTGAACTTTGATCATGGAGGAAATGGTAGCCAAAGCATCTTCGAACTGATTTTCATCTCGAGGGATGTACTCAAGTTTGACTGTTGTGAAGAAAGTCAATAATCTCCTCGTATAGTCACGGTATGGGATCAGATGCTCTAGGTGGGTATACCATTTCCCATTGGTCTGATTGATTACCAAAGTTGAACCCCCGAATACAGTTAATTTCTTGATCCTGAGGTCAATGGCTTCCTCAAGACCCATGATACATGCTTCGTATTCAGCTTCGTTGTTAGTGCATGCAAAGGTGAGTTTTGCCGAGAAAGGCATATGAACTCCTTTAGGTGTAATGAGAACTGCACCAACTCCATGACCATTCATGTTAACAGCCCCATCAAACATCATTGTCCATTCTTCTTCTGGGTCAGGCCCTTCAGTGTGAACAGGCTTTTCATGATCTTTTGCTTTCAGGAACATGATGTCTTCATCAGGGAAGTAAAACCTCATTGGATGGTAATCATCAAGGGGTTGCTCAGCCAGATAGTCAGACAGTACACTGCCCTTGATGGCTTTTTGAGATGTGTACTGAATGTCATACTCTGTCAGAATCATTTGCCATCTTGCAACCCTTCCGGTAAGTGCTGGCTTCTCAAATATGTACTTGACTGGATCCATCTTTGAGATCAACAAAGTAGTGTGAGTCAACATATATTGTCTTAGTCGGCGAGCAGCCCACACTAAAGCACATCAAGTTTTCTCAAGCAGTGAATAACGTTGTTCACAGTCGGTAAACTTTTTGCTTAGGTAGTATATTGCATACTCTTTTCGACCAGACTCGTCATACTGGCCCAACACACACCCCATTGACCCTTCTAATACTATCAGGTACATTATTAGAGGTCTTCCTTCAACTGGAGGCATAAGAATTGGAGGTTCTTGTAGGTACTCTTTGATTTTGTCAAAATCCTTTTGGCAGTCTTCATTCCACCTGACTGTTTGTTCCTTTCTTAACAACTTGAACAGGGGCTCACAGGTTGCAGTGAGGTGAGATATGAACCTTGATATGTAGTTCAATCTACCTAAGAACCCCCGAACTTCCTTTTCAGTCCTAGGTGCAGGCATCTCTTGAATTGCTTTAACTTTATCAGGATCAACTTCAATTACTTTTTCACTTACGATGAATCCCAACAGCTTACCGGAACGTACCCTGAATGTGCATTTGTTGGGGTTTAGCTTCAACTGGTACTTTCTCAGACGCTTGAACAACTTCACCAGATTCACCAGATGATCTTCTTCAGTAAGGGACTTGGCAATCATGTCATCCACGTAACATTCAATTTCTTTGTGGATCATGTCGTGGAATAACGTTACCATAGCCCGTTGATAAGTAGCACCGGTATTCTTCAGTCCAAATGGCATTACCTTGTAACAGAATGTGCCCCAAGGTGTGATGAAAGTAGTCTTCTCCATATCTTCGGGTGACATCCTGATCTGATTGTACCCTGAAAAACCATCCATGAAGGAAAATACCGAGAACTGAGCTGTGTTGTCGACCAATACATCAATGTGAGGTAATGGGAAGTCATCCTTCGGGCTAGCTCTATTCAGATCCCGGTAATCCACACACATCCTTACTTTGCCATCCTTCTTAGGCACTGTACAATATTAGCAACCCACGGCGGGTAACTAGTTACAGCAAGGAAACCGGCGTCCCACTGTTTTTGTACCTCTTCTTTAATCTTCATTGCCATATCTGGATGAGTACGACGTAGCTTTTGTTTCACTGGAGGACAATCTTCTTTAAAAGGAAGCTTGTGCATAACAATATCAGTGTCCCACCTAGCATATCTTGATAGGACCATGCAAAGACATCGACGTACTCTCGAAGCATGTCAATAAGTTGTTCCTTCACTGAATCTTGCAGACTGGCCCCGATCTTCACTTCTTTCAAGTCTTCTTCGGTACCAAGATTAACTGTTTCAACTTCCTCCTGATGAGGAGTGATCACTTTCTCTTCCTGCCTCAACAACCTGGCTAACTCTTCAGGTAACTCATAATCTTCTTCAACCCCTTCATCAGCTTGATTAATCGGATTGTCGAAGTCATACAAGGTCATAGCAGTGTTGTTGTCGGTGCAATCTGGAGGATAATCTCTGCAAGGGTTGAGATTGGTTCGTTTTTAGTGATCAGTTTTAATCTTGTTTAGAAAAGTGAAAATGAAGTTATTTATTTTGAAAACATTGTCATCTTATTGTTTTGTACAAAAGTGAAAAATGAAAAGACAGTGAGCGAAAAAAGAGACTCGTTTGCAAAAGATGTATGATATTCATTGATTAATCATTTGCATAAAATTACAATATTGCCCTATTACAAAATGAGTCCTGACATCTTGGGCAAGATGCAGGACTTGATGCATGCTAAAAGGACAGGAAATAATAATTACTCTGCAGGAGTAACCCTTATAATTTCCTGGGAAGACCAGTTAGAGACTTGGCTCCCCGGGATCCTTGGACGTATCCAGCTCTCCAGGTTGTGGTCGCTTTCTTCCTCGTCTTCCATATTGTTCACAGCATCTGGGGTGAGCATCCCACCCACTGATGAATTTAGGCTCTTTGGAAGCCTCTGATTGATCTTGTCGGATTGGTCTGTAACCCAATCCGAATCTATCTTCCTTCTTTTCTACTGGCAGCAGCTTTCCTCATCCTTGAGCATTATCGTCTTCAACAACCTTCCGGGCTTGCTGATAAGAGATGATTGAAGTTCCCATCCTGTCTTCCTGGGATGCAGCCAAAATTCCAGTAGCCCCATTAACATTTAGGGTCTCAAACCCTTGGCTCATTGTCTCATGGATCTCACCATCCATCTCAATATACTTGTAAGTAGCCAGCTGGCTAACAAATATGTCTTCCTCACCACAGATGGTGATAATCTGTCCTTCCCATTCATACTTCAGTTTCTGGTGAAGGGTCGACGTTACAGCGCCTGCGGCGTGAATCCAGGGTCGACCTAACAAACAGCTATAAGCAGGCTGTATGTCCATCACATAGAAAACAGTCTTGAAGACTTGTGGACCAATTACCACTAGCAGCTCCACCTCTCCCAGAACAGATCTTTTGGAGCCATCAAAAGCCCGGACCACAAGATTACTTGGTCGGAGAGCTATCCTATCATACTCTAGCTTGACAAGGGCTTTCTTGGGTAAGACATTGAGCGAGGACCCAGTGTCTACAAGCACATGAGATAAGACAACTCTTTTGCACTCCAAGGTTATATGCAAGGCTTTGTTGTGGAGACGTCCTTCTGAAGTTAAATCAGCATCAATGAACCCTAGTCCATGGCTAGTATTGACATTTGATACCACTGTTTCCAGCTGATTTACAGTGATCTCTTCCGGCACATAGGCAGCGTGCAGAACTTTGAGTAGTGCATCCCGATGGGCTTCGGAACACAGCAACAGAGATAAGATTGAGATCTTTGAAGGAGTCTGGTGGAGCTGGTCCACAACTTTATAGTCTCTTCTTTTAATGATTCTCATAAACTCATCCACATCTTGATCGAAGGATGACTTATGAGTTTCTTTGGATGCAGATTCTTCCGGTATCACACTCTTCCCCTTGGCTCTGACAGCAGCCTCTGTCTCAGTGTTAGTTCTAGGAACTTGTGAAGCGAAGAGACGTCCGCTTCGGGTGAAGCCTCCGCCTCCCCCAACATTATCCACTTGGGGAGTGAGAACTGGAGAATCAAGAAGGACCTTCTCTCCATTGCAGTATAGATCAGCACCATAATGCCATGGTATAGCATTGTCTTTGTCATATGGGATCGGCCCGGGCACCGTGATTGTGACTGGGCTTACTGTTGCAGTTGTTGGGACTACAATGGTCTGTGGATCATAAAAGATTGTTACAGGACCTCTGGTGGATGTAGGTGAAGGTGAACTGAAGCTTTGTTGAGACTGTTGTTGATTTTGCTGAAAGTTGCTAGAATTCGGGACCGTTGTCAGGTCATAGTAAATTGTGACAGTGGAAACATCATTGTTGTTTGTTGGAGTTGTAGTAGCCGGTGCAAATGGATTGTTGTGTGTTGAAGTGACAGATGGAATAATTGCTGAAGTTGTAGTTGAATCAGTTGGAACAATGGTTGTTGCAGTTGTAGAAGAAACACTTGGACAAATGGTTGTTGCATTTGTAGAAGATTCTCTTGTTGTTGTCAAAAGAGTTGGTGGTGTTGTAGAAGTTGTGGTTGTAATTTGCAAGATGCCTTCTTTAATCAAATCATTGATGCCTTCCCTCAAGCTGGCACACCCATTCTCGGAAAGTTTGCATGATTCGCAACAGGCCTCACAACCTGGAAACACTTGGCATTTTAAAAGCTGGGCTTTAACCTCTACCAAAGGTGTTTGAATGCATGCAATGTATTCTATTAAACTCAGGGGTGATTCATCCTCTACAGCATTAATCCTTGGCCCACTGTGGCTTGGCATAGGATTCTTCATCACATTTGGAGGAGGTGCAAAGTTCAGGGCTTTTGAATCTACCAGATCCTGAACCTTCATATGCAGAGCTCTGCATTTTTCCGTAGAGTGACCAGGTGCGTTTGAGTGAAAAGCGCACCTAGCATTAACATCATAATTCCTTGGAAGGTTTTGAGGATCAGGTGGAGCCAATGTCCTCAACTCAACCAGATTGAGCTTTAGGAGTTGTGGCAATAGTGTAGCATACGATATAGGAATGGGATCAATCACCCGGTTGACCTGAGATGGTCGCTGTTGGAACGGGCGTTGTTGTTGATTGTTGTTGTTGTTGAATGATCTTTGTTGCGGAAACTGTTGTTGTTGCGGAAACTGTTGTGGTTGTTGAGCATACTGAGGAGGTGGAGCAGGGATAGTAACAGCAGCAACTGTCCTGGGCAAGTATTGGGGTCTCCCTCTTCCCATGTGCACAGAGTTCGTCTCACCAGATCTACGGGGCCCAGCAAAAGGTTTCCTTGTACTGCCGGAACTGGCACCGTTATCAGAGATCTTTCCCATCTTCAACAGGCTCTCTATTCTTTCCCCGACTATCACCATATCTGCAAAGCTGGTAGAAGAAAAAGCAGTCATTCTATCAATGTAGGTTCCTTGAAGAGTATTCATGAACATGTCAGCCATTTCTCTTTCAGACATGGGAGGTTGAATTGCAGCAGCAAGTTGCCTCCACCTTTGGGCATATTCCCTGATGCTCTCATGGGAAGATTGAGACATCCCCATTAGCAGGGTCCTATTCGGAGCCATGTCCAAGTTGTACTGATACTGACGGATAAAAGCTTCAGCCAAGTCTTTCCAGTTTCTCATTGTGGCTCTAGTCAAATGGGAATACCATTCTCGGGATGCCCCTGTTAGACTATCCTCGAAGTAAAACATCCACAGCTTTTCGTCCATGGTGTATGCTTTTAACCTTCCCAAGAATGATTGAAGGTGGATGCGTGGGCAGGATGTGCCATTATACCTTTCAAAACATGGGGGTTTGAACTTGTGAGGAATTTTCACCCCTTCCACCAGTCCCATGTCCATGACATCAAACCCTAGGGAATTCTGGGATTCAAGAGACCTCAGCTTCTCTGCAATCTAATCTAGCCTACGGTCGTAAACTTCATCCCTAGCCCCATTAACTGTAAACTGCTCTTCTTGAGGATCCTTTTGCAAGATCCTACCTCCAGCAGTGTTACCTTGAGTATTCCTTATGGCATTAACTTCTGGGTTTAGATGAGACCCAAATTTTGGTGGATCAGTGCGAGGCTGCACGTGATCATTGTTACTGGTACCTCCTGTACCTAGATGGTGTTCTTCAGGAGTTTGTCTCTCCACCAACTCCATTAGCCTTTCCTGGCTCTGAGCTAAGCCAGTCATCACAGTCATGTATTGGGTCATCTGATTCCTCATCTCAACCCTCTCATTAGCCATTTGGGTGCTTACTTCATTCAAGTCTTGTTGAACTTGATCCATCTGGAGTCCCGGAAGGTTGTTTCGCGTCGGGTACCGGTGTATTCTGTTGACAGGGAACACTCTTCTGCGAGCAATGTTTCCTGAAACCACAACAAAGTGAGAAACAGCAACAAACAAAAAACCTACAAAACAAAGAAAATGTTAGTATGAAATGCAATATGCTTATTTGTCTTCCAAGGGTATCCAGTTTGGTTCTTTGGTTTTGACCTTTCCAGACCTCGAGGAAATGCTGATGATGAAGAGAGATAGAGCCCACCAAAAATAACACAAACTGGTATATTACAAAGGATGAAAATACATAGTCTGATTACAATACATGCCTATGGTGGGTAAAAATACATAAGAAAAAGTACAACAAAGAAAAAGTACAAGCAAAAGAATCAGACATCCAATCCAAAGTCATCCTCCCTGACTTCCTTCAGGAGGGCCTCAGTCACTGGACCTACTGGGTGCTCTGTAATAGTCCTGATGAGGAGGTTCCTAGTAGCAATGGCACTCGTTAACTTCTTATGCTTGTCCTGATCCTTTGATCTCTTCAACCCCGCTCGGAGTTTCAATTCAAATATCTCTCTCTGAGCTGCCAGAAAAGCCTCCTGATGCTTCTTCTCATTAGCCTCCAACTGCTCTATCTTAGCCTGAGTCCTCTGGTCTTCTTGTGCACGGGCTTCAGTGATCCTGATCCACCTAGCCTGGCTTTCCTCTAGATAGTGCTCTGCCCTAGCCTTCTGAGTCTTTGCTTCTTTACAAGCATTCTTCAGTACTAACTCCCCTACCCTTGCCTTCCTAATGTAGTCATCTGTCTTCTCAATCTTGGTCAGATGCTCAACCCTGAGTCTTTCCAATCTCTTATTATCTAGACGACTATCATTTCTCTTCCAGATAGTCTTCTTCAAGGCTTCAGATAGCTGATTATTCCTCTCTTTCAGCTTTTCAAACTCTTCCATACTGACAGTAGTTGCAGGTTGTACTGTAGAAGGTCCAGGTGCATCTTCCATGGTGAAAGGCATCCGGGTGATCTGAGCTCTGGTACGGGTCCAATCAGAATACTGTGCTGAAGCAATGTTGTTGCACTTGCCAAGGATGGTTGTCCCTTTAGTCTGGATGTTGTCCCAAGCCCAAGCAGCTTGCCTGACAATAGTAGAGTCGGGTTGGATTTCACAGTAGAGAGTCTCAGCCAAATCTTGTTCTCTGGGAGGATGAACCAAAGCATATCCCAATTGTCTCTTAAATAGTAAAGGGTTGTAGTTGATGCAACCCTTCACTCCTATCAAAGGCACATTAAGATACTGCCCACAGCTAGTAATAATGTCCTTGCCCTTGGTGCTCTGAGTGCACCATCTGATGTCATCTGATGTCAAGGCAATAAATCTCTTAGCCCAATTCTTATGTTGATGAGGGTTCAGGAAAGTATCTGATTTTGGCAAGTGTCTTAGCAGCCAAGAGTAGTACAGGGGAGCACAGCATCTGACCAGCCTCCCTCTTTTCTTTTCATTCTTCTGATGTACTGAGTAGTAGAAGTCTCCTAGCAATGTAGGAATTGGATTCCTCAATAAGAACAGGTGAATGACATTCTTGCTCACAAACTTGGGCTCATCTGCAAATAGGATAACCCCATATATACTGAGGGCTAAAAGTGCACAGACAGCCTTCCATTCCCCTACTGCAGCCTTCAGGGTAGCCTGGGAGATCAAGAAGTCTAGGTGGAGGCCTGGAACCCCAGCCTTGGTTGTCATGTTCTGATCAATGAGGGCAGGCTCCAAATGCAAAGCCCTGGCTAGGTCTTCATTTCTGGGAGCAACCATCTCAGGGTTGAAAGGAATCCCTCTCCTAATAGGAACCCCTAACAACAAGGAAAATTCTTCTAGCAGAGGTCCCAACTGGAAATCAGGAAATGTGAAGCATTTGAGTGGAGGATCATAAAACTGCAAGCAAGTATGGATCATGCTCCTCTGAGATGCATCTAGATCCATGACCATGTCCAATATGCCTCCATAATGCTCTCTGAATAGTGGGATATGGTCTGGAGTGATGAGGGTATGGATCTGCCTGATGCCAGTCAGGGTGGGCTCAAAGAAGTGGTATGTGATGTTGCTCTTCCTTGAAGTGTCCATACTGATAATGGGTGCTGATGAAGAGGGTGAGAGCAACTGTTGATGAAGGTCACTGACTGGATGCTGAAGCAAGATCTCTGATGAAGACAAGCTGGAGGTGAATCTCTGACAATCTAATAAAGGTGTTGGAGAAGATAACTGAAGCAGTCTGAGCAGCAGAAGGGGTCAAAACCAAACCAAAGAAAAAGATGGATACCCTGTAAAACAAATAAGAAAATGTTAAATGATGCAGAAATGATGTATGCAAATGATATGCAAAGGGTTTGTGATCAAGAGCTGGATCTGTTTATCTGCCTTGGTAAAAGTCCATGTATGTTCATAAGTCCGGATGGAGGCTTAGAGATCCAGTATCAAGGTGGGGGACTCAAATAAAGAGTCACAAGTCCTGGGTAATCACAAGAACTGTCCAAAGTGATGCATTCTTAAAACAAAACTAGCAACAGGGTATGATGTGGCCAAGGGTTCCTGCAAACCTGCAAATATCCCAACCCCCTCACATGTAATGTTCTAGAACAAGGATCCTCAGACTTGGATCAGTTATGAGAAGTGTAAACACTTCTAACCCGGAGGTACAGTGTTTACAATAACCATAAAATATCCTCCTCTAATTCACCTCAGATGCTGAAGGTCATAAAAAGGTCATCCAGACTTAGCAGGCTTCCCAGATAGCCCTAGTACTACAGGAAATCTGTAGCACAGAGTTCTCAAGAAGAAACCCATGTCTGAACCGTGTTTCATATTCCTGCACCAGACCGAAATGGAATGGGAAAGAATATGAAGCCACTCTAGCCTATGTTTCACTCAGGTCCCAGGTATAGGACCTTAATCACTCAATGAAACTCCACCCACCAAGACAGACAAGAGATCCAGCATAATGATAATGACAGTATGAAAATGCATAAACTGTAAAGGAAGGCAATAAATAAAGCTATACAGAAAGCAATAAATAAAGCAAATAAATAAGCACAAGTAGCACATAACACCCCCGTAAACACAAATCAAACAAGCGCTAGGAGGAACCCACAAAAAGAACCAGAAGCCCTGGTTGCAATATAAGGGTCCCCAGCAGAGTCGCCAAGCTGTCGCTCCCGAAGATTTGCATCCCGGTACAAGCGCGAACGGTCGGCGAAAGGAGAAATGAAATGAAGATGAAAAGAGTCGCCAGCTAGGCATTTTTATCCCGAAGGAAAGGTAATGCTGCATAAACCTAAGAAAAGATGGATAAGACGGTTACGAACCATAGAAACTGAGAAAGGGGGATGGTTACAACCTGGGAAGGTATTAGCACCCAGATTGTCCGTCGTACTCGACGGGATCCACGCTTGACAGTTTGTGTTTAAGGGGTAGTGTCTGTGCAATCTGTGTGCAAAAGCTGAAAAGGAATATACAAGTGTCAGTGCAAAAGGTGAAGTGAAATGCTCAGGAATGAGGCTTAAAAGAATAATGCTGGAAGAGGGGGAAGACACAGAGACTTTTGTTCGATAACCGTTAAGTTATGCCTACGTATCCTCTCGTGCAATGAGGAAGTCAGAACACCGTAGTTCAACTCAAAGAGACTGAAAGATAAATTGACTGATGAACTGCTTGCTTGTCTATGCTCAAGTGTATGACCTGTCTGGATCAGGTGCTAATTGTCTTGCATTAGACGGAAGAAGCAAGTTCTCGTTTATAGAATGAGTGTGATGAGAAAAGAATCCCGGAGGAGACGATTATTGCTTTGTTTTTTTGTGTTTTCAATCTTTTATTGCTTTTTGGGTTTGTCATAAGTTAATGAGCTTAAGCCTAAACCAAAGGTTAGTAAACTCATCATATCCTCCCTCTGATTAGGGATAATGAGAATACCTTAAGTAGGAGATAAACATCTCAAACTTAATTACCATGATGTAGGATTAAGATCATTAACCTACTTGTGATTATTTAGATGTTTTTGGAGTTTTTGTTTAGTGTTAAGTAATGAGTTTAAGCCATAATCAAGGATTTAATGGATTCATTACACCATCCTATAATAGAAGGATAATAGATGAGAACACTTAAGCTGAGGAAGATACCTTAACTTAATCCATGATTAGGGATTAACCTCATGACAAAACAAGCCTTTATTAAATGGATTTTAATTAAGGGTGAGATTAAGAAGTGAGTTTTATGATTTGTAAGACAACTTGAGGAGGACTTGTCCATTAACACTAGGGTTAGTCCTTCTTAACCAATTAAGGAAAAATTAGAACCCTAATGCAAGGCCCAAGTTACAAGTTAATGTCTTAGTGATTATTAATATGGATTGATTAAGAGGTTTAAACACATTAAGGGTTAAACATTTAGGATTAAAGTTATACACTCCATCCTAAGAGAAGGATGCAGGCATAACCCTAATCACAAAGTCTTAAAACCTCAAAGGTTTAGTATCTGATTATGAGATGAGAAGAGAGACACAAAGAAGACACAAAGGTAAAAATCTAAGGGAAACTAATAAGTCCTAATTATTGTCATGCTTGTATGTTCATATGGTTTGTAAGGCTTGCAAGAGATCTTCAGAGAAGCCACCAATGGAAGAAGCAGATGAAAGGAGGAGAAGCAGAAGAAACAAGTTAACTTACTTCATTGAAGAAGATAAGTTACTTTAAGAAAGAAAGTGAATGAAGAACATGAATGAGCAAGCTCACTCTAAAGCAAAAGAAAATGCAGAAATGATGCATAAGAAGAATGATAAGAGAAATGAGAAGTGAAGGCAAATTCACTTCTCAAAGTACTTACCACGTGAAATGGTTAGCATAAAGAAAGGAATGAAATGAAAATGAAATAAATGCAAAGACAAACCAAATCCAGAAGCATGAACATGATGTAGATGATGCTATGAGATGATGCAAATACATGTCAGTGTTATGAATGATCATACAAGAGATGAGAATGCAAATGAAGCATGCTTAGAAGTTTGAAAGCACATGAAAGTTCATGGAATGAGATGAATGCATATCATGGAAAATGGATGAAGAAATGATCAAGCATGATTCTAATGTGTCCTATGATGTCTTAGATGTCATGTGAATGCAAGAAATGTCATGGCAAGTTCATGTGTGGATGCATATGCAAGATGTATGTAAATGAACATGAGAAATTAGGGTTTTAATGCAACATGAGATGCAAAAGTCAAAAACAGAAGCAAACCATAAGATAAAAAATTGCAAATGAACTCAAAGGAACCCTAACCCCATATGATATCACACCCCAAAGGAGAAGTTATAACTCTTAACCTAAAGAAAGTTATGATTTTTCTAAGTTATCTAGGGTTTTAAGGCACCTAAAGGGGAAAATGCAAATCAAATCAAAAATGCAAGATGAATTCATGACAAAAATATGCTATACATTACATGTCATATGAAGATCAATGCAAAAAGAATCAATGTCATACCATTCACAGTTAGGCAGAAGAGAATTCTTGAAGTTAGGGTTCAAAAATAGGATTTTATGAACCCTAAATTCAAAGAAAAATGTCAAGATTGATTCAAAACCAAAAAGAAATTTGTATGAATGGTTTGACAATGTTTCTAAATGTCCTAAGATGCAATGTGAATTTTTTTGGAATTTTTAGAAACTTAAATGGTATTTCAATTAATTAATTTTCATTAATTAATTAAAATAAACATTTAAATATTTTTAAAATGATTTTTTAATGCAAAAAATAAAAATAAAAATATTTTTGGGTGGAGAAAAATATTTGGATCAGAAATGCAAAAGGAAAATATTTTTGGAAATTTTTAAGTATTTTAAATAAAATATGCAAAACAAATGATAAAAAATGAATTTAAAATGAATTAAAACAAAAGTAGGATGATCTGAAGGCCAGGATTTGAACTAGGAAGATTTGTATTGACCAGCGCGCAAATGAATGGACAGGATTCACTCTGGGTTAATTTATATTAAATAATTAATTAATCCTGATTAAATGAAAATTAGGGTTAATGAAAAGATCTCAGCCCTTTAAAACACGCGCCAAACCTACATCAAACGGTCCAGGTTTAAACTCTGCACTAACCCTAATTAAATAATTTAATGACTTTCAGGTGGCCGAAGAAGACCTCCGGCCATCTTCTCCGGCCAGCTCCTCCCTGAGCAACCCCAAAACACCACCCCAGACCCTCAAACTTTCCAGAATTGATCAGTGAACAACCACAAACAAGAATCCAGGCACGAAACTCATTTATTTTCAGAAACTAGCATGAATCGAATCAAACTTCTTTTAGGTCAAAAATTTCAGAGATTCGGTTCATGCTCATTTCTTCATCATTATCAAAAATAACAAGTGCAGTGTGATCAGGGGAACATGGGGAACATTTCTATAACTTAAAAAGTGATTTCTGGAAAATTTGTTCTTGAGGTTACCTGAAGTGAAGCTTTGCTATCTGGAGCTTTCTGGCCACTTCTCTTGTGCAAAATCACTCCCCTTGACCTCCTGATGAAGCTTTGATGCTTGGAGGAAGTTTGTGATGGTTGGTTTGAGAGCTTGCAACCTTGCTGCACCAGAATCGTGTTTTGGCTATGGGGTGTTTGTGGCCTATGGTGATTGGTATGGGTGTTTTTGCACAAAGTCAATAAAGTTTGTACTTGAGGTATGGGCTCTTGTGCAGCTGGCGTTTTTGCTTGTCCTGGTTCAGCAAGGATCAAGGAGGTCCATGGAATGCATTTTGTGGCAATTCAGCAAGTTTGTGAGAAGTTATGTGCCCTTTTGCAAATTTCATGAAGTTTGACCCCTTTGGAAATTCTTGAAGTTCAAGACATAGAATGAAGTGATTCTTGGGCCAATTCTGACTTTAAGGCAATGCAATATGTTGTTATGATGCATAGAAGTGTATTAGAAGTCACAAAATGGCTTGGCAAGTGGTTTTGCAAAAAAATCCCTTTTGGTGTATTCTTGAAAATTATGGGATTTTTGCCAACTTTGAAAGATCATAACTTGAGTTCCATAATGAATTAGAACTTGTTCTTGTACTTTTTGAAAAGGGAATGATCCAATCTACAACTTTCATGACCAACAATTTTTCATTTGAAGCATTTTTGGTTGAGAAAGAGGAGGTTGAAATACTTTCCCAAAATGGAAAGTTTACATTACAACTCATTTCCATTTTTGGCAACTTTTGGTTTAGCTCACTTTTCTTCAATTTTGTGAACTTCCAAGCACTCCAATGATCAAATAAAGATCATATAACTTCAATTTGATGAAAAATCCACTTTGGTTCCATGCTGGGGGCCTCAGATGCCCTGATTTTGCTCTGACTTGCTCAAGAAGTTACCTAGTGAACAGATGACTTCCACAATGAATTTCTTCATCAAATTTGGTACACATGATCCTTATGACATATTGAGACTATTAGAAACAAGAATGACCAAAAAATTTCGATTTATGGCCTCTGAAACCAAAACCCTAATTTCAGGTCATCTGTGTAGTGAAACCCTAGCTCTGCTTCCATGCTTTCCCAGTTCTTGTGATTCTTTGACTTCCTTGATCTTTGAGGGATACAATATGATGATTGAACATACATGGTCCCTCTTGGAATTATTGGAGACCTTTGGAGTGGCTCAGGTGGATCCTTGGATTGCTCAGATCACAAACCCTAGATGTAGATGAACTTGAACTAATGCAGTGAAACAAAAATGCAATATGATATGCTATGCTTAAACTAATGCAAATATGAAAGATCACAAGCCATGGTGTGAACTTAGTGAGGTAAAATTTGGGGTGTTTACAGTCACTCTTAGAGACTAGACACTTAGGATCATTTACTGACACATCATTCAAGTCAAGCATATATACATTATTCACCCTCAAACCCTTAAACACACCATTCTTCTTATCATCATGTTCAATTATGCAGCCTTATTTTGAAAAATAGACTTTATATCCCTTGTCACATAGTTGAATAATGCTAATAAGATTATGTTTAAGACCTTCAACTAAAAGGACATTGAAGATAGATGTAGAATAGGGATTACCTATACTACCTTTACCGAGTATTGCACCCTTGTTATTATCACCATAAGTAACAAATCCCTTCTTATTAGCCAAAAAGTCATAGAACAAGGAGATCTCACCTGTCATATGTCTTGAGCAACCACTATCAAGAAACCATCTTTTCTCCATAGCCTTAAGACACTCCACCTACATGATTAAACAAGAGAGAGAGAGAGAGAGGTACCCAATTTTCATTGGGTCCTTGTGCATGAGTGAAACTTTGGTTGCATTTGGGCAACCATTGGAAAATGCCTTTAGGAACTAAGAATATCCTAAATCGACATTTAGCAATAGTGTAACCCCTCTTGCAACAATAAAGACAATTCAACGTTGGTTTAAAGTCCCATTTTCTATTTTGATCCTTCACCACATAGGTGTATTTTTTATATGGATTACTCATAGAATTTATAAAATTTGAACAATCAATAGCAAATGTCATCTTTGGTTGTGACATCTTGTCTAGTTTGGCTTGAAGAGTTTTGACTTCTTTTTGCCAAATACAACAAGTTTCACAACTATGAAAATTAGACCACCCTTGTTTGTATTTCTTAATAGGTTCCACCATAGATCACTTAAGAGCTTCCAATGCCTTTTGAGAATCGTATATCGGTTTCTCCAAATGCTTAAAAATAAGCCTATCGGAGCTTAGGCGCTTAAAAACTTCTTTAGCATCATGGTGAAGAACTCTAAAAGTACTAAGTAAATTTGGATAAGACAATTTTCAATACTATCATATTTGAAATGACTTACTTGCTTTTTATCCTTGTTGTGAGCCATAAGACAAAGGCTTATTTTCTCATCCTCATAATTTGAGTTAGCATTACTAGAGACTTAATTATCTCTTTCCCATGTGATATATGCTTTCCTTGCTTTGTTGCCTTTCTTTTGATATTTATCTTTGCCTTTGTCTTTCTTCAACATTGGACATCCCGGTTTGTAATGATCGGGTTTTCCGCAATTATAACATGATCCTTTTGACTTAGTACTCTTGCTTTAATCTTGATTAAAGGGATTTGATTTCCTTCTAAAATTGACTAGACGTTTGTCCGAATGAGAAATTCCATTCTTTCTAAGGTACCTATTGTATTGTCTTACAAACAGTCCCATATCCTCATTGGATTCATCATCTTCATCATTTGCCTCACTCTCACATTCGTTGTTGGTGGATGATTTGGAAGTAGAAGCCTTCAATGTTATAGACTTCTTCTTCTTCTTGTTGTCTTTAGATTTTTCATTCTTTTCTTTCTTTTCACTATCTTCATGCTCATTTAAATTCAAGAGCTCTTGCTCATGCTCTTGTAGCTTGCCAATTAACTTGGTCAAATCCAAAGTTCTTACATCATTGGCTTCCTTGATTGCCGTAAATTTCTGTAACCATTTCCTAGTAAGACATCTTAGAATTTTGTTAGTAGTTACATCATTAGGAATGGGTTTATTAAGAGCATTTAAGCGATTTAATAAATGATAAAATCTCTTTCCCAATTCACCAATGGTTTCCCCTTGGTTCATGTGAAAGAGATCAAACCCGTGTTGCAATGTATTGATTCTAGCTAGCTTCACGTCATTTGTTCCCTCATGGGCAATCTGTAACGCTTCCCACATAGCTTTAGTTTTAGTATGATGTGAGACTCTAAAATATTCATCAGCTCCCTCATGGGCGATCTGGTTTAGGTATTTCAAGGTTATTCTCGTCGGTTATAGTTATTTGCATAGGACCGTCTTGAATAACCTTCCATATCTTTCTATCAGCAAAGTTGATATGAATCTGCATACAATCTTTCCAGTGACTATAGTTTTCTCCGGTGAAAATGGGTGCTCTATTATACACCCCGTTGGATCGTTATACATTTTCTAAAAAGTTATATGTAAAGCACTAGATGAATCGGTGCTTGTGATACCACTTGTTAGACGATGGCGCGGATCTAGAAGGGGGGTTGAATAGATCCCTTTTTAAAATTAAACTTTTCAAAAATTAATTGAAAATTAACTTGCGGAAGTTCCCCAGAAAAATCACGTCTAAATAAAATCAAGTCACAGGTGATCAGATATGTGTTCAAAACCAAATGGGATATAAGAGATGAATAGATGAATCAATACAATACAAATTAATCACTTAAATTTAGCACAATTGAATAATCCACTACCAACAATGAATATGGATGAGAAATAAGCACAAAGAATAAGAAGTTGTGTGTTTTAAATTTTTATCAAACACTTGGTGTGCTCACGCACAAATTGTAGTTGGGCAATTATTGTAGTGCAGAATTTTTATCAAGTTGCTATCCAAATGTGATAGCTACAATTTCACAAACACTTGGTAGGCACACACAATACAAAACAGAATTTTCAAGCAATACAACTTCAACTTGTGCAGAAAAATTGATAAATTAAAATACAAAGAACACACGAGATTTGTTTAGGAAGTTCCCCCAACGTCCTCGCAAAGGGTACTCTGCCCCTAATTCATAAACCGAATTGGAATCTTTTATTAATATTGCAATTTTAATACAAGAAGAAAATTGGAACAACCAACCAATCCAAATTGCGATTGTTGATATAACTCTTCTTGCCCCTTGATTCGAGATGAACCAAGTCCTTCATGCGCGTCGACCAAACCTCCAATTAATTGCTCCCCTCTTGCAAGAATATACAATTCTCCAAACTTTGAGCACGACCGCTTTGATTCGATGCTTGTGAACCCACACCGTTCTTCGCAATCCTCTAGTTACCGTGATATGAATGAACGGTCACCTTGATCTTCTAACCTCCTCATTCGGCTGAATCTACGAACGAATGATGAATGTAAGACCCCCGAAATTGCAATGATCTTGGAGGAAAAACCCTCAAGGTTTATTCAAGAAAAACTCATAATTCTCTCGACCCAAACTGAAATCGCAATCTCACGTTTGAACTTTATCACCTTGATTTTGCACTTTGATCAACAAAAATTATTGTGTGTAATTGTTGATGAAGGCTAGAGAAGGAGAAGATGAAGAGAGAACTTGTGTATCTATTTCACTTTTCTTGTTAGTTTTCATAAAATAATATGGCAGCTATTTATATGGGTTAATATAAGACTGATAAAATTAAACACAAAGTGAGGAAAGAGAGAGAAATTAAAAAGGGTGCTCACAAACAGTAATGAGTCGACCTGTTTAATGTTTTGCATCAGCCTGTTTTGATGTATAGGAATGTGTCGACCTGTAGAAGAATTTGAGTCGACTTGTTTGTGACTTTTGAGTCGACCTAAAAATGCCCCTCTGTCAGCTTGTTGGGACCCGTGAGTTTCAAGGAAAGAAATCCATCAAATGAGTCAACCTAATATTGGCATTAAGTCGACTCAAATTTCTCTAACTGAATGAGTCGACCTATTTAGGTGATTGAGTCGACTCATTCCTTTCAAAACACTCCAAAAACCCTTTTCTAATGAATTCAACTTGTTTCTTGTGGTCACATAAGCCTTCCTAAAGCACAATATTTTTGACACCATTTAAAATACCTTTTATGTCTCACACTAACTAAATTATCTTGCCTATCCTAATGTATCAACACCTTTGAAGATTTTTCTTTAGTCAATGGAATTTCCAACAGAAGATCCATCAACCTTTAAACTTCTCGACCAATGGAAGCAAGATCCACAAACTTTGATTACATTGTCAAGAGAGTGATACATGTTTGTTTCTTGCTCTTCTAAGAAATTCCATCTCAAAATAGTGTAAATATTCACCAAGTTATAGATTTATGATCTCTGACACTTGATATCCAACTTGTATTGGTATATACTTATAATATGACAGGAAACATACCACAATGGAAGCCAAAATTGTTGTTTTCTAAAAGATAACTAAAATTATTTGTGATGGCCCTCCAATGCTCACCATTAGATTGCTAGCAAATCTACTCATTTTACTAATTGCAAATTCTATGTAAGGTATGGTATATTGCATTAAATAGATTATAAAACCTATTACACTGGCATATTCCAATTGAGACACAACTCTTCCATCATTCTTTTAAAGTTTGACACTAGGATCAAATGAAGTACTCACTTCATAAGTTCTTCACTTTATGAAGTACTTTTTTAATATAGCGTGTTTGACTAAGTTCATAACCCCAACTATTTTTCTTTACTTTGATTCTAAGAGGATTATTAAGAAGTACAAGACTTTTCATCTTGAATGTGGAAGTTAAAACCTCTTTGTTTCTAAGATTACTTCATCTTATTGTTAATGATCAACATGTAATCAACTTAGAGACAAAGGAATGTCACAATGCTCTCACACAACTTTTTCTACAAACACTTGTCGCAAGAATTAGGAATAAATCCATTTGAAATGAGTATGAGTTTAAAACTAAATTATGAAGCATTGCAATGAGTTACACACAATTTGACCTGTGAAAAGATGCCTTTCAACACTGGTATTCAAATATCTCCTTATGGTAGTCAATTACCATTTTCCAGAACTCAATTTTAGCAATTTTATAATTGGTATTCGAATACCACATCTTGGAAATCGAATACCATATTTCTTTCAATAATTAAAATGTATTTTAATGTTAAGGTTTCATGTATGATCATGCTGATGCAAGAAGGTTTTTAGATGAAGTGAGAGATTAAATTCTGAACAATTTAAAGTAGTATAGTATGAATTTTAATGAGCACCTTAGTTATGTTCAATTGTATCAAATCTTCACTTGAATTTCTATATTTAATATTCTTGATCAACTTCATCATTGATGTTCATGATAATTTTTTATCCTTTTCTTTTATATTATTTGTCTTCATCAAAACTGAACTAGATATAAGATGTATTTTTCAAATCTTCCCCTTTTGATGATGCAAAAATCGTTGAATTTATGTTTTGATAATATTGAAAACTCCCTCTCTAATTTGTATCTTCCCTTTAATTGGTGAATCATGCAATGACAGAGTTAAACTTTTGTTGTCATTAATCTGGTGCTTGTTTTAATCCATACAAGGATTTGACATGCTTCTACACCTTTTGTTCATTACTAGGAAGCATGTAATCTTCTAGTTTCTTTGTGAAATCTCCTCATTGATATCTCCATTTACGAATTTCATTGTGACCTTCATTTGATGAACTATAAGGTCATGCAATGAAACTGATGCAAACAATACTTTTAATTGTTGTTGTCCTTGCTAGCGGTGCATATGTGTTGAAATAATCAACACATTCATTTTATCTAAAATCCTTAGCTATTAACATATCCTTGTAGGGTGTTTAGTGTGCCATCAATATGATACTTCCTTCTAAACACCCACTTACATTCAATGGATATTGATCCTTTAGGTAGACCGACAAGTTCCCAAATGTGGTTTGACATTATTGAATTCATTTCGTCTTAGATAGAATCATTCCAAAAGGAATAGTCCATTGAAGTTACTTCTTTCTTATAAATCTTAGGATCATCTTCCACTTGAAGAATAACGAGAATATCACAAAGAAAATTCTCATTATTTCCTTATACTAGATAAAAGAAATAAGTCGAGAATCGATTATGTTTGATCCTAGATCCTTTGTCTTTCAGACTTCTTTGCTTATCCTAAGTTCAGGTTGTGTTTCAACAACCTGTGAAAAAAGTTATGTTTGTGTTTCAATAATATGTGGTGAACCTTCCTCGTGAGGTACTTTATTATGAAAATCTCAAATTTCTTATCCTGGATCTAAAAAAAAATCATATTTCAGGATTCAATAATTTCATTAGATTTCAAATTCAAAAATGTATATGCTTTAATGTTATATGTATAGTCTACAAAAGCACATTTGATCCCTCGAGGACCCAACTTAGTCATTTTCTTTCTTTCGGCTAGATTGTTTTGTTGTGGTATACGAGATGCGGAACATTCATGTATATGACATATTCTTCACAATATGCATCAAATTTAATTGAAAAATATTATTTACCCCTATCAGTCATAAGAACTTTAATATTTATATTTAATTGATTTTCTACTTCCACTTTAAAACTTTTAAATGCATTAAAGACACCATCTTTATTATTTAAAAGATATACTTGTGTGAATCTAGACCAATAATCAATAAAAATAATGTCACTTCTATTATTTAATTATATTGTAATTTTCCAATATAATTCTAAAACATAAAATTACTTTCATGTGTTTGTGTATTTTTAAGAATAATATTTTTTATTCAAGTCAAATTATGTGAATGTGTTCATATAAAAAAATTATGCCTAATTTACTTTTACTCAAAATTAATTTTATAAAATATATTTCCTTAAAAATAATTTTTCCACAACTTCGAATATTGTTGATTTGCTTGCACAATTCTTTTATCTAGAATAAAGACCAGAGAAATCTATAGTTTTTGATGGACTACCTATGCAATTTTGAGTGATTTTGTTTTAGATTTAGAAAAATATATAATTTTGTTTTAAGAATTTTTATTTAAAACATGAAGAATTTCTAAATTTGTGTTACTTGCTTAAAAAATTTGTGTTAATTTCTAATAGTGAAGAATTTCTAAAAAATATCCAACAGCTTTATGACAATAAATTATTATAAATACAAATTGATACTATAAAACTATTAAAATAAATCAACTTGAATGAGAATATTCTATCATAAATAAGGTTGATGATCTCCTATTCAAAGATATCATAAATAAGGTCAAAGATGATGTTAAACCAGTTGATGTCGAGGTGGATGTTAAGGCGTTGAAGCCCAGGTAGATGTTTGTGAACAATTTACAACTAAATAGGAGTTTGTTGAGCGTTAACATATACTCAAATGGATCCGCACGCAGCCCACCAAACTTGGGTTCAGTTTTGTAGGTCTGATAATGGTTATGATAGAAGACATGCATTTGTAACAATGAGATGCAAAAGAAGTAGCATGTACCCATAACTTATTCGAAGGTTTAAACGGGCATCAGTATAGTAATGCATATGATATTGTACTGATGAATTCAATTATAAAGGTGTTTCTTACATCTTATGCATTACTTCTAGGTATCATATAACCAAAAATGTGAGAAACAAACTTAAACTTGCAGTAGGGACCAAACAAATCAAAGGTGAAAATGGGAAATGACCAAAGTTGGTGTGGTGGTGGAAAGAATAATGGATGTCTGGAATGGTGTTATAAATTATTCCACGAAAGTTATATGCAGAATCTATCATACAGTCCAGAAAGGTGTGTGAGAGATATCCAGATTTCCTGGAATATGTTGAGAGCACGGTTCACTATGCCAAAAATTGTTTTTAATAACTCCCTCTATTGTAGGTTTATCACCTATGATAGCGCTTTTAAACGCTATTAAAAATTATCATCAATAGCGTTTTTTTATAAAGTGCTATTGTAAGCCTTTTTTCAATTCAACACATGTTCAACAAAGTAGTACTATGCGCCTTTAATAAGAACCACCTCGGCATGGACTTTACCTCTAGGTTTTTTTCGGGCCATGACACTGTAATATCCACGGACACTAAAGCTGACTCACATTGCTTTATGGTTCATTTATAAGTCTTGATATAATGGTAGAGTTTAACAAACATCAATATGTTTAATTATAGCCATTCAAAACATGTAAACAATTTAAAGTTTAAAGATTACTATTGCATACCGTATTCATCATTAGGAGTGTCGTAGTCGTTGCTTGTGGCAATGAAAAGGCCATCAGTTGTACTTCAAAAATTAGATCAAACCCACAAGAGATTCAAGTCTCGTCTACCCCTAAACATTGTTGCAAATATGCAAGAGTATTAACATATAAATACCATAAATCAGTTAACACATGAGTCGTGATTTCGTACGAATCTTGCAACTTATAATGCCAAGTCTTTTGCATGTCTATAAGGGACAACACCACCAAAATCAATGCACCTAAAAAACCAGAAGCTTCTGCAAACACAATAGATGTTGTAACATCACCTCTGCACCCGCCAATAATATACATGAAAAGAAGTTAATCATCACCAATTATAATATGATCACTAAAAACAAAAAATCTAGCATCAAACCCACAAGAGATTTAAGGCTTGTCTACCACCAAACATTGCAGCAAAAGTACAAGAAATTAGATTAGAACTAAACACGCATGTCCTAAAGTACGTCAGCAATGAGACAGAGTATGATCAAATGAAGTTATGAAAATCCTTTGAAAACCTAACAAATCTCATGAAAATCAATAAATCGCAAGGATTTAGAGAAGAATATTCATGCATGAGATTTCAGATTTCAATTACTAATTTCATGTGGAATTTGAAAGGGGTTGAGAAACTTATCGATTTAAAGAACCAACAAGGATATGATTCTTAGAGTTGTGTTATAGGAATAGTTGAGACCTTGAGCTTTGTATGTACCAACTCTTACAGTGGTAGGCATCTACAGACCAGTGGTTTCGGTGTGTTATCTCAGAACACTTCAAGGGTTTCGCATAAAAGGTTTTGATAATCGTAAGATGCAATTGAAAATGAAACTTTAGATTTAAGATAGAATCGAGAGGAAGAGAGCTCTGAAGAGGATGATTGTGAGAGTTAGAAAGCTTTGACGGGGATGATGATGAGTTATGTGATAGTCTTTTTTGTTTGAAAGAGGATTAGGATTTTTTTAAAGGGCCTGAAATAATTTAGTTCATACAATTTTTTAAAAAATTCCTATAGACATGCAATAGCGCTTTTAGATAAGGAATATTTTAGGGTTACACTTTGTTAGCATGCTGAAAAACGCTATTAAGTATATTATTAATTTTTTTAAGAATAAGTAAAAGCATTAAAAAGGAAAACACTAATATATGATTCACCTTATAATAGCACTCGATAATAAAGCGCTATTAAAGATCTCTGTATAAACTTTTAATAGCGCTTTACCAAAAAGTTCTATTAAATTGATGCTATTATAAGTCAAAATTGTAGTAGTGATTCTAGACCAGATGAAGGAGAAGATTGTATGTGCTTGGACCGATCAAGTTATTATTTTGTTAATACAACAAATAACAAAGTTAAATTTGCACATGATATACTGAAGAATTGGCTGTGAAAAACTAAAGGTAATTTGTTTTAGAGGTTGGGGCACTGTAAACCAAATTATCCAGAATTAATATAATGAGATACAAACATTCTTTGGTTGGAGCATTATTGTATTAGAACATCGATTAAAAGATAACATCCTTTATTCATAGTTGATTGGCTACATATCTCGGCCAATATTGAATTTTATTTATCACGAAGTCAAGCGAGCAGATAAAACAGGATCATATGGTTCAAAGTGTGGTTGTATACTTAGGAAAATGTACGGTCTTCTGTGTGCTTGTTTAATTGCAAAGAAAATGAAGGTCAACACACATATACGTATGGATGATATTTACAATCACTGGAAAAGGAATTGGTTTGATGATTATGGTGTGATGAAGTATATATATATATATATATATATATATATATATATATATATATATATATATATATATATATATATATATATATATATATTATGACCACAAGAGACGTTTGGTCATCCATCTTCTCTGATCTTTTCAACGCTATAAATTTAGATCATTCACTCTGGTGAATTTCTCAATCTCATACTTCATTGACAACATCTTGATCCATACTCACCGCACCAATTTGTTGTGACAATTGTCGCACTAGAAACAAAGTAATTATGTGAGAAAGAGAAGTTTTCTTGAACAAACACAAGAAAATGGTTGAGTTACAGATATATATATATATATATATATATATATATATATATATATATATATATATATATATATATAGAGAGAGAGAGAGAGAGAGAGAGAGATGAAGAATACAAAGTTGGTTATAATAGTTTTCTATTCACTTTCTTTAAATTAGGGTTTTTCAAATTACATGTGAATAATAACTTAACCTCTTTACTTTAACACACTAGAGTAGAACCTATATATAGACTCCTAGTATATGTATGACATGTGTGATGATACCACCCATACATGTCATACATAACTATTACATAACAAAGTACATAACTAACTTAAGTCATTTGCATGCTCGAACTGACTTTGAATACAACATGCACAACTTCGACTAATGCATGTTTGAACTGACTTAGACTACAACATATACATTCTAGACGAACCATGAAGCTTTCCTTGTCGAGACTATACTTTAATCTAAAATACCACAGTTAATTTGTTCTAAATTGTCTTTATACCAAGGAAACGTATTACCAATAATATCATGCTTACCTATGAATCTTTCCACAATCTTAATAATCGGAATAACAAGTCCAAAGGCTTTAACCTAAAACTAAATATGGATAAAGCCTATAACATGATTGAGAGATTGTTTCTAGAAAATACCCTTATTACTATGGATTTTCCTACTAATTTAGTCAAGATTAACATGAGTTATGTGAACTATGTTTCTTTACCTATTTTAGTTAATAGCAAACCTTCTACATGGTTTAATCCTAAGAGTTTGAAGAATGGGGCTCTTTATTTTCTTAACTTTTATTTTATGTGTCGAGGTCCTACTTGATTTGCTGACATAAGTTTTTCTTAGGGCAATGGAAGAATAATAAAAAAGAACTAGATTATTTTTCTTAATACTTGTTAGGGAAGCTTTGGGGCAGCTTATCAACTTTGCTAAATCGAAAAATAATTTTCAACAGCAAAGTGAGTGATATAGAATTTGAATGAAACTTAGTGGTTGAAGTATATAAGTATGAACATTAATTAAAATTATTGATTCGTATTGAAACTATTAGAAATTATTTCTACGTTAAATGGATCAAGGATGGAATCGTGAACATAATCACTTTCCTAATAGTATTTCAAGCACTCTAAAATTGTCTCAGAGTCAATGCACTAGAATATACCTGATAATTCAGCCTATTTCGAGTTTGCATAAGGCCGATGAAAATTAGAATGTTGGGAAGATGAAAACTTGAATCTATAGTGAATAGTATATACTTTTGTTATGTGTTTTTCTGAATCCATAATTATGAATTTATAGACTAATTGTTGCAAATTTTCGTCTACTGGAACACTTCTCAAGTTTTGTCTTTTTCAATTGCTTACTACAACACTTCACGAAATGTTGCCAATTTCTAATTCCAAATAACAAATTACCTACTGCAACACTTTACAAAGTGTTGCTTATTTCAGACTTCAAAAAATAAACTGCCTACTGCAAGACTTCATAAGTGTTGCCTATTTCTGAATACAAAAAACAAACTTGTCTTGCATTCTTTCTTGTCATTTTGGAAAATACCCATGGTCATTAATTATTATTATTATTCATTACAACAATCTCTTATTTGTTCTAATAAGGACAAAACCAATTCCAGAAAAGGAAATAAAGAATGTTAATACAATTAAGTATCTTTTAATTCGAACTTAACCTTAATAAATACAACACAAAGTATAATCAGAATTTTAGGTAGCAATGCTTTGAACCTGTTATCCATTGTGATTAGAGTAGTGTTACCTTACACACACTTTTTAACAGTTCTTCGCCTACATCTCTCTCCCAGCACTATTTATGGTCACGTGCTTTTCTTATTTTGTGATTTTTTCTTGAGAGAAACTATAACTCTCATTTTGAGATGAAACCATCTCAAAATTCACATAGGTGAAGTTTATATTGTATCTACTTTACTTGAGATACATATTATCAACATTGAACTTCATGAAAAGTTTGAAAAAAAATCCTCCATATGCAATATCCAACATTACTACATAATATTCCATAAACATCCAAATCAATGACTTGTTGTTACCAATTGAATCTTGAGGTTAATGTTATATTAACGGTAGATTGGGTTGTCACCGTTGTTGGAACTCCTACTCAATGAGTTTCAATCCCATACCTCTCAAGTTAGTCTTTACTAAAGCTATGGCCAACGATTTAGTAAATGGATCAGCTACATTATAGCTTGAATGTATATATGTGAGTGAAATGATTTCATCATTAATCAATTTACTCACGAAGAAATGTATAAGACTTATGTGCCTAGACTTTCCATTTTACACTTTGATGTATGTTCTAACTAAATTGGCTTGACTATCACAATGTATCAACACCTTTGAAGATTTTTCTTTAGTCAATGGAATTTCCAAGAGAAGATCCATCAACCTTTAAACTTTTTGACCAATGGAAGCAAGATCCACAAACTTTGATTCCATTGTCAAGAAAGTGATACATGTTTGTTTCTTGCTCTTCCAAGAAATTTCATCCCAAAATAGTGTAAATATTCACCCAGTTATAGATTTATGATCTCTGACACTTGATATCAAACTTTTATTGGTATATACTTATAATATGACATGAAACCTACCATAATGGAAACCAAAATTGTTGTTTTCTAAAAGATAACTGAAATTATTTGTGATGTCTCTCCAATGCTCACCATTTGGATTGCTAGTAAATCTACTCATTTTACTAATTGCAAATTCTATGTCAGGTATGGTACATTGCATTAAATAGATTATAAAACCAATTACACTAGCATATTCCAATTGAGACACAACTCTTCCATCATTCTTTTAAAGTTTGACACTATGATCAAATGAAGTACTCACTTCATAAGTTCTTCACCTTATCAAGTACTTTCTTAATATAGTATGTTTGATTCCAAAAGGATTATTAACTAGTCCAAGACTTTTCATCTTGAATGTGGAAGTTAGAAACCTCTTTGTTTCTAAGATTACTTCATCTTGCTGATAATGATCAACATGTAATCAACATAGAGACAAAGGAATGTCATAATGTTCTCACACAATTTTATGTCCAAACACTTGTCACAAGAATTAGGAATAAATCCATTTGAAAATGAGTATGAGTTTAAAACTGAATTATGAAGCTTTATAATGAGTTACACACAATTTAACCTGTGAAAAGACGCCTTTCAACATTGGTATTCAAATATCGCCTTATGGTAGTCAATTACCATTTTCCAGAACTTAATTTTAGCAATTTTTATATATTTTATTTGAATACCACATCTTGGCAATCGAATACCACATTTATTTCAACCCTTAAAATGTATTTTAATGTTAAGGTTTCATGTATGATCATGCATGATGATGCAAGAAGGTTTTTAGATGAAGTGAGAGATTAAATTCTGAACAATTTAAAGTAGTATAATATGAATTTTAATGAGCACCTTAGTTATGTTCTATTGTATCAAATCTTCACTTGAATTTCTATGTTTGATATTCTTGATCAACTTCATCATTAATGTGCATGATAATTTCTTATCATTTTCTTTTATAATATTTCTCTTCATCAAAACTGAACTAGATATAAGATGTATTTTTCAAATCTTCCCCTTTTGATGATGTAACAATCTTTGAATTTGTATTTTGATAATATTGAAAACTCCCCCTCTAATTTGTGTTTTCCCTTTAATTGGTGAATAATGCAATGACAGAGTTAAACTTTTGATATCATTAATCTGGTGATTGTTTTAATCCATACAAGGATTTGACATGCTTCTACACCTTTTGTTCATTATCAGGAAGCATGCAATCTTCTAGTTTCTCTGTGTAAATCTCCCCATTGAGATATCCATTTACGAATTTCATTGTGACCTTCATTTGATGAACTATAAGGTCATGCAAAGAAACTAATACAAACAATACTTTTAATTGTTGTTGTCCTTGTTAGCGGTGCATATGTGTTGAAATAATCAACACATTCATTTTATCTAAAATCATTAGCTATTAATATATCCTTTATCTAAAATCATTAGCTATTAATATATCCTTGTAGGGTGTTTAGTGTGTCATCAATATGATACTTCCTTCTAAACATCCACTTACATTCAATGGATATTGATCCTTTAGGTAGACCGACAAGTTCCCAAGTGTGGTTTGACATTATTGAATTTATTTCGTCTTAGATAGCATCATTCCAAAAGGAAGAGTCCATTGAAGTTACTTATTTCTTATTAATCATAGGATCATCTTCCACTTGAAGAATAATGAGAATCTCACGAAGAAAATTCTCATTATTTTCTTATACTAGATAAAAGAAATAAGTCGAGAATCGATTATGTTTGATCCTAGATTATTTGTCTTTCAGACTCTTTTGCTTATCCTAAGTTCAGGTAGTGTTTCGACAATATGTGAAAAAGGTTATGTTTGTGTTTCAATAATATGTGGAAAACCTTCCTCGTGAGATTCTTTATTTATGGAAATCTCAAATTCCTTATTCTCTGTGATAAGGATCTAAAAAAAATTCACATTTCATGATTCAATAATTTCATTAGATTTCAAATTCAAAAATATATATGCTTTAATGTTATGTGCATAGCCTACAAAAGCACATTTGATCCCTTGATGACCCAACTTAGTCATTTTCTTTCTTTCGGCTAGATAGTTTTGTTGTGGTATACGAGATGCTGAACATTCATGTATATGACATATTCTTCACAATATACATCAAATTTAATTGAAAAATAATATTTACCTCATAAGAACTTTAATATTTATATTTAATTGATTTTCTACTTCCGCTTTAAAACTTTAAATGCATTAAAGACACCATCTTTATTATTTAAAAGATATACATATGTGAATCTAGACCAATAATCAATAAAAGTAATGGCACTTCTATTATTTAATTATATTGTAATTTTCTAATATAATTCTAAAACATAAAATTACTGTTTGTGTATTTTTAAGAATAATATGTTTTATTCAAGTCAAATTATGTGAATGTATTCATATAAAAAAAATTATCTCTAATTTACTTTTAATCAAAATTAATTTTATAAAATATATTTCTTTAAAAATAATTTTTCTACAAAATTTAATTTTGGACCTTCGAATATTGTTGCTTTGCTTGCACAATTCTTTTATCTAGAATAAAGAGCAGAGAAATCTATAGATTTTGATGGACTATCTATATGTGAGTTTGTTTTAGATTTAGAAAAATATAATTTTGTTTTAAGAATTTTTATTGTTTTTATTTAAAACATGAAGAATTTCTAAATTTGTGTTACTTGCTTAAAAAATAAATTACTATAAATACAAATTGATACTATAAAACTGTTAAAATAAATCAACTTGAATGAGAATATTCTATCATAAATAAGGTCGATGATCTTCTAATCAAAGATATCATATTCCACATTTTCATAATTAAAATATGAATATTTCCTTCAAGATAATGCAAACACTCTTCAACTTTTTGATGTTTTTTTTTCCTTAACTCAAATTACACGTAAAATTGTTCCATCACATTAGCACTATAGCTTATATATAAATACATGACATTACCACAAACTATAGAAACCAAAACACAACACAAATCAAAACCATGTTTTCATCACCAACTTCAAACTTAGCAATTTTAATCCTCTTGATATCAACAATTTCATTAGCAAAATCAGCTTCTCTCGAAGAAAACTTTGTCCAATGTCTAAGTTTCTATTCAGACAAAGCAGCACCATTTTATGCAACAATTTACACACCAAACAATGCTTCATTCAACAATATCCTTAATTCTTCAGCACAGAATTTAAGGTATTTGGTACCTTCGGCTCCGAAACCCCAGTTTATATTCACACCTTTAACTGATGCTCATGTCAAAGTAGGTGTTGTTTGTTCAAAGAAACTTGGTGTTCATTTAAGAGTAAGAAGTGGTGGTCATGATTATGAAGGACTATCTTATGTTTCGGAGATCGAAACGCCTTTTATAATCATTGATCTTGGTAAACTTCGCGATGTAAACGTTGATATCGAAGATAATAGCGCTTGGATTCAAGCCGGTGCTACTATCGGAGAAGTTTATTATAGGATACATGAAAAAAGTGAAGTTCATGGCTTCCCTGCAGGTCTTTGCACAAGTTTAGGTGTTGGTGGACACATAACAGGAGGTGCATATGGATCCATGATGAGAAAATATGGACTTGGAGTCGATAATGTTCTCGACGCGAAAATCGTCAATGCGAATGGCGATATTCTTGATAGAAAATCTATGGGGGAAGAATTCTTTTGGGCTATTAGAGGTGGTGGAGGAGGAAGTTTTGGTATTCTACTTTGGTGGAAGATTAAGCTTGCTCCTGTTCCGAAAACCGTGACGGTTTTTACCGTTACGAAAAGCTTAGAACAAGATGGAACTAAGATTGCTCATAGATGGCAAGAGGTGGCACCAAATATTGATGAAAATCTCTTTATGAGAGTTATCATTCAGCCAGCTAGTGTTGCAAACAAAACTCAAAGAACTATTACTACTTCTTACAATGCTCAATTTCTCGGTGATTCGGAGAAACTCCTTCAAGTTATGAAGGAAAGTTTTCCAGAATTAGGTTTGACTAAACAAGATTGCATGGAAACTAGTTGGATCAAATCTGTTATGTATATTGCAGGCTTTCCTAATGACACGCCACCCGAAGTTTTGCTTCAAGGAAAATCAACATTCAAGAATTACTTCAAAGCAAAGTCAGATTTTGTAAGGGAGCCTATACCGGAGACCGGTTTACAAGGATTATGGCAAAGGTTGTTAGAAGAAGACAGTCCTTTGATGATTTGGAATCCATATGGAGGCATGATGAACAATTTTTCTGAATCTGATAGCCCTTTTCCTCACAGAAATGGAACACTTTACAAAATTCAGTATCTAAGTCTTTGGCAAGATGGAGATAAGAATGCATCAAAGCATGTTGATTGGATTAGGAAGCTTTATAACTACATGACTCCTTATGTGTCTAAGTTTCCAAGGGAAGCATATGTGAATTATAGAGATCTTGATTTGGGAATGAATAAGAAGAATGATACAAGCTTTATACAAGCAACTTCTTGGGGGAGCATGTATTTCAAGGATAATTTCAATAGGTTGGTGAAAATTAAGACCAAAGTTGATCCTGAAAATGTGTTCAGACATGAGCAGAGTATTCCACCACTTCCAGTTTCAACTATGCAGCTAAAAGACAAGAAGAGCAAAAGCTGGGAATAAGGCACTGATGCAGTGTTGTTTGCATGAAATAGACAAATAAAATATTACTTTGAACTTTTCTGTTTTTGGTGTTTTTAATGTTGTATGATACTGATGCAATACTTAAACATTGGTTTTCTGTTTTTGGTTTTTTTAATGTTTTATGATACTGATGCAATACTTAAACATTGGTTTTCTGTTTTTGTGATGTTTTTATTGTTGCATAAATATACTTACAAATATCTGATAGAATACTATTTGGAGTTCTTAACTCTTTGATGAACAGAACTGAACAATTTGGACAATAAATGCCCGAAATCGATCTTAAAATTATAAATGTACATGGATTAACCAATAAAATATGGAAACAAGATATTATCCCAAAAAATAGAGTACAAATTTGATAGCTACAGCAGCCAATATCGCAAAGCTTTCAACCCCCTAATTTCCTATAACCTGTACAGCTTTTCAACGAGTAACCTCGATGAATGGGAACAAAATCTTATATCAATTCATCTAAAGGTAAATTAATCAGTGCATTTTAAAATGCCATATAGCAATTCCCTTTGATATTCCGCTAGTCCAGAGAACCACTTCTTTAAACTTCCAGTGTCATTAGAAATAGATTTACTAGAAAATGCCGAAAGATTAAACTCATTCTTCAAAACTGCTGCTAAATCAAGAGGAAGAAGGCCAAACAGAGCAGTAGCAGCGGCAATTTGAAGAGAAGTGCCTGATTTGATGGAAAAATTGTTTAGATAAGACAATAATTTAGATCTCATGTTTGCAACTCCTTGGTCTTCATATCCACCAGCATCAACTCCAAACCTGATAAGTATAACATTTCAATACACAATTAACAAAGATAAAGATTAAAAAGAATAGAAAAAGAAACAGATCGCACTCTTTAAAACAATATTATCAAACAAAGGTCAATTTACCTTCCAAGCTGACCAAGAAGAGCAATGATAGCAACCGCGGCGTTCTCCACCACACAAGAGTCCAGTACATGAAGCAGCTGAGGAACAAGTTTTGTGTTGGTCCATTGCCAGCCCTGAATTATAAGAGAAAACTACATGATCAGACTTAGGAACTATTAAAGTATAGGAAATATGAGAACATAAAAATTAGCAATTGCGTAAAGACTCGTTGAATGTCAATGAAAACAAAAACAAAAAATAGAAAATTGACAAGGTTTTCATCATTAAGGAGGAAGTCAAAGAAACATTTGAAGAATAAAAGAAAAAGGGTTTGAGGTGAAGCTATCAAACCAGAAGACCGGGTATCTAAAGATTTATCCAGATCACTCATCAGACCTCTCAAAGAAACATTTGAAAGGTCAACCAAAGATAATTTTAAATGAACCCATACAACAAACTGAACCTGTAAGCTTTAATGATGTAGAGAGAAATAAGCATCAATATAAAGAACCAAGAAAGTAATTTTGTTACAAGGTGAACAATGTCCATGCAGTTTCTAATTACAACAAAGGTCCAATAAGTCCATAGATTTCCGCCATTGACCAAGATAATGGTTGAGAAGACAACATTGAAATACAAAATTTAATATTCCGGGATGACAAGTACAAATATCTTAGAGCCAAATTTAAAAATTCACTCGTCTCAGAAAATTAAACAGCAAATTACATCTGACACTTGTTTCATGGACACTGGCCATGTTAATTTCATAATGTAGGATTTCTATTAATCATATATTGTATTTATTTTCAAATTATAAAAATGACTTCCAAAAAGAAAACCTTGCTGAGGGGGAATGAAAGTACAGCAATACACTAATGTCATTTAAAATTAGCATTAAAAAGATAACTAAATGAAAGGATAATATTAACTTGTAGCACAAAAAGAAATACCATTTTGCTTGCAACAAGCTCCAACAATGAGAGAATATCACTAAGTTGGCATAAGGTAACATCAATATGAACATCTGGTTGAGTACAACAAGCCACATGGTTTTTCAAACAGCATGACGCATCACAATTTATGCTATTGGTACATGGAACCACATCCTGACTAGACCACTGTCCATTATTATGATTGTCTAAAAGGGATCTGAAACTTGACGAATCAAATTGTCCTTCTTGCTGAAATAGATGCTTCTTGATCTTTTCTAAGAGCAAGAATGTAACAAGATCAATGGACTCGGCACCTTCTGAGAAAGGGCATTTACTGTTTGTACATAAATCAATACGCAGCTGATTTATTGATGGAAGACAAGAAGCAGGAGTGACAGATATGCTCCCTCCCTCAAGAAACATAATTAGAGATTTCAAGACAGTCACCGTCAAGCCAAAACTGCACGAGTCAAAATACTTCTTTCCACCCAGGTTAGCAAAAATGTGAAGAATAGTTAGCGCCATAAAAGAACCATATCTGCACAATCTAAGAATATTATATGATGCCTCAGAAAGAAATCCAATATAATCGGTTGCAGCACATATTGATGCTAGTATAATACCCGCCGCTACTAACTGCTCATCCGTAGCTTCTTTAGAACATATGTCTACGCCATCCAGAAAACTATCATTTCTCAAATCACTATCAGATGGGGTCTCAGTAGGTACTATATCTTTTAATATAACTTTTCCTTCTATAAGAAAATCTTCAATGAGGCGGAGCAGCTCCAGCAACGAATTTTTTTCTAACAGCAAGATTCTTGTGTCTGCATCAGCCAGAACTGCCCAAAACATAGAAATGTTATAGGTTCAACCAAATAGTGCCCAAAAGTTACATGAAATTAAAACCTCTACTTAAATATACTTTTACTCAATACAATTTTAATATCGATGTAATAGATTTTAACACTTGGTATTCGATATGCAACTCAACATTAAAATAGATTTACTAAGTTAGTAACACAATACAACTACAACTTGATGAATAACACAATAACAATTTATAATTGCTCCCTCCATTCCAAAATAAATGTCCAGGTTTTTCATGCAAATTAAGAAAAACTATAAATGACTGACAGAATGTTGCAAATATCTTCGTTAACAATTGGCTATTAGCTATTGTCATAAATGCAGTGGAGTATATTGTTTTGAAAGTGGTACTCAGTATAAATTTGGGTGTAGAATTGGAAAAAGATAATCATTGTCACATTGAAAAAGCCAGATGACACTTATTTTGATGTATTTTTTATAATGTAAAACGACACTTAATTTGGAACAAAGGGAGTGAATCTAGCATAGCAATGTTTCGAATATACAAAACACAAATGAAACATGAAAGAGATGAACAAACCTCTACAGATGTGTTCAGCATAAGAATTCAAGCAAAGGATTAAGTTGCCACCACTGAATTTCATTGCAGTCATGGTAAAGTTGAACAGCAAAAGTGTCAACAACACGGAAAGCTTCTCACTGAAAGAAATTAGAAGAAATAATGACCATCATTTGCCTTCATAAGAAGATATTAGTCTTATTACGAATATTAGTAAAGATGTTTGACAGCTTGGATATTATAAGTTTATTATCTCAAACAGCATCTTACTTTTGTAAGGATATTTCTTCCATGTCAACTGCAGTCAGAATGCTAGCAACTTCCCATCCTGTTTGAGTATCCAAACTGCATCGTGCTATACAATTCCTTGTAGCCAGAAGTGTCCTAGATATGCTACTGCTATCATCCCTATCTGATACTATGAGACCAAATTTAGGAAGTTGATTGTGTACAGATCCAGTTCCAGTCTCTGCCAGAAATGTATCCTTTAAATTTTCCAAAGAATGAGTGTCCTGTAATTTTGCATCAGTTGGTATAGCCTGCTTTGACTTGTCTCCATTACAAGGAACTGTAAATGCATCAAACTTTTGCATGTTGGAATTCATCTCAACATCAATGGCATCACATCTAGTTGAAGGAGACAAATCTCTTTGATCCAACAAGTCTGTATGAAGAACTTTGTCCTGAAAAGGCTCCATATTATTTAAAGCAACTGTTTCAGTCTCGACAAAAGATAATGGTGACAAGGGTGCATTCATGGCTCTTCTATAGCATTCCTCGTCTACAGCATTTTCTAAATCTAATAATTTCATAACATTTCCACTATATATTTCATCCAATATCCTCTCCCTGCATGCCTGAGTAGTTTGAGTATATAATGCAGGACAGGTTGTTTGTCTGAAGCCATCTGCATCCTCATAAACACCAGCTTTTGGGTCTTCTGTTTTCTTTTTCTCATTCACAGGTGTATGTTCTGTTTCCCTATGAGATTTCTTTCTCTTCTTGTGAGGCCTGTCACTCTCCGCCTGTAGATTATCCCTATGATTAGTAACCATCTCTCTCCCTCCCTCAACGGATTCGTTCATTTTGTCATACAATAAACCACATAAATCAGAGAGCTTATCTTCTAGCTGTGTGTTTAACTTCTTACCCTCAGAAGACAAATTTACAACACATTCGATTGTATCAGAAATCCTATTCCTTATTCCATCATGACAAATAACTGATCTGTCAAATGGTTTCAACATGCTTGATCTTGCATTGATGTTCTCCTCGGCTGATTTTGTTGATGTGGTAACTTGCAAAGCACCCCTTTCCTGTGAGCCCATCAAGTGTGCATCAGAAAAAGATGCTGTACTAGAATTTATTGCATAACTCTGTATCGATGTTCTGTTTGAGTCTCCAATTAGAGGCTCCAATTTATAACCAATACCTGTGATGGGTTCAGTATAATTCCCTTCAGATAGAGCAAGAAGTGGAGGATTCTGCATGCTTTTCCTTAAGGAATCGCAGGCACCAACCCTTATGCCGCAAGGCTTCGTAAGTGCATTTTCCACACAGCTGTGCATTTGAGGCATACCTGGATTGCAGAGTTGAGTCATGACATCAGGTTTCTGCATGCTTGGCATATTCTGACCCTGCAATCCAATCATCCAGCAGAAAAAAGAGTGATCAAACATATGTACAGGTATAAGATATACATGAAAACACAAGTACATAACTACCTAAAAGAAAAATTCAAAGTATAAAACTTCAACTTAAGAACAAGCCCTTTACAATATCCTTGTTCAACACAAACCACCCATATCCAATGAAAAAGAAATCATTAAAAAATTATCACAGTAGGAACCACTAAAACATTGAAATAAGTAAAACAATAAAGGGAGCTATAAAACTATTTTTCACAACCATAAGATTCGTACCCAAAATACATTGCATACAGCTAGCCTGCCCTTTTTATCTACATACCTACACTTATAGAGAAAACAGGTTACCAACATAAGTTTTGCTTCTAAAGAAACTAAACCACAAAAAACTATAAGCCAAAAATTAACATGAGCAAAAGATTGTGTTCAAATACCAATGCAGTCAGCAGATACAGCTTTTAACAAAAATTCATTCGACTAATACAGTTTTACCAGGAGTTGTCTTCCTCTTCTGCCAATCCTAAAATTACTATCCATGAGTTAATAATTGAAGTGACTTTAGATTCAGTTTCAGATTTAACAGAAAATTTGTAATGCATAATAAAAGCTGTTTTCTACTACAATTGCAGTTGTCTCTTGTACTTTGTATAATAACATTAAGTTCAATATTAACATTGAAAGACAATATTATTAGCATCGATATCAATATTAAACTTATTATGCATTCTTATGGAAACCTATATGCGCCATAGTGATCAAAGGATACAAAATAACAAACTTTACTACAAATTTAGATTGCTGAAGTTCAGCAAGGAAACCAACCTTAGCTGGGTCATGTATACTTCCAGCGACATGTGAAAAGGATGCATCCAGCATAGTAAGGTGATTGTAATTTTGAATACAGTCAAACTTTAATCGGTGCAATTCCTTCTGTAAAGTGTTACGACAACTTTCTTCGTATTTAAACTTCATCCTTTCATGCTCAAACTTCTTCCTTTCATGTTTTAACTTTTCCCTAGCATGCTTTGCACGTAATTTTTCAAGCTCTAAACTGCTTTTCAAAAGCTGTATTTTATCACTTTCAGCATTCACATTACAAGATACTCCAGATATTTCATTGGGTTTTCTTAGAGATGAAAGCTCGTGTATCTTCTGTTTCAAATCCTCAATTGTCTTCTTATTCTCTAATAACTCCTGAGACCTCTGATCAGCAAGATGTTTGGCTTCCTTGGCGCTCTTCCAGTTATCTTGAGCAAGTCTTTTCTGCTCCTCTACTTTAACATGCTCCTCATCTGCACGCTGCTTTTCTCTAACCGCCTTCTGTTTTTCAACCCCTACCTGTTCTTGAGTTTTTTTCATCTTTAACTCAGTATTCCTTTTTTCTACCAAGAGCTTCTGTTTTTCAGCTTCAACTCTTTTGCTTGCCTCTTTAAACTTCAACAACTCAGAAGCCAGCTTCATTTTTGTTTCAGTAACTTCTTTCTCCAAGTGAACTTGCTGAAGCCTGTACTCTTCAACCTTCTCTGCCTCGATTTTGGAAAGTTGCATCCCCTTATTCAGAGATATTTTCTTCTCTGCTTCCAATAACTTACAAGCTTCAGCAGCCTTCTTTTTCTCATTCTCGGCAATCTTCCTCTCAGAATCAGCCCTTTTCTTTTCTTTCTCCACGAGTTTCTTCAATCTATCAATTTCCTTTTCCTTATCAGATATATCAGCTTTCAAAGCTTCATTCTCATTTTCTTCCTGAGCACCTGTGCCACATTTCTGCTGCAATGCATTGATCTCAGATTTTAAGGCAGAAACCTCATTCTCGGAAACCTTCCTCTCAGAATCAGCCATTTTCTTTTCTTTCTGCACAAGCTTCTTCAATCTATCAATTTCTTTTTCCTTATCAGATATATCAGCTTTCAAAGCTTTCACATCCTCATTTTCTTCCTGAGCAATTGTGCCACATTTCTGCTGCAATGCATTGATCTCGGATTTTAAGGCAGAAACCTCATTCTCGGAAACCTTCCTCTCAGAATCAGCTCTTTTCTTTTCTTTCTCCACAAGCTTCTTCAATCTATCAATTTCTTTTTCCTTATCAGATATATCGGCTTTCAAAGCTTTCACATCTTCATTTTCTTCCTGAGCAACTGTGCCACATTTCTGCTGCAATGTATTGATCTCAGATTTTAAGGCAGAAACCTCATTCTCATTAACCTTCCTCTCAGAATCAGCCTTTATCTTTTCTTTCTCCACAAGTTTCTTTAATCTATCAATTTCCTTTTCCTTATCAGATATATCGTCTTTCAAAGCGTTGTTGTCATTTTCTTCCTGAGCAACTGCGACACATATCTGCTGCAATGCATTTATCTCAGATTTTAAGGCAGAAACCTCATTCTCGGCAACCTTCCTCTCAGAATCAGCCCTTTCCTTTTCTTTCTCCACGAGTTTCTTCAATCTATCAATTTCCTTTTCCTTATCAGATATATCGGCTTTCAAAGCTTTATTCTCATTTTCGTCCTGAGCAACTGTTCCACATTTCTGCTGCAATGCACTGATCTCAGATTTTAAGGCAGAAATCTCATTCTCAGCAACCTTCTTCTCAGAATCAGCCCTTTTCTTTTCTTTCTCCACAAGTTTCTTCATTCTATTAATTTCCTTTTCTTTATCAGATATATCAGCTTTCAAAGATTTCACATTTTCATTTTCTTCCTGAGCAACTGTGCCACATTTCTGCTGCAAAGCACTGATCTCAGATTTTAACGCAGAAACCTCATTCTCAACAACCTTCCTCTCAGAATCAGCCCTTTTCTTTTCTTTCTCCACAAGTTTTTTCAATCTATCAATTTCCTTTACTTTATCAGATATATCTGCTTCCAAAGATTCCACATCCTCATGTTCTTCCTGGGCAACAGTGTCATATTTCTGCTGCAATGCAGTGATCTCAGATTTTAACGCAGAAACTTCTTTCTCTAAAGAAACCTTAGCATTGAATTCTTTCAGCTTTTCCTCTTTTTCAATTTTTTCCCTAGCTGATTTTACCTGGCATGCTGCAAAAATACAAGTCAAAGAGTTTGGCTCAATAACACTCTCCCCCAAATCAAAGATAAAGAAAGGGTCAAGGGAAAAACACCATAAACATTCTAATCTATCAAATTATTTGAACATAGTTAACCAAAGATAGCGACTTGAATTATTGTATACACATCTGCACAATGTTTAAACATACAATTCTTTCAATTTATTATTCAATTAACTTTCAGTGTCATCCTATGGAGTACCGACACTTCAAATTGAAAGTGTGTATGCTATCATGACAGCATCGACACCAACACAAGGAATTCTATTCAATTAATTTCATTACCACTATTTACCACTAGAAATGTTGTGTCGGCTAAGTATGGATGCTCAATAGTATCATCAATAACTATGAAACACAGCCCCCTCTAGGAGTAGGGGCGTTGCGGAGTTCCACATGCGTAAGTGTCCAACATTTGTATGACACTCATACGACACGTGTCAGAAAATTCAGACAAGTGTCGAAAAAGTCAGACGAGTGTCCCTCAAAAAAATTGTTTTTTATTTGATTCGACACTTTTTTAATCAATGTATGACACTCATACAACAAGTGTCGACAATTTAGATAAGTGTTTCATAAAAAATTGTTTTTTTCTTTGCTCAACACACCTTATACATTTCTTCAACAAATTTCACACACATCTAAAAGGGTCCAATATTAATTTTGATTACAATTTTTTATAACTCTTTAAATAATAGATGAATGATCGAAACTCAAATACTATCATATATATAGTGGTATAGTTGTCTTATTTCTTTTACATTATCGGATGTCGGAGTGTCAGTGTTAGTCTAGTGTCCCGGTGTCCGTGTCGGAGTAGTGCTTAATATCATACACACTATTAGTAACTCTAATCAGTTATTTCAATTTTGCTATCATCAACATCAATATAACAGAAATGTACAACATAAACAATTTTCATTACAAGATTTCAAATTCCATATCACCTCTTTTGAGGCTCACATTCTGAGCTTGATACTTTTCAACCGTTTGTTCAAGCAGCTTCACAGCATCTCTTAGATGATTCCGTGACTCTTGAAGCTTCGAACACCTTTTCGTTAGCTGCACACAAAAAATCAAAAGAGAAAAATGTGGATCTCAAATTCAATCGATACCGAAAGCACCTGAAATTGAGAATTGAGAAGAAAGAACGAAAATTTACCGCAGCACAACAAGCATTTTCCGGCAAATTATCCATTTTTGAGAGGCTAGATTTCTTCTCGGTGATGCATAGGAGATCTTAGAGGATCGTTAAACCCCTAAACCCTGATTTTCACGTTCAATTTACTCTCAACAGTGTTTTGGGTTGTAGTACTGAAACCTTGTGTTTCGAACCGACTCCAGTCTGTAAACCGGTTTTTTAAATATGGACTGATTGGTCTGACCGATTCAACCGAACGATGTCCTAAAGCCGGTTTCTAAAAATTGAACCTATATACTCCATAAGAACCGGCTGTGAATGGTCAAGAGGGAAAACCCTAGAACATCACCGATGATGCAATCCACTTTTAGGTTTTTTTTGGCATCCATTAAGCCACTTAAATAACACATTCAATTTTTATTTCAATTGTACAATTATAAAGAATCTATATTGACCCCACAATTTTATTTTATATATTTTTTTTTCGATATATTAGATTGTCTTATCTGATTCGATGGTGGTGTCTTATCTTATTCGATGGTGGTATCAAATGAGTCTAATCCCCTCTTAATCATAGTTATAGGGATTGAATAGTGATCTTCTCATATAAATATTTTATTTAAATTTAAATTATTTAAATCAATATTAATGTGAAATAAAATATATAAATAAAACTAATTAAATTTAAATTCTATAACAATAATTAAAGTAATAATAATATTATTAAATTGTTAAAGTAAAATTAACATTTATAAACAAAGTAAATTATTTATAAAAATATTAATATCAAATAAACTTTATAAATAAATCATTTATAAGCAAATAATATGTTAAAGAAAAAAATTTATAAAAAAAGTGACATAATATTGTTAGTTTTAATATTAAGGATTAATTGCAATTTTGGTCTCCCTATTTTGTTTTTTTTTAGTTTTGATCTTCCCATTTAAGTTTTGAATTCAATTCTAGTCCTCCTCCTGATTTGAGATCAAATTTTAATGACATAGCACTGGACATGATGGCGTGTCAAGTCATATTTACCAAATTTTATTCCATGTTTTATTTAAGTTTAAGATTTATGATAATGATACTAAAAAAAATACTTTATTAATAATAATATTGATAATAACATATTTAATTAAGGATTAAATATATTTTTGGTCCCTATAAATATCTCAATTTTGATTTTTAGTCCCTTCAAAAAAACGTTCAATTTTAGTTCCTATAAAATTACTTTTGCACTCAGTTTTAGTCCCTGTAGAGGGACTAAAACTGCATGCAAAAGTAATTTTATAAGAACTAAAATTCGACGTTTTTTTATAGAGACTAAAAATCAAAATTGAGATATTTATAGGGACCAAGAACATATTCAACCATTTAATTAATAATATTAATTTTCCAAATTCTTATTTCCTTCCATATTTTTTTCAAATTCATATCTCCTTCCTCAATTCTATAACCCTAATTCCACCATTGCATCTTCTTCCTCAAATTGTTATGCCATAGAACCTGCAACAACATTAGAAACACAAAATGGAACCTATAATAAAATCAAATCTTCATAATTTATCCAAATTGGCATGTCATGTCAAATCAAATCTTCAATCTCTTAATTTTTCCACAAATCTTTAATCTCTTCATATTTTTTCCACAAATCTTCACTCTCTTGATTTTTCCACAAATCAAATATATCCAAACGCATTCATCTTTTCCAAAAGTAAACAATTCTGGACTGGAATTACTGAAACAAAAATTTGAACACAAAGCATGAATCAAATTGTTTTTTAATATTGTTTGCAATGCGAATTTCTTCATTCTTTTCAGAATTTTTTTATCCGTAAACCAAACGCACAACACAATCATCAAACGACAACAAATCAGTAGAAAAAAAAGCCTAAACTGAATTAGACTTTCAAATGTATCTCTTGAAAGTTGTGTAATTTTTAATTAGTAGATTTTTGAGATAAAGTTAAATTTCAATCTGATAATTTTTATTTTATTTTTATTTTTTATTTTTTAAAAATATTTATTTAAATTTTCAAATATATAAAAAAAATAGACTTAAAAATGGCTTTTAAGACCGTGAATCAGGTGAGTTGAACCTAATGAGATGAACCTAACAAGTTGAACTAATTGTTCGTGAACTTATAATGAGTCGAGTTTGAGCTTTAAAAAAAGTTTGTGTTGAACTCTAATCGAGATTTGAGCTGAACCAATTCTTAACGAGTTGAGCCGAGTTGAGGCAAGTTCGACTCATTTCCAGCCCTACACAAGTATTTAAGAACAATGATTGTTAATTTAATCAACTAGTTAACTTCAGGGTATGAGGTTTGTAAGCTCCCCCTGAGTCTAATAGTCTAGACAGTGAGGTTTGTAAGCTTCCCCTAAGTTTTTCCAGGTTAATTATATTGATCTTAAAATCACAATAAATATGTCATCTTCAGAATTTAAGCAAATAATAGTTATTTATTATCAAATTCGGGTGTAAGTACTTATATATTTATTCCCCATTTTGTCATCAACAAAACGAACAAAGAATAAAGGAAACAGAAAAAAGTATATTGAAGAAAAAGAAGTTTAAGCCAAACAAAAGAATTGCCATATTGCACAATTAAAGAAAATTGTTAGAAATAAAGGACAAACAAAGGGTACTAAGTCTAAATTTTAGGGTATTTTCTTCAAAGCATCTTGATGTCAGACCACATAGCTTCTTGCTTGACAACCACAGACTGCAACTGAGTATCCATATTGTCTTGCTTAGCAACTACGACAGTCAGTTTCTCCTATAATTGCTTCTGCATATGATTGATAGAAGCAACAATCTCAAAATTGAAATACTTCAGGTTTTGTATAACTGAGTCCACAGAGATTCTGAGAGCATTCCACTATGCAACATAAGCTACTAAGTCAGATGCAATGAGTCTCTCAACAACCAATTCTTATATCCTATCATAAAAAACAATTATATATTCTTCCATTTGGGCTATGATGTGAGGTTGGGGGTTTAAATTGAAAGTTTGTGAAATGAGTGAAGGGATTTGTGAGGTCATTTATGTAAGGGAAAAGATGCCTAGTATTATTTTAATGATGTCAAACCTTAAGTAGATCATAGTGTGTACTTTGGATGGTGTCACCGCATGTTCTAATGCATTCATCATTAACATGCTAAAAACTACCAATTCTCGTGTCTATGCATATAGGAGGTATCTCATATATGGTTTTATGCATTTGATCATTGTTGATACCTTAGGTATATTCACAAATAGCTTGGGTAGACCTAAACACCCTCAAAATTTCATTTTTGGCAATTTTCACTGCATGAGTTGACTCGTGGTTGCTGATAGGTTGACTCATCAAAATTTACACTTCATGAGTTGACTCATGAGTGTTGATAAGTCTACTTATCAAATTCAACTTTTTTTCTTTTTTTCCCACGGGTCTCAACAGGCTGACTGAGAAAACTGATGAGTCGACTCACCAGTCTTCTTAGGTCAACTCATGCTTGCAGATATGTTGACTCATTGTTGGGAAAAATTGATTAATCGACTCATCACCCTGCATAGGTCGAATCATTGATGTTGATTTTCATTTGGTTTCCTGCGGGTCTCAACAGGCAAGTCACCTGTTAAGATAAGTCGACTCATTGTTGTTCTGGGCATATTTTTCTTCTGTGCATTTGGATTAAAATTTTGTTTTGGTCTAATTTTTTCTAAGCATCATATAAATAGTTTTGGGTCTCATTATTCACTTAATAACAAGAAAAGTGAAATATATACACAACTTTTCTCTTCATCTTCATTTTTCTTTGAATTAATCAACAAATACACATAATCATTTTTATTGATCATTGTGCATTGCTTGTGGTGATAACGTTCAAACTTAGGATCTTGTATCAAGTTTGGGTTGAGTTTGTTATGGGTTTTTCTTGAATAAAACCTTACGGTTTTTTCCTCCAAGATCTTGAGGATTTGGGGGGGGGGGGGGGGTTTGCACATATTTTTGCTTCATAGATTCAACCAAATTAAAGGTTTGAAAAACGGTGGGTTTGTTCAAACAAGTAACGGTAACCAGAGGATTATGAAGAAAGGTGTAGGTTCAAGTGTGTCGTGATCGAAACCAGTCAAGCTAAAACTTTGAAGAATTTGGTATTCTTGCAATAAGGTAGCTACAACCAGAGGTTTGTTTAGGTCGGTTAAAGGACTTGATTCATCTTAAATTAAGGGGAAAGAAGAAGATAACATTTACATCAATAATTAGGATTGGTTTCTGGTTACTATTTATTCTTTGTATAAACATTGCAATAGTTAATAAATATCTCAATTTTAGTTTTAGAATTGGGGGCAGACGTACCCTAAGAGAGGACAAAATGGGAACTGTCTAAACAAATTCGATGTGTTCTTTCTTTCATTATCTCTTTAAAATTCTACACTAGTTGTTATTGTGTTATATTGATTGTTCACTCCATTTCACTAAATTGTTGTGCACTTAAGTTGTTTGATAAATTGTTGCTACTACTTTAATTGTGTTGCACCCCAAAATTTGCCCTCACAATACAATACTTTGTGTTCTATGAAGGTTCACAAGTTTCCCAACACTTACAAGACCTTTCATGAGGTTCATGAAGTCTACAAGTTACTTTATGAAGGTTCACAAGGTTCACAAGTTCCACAATGCTTTCAATACCTTTCTTGAGGTTCATGAAGTCTACAAGTCACTTCTTGAGGTTCACAAGGTTCACAAGCTTCACAATACCTCCCATGAGTATCACAAGACATTTTATGATGGTTCACAAGGTTCACAAAGTTCACAATTGGCCAGAAGAGTTGACAATCCCCTCAGACAATGCACCTCCTAAGCAGTGCATCCAGAACTAGGGTTTTGACTTTAATCAGGCTAAAGGGACTTCCAAGACTTAAAGTGAGCTTCATAACATCTTATATATGTTTAAGAACCCCCATGACAAGTTTCAAGACTTTTCTCAAAGGTTTGCTCAGTCAGATGATCAGATAAGTCAAAATCAGTCAATGCAGTTAAAAAGTCAAACTGAGGTCAACTGTGGTCAAACCAAAGTCAAACTTCATGATTTTTTGCCAACATCAAGTATATGAAGTAAAATTCATCATTTGATCAAGGGTTGATCATGATTCATCAAGGAGATTCCAGATCATCAATAATCAGGAGTTTCTAAATTAGGGTTTCCTTAGTAAAAGTCAATTGAACTTTGACCAGCCATAACTTTCACATGCTTCATCACCAAGTCTCCATACAAAGCTCATTTTTAAGGAAATTGAATTCTCTACAACTTTGATCTTGCAAGTTAAGCCCAAAAATGCTTCATTTGGAAGATATGAGCTAAGACATTATAGGTCATTTCAAAAGTCAACAAAAAGTCAACAACTTCAAAAGGGCATAACTTGAGATTGGTAAATGATATGGACCTGAAACCAATGGGGTTGCTTAGAGGACTCTTCAAGCTTTCCAAAATGTCCAAGAACACCCTCATACCTTTAAAATTGAGGGAGATGTTCCCTTGCAAAGTTGGGAAATTTTGTGATGGTTTATATTGAAAATGGGGGTCTAGAACCAATTCCTTCCAAATGGGCTTGCTAAATTGTGATCCAATCCATATCATATCATCATGCACGACCCAATTGATTAAAAATCATAATTTTTATTATTTTATTTTTATTTATTTTGATTTAATTCACAAAAAATCATTTTAAATAAATATAAAATATGAAAATATATTTTTGGATGAAGATTGAGCTTCTAGAATCTCATCAATATTAATTGAAGTTGGAAGAGAAAGAAATCATGTGATTTATCCAAAAATAGTAAGCCTTCATGAACAAATATTTGATTTTTAAACCATGATCAATCTCAATCTTTTTGGATCCAAATCTCCACACAACCAGTCCATATTTTGACCTAAAATCAATCCCTTATATATACTAAACACAACCCTAGCCCTCATGGACGAATTTCCAGCAGCCAAAGGTAGGTTTCACTTCAAAAAATTTCAAGCAAAAGTCACATTCGGATTTTGAAATTCAGAGCACTAGAAGGTAAAAGAAGGACATAGCAAGCTTCCTTGGACCCTTCTGATTATAAACCATCATTCATATGCATCCAGATCATGCCCTAATGTCTAACCCGTTGCTTTGTTCATGCTTGAAAATATTTTTTCGATTCTAATGATTCACTGCAAATTAATGGATTTTGTTTGTGTAATGTTGTTTGTGACATTGTATAGCTTGTTTCTGGACCAATGAATTGGAGTTTCCTTGCCTAAAACAGATTCGGCCATAGCTAGGGTTTTGACCTTCAAAATGGGATCCTTTGATTCATTGAACCTAAATGAATTCTAAAAACATAGGAATGTTCTATGAATCACCAGGATCATAAAACTGTAATCAATTTTATGAATCGTTACTGTTTGGTGCAAGTTTCATTTTTCGTAGGTTTGAAGCATGAAGAACTCGCAGGAAAACTTGCAGCAATATTCGTAGGTAAAAACGCAGGTACATGGAAGAAGATGAAGTCCATTCGCGCCTGTTTTCAAAATTTAAATTCTTGTTTAAAAATATTATGAATTAGTGCTGGATTTATTTCACAAATGTACGTTTGTCCTGGTGGTAAGGCTGATACGCGTATTATGTGAAGGCATGGGTTCGATACTTGGCTGGGCACATTTTTTCCTCTTATTTTTTCAGGTCAAGCGTACATAATATATTATACAATGTTACCATTCCATTAGCAGATGAGCTCCCCCAGCCAGGCGGTAACGTATGCATGCTTGTAACCAAAAGGTCCTGGGTACGATTCCCACCCCAGGCCTTTTGTTTTCATTATTTTCTGGATTTTTCATGGACATTGCACAAAAACAACTAGAGCCAGTCTGTTATCACCAACGCATGATTGGCCTGATGGTATGTTTTGATGCTGGCGAGCTTGAAGACCTGGGTTCAAACCCAGCCAAGGTAAGTTTATTTTTTTTACCAATTTTTTCTGTTTTATTTGTTTAATTAAATGTGTTCTTATTGTTAATAAAAGAAAAATAAATTGAATTTGTAAATCATCACTTATATTTCTTTTTCTTAGAAAAATTTCTAAACTTTTGTTCTTTCAATTTTTTAATTAAAATTATAAATATAGGTATGTTTATGTAAATAATTTTGTATTATAAACAAAACCCTAATTTATTTTCTAAATGCCTATTAGAACCTAATTCTATTTTTCTAAATAATTTTATTTTCTAATTCTTAATGTAATTATTATGTATATTTATTTATTTATTTAATATGATTCATGTAAATTTTATAAATATGATTAATTTTGTAAATATGATATTCAAAACTTATTTTCTTCTTATAATGTGTAAACGTTGTTAATATATGTTTAAAAAATGATTAAATTTGTAAAATTTATAATTATATTATGCTTAAAAAAATTTTATTTAATTATTCTTATTACATATTAAAATTAAACTTTGTGCTTATTATTCTAATTATGTCATTATAATATTTTTTTTATTTAATTTTTTTTATCTAATTATTATTACTAATTATATTATTATTCATAATTTTGGTTTATTATTATCTTATTATTTCTCTAACCTTGTTTATTTTTCTAATTATTATTATTTCATTAACTTTAGTTATTTTATTTTTACTAACCTTGTTTTTTTAATTATATTTATCACTAACCCCTATTTATTTATTTATTGTTATATTTGCTTATTTATTTATTATTTTTGCTTATTATTTATATTTTGCTATTTATTTTGCTTATTATTATAATTTTGTAAATGCTCCCGGATGTAAATTTTGTAATATTTAATTGTTGCTATGGTTAGTAATTTAGGGAGTGCAAAAACATGTATTCTATGTAAAATAAATTTAGATCATTTTAATTAAAGATAAATAATATTGAACACTCACACACGTAAGTCGATTTTTAATCGCCGTCTCACTTTCTAAGGCTATCCCTCAAGTTGCCTAAATCATAAGGTCAAGTGGGGTGTATAAAGCAAGTCCCTTAAAAGAAAAATCATCAAGTCCCTAATGGTTGCCTTTAAAGATCAAGTCCCTTTTCGAATAATGATGATAGTCCCTCCTAAATGCTTAATACACCTCACAGTTGCCTTCATAAAACAGATGTCCCTCATATGTCCCTTACATCCAAGGTAATGACTACCTATTCCTTAATAATAGGGATAGTCTTACCATTTAAAGGATAAAGAACAGAAAGACTTAAAACTTTAGGGTAGGTTCCTCATAGTTGCTTGCTCACTCCATTTTTCAAACACTTAACAAATTTCAAACAAATTTTCAAAAACAAGTTTTTACGCATCCGTACATGGATCATTATTAACTCATATGAAAATTTTCTATTCACACACTACACTTTCAAAAACAATTCAAAAGTGAGCTAAGTAACTAAGAGCCCATGGATAACCATGGATGTAAAGGGTGCTAACACCTTCCCTTTACATAACCTACCCCCCGGACCCAAAAATATCTCTTAAGGTCTTTCCTGTTCTTTTATACCCTTTCCTTTTGGATAAAATAAAAGTCGGTGGCGACTCTTGCTATCCGCAACATAACTAAAGTCAGTTCTCCCACCGTGTTACAGAACTGGCGACTCTGCTGGGGATTTAATATTAAAGAGGGGTACCCTTAGGAATTAAATCACTTTAAAATTGTTTGCCTTGTTTGCTTTATACTTACTTGTTGGGCTCTTATGTGTGAAAGATCCTAACCCGGATCTAGTGTACCTTAGGCAAATGGCAATAGACCAAGGAAACTGTACGGCGTATACCGATATGGTTGATCTGGTGGCCATAGTTAGTGTGATTTCTTGGTTGGTGCTTATGTTCCTTAAGTCAAGTTGAGGATAATATGAGGCTGCCATATGTTGTCAATGCACTAACTAACTTTTAGAACCCTAGTTAACTCATCTTGGCCTTTAGAAAAGTAGTGAGATAACCGGCTTTGGTGCAGACTGAAGTTGGTTGATACTCGATGCTACGCTCATTGAGATTCTAAACTTGGAGGGTTTTGGTTGGCAGGTAAGTTGCCTACTGATCAACCACCCTTGTGAAGGATCAATGATATTGAGATCCCTTAGAACCTGGTTACTTTATAGGACAGGATGAACCATCAAACTTCAGGGGAGGGTACTTACCTTTGAACCTCATGCAAGCCTTTAAACCTAGGGCAATTGTGTGACTTGTTTGTGTGTGCCACATGTTTGTGATTGAGCATAACATCATGACATCATCATGCATCATAAGCATAGCATTTTCCCTAACCATTTCAAGGACCAAAGGATTTATCTTTGTTCTTTGTTGCAGGTCATGGCTTCGGCTCGTAGAAACACTATCAGGATCAACTTTGTAGGCATACCTGCTAAGCTCAAAGAGTTGGTTTCTCAAGTGTCTGATCATTCCCAGTTCATCAAGAGACATGGTCACTTATTGGATCTAGTCACTTCAGGGTTCAATGAAGGCATGATGAGTGTCCTGTTTCAGTTCTTTGATCCTAAGCACCATTGCTTCACATTCCCTGACTATCAGCTGGTTCCAACCATGGAAGAGTTCTCTAAACTTCTGGGCTTACCAGTTCTTGATCAGAAACCATTCACAGGCTTGGAGAAAGAACTTAAACCAGAAGTTATTGCTGCAGCTCTACATCTGAAGAAGTCTGACATTGTTCTAGAGACGAGAAGTGGAGTCAAGGGTATTCTTGCCAAGGTACTAATGGACAAGGCTCAAATGTTCTTGAAGGCCATGAGTCATGATGCTTTTGAGGAGATCTTAGCCTTGCTAATATATGGCTTAGTATTGTTCCCCAATCCAGATCAGTTCATAGATGTTCATGCCATCAACATATTCCTGAGTCACAACCCAGTGCCTACATTGCTTGGAGACATCCTGCATTCTCTTCACACCCGTACTACAAGGGCAAGAGGAACTTTGATGTGCTGCATACCCTTGCTTTCTAGGTGGTTTATTTCTCACCTTCCTCGCTCAGTAATGAAGAATGAGCAGGGGTTCAGATGGTCCAAGAGGATCATGTCACTTTCTCACTCAGACATCCATTGGTGCTCCAGATCTATGGAGAATGTCACCATCATTGATCGTTGTGGGGAGTTTCCTAATGTGCCACTACTAGGCATAAGAGGAGGCATCACCTACAACCCCTCTCTAGCTTTACGATAGTTTGGTTACGCTCGAAGTGATGGTCCACATGACATGTTGATTCAGGGCATTGTGTTTGATTACGATAACGATCTTCAGGGTTACCGTCAGAGATTCATACGAGCATGGGGAAAAGTAAACAGGGTTGACAGCAAGACACTGGAGCCTAAGTACACTATTCCTATGGAGGCTTATCTCAGATGGGTACGATCTCGTGCTCAGACACTCATGATGCCATATCCTGCCATCTTACCAGTTACCATGGAACCTGTTGCTGAAGGAGACACTGCTTATACCATCCTTCACCCAGACATGCCTACTGATATGGAAGACTTGCAGAGATCATGGATCCAACTGAAGGAGCAAAGGGATACTTTCGAGGCTCATTACAAAGCAAGCCAAGCAAGAGTCCTAGAACTAACAAAGCAACTTCACGAGGAACGAAACCTCAACTCATACCTCAATACAAAGAGGAAACGTCCATGGGAGACTTAAAACCCCATTTTTTTGTACTTATTTCATTTCATTTTTTGTAAGCCTAAAAGGCAAAACAAAGTTATTACTAATAAAAAGTTTACTTTCGTGTTTGTCTAAGCAAATTTAAATCCTGCGGTCCTTGAAAACATCGCATATGCATTCACATATCATTTCATTGCATCACAGGTTTATAATTGTGCACAGGTTTCTCATCTTCTCGCTGTTTATTTCAGCAATGGCTCTTGAACAATCAGTTAAGGATCTCCAGGCACAAAATGCTCAGTTCCAAGAGCTGATCTTGAACCTATCCAAGGGGCAGGATGAATTGAAGGAACTGCTGGCCAAGAAGACTAAGAAGACTAGAAGGTCTGCTGGTTTGATCAACATGGGAAGAAGGTTCAAAGGTCTTGCCAAGACCAAAGAGCAGGTTGAAGACTATGAATCTGAAGGGTCTGAGCAAGAGATAGGCAGTCTCCACCACACAATGGGGGACTCTGATTCTGAGGCTAATTACTACCATGAGCCTAATGAAGACAAACTCAAGATGCTGGTGGATAGAATGGATGCTATGGAGTTGCAGAAATCATCTGGGCTGGATTTTGAGGATTTGAGCTTGATATCTGGGGTGGTCATACCTGTGGGTTTCAAGGTTCCTACTTTTGTTGTCTATGATGGGGTCTCCTGTCCCAAGCTGCATCTGAGGTCTTATGTCAGAAGGATTCAACCTCACACTGCTGACAAGAAGTTGTGGATCCACTTTTTCCAAGAGAGCTTATCTGGAGCTCAGTTGGAGTGGTATTATCAATTGGAGAGTGTCAACATCAGGGACTGGAATGATCTTGCTGAAGCTTTCTATAAGCAGTATCAATACAATGCTGACTTAGCCCCCACTCGCATGCAGCTTCAGAGCATGTCTATGGGTGCCAAAGAAAGTTTTAAAGAGTATGCTCAGAAGTGGAGAGATTTAGCTGGAAGAGTTCAACCCCCTTTGACTGACAGGGAATTGGTTGACATGTTCATGTGTACGCTGAATGGTCCGTTTTACAGTCATCTCATTGGAAGCTCATCATCTGGCTTCACTGAGTTGATCATGACAGGAGAGCGAGTAGAGAATGGTATAAAGAATGGTAAGATCCATGTGGGTACTTCTTCATCAGGTGCTGCAAAGAAGCCTCCCACTGGGAAGAAAGAATCCAATGCTGTTTATGGTCAACCTGATCGCAATAGAAGGCATCAGTTTGTTAGTGCAGTTCATATTTCAAATCCAACTCCTGCGACAACAGAGCAGCCACAGGGTAACCAACAAAGGGCTAGAAGACAGTTCACGAAGATCAACATGTCAATGGCTCAAGCATTGCAACATTTATTGAAGGCTGAACTTATCACTTTGGCTCAGGCTCCTCAGAATCCCAATGTTACCTCTCCCAGGTACAATCCCAATGCACGATGTGCATATCATTCAAATTGCCAGGGACATGATACTAATAACTGCTGGATCTTGAAGAACAAAATTCAAGATATGATTGATGCTGGAGAAATTGAGTTTGATCCTCCAGGTACTCCAAATGTGATTACTGCTCCAATGCCAAATCATGAGAAGACTGTCAATGCCATTGATGAAGATCTTCATATCTATTCAGTTGCGGAGTTGACCACACCATTGTCTGTCATCAGAAAGAAGTTAGTGCAAGCTGGGTTCTTTCCGGGTTGTCGTGAAGATTGTGTTTAATGTGAGTATAATCCAGAGAAGTGCTTCAGGTTGAAGGATGGAATTCAGCGTCTCATGGATAATTACACCATAGTATTTGAAAGGAGGCCATCTTCTATAGAGAGTATGGTGGAGCATATCACTAGAGGTAAGAAGACTGAAGAGGTTGACATGGTTGACAAAGTACCGGTGAGGATCACTTCAAAAGGACCTATTAAAATCACCCATCAGGGTCCAATCAAGATTACTGCTGAGGGCCCTGTGAAAGTTGTTGCTGAAGCCAGAGTAGCTCCTCTGATCATTACTACTCCTGGTCCTATTCCGTATACGTCTGACAAAGCTGTGCCTTGGCACTATGGGTCTGATGTTTACATCCATGGTGTTAAGCAGGAGCCTTTACCTGATGTGCCTGCTGACATTGATAATATTGCTGGATCTAGCAAGATCACTCGTAGTGGAAGAGTCTTCTCTCCTCCAGTTGCTCCTAAAAATACAGTTACTCCTGCTGCTACTTCCACCACTGATGCTCGGGGCAAAGGTCCTGTTATTGAGCCTGTATCTACTGATGTGCCAGCTGCTGATGATCTCTCTAAGCAGATGGAAGAAGTATTGAAGATCATTCGCAAGAGTGATTATGACATTGTTGATCAATTGGGGCATACTCCCTCAAAGATTTCTATGTTATCCTTGTTGTTGTGTTCTGAGGCCCATGCCAAGTCCTTGATCAAGTTTCTGAAGACTGCACATGTGCCCAATGCCATTTCTGTTGACCAGTTTGAGAATTGTGTTGCCCACCTAACTTATGATAATGGGTTGGGATTTTCTGATGCTGATTTGACCCCTGCCAAGAGGGATCATAACAGGGCCTTGCATATCTCAATTGAATGCAGGGGCACTACCCTGTCACATGTGCTGATAGACAATGGTTCCTCTCTGAATGTGTTGCCCAAGGAAGTCCTGAACAAGCTGAGTCCTGAAGATGCTGTGCTGAAGCCCAGTAATATTGTGGTAAAGGCTTTTGATGGTTCTAGAAGAGTAGTGCATGGGGAAATTGATCTTCCAATCAAAGTTGGTTCCCAGGTTTTTACTGCTACATTTTATGTGATGGATATTCGTCCTTCGTACTCTTGTCTGCTTGGTCGTCCCTGGATCCATGGGGCAGGTGTTGTAACCTCTACATTACACCAAAAGTTGAGATATCTGGTGAATGGAAAGGTTGTTACTGTCTATGGAGAAGAAGAATACTTTGTCAGCCATGTAAACACTTTCAAGTATCTGGAAATGGAAGGTGAATACATTGAAACTCCGTGTCAGACATTTGAAGTGGTTCCCTGGGTTGTTAATGATTATGTAGCTCCTCCTGTTGCGAAGAAAATTCCTGTGGTCACCAGAAAACCTCCAACAATGGCAATGGCCTCCCTCAATGATGCTAGAGCTGTGGTGGATGAAGGTGGTTGTACTATTTGGGGTCAGCTTCCTGATATTCCATACAAGTCTGACAAGTTTGGTTTGGGTTTCACTGCAGAGTCCCAGAAGGCTGTTCGTCGTGCTCGTGCTGTTCGTATCACCAATCAAGGGGTTATGAAAGATCAGATCAATGCTGTGGGAGACCATGATGAAGACTACAACTTGGATGCTTGGGTTTTTCCTACTGTGGGTGCTAGACTCAACAATTGGAAAGCTGAAGATGTTATCCCTATCTCCTTTAGTCAGGAGTAAATACTATTACTGTGTTGTTGCTTTTAAGTTTGTAATTTCTTGAACAATAAAACTTTCAAGCCATGTGCCTTACCCGGGGCATAATGGTGTGCTTGTTACGGGCTGTCATTTCATTTGCATACTTCATTCAATAAAATCAATGGACGTTTCGTTTTAGTAAATATTGTGTTCCTTGTCTTTCTTTTCTTTTTATTTTTGCTTTATCAGCTATGTGTTCTTACACACACCCACATCACTAAAATGCAGATCCTCATCCACTCTGGATCCCGTTGATAACAGTTCTACTATTGCCAATTATGATTTCGAGAATCCGATCTATCAAACTGAAGACGGAAATGAGGACGATTGTGAAATACCTGTAGAGCTTGCTAGGTTGTTACAACAAGAAGAGAAAGCTATACAGCCACATGAAGAGCCAGTCGAAGTTGTGAATCTGGGAACTGAAGAAAACAGAAAAGAGGTCAAGATAGGGGTTGATTTAGAGGTTAGTATCAAGAGCAGATTGATTCAGATGTTACGTGACTATGTGGAGATCTTTGCTTGGTCTTATGAAGATATGCCAGGGTTGGATACAGACATTGTGGTTCACCGTTTACCAGTGAAAGAAGATTGTCGTCCAAAGAAGCAGAAGGTTCGTCGTATGCGTCCTGAGATGTCAGAAAAGATCAAAGCAGAGGTAATGAAACAGTTCAATGCAGGGTTCTTAGCAGTGACTTCTTATCCTCAGTGGGTTGCAAATGTGGTGCCGGTTCCTAAGAAAGATGGTAAGGTACGTATGTGTGTAGACTACAGGGATTTGAACAAGGCTAGCCCCAAAGATGACTTTCCACTTCCTCATATTGATATTCTGGTAGACAACACTGCTCAGCATAAGGTATTCTCTTTTATGGATGGGTTCTCTGGTTACAATCAAATCAAGATGGCACCTGAAGATATGGAGAAGACAACATTTGTGACACAGTGGGGCACTTTTTGTTACAAGGTGATGCCATTTGGTTTGAAGAATGCAGGGGCAACATATCAGCGTGCTATGGTGGCTTTGTTTCATGATATGATTCATCATGAGATAGAGGTATATGTGGATGATATGATAGCCAGATCTCAGAATGAAGAGCAACATCTTGATCATCTGCACAAGTTGTTTGAGAGGTTGAAGAAATACAAGTTGAGATTGAACCCAAACAAGTGTACTTTTGGAGTTAGATCTGGTAAACTCCTGGGTTTTATTGTCAGTGGAAAAGGTATTGAAGTAGATCCTGCAAAAGTGGAAGCTATACGAGAGATGCCAGCTCCCCGTACTGAGAAGGAGGTTAGAGGTTTCTTGGGACGGTTGAACTACATTGCAAGATTTATTTCCCAGTTAACTACCATCTGTGAGCCAATCTTTAAGTTGTTGAAGAAAGATCAGGTGATGGAATGGAATGATGAGTGTCAGACTGCCTTTGATGAAATCAAGAGATATCTGCTAGAACCTCCAATTTTGATGCCACCAGTTGATGGAAGACCCTTGATTATGTACTTAACAGTGTTAGACAACTCAATGGGGTGCGTGTTGGGGCAACATGACGAGTCTGGTCGAAAAGAGCAGGCAATATACTACCTTAGCAAAAAGTTTACCGACTGTGAAACAAGATACTCACTGCTCGAGAAAACTTGCTGCGCTTTGGCATGGGCTGCTCGCCGACTAAGACAGTATATGTTGACCCATACTACCTTGTTGATTTCGAAGATGGATCCAATCAAGTACATATTTGAGAAACCTGCTCTCTCCGGAAGAATTGCAAGATGGCAAATGATCTTGACAGAATATGACATACAGTATACTACTCAGAAGGCCATTAAAATGGGACTGGCCCAAATAAAGGTACAGACGCGAACGGTCGGCGAGAGGGACAATGAGAACACACAGGAGTGAACTCACTGGAGATGAATAGAGTCGCCAGCTAGGCATTTTTATCCCGGAGGAAAGGTAATGCTGCATAGACCTAGAAAGAAATGGATAAGGCGGTTGCGAACCAGAGAGACTGAGAAAGGGGGTTGGTTACAACCTGGGAAGGTATTAGCACCCAGATTGTCCGTCGTACTCGACGGGATCCACGCTTAAAAGATTTGTGTTTTAAAGGGGTAGTGTCAGTGCAATCTGTGTATAAAATGGCTGGAAAGAGATGTACAGGTGTCAGTGTAAAAGAAGTGAAGTGTATAGTGATGTGTCAGTGTAAGAACGGAGTGAAATGCTCAAGATCATGAGGCTAAAGAATAAAGCTAGAAAGAGGGGGAATGTACAGAGACTTTTGTTCGATAACCATTAAGTTATGCCTACGTATCCTCTCGTGCAATGAGGAAGTCAGAACACCGTAGTTCGACCCAAAGAGACTGAAAGGTGAATTGACTTGATGAACTGCTTGCTTGCCTATGCTCAAGTGTATGATCTGTCTGGCACAGATGCAAACTGTCTTGCATTAGACGGAAGAAGCAAGTTCTCGTTTGTGAGTGAGTATGATGAGAAAAGAATCCCGGAGGAGACGATTATTGTTTGTTTTTGTGCTTTCAGTCTTTTATTGCTTTTGAAAGTTTGTCATAAGAAAATGAGCTTAAGCCTAAACCAATGGATTAGTAAACTCATCACATCTTCCCTCTGATTAGGGGTAATGAGATTACCTTAAGTGTGAAGTCAGATTCTCACACTTAATCACCTTTGGTGTAGGATTAAGATCATTAACCTACTTGTGATTATTTAGATGTTTTTGTTGTTTTTGTTTAGCGTTAAGTAATGAGGTTAAGCCTTAATCAAGGATTAAACAGACTCATTACACCATCCTAATAGAAGGATAATAGATGAGAATGTTTAAGTTGAGGAAAGCTCCTCAACTTAATCCATGATTAGGGATTAAACTCATGACAAAACAAGCCTCTGATTAAGTGGATTTTATTTAGTGTTATGATGATGAAATGAATTTTATGGTTTGTAAGACAACTTGAGGGGGACTTGTCCATTAACACTAGGGTTAGTCCTTCTTAACCAATTAAGGAAGAATTAGAACCCTAATGCAAGGCCCAAGTTACAAGTGTGATGTCTTGATACTTATTAAGTGGATTGATTAAAAGAGTTAAACACATTAAGGGTTTAACACTTAGGATTAAAGTTATACACTCCATCCTAAGAGAAGGATGCAGGCATAAGCTTAATCACAAAGCCTTAAAGCCTTTAGGGTTTAGTCCCTGATTATGAGGTGAGAAGAGAAGACTCAAAGAGATGACACAAAGGTAAAAGTCTAAGTGGGAAAAGTCTAATCCTAATATTCACATGCTCGGATGGTCCTAGGTTAGTGAGGCTCACTATCCTAAAGAAGAAAGAAAGAAGAAGAGAAAGATGAAAGGAGAAGCTCCATGGTGGCCTAAGCACACCTCCAGTTAAGAACGAAAAGAAGAGGATGAGGAATAAGATAAGATGAATAAGAAATAATATAAGAAGATGAAAATGCGATATGAAGTAAGATGGGATGAAGAGATGAGAATGCAATATGAAGATGAGATAAGATAAAAGAAATGAGAATGCGATATGAGGAAAAAATGAGATAAAGAGATGAGAATGCAATATGAAGACGAGATAAGATAAAAGAAATGAGAATGCGATATGAGGAAAAAAAAATGAGATAAAGAGATGAGAATGCGAAATGGAGATAAGATGAAAAATGAACAAACAGAGCCTACACCAGTAGGACTTCCAGATGCAACAACATGCAATGAGCGAAATCGGGCCTCTCAGTGTTACCTAACGGAGAAGGTCCGTTGCCTCTTAAATGCGCGCAAGAAGAAATATCAAAAAGAAGTATCAAGCGGAATCAAAAGTTCAAACACAATTGTTCATTATTGGGATATCAGGTAAAAATCAAGTATAAGCTTCCATCATTCAAGCCATCCAATAAAAAGAACCAGAGTTAGCCAAAACAATTATCAAGCCGAGTCTTCAAATTCAAGGAACAATTTGACATAAGGTGATCACTGAAGTCGAACATTAAGCCTACAAAACATTGAGCACGGACTAGGACCAAAATTAAATACAATTCTAATTAATTAAAACTCAAATAAATTGAAACAAGAACTAAAACCAAAGTTATGTTAATAATCAACAACAAAATTTAAACAAAAATTTAATAAAGTTCTAAATTATTAAAACTCTAACAAATGTTAATAACATAATTAATAAACAAAATTATAAATCAAAATCTAATAAAGTTCTAAAATTAACTTAAACAAAATTAAGAAACTAAATTAATCAAGGTTATATTAACATAAATAAAAGAATTTAAACAAAAAAAACTAACAAAATTCTAAACTAATCTAACAAACATTATAATTAAAATGTTAAGAGAAAAAAAAATAACAAAATATGAGGGGGGGAGGATGCGCAGGTCTTGGTGTACCAAGAGCAACATTAACGGACTCTTAAGGCCCATTGGTGAACAGCAGAAGCAAAGGCACACGTTGGGTGGAGTAACGGGAGATGCAGTACGCCGTACATCCTAGATCAGTCCCTGTCAAACAGCAAAAGCAGAAAAATATAATAATAAGAAAAACAAGGTTAACAAAATGAAAAAAAGAAACTCAGGATTAACACCAAAAGGAACAGGGGAGACGATTGAGTCCCTCTCTCCTCTTCGCACTTCCGCCGCGGCCTTCTCAACGCCGCCCTCCGATTCCGCACGGTGTCAACCCCCAAAACGTCGTCACGCTCTGCGTTCTCTCTCACTGCGAATCACACCATCCTCCAACATCGTTGTTCGCCAACTTCGCCGAAATCAATTCGCGGCGGCTCCTTCTTCAAAGAAAAATCTGAGAGGCGGCAATGGATCTCTCTCAGTCTCGTTCAATCTCGCCCGTTCTCGCAGTTTCAACTTGTCCTGTCTCCGCCGATTAGCTTTCTCTTCATCTCTATTTATTCTGTTCTTCGATCCGGCTTGTTGGATCTAAAATTGTTGTTGTTGAAGTTCTGTTGTTGTGGTTGATTTGTTGGAGGGAGAAGATGGAGGTTTGGTTCGCAGGGAGGATTGAAGAGTTTGTTTTGTTGTTGTGGTTCTGGAAGGTGTGGGCCGAGAGAGATGGTTGCTTGCGGTTTTGTGTGAAAGGGGTGGTTTAAGGATGAAGGATTTGGAGTGGAGGTTGTGTTGGGTGTTACGGTTCAGATGGTGTAGTTGTTGTGGTGTTGCTGTTGTGTGTGTGAGTGTTGTCGCGGTGAGCTGATGAAGAAGGAGGTGTATGGTGAGGTGGTTTCGGTAGATTTGATGAAGAAGAGGTTTAGTTTGGAGGATTGAAAGGGGTTTGCTGCGGGTTGAAACAGGGGAGGTTCGGATTGGTTTTGTTATGGTGGATTTGTGATGAGGTGAGATTGCTGTGATGATGATGGCGATGAAATTGTGTTTGAGGGTGCGGTTTGTTGTTCAGCTATTGTTTCTGTTTGTTTTGGATTTTCTTTTTCTTTTTTGCAGGTTTGAGTGAGGTTGTTTTGATGTTGCCTCTGGTGAAGGCCGACGGTTTGTGTTGTTTGAAGACGGAAGGGTGAAAAGGCTCGGTGATAGTTTGATGGCAATGATGATGAAGGTTTCAGTGTGAAGAAATGGAGGTGCTGCAGTTTTTTGTGTTGTTGCTGGTTGTTGTTTTATGGCATGAAAAGCTTGACACGGTGATTGCAAAGGTGGTTTGGTAGTTGAATCGGGATGATGGTTGTGGAAGCAAGGTGAAGGTGAAGACGGAAATGAGTTGACCCTTTGTATGAACACTGTAAGATTCAATGGAGGGCAGAAATTTTGCAGCGCCGTTTCAATGTTTTTTCTCTTTAGTCTCAAAAATATTCTTCCTTTTATAAACTAGGTCAACTCATTATTTTTTAATATGGGCCAAAGAAAAAAACTCACAATGATGGGCCTTGTTTTCTTCATTTATTATATTTTTGTAAATTTGATAAGATGAAAACGAGTTGGGTTTGGCACTTGTTGCCTTGGTTATTATTATTTTTTGGTAATTTTTTTGTTAAACGGTAAATGGATAAATATACTTTAAAAAAATGGATAATGGGCTAACTCGGTTTAGAAATTGGACTCAACTTTGAAATGACGATGAACTCCCTCCACACACGTCTTGACTGAATTTAACCCAACAATCACATGTGAACCTTTCCAAACAACTCTAACAAAAATGGATCTCATGAGCCATTGAATCGTCTAAATCAATCACTGGAAAATAAATCCTGGTAAACACGATTGACCCTGTGATGATCTTGACTTGGGAATTAAACTTCTCGTGAATTATTGCTTCACAACCTGAGAAGTCAACCACTGGAACAAATCTCTTACAGTTGAAGCAAAATTCCTGATAGTTTGACCGAGATTGGGTCAAACATCCCTTTGAACTATATCGTAACTGAATAACTGCATTTGAACCGAAACCAAACTTCTTGAGATGCTGGGAAAGAAGAATTGCCTTGTAACTGGATGAAAAAGAGACCCCCTAATTCACACTTCACTGCTAATGATGGGCCAGATGAATCAGTAAATATTCCTCAGACGTGAAATCCTCGAAGATTATTAAACCAGAGAAATAAAACCTAATTCAGTGACAAAAGCAATAGGAGGATGATGCCATTGATGGATGCATAGCTGAAACCTCGAATTCTCTTTATAATCCCCAAATAGGGTGTGAAACCCTAATTCTTCAGAAAATGTGATCCCATGTCTTAGGAACTTATGCAAATGAAATGAACTCTAAATGTTAATGACCAAATGCAAACGAGATGCAGAAAAAGATACAAAAGCCAGAGGGCAAATTTGGGGTGTCTACAGCTGCCCCTATTCAGACATGAGTTAGCTGTGCAGAATGTAAGCGACGGCTTAACAGGCAAACGAGATAACTTGTGGTTGAATACCAAAGACAGTCCAAAATTTGCACTCACAGAATGAAGAAGAAAAGGGATATAGATTGTAAAGGAAAATAAAGTATATTGTAAAGTGTGGGCGACGGAGGACGACCGTCGAGCAGGGGACGATTGCTGGGTAAATAGCAATGACGGGGACGGCCGACATGCTGGGGAAAGTGTGTGAAATAAAGCGATGACGGGGACGGCCGACATGCTGGGGATAAAAAGGTAAAGCCAAGACGGGGACGGCCGACTAGCTGGAAAAAATAAGATATTATGATGGGGACGACCATCAAGATAAAGTTGTAAGATTCTCTGGGGATTGGTGAAACATGACGGGGACGGCCATCAAGTTCACAAAGTAAAGAAACCAACGATGGGGACGGCCATCGGGCTAAAAAGAAAAGGGACCACGACGGGGACGGCCATCGGGTTAAAGAATAAATGAAATAAGCTGATGATGAGGTACGGTCATCAAAGGTGAAGGACGATCACCTAGCAGGGGACGGCCGCTCTGTTGGGTAAGATGAGGGACAGTCATCTAAGGTGGAGGACGACCACCTGGCAGGGTACGGCTGCCGAAAATATCGCGACATAGGACGAATGCCGGATAAAATGTCAACGATGGGGACGGCCATCGGATGAGCATGATGGAGGACGACCATCAAGAGGTGATGGACGACCACCTAGCAGGGGACGGCTGCTCTCAGGGTTTATCATGACATAGGACGAATGTCAGATAGAAAAGAAAATTTGCTTTACTGGCGATCTACTGGGGAATAGTAAACACGGACGAGTGTTTATATCCAAGAAAACAAAAGGTATAAGCGTTTAGATGTGTATAGATTAAAGATGCGGACGAGCATCCTCAAGACTATGATACGGACGAGTATCAGGTAGAAACAAGTACTGACACGTGTTCAGAGATGATGATACGGACGAGTATCAACGGGTTAACAAAGAACACGGACGAGTGTTGAATCTGAGGGGACTCTTCTGGGTAATAGTAGACACAGACGAGTGTCTATATTCAAGAAGACAAAGGTGTTTGACACGGTATATGGATTAAAGATGCGGACGAGCATCCTTAAGACTATGATACGGACGAGTATCAGGTAGAAACAAACGCTTGACGCATGCTCTTGAGATGATGATACGGACGAGTATCAACTGGTTAACAAAGAACACGGACGAGTGTCGAATCTGTGGGGATATAAATGGTGTATACAAAATACGGGCGAGTATCTGTATAAGTGAAGTATGAGTGGTGTATAGATGAGTGTTTAACTTGCTGGAGTGAGTGACACGGACGAGTGTCAAGAGGAGAAAAGTATAGTATAGACAAGTATCTGATATACAAAGTGTTTAGATTACTGTGCTGGGGAAGGTGACACGGACGAGTGTCAAGGAAACGTATATGAATTTGTGAGTGCAAAGAGGATGTCTTGGCTTTCTGCTGGGGATATGACACGGACGGGTGCCACAAGGAGTATATACTGATGTTGGTGAATGTGAGGCAACTGTTTTAGCTTTAGCTCTCCGCTGGGGAATCTGGGGAGCATTCTGTATACTGCTGACGGGTTGGAAGCTTTCAACTCTGATGGGAACGAAGTGTTGGCAACCTGATGCTTGTTGGAGAGGTTTTCACTAGAGGAAAGACGACTCTGCGTGAGGTATACTTTGTTTAACTGCTTTGAACATCTGCTGAGGATCTGATCATCCTGCTCTGACTCCACTGGGGAGAATTTCTTCTTGCTCTGCTGGGGAAATCCCTTGGAAATGAGAATCCCGATGACCTTATGGGGAAAGATCATCTTTAGACTTGGCTAGGGAAGATGCTTGATCACACAATCCTGCTGAGGAGGGAATTCTGATAATTCTAACTTTGTGGGGGAAGCAAGGCCTTCAGCTTCCTGTTGGGAAAACTTCGTTGTGGAAAGATAAGTCCGCTTGGGGACGAGAACGATTCAATTAGCCTTGAAGTTCTGTTGGGGTTATCATCTGTTCCAACTCAGCTGGGGATGTGTCAACCCTCTGGCATGGTTGAGAAAAGATTTGGCAATGCTCTGCTGAGGAGAGACTTTGCTGGAGGATCAAAATATGCCCCAAGTATAACATAACAGCTGTGTTGGGAAGATATGCCAATGAAAATTGGCTTTGACTGAATGCGAATAACCAACTCCTCATGAGGGAATCTTGTCGGCTGAAAGAAGATCTTTATGCTCGGGGAAGAAATAAACTTCTAATGCCCTGCTGGTAAAATAAATACCTGACATTCCCTGAGAATTAACACAGTGCTTCAAACTTCTGAGCTCAACAAAAGCATTACTGATCATCCTGAGTGAACTATCATTCCCTTAACTCCTCAATTATACCATAACGCATCATCCATAAAAAGATCGTCTTCAAAGGATTTTACAGAAGACATGGCATCCAGAATTGCCCCAGTGTCTTCAAACTCTCGCAGAAATTCAACAAGTCTTGAGATAACTGCCCCAGATTGCATCTTGAAACGATTCTTGCCCCACATCAGAGCTAAAACAGGAACCATGCGGTATGAAGATGCAATGCAAATGATGTACAATGCAGACGTATGCTCAATGTCAAGGATATGATAAAGGATGGTTGGGCGCTAGGGCCAGGTTGATAGATATATATATTTTGTTCGGTTGCCAAGCAATTGGACTTTTGAAGGTGAATTACCAGACGGGAACTGGTTTATTAAAGGTAGGCCAACAGACGAGAACTGATGGGCAAAGAAATAAGTCGTCAGACGAGAACTGACTACTTGGGGTTCATTGTCAAACGAGAATTGACTCTGAAAAGGAATGATTACCAGACGAGAACTGGCGTTCAAACGGGCTAAATGAAAAGGTGACCAGACGGGAACTGGTAAAAAGATTCGCCTACCAGACGAGAACTGGTATTTGAAATTGGCTTGCCAGACGAGAACTGGACTTTGGGTTTGTCTGCCGGACGAGGACTAGACTTTGAAAAGTTTTGCCAGACGAGAACTGGGCTTTGAAAAGGCTTGCCAGACGAGAACTAGGCTTTGAAATGTTGAGAAGTTGGGGTTACGAGGCCCTGGATGTGAGATATGATGTTGCGGGGGTTATGCTCAATGCAATGATGATGCATATGCTCTATATGCGACATGAATAACGTATGCAAATGATTTATGCCATGATTATGAAAAGCTAGAAAAACTCCCAAGGATGGGAAGAAAAGTCTCATGTGACAAGGCTTCTGGTTGAGAAGGGTGATAAAGGCGACGGTGGGTAGCACGATTTCCCGACACTCGTCTTGAACTTGGATATCACCGATATACTTGCTCTACATAGCCAAAGTTGCCCCTGTTGGGTGAGTCTCTGAATAGACTGTTGCTAATTATCCAATTTCTTGGCATAAAAACTTGGATGTTCTCTCAAGGAGAATTGCACTTAGTGATCTCTGGAATTATTCCGCCCCGGTATGAGCGTGGGAGCGACTTGACTCATTCTGACGGAGGATTGGAAGACTTCATCCTTGGACAACAGAAATTTCTGGTGGCCTGCCCCTGTTTGGCAGATTCAGCTCTGATCAACTGGCTTTGAATGACGTTCCTCGATCAACTGATGCTTGGGAACTCTCTTTATCCTGACAGATTCCTTGGTCAACAAAACCACTGGATAACATGCCCCTGATTCATAGGCTAACAAGATGTTCTTGATTCTGGTCATCATTGTTGAATGATCAAGTTCCCTCGCGATTGCTCTTTGTAGGAACTTTCCTGATGACACAAGCTGACTTGCAATTAAAACTGTACATTCACAAATGGTAATTTTAATGCAGTACACATGCAAGTTTCGAAAATTTATTTATTTTGATGTTGTGACGGTGTGTGACGAATGGACGATTAGTCCAAACGTAGTGTTGAATTAGCAAACCTTTAGGAGTCAGTTTACGCAACCTTGTCGTAGTATGCTTTCAGAACTGAACCTGATTCAATTAGGACTTTCAAGGGTTATAACGTGGTCTGGTTCACGGTTTTAGAAGGAAGGATTTATGGCTCGAAGTTTATTTGTGCCCATCCATTCTCCTTGATGTTCTCCAGTCCTATGTTCAGCTAATTTTCCCTAAGGGCTCGCCTCTCAAAAGGGTTTTGTAATGGTTGAGGAACCAATGACGTTGACGGTTTAAGCACCAATGAGGTTTCTTGGAGTAACAGTCACCCCTTCTGACCTTGTGTCTGGTCACACGACTTTGTTCTAATGGAAGATTCTCTTTCATTTTTTTACTCCCTAACTTTTGCCTGGACTGATTTTTTTTTTGAAAATTTTTTTTGAAATTTTGAAGTCCAGCGGGATGCCCTAACTTTGCCTAAGTCACATGTTCTCACACATTTTTCGATTTAGCGGGCTTTATTTCTTCTTTTTTTTTATTTTTGTTGAACAAATCGTGTGACACTGACTTGTCACGACTTGCTGAAAGGGTTGACTGCCTTATTCTTTTGTTGGTGGGGGATAACCATTGTGGTTTCACGTCCCTTGACCTCTAGAGGTGTAATGAATAAAGGTAATGGATCCTCGGATGCACACTACTTTAGAAATTTGAACGCTCGGTCAAATTAACTGATAACTACCCTGCCCTGGGTTGAATGTGAGGGTTTTTTTTGTTTAGAAAAGAAACTCCTGCTTCAAGGCTCAAAGGGGTTGACGAGGGTTTATCTCCCTTATATCTCCGGTGTTTGGGAATTGAAACAATGCCTGCACATCGTCAGCAGGTTCTACTCTGAAAGCATACCTTCAACAGTTATGGGTATTCAGTTGTCATCATCCTCCCTCAAACCTGCTAAACAACAGTGACATAGATGGGAGGTAAATGGATGCAATTTTTTTTTTTTTTTTTTTCAATGCAAGTAAAGAAAAATGAGCGAATGTGACATAATTGATTCAAAAGTGCAAGATCACTACATTAACATTACCATTTAAAATAACAATGCTTAAAAGACAAGTGGCTGCTAACAGGAAAGAAACTACAATGCAAATGATAAAAGGATACAATGATCACCAACTCTGATGACATTTTTTCGAGCCACTGAATCAGGAGACGCTTCTTCGAAGTCTTTGAACTCAATCAGGTGAGAGGTTGACGTGCACAACCAAGCTTCCTTCTGGAAAGGAGATGTAGCCCTTGTCGATCAACTGTTGTACTCTGGCTTGAAAAGCTTTGCAATCTTCAGTTGAATGCCCTATTGATCCACCATGATACCCGCACTGCTCATGAGGATTGTAACCTAGAGGGTACGGCTCTGACAACGGCTTGAGAGGCTTAGGAACCACCAAAGAGCTCTGAATTAGATGTGGCAGGAGTTCACTGTATGCCATGGGAACTGGATGAAGAGGAGCAATCCTTCTTTCCAGATTGTTACGAGGCCTAGGCTGGCTCTGGAGTTGATTCTGAGGTCTTCGACCATGAGCTTGCAGATTTGGACGAGGAGGAGTCCAGGACTTCTGATATGGTGTTCTGAGCATTGCCGAATGCCCGCAAGAGTAATCAGTTTCAGGAACAGATGATCTCTGAGAAGATGTTGGTCTAGAATACTTGATATTTGCCATGACTGCACTGACGTCATTCCATTCTTCCTCTTGGGAGCTAACAACAGACTCACCTTCACTAGTTGGGATATTCGAACAGTCTTGAATCTTTCCATTTTTGAGCAAGCTCTCAATGCGTACTCCAACTATCATCAAATCAGAGAAGCTTGTCATCCCAATGCTACTCATTCTTTCCAAGTATGGACCCTGCAAGGTACCTACGAACAGGTCAATTAATTCTCTATCTGAAAGTGGTGGTTGCACTTGGGCTGCCAATTCTCTCCACCGCTGTGCATATTCTCTGAAAGATTCACCACTCCTCTGGGATAGGCTTTGCAAGTGCGTGCGATTGGGCGCCACGTCCATATTGTATTGGTATTGCTTTACGAAAGCTCTGGATAAATCATTCCAAGATCGGATATGACTGCTTTCCAAATCCATGTACCAGCTCAAAGATGCCCCACTTAAACTGTCCTGAAAACAGTGAATCATCAGCTTATCATTGCGGGCATAAGAAGTCATTTTTCTACAAAACATCACCAAATGACGCTTCGGGCAACTGACACCAGTGTATTTCTCAAACTTCGGAGTCTTGAAATCTGGAGGAATGACAAGACCAGGCACCAGACACAGGGTTAGAGCATCAAAACCGAAGGCATCAGGATCCGCTAAGGCTTTGAGTCGCTCGTCCAACATACGAAACCTTTCATCAGGATCAAAAGTTGGTGGATCCTTGGTTTTCACAAGAGGGATTGCCCCTTGGAAGTCTGGCATAGGGAAGGCAAAACTCTGATAATTCGTAGTATCAGAAGAAGATGAAGGTCCACCTCGGACAACAGATGGTTCAGGTACATTCTGATTCATGATCGGGGTCTGTACGGGTTGAGCTTGAGCAAGATTGTACACTTGGGGAAGATCTTCATCAGGAGAAAGACCATACAGAGGATTGGTCATTGAAGTGAAACCAGGTGGAAACTCAACATTCTGACAGTTGTTCCCTGACATAGCTACTGATGGCTTTCAAACTGACCCTTCTTAACTCTTGACACTGTTCAGCCTAGCTTCACACACTCTGTCGTCTTCTAACTGTTACCACTTGTTCAAACTGAGTACCGGGAAATCAGCTGGCTGGTCATGGACAAAAGAGGAAGGATGAGCTCTCTGGAAGAAGAAAATGCAATGCAGATGCAAATGCAAAATGCAATATGATGATGCAAAAGATGCAAAGACATGGGATCACAGCTAGAAACTGCCTGGAATCTGGGATACTGAACCAAGAATCGAGTGTCTGCAACCACAAGATCTGCATAATTACCCAAAATGGTAACTGAAAACCGGAGGTCAACAACTTCAGGATCATAGTGACCGGATCAACAACTGTACTGGTAATGAGGGTATGTTGAGGTCCAGGGTTCCTGCAAACCTGTAAACAGCCCAACCCCCTCACAGGTGGTGTTCTAAAACAAAGATCCTCAGACTTGGATCAGTTATGGGAAGTGTAAACACTTCCAACCCGGAGGTACAGTGTTTACAATAACCATAAAAGTTCCTCCTCTAATTCACCTCAGTTTCTGAAGGTCAAAACTAAAGGTCATCCAGACTTAGCAGGCTTCCCAGATAGCCCTAGCACTACAGGAAATCTGCAGCACAGAGTTCTCAAGAAGAAACCCATATCTGAACCGTGTTTCATATTCCCGCACCAGACCGAGATGGAATGGGAAAGAACATGAACCACTCTAGCCTAGGTGTCACTCAGGTCCCAGGTATAGGACCTTAACTCTCAATGGAACACCCACCCACCAAAGCAAACAACAGATCCAGCCAGAATAGTATGACAATATGATGTATATAAAGCTGTAAAGAAAGCAATAAAACAACTGTACATAAAGCAAAAATAAATACAAATACAAGCACAAATAGCACATAACACCCCAGTAAACACAAATCAAACAAGCGCTAGGAGGAACCCACAAAAAGAACCAGAAGCCCTGGTTACAGTATAAGGTCTCCCCAGCAGAGTCGCCAAGCTGTCGCTCCCGATAAAATGGGACTGGCCCAAATAAAGGTACAGACGCGAACGGTCGGCGAGAGGGACAATGAGAACACACAGGAGTGAACTCACTGGAGATGAATAGAGTCGCCAGCTAGGCATTTTTATCCCGGAGGAAAGGTAATGCTGCATAGACCTAGAAAGAAATGGATAAGGCGGTTGCGAACCAGAGAGACTGAGAAAGGGGGTTGGTTACAACCTGGGAAGGTATTAGCACCCAGATTGTCCGTCGTACTCGACGGGATCCACGCTTAAAAGATTTGTGTTTTAAAGGGGTAGTGTCAGTGCAATCTGTGTATAAAATGGCTGGAAAGAGATGTACAGGTGTCAGTGTAAAAGAAGTGAAGTGTATAGTGATGTGTCAGTGTAAGAACGGAGTGAAATGCTCAAGATCATGAGGCTAAAGAATAAAGCTAGAAAGAGGGGGAATGTACAGAGACTTTTGTTCGATAACCGTTAAGTTATGCCTACGTATCCTCTCGTGCAATGAGGAAGTCAGAACACCGTAGTTCGACCCAAAGAGACTGAAAGGTGAATTGACTTGATGAACTGCTTGCTTGCCTATGCTCAAGTGTATGATCTGTCTGGCACAGATGCAAACTGTCTTGCATTAGACGGAAGAAGCAAGTTCTCGTTTGTGAGTGAGTATGATGAGAAAAGAATCCCGGAGGAGACGATTATTGTTTGTTTTTGTGCTTTCAGTCTTTTATTGCTTTTGAAAGTTTGTCATAAGAAAATGAGCTTAAGCCTAAACCAATGGATTAGTAAACTCATCACATCTTCCCTCTGATTAGGGGTAATGAGATTACCTTAAGTGTGAAGTCAGATTCTCACACTTAATCACCTTTGGTGTAGGATTAAGATCATTAACCTACTTGTGATTATTTAGATGTTTTTGTTGTTTTTGTTTAGCGTTAAGTAATGAGGTTAAGCCTTAATCAAGGATTAAACAGACTCATTACACCATCCTAATAGAAGGATAATAGATGAGAATGTTTAAGTTGAGGAAAGCTCCTCAACTTAATCCATGATTAGGGATTAAACTCATGACAAAACAAGCCTCTGATTAAGTGGATTTTATTTAGTGTTATGATGATGAAATGAATTTTATGGTTTGTAAGACAACTTGAGGGGGACTTGTCCATTAACACTAGGGTTAGTCCTTCTTAACCAATTAAGGAAGAATTAGAACCCTAATGCAAGGCCCAAGTTACAAGTGTGATGTCTTGATACTTATTAAGTGGATTGATTAAAAGAGTTAAACACATTAAGGGTTTAACACTTAGGATTAAAGTTATACACTCCATCCTAAGAGAAGGATGCAGGCATAAGCTTAATCACAAAGCCTTAAAGCCTTTAGGGTTTAGTCCCTGATTATGAGGTGAGAAGAGAAGACTCAAAGAGATGACACAAAGGTAAAAGTCTAAGTGGGAAAAGTCTAATCCTAATATTCACATGCTCGGATGGTCCTAGGTTAGTGAGGCTCACTATCCTAAAGAAGAAAGAAAGAAGAAGAGAAAGATGAAAGGAGAAGCTCCATGGTGGCCTAAGCACACCTCCAGTTAAGAACGAAAAGAAGAGGATGAGGAATAAGATAAGATGAATAAGAAATAATATAAGAAGATGAAAATGCGATATGAAGTAAGATGGGATGAAGAGATGAGAATGCAATATGAAGATGAGATAAGATAAAAGAAATGAGAATGCGATATGAGGAAAAAATGAGATAAAGAGATGAGAATGCAATATGAAGACGAGATAAGATAAAAGAAATGAGAATGCGATATGAGGGAAAAAAAATGAGATAAAGAGATGAGAATGCGAAATGGAGATAAGATGAAAAATGAACAAACAGAGCCTACACCAGTAGGACTTCCAGATGCAACAACATGCAATGAGCGAAATCGGGCCTCTCAGTGTTACCTAACGGAGAAGGTCCGTTGCCTCTTAAATGCGCGCAAGAAGAAATATCAAAAAGAAGTATCAAGCGGAATCAAAAGTTCAAACACAATTGTTCATTATTGGGATATCAGGTAAAAATCAAGTATAAGCTTCCATCATTCAAGCCATCCAATAAAAAGAACCAGAGTTAGCCAAAACAATTATCAAGCCGAGTCTTCAAATTCAAGGAACAATTTGACATAAGGTGATCACTGAAGTCGAACATTAAGCCTACAAAACATTGAGCACGGACTAGGACCAAAATTAAATACAATTCTAATTAATTAAAACTCAAATAAATTGAAACAAGAACTAAAACCAAAGTTATGTTAATAATCAACAACAAAATTTAAACAAAAATTTAATAAAGTTCTAAATTATTAAAACTCTAACAAATGTTAATAACATAATTAATAAACAAAATTATAAATCAAAATCTAATAAAGTTCTAAAATTAACTTAAACAAAATTAAGAAACTAAATTAATCAAGGTTATATTAACATAAATAAAAGAATTTAAACAAAAAAAACTAACAAAATTCTAAACTAATCTAACAAACATTATAATTAAAATGTTAAGAGAAAAAAAAATAACAAAATATGAGGGGGGGAGGATGCGCAGGTCTTGGTGTACCAAGAGCAACATTAACGGACTCTTAAGGCCCATTGGTGAACAGCAGAAGCAAAGGCACACGTTGGGTGGAGTAACGGGAGATGCAGTACGCCGTACATCCTAGATCAGTCCCTGTCAAACAGCAAAAGCAGAAAAATATAATAATAAGAAAAACAAGGTTAACAAAATGAAAAAAAGAAACTCAGGATTAACACCAAAAGGAACAGGGGAGACGATTGAGTCCCTCTCTCCTCTTCGCACTTCCGCCGCGGCCTTCTCAACGCCGCCCTCCGATTCCGCACGGTGTCAACCCCCAAAACGTCGTCACGCTCTGCGTTCTCTCTCACTGCGAATCACACCATCCTCCAACATCGTTGTTCGCCAACTTCGCCGAAATCAATTCGCGGCGGCTCCTTCTTCAAAGAAAAATCTGAGAGGCGGCAATGGATCTCTCTCAGTCTCGTTCAATCTCGCCCGTTCTCGCAGTTTCAACTTGTCCTGTCTCCGCCGATTAGCTTTCTCTTCATCTCTATTTATTCTGTTCTTCGATCCGGCTTGTTGGATCTAAAATTGTTGTTGTTGAAGTTCTGTTGTTGTGGTTGATTTGTTGGAGGGAGAAGATGGAGGTTTGGTTCGCAGGGAGGATTGAAGAGTTTGTTTTGTTGTTGTGGTTCTGGAAGGTGTGGGCCGAGAGAGATGGTTGCTTGCGGTTTTGTGTGAAAGGGGTGGTTTAAGGATGAAGGATTTGGAGTGGAGGTTGTGTTGGGTGTTACGGTTCAGATGGTGTAGTTGTTGTGGTGTTGCTGTTGTGTGTGTGAGTGTTGTCGCGGTGAGCTGATGAAGAAGGAGGTGTATGGTGAGGTGGTTTCGGTAGATTTGATGAAGAAGAGGTTTAGTTTGGAGGATTGAAAGGGGTTTGCTGCGGGTTGAAACAGGGGAGGTTCGGATTGGTTTTGTTATGGTGGATTTGTGATGAGGTGAGATTGCTGTGATGATGATGGCGATGAAATTGTGTTTGAGGGTGCGGTTTGTTGTTCAGCTATTGTTTCTGTTTGTTTTGGATTTTCTTTTTCTTTTTTGCAGGTTTGAGTGAGGTTGTTTTGATGTTGCCTCTGGTGAAGGCCGACGGTTTGTGTTGTTTGAAGACGGAAGGGTGAAAAGGCTCGGTGATAGTTTGATGGCAATGATGATGAAGGTTTCAGTGTGAAGAAATGGAGGTGCTGCAGTTTTTTGTGTTGTTGCTGGTTGTTGTTTTATGGCATGAAAAGCTTGACACGGTGATTGCAAAGGTGGTTTGGTAGTTGAATCGGGATGATGGTTGTGGAAGCAAGGTGAAGGTGAAGACGGAAATGAGTTGACCCTTTGTATGAACACTGTAAGATTCAATGGAGGGCAGAAATTTTGCAGCGCCGTTTCAATGTTTTTTCTCTTTAGTCTCAAAAATATTCTTCCTTTTATAAACTAGGTCAACTCATTATTTTTTAATATGGGCCAAAGAAAAAAACTCACAATGATGGGCCTTGTTTTCTTCATTTATTATATTTTTGTAAATTTGATAAGATGAAAACGAGTTGGGTTTGGCACTTGTTGCCTTGGTTATTATTATTTTTTGGTAATTTTTTTGTTAAACGGTAAATGGATAAATATACTTTAAAAAAATGGATAATGGGCTAACTCGGTTTAGAAATTGGACTCAACTTTGAAATGACGATGAACTCCCTCCACACACGTCTTGACTGAATTTAACCCAACAATCACATGTGAACCTTTCCAAACAACTCTAACAAAAATGGATCTCATGAGCCATTGAATCGTCTAAATCAATCACTGGAAAATAAATCCTGGTAAACACGATTGACCCTGTGATGATCTTGACTTGGGAATTAAACTTCTCGTGAATTATTGCTTCACAACCTGAGAAGTCAACCACTGGAACAAATCTCTTACAGTTGAAGCAAAATTCCTGATAGTTTGACCGAGATTGGGTCAAACATCCCTTTGAACTATATCGTAACTGAATAACTGCATTTGAACCGAAACCAAACTTCTTGAGATGCTGGGAAAGAAGAATTGCCTTGTAACTGGATGAAAAAGAGACCCCCTAATTCACACTTCACTGCTAATGATGGGCCAGATGAATCAGTAAATATTCCTCAGACGTGAAATCCTCGAAGATTATTAAACCAGAGAAATAAAACCTAATTCAGTGACAAAAGCAATAGGAGGATGATGCCATTGATGGATGCATAGCTGAAACCTCGAATTCTCTTTATAATCCCCAAATAGGGTGTGAAACCCTAATTCTTCAGAAAATGTGATCCCATGTCTTAGGAACTTATGCAAATGAAATGAACTCTAAATGTTAATGACCAAATGCAAACGAGATGCAGAAAAAGATACAAAAGCCAGAGGGCAAATTTGGGGTGTCTACACTCTATCCTCTTGAAATCTTATTGTTACCTCAGGACTGCTCCAGCCTCCTGACAGCTTCTCATACATCAAGATTGCTCTATCCTCTTGAAATCTTATTGTTACCTCAGGACTGCTCCAGCCTCCTGACAACTTTTTATACATCAGGAATGCTTTATCCTCCTGAAAACATATCACTATATCAAGGTTGCTTCATCCTCTTGAAAATTCCTAGTACCTCAGGATTGCTCCAGCCTTCTGACAGCTATCATTATACCTCCATATTTTGGACTGCTTCATCCTCCAAGACATGTATCTGAAGAACTTTCCTCCCAGTGGCATATTTAAGCCCACTCAATCATATTCAACTAGCCATCTTATGCACTGGTGAGTGCAAATTTTTGGGCTTTTGTGTTCAATCCCCTTCAACCTTCCAGGTCACGACTGGCAAACATACCAATCTAACCCCTCAGGTTTCAGAAAATTGAACAGGGGCAGCTGTTGCACCCCAAAATTTGCCCTCACAATACAATACTTTGTGTTCTATGAAGGTTCACAAGTTTCCCAACACTTACAAGACCTTTCATGAGGTTCATGAAGTCTACAAGTTACTTTATGAAGGTTCACAAGGTTCACAAGTTCCACAATGCTTTCAATACCTTTCTTGAGGTTCATGAAGTCTACAAGTCACTTCTTGAGGTTCACAAGCTTCACAAGCTTCACAATACCTCCCATGAGTATCACAAGACATTTTATGATGGTTCACAAGGTTCACAAAGTTCATAATTGGCCAGAAGAGTTGACAATCCCCTCAGACAATGCACCTCCTAAGCAGTGCATCCAGAACTAGGGTTTTGACTTTAATCAGGCTAAAGGGACTTCCAAGACTTAAAGTGAGCTTCATAACATCTTATATATGTTTAAGAACCCCCATGACAAGTTTCAAGACTTTTCTCAAAGGTTTGCTCAGTCAGATGATCAGATAAGTCAAAATCAGTCAATGCAGTTAAAAAGTCAAACTGAGGTCAACTGTGGTCAAACCAAAGTCAAACTTCATGATTTTTTGCCAACATCAAGTATATGAAGTAAAATTCATCATTTGATCAAGGGTTGATCATGATTCATCAAGGAGATTCCAGATCATCAATAATCAGGAGTTTCTAAATTAGGGTTTCCTTAGTAAAAGTCAATTGAACTTTGACCAGCCATAACTTTCACATGCTTCATCACCAAGTCTCCATACAAAGCTCATTTTGAAGGAAATTGAATTCTCTACAACTTTTATCTTTCAAGTTAAGCCCAAAAATGCTTCATTTGGAAGATATGAGCTAAGACATTATAGGTCATTTCAAAAGTCAACAAAAAGTCAACAACTTCAAAAGGGCATAACTTGAGATTGGTAAATGATATGGACCTGAAACCAATGGGGTTGTTTAGAGGACTCTTCAAGCTTTCCAAAATGTCCAAGAACACCCTCATACCTTTAAAATTGAGGGAGATGTGCCCTTGCAAAGTTGGGAAATTTTGTGATGGTTTATATTGAAAATGGGGGTCTAGAACCAATTCCTTCCAAATGGGCTTGCTAAATTGTGATCCAATCCATATCATATCATCATGCACGACCCAATTGATTAAAAATCATAATTTTTATTATTTTATTTTTATTTATTTTGATTTAATTCACAAAAAATCATTTTAAATAAATATAAAATATGAAAATATATTTTTGGATGAAGATTGAGCTTCTAGAATCTCATCAATATTAATTGAAGTTGGAAGAGAAAGAAATCATGTGATTTATCCAAAAATAGTAAGCCTTCATGAACAAATATTTGATTTTTAAACCATGATCAATCTCAATCTTTTTGGATCCAAATCTCCACACAACCAGTCCATATTTTGACCTAAAATCAATCCCTTATATATACTAAACACAACCCTAGCCCTCATGGACGAATTTCCAGCAGCCAAAGGTAGGTTTCACTTCAAAAAATTTCAAGCAAAAGTCACATTCGGATTTTGAAATTCAGAGCACTAGAAGGTAAAAGAAGGACATAGCAAGCTTCCTTGGACCCTTCTGATCATAAACCATCATTCATATGCATCCAGATCATGCCCTAATGTCTAACCCGTTGCTTTGTTCATGCTTGAAAATATTTTTTCGATTCTAATGATTCACTGCAAATTAATGGATTTTGTTTGTGTAATGTTGTTTGTGACATTGTATAGCTTGTTTCTGGACCAATGAATTGGAGTTTCCTTGCCTAAAACAGATTCGGCCATAGCTAGGGTTTTGACCTTCAAAATGGGATCCTTTGATTCATTGAACCTAAATGAATTCTAAAAACATAGGAATGTTCTATGACCAGGATCATAAAACTGTAATCAATTTTATGAATCGTTACTGTTTGGTGCAAGTTTCATTTTTCGTAGGTTTGAAGCATGAAGAACTCGCAGGAAAACTTGCAGCAATATTCGTAGGTAAAAACGCAGGTACAAGGAAGAAGATGAAGTCCATTCGCGCCTGTTTTCAAAATTTAAATTCTTGTTTAAAAATATTATGAATTAGTGCTGGATTTATTTCACAAATGTACGTTTGTCCTGGTGGTAAGGCTGATACGCGTATTATGTGAAGGCATGGGTTCAATACTTGGCTGGGCACATTTTTTCCTCTTATTTTTTCAGGTCAAGCGTACATAATATATTATACAATGTTACCATTCCATTAGCAGATGGGCTCCCCCAGCCAGGCGGTAACGTATGCATGCTTGTAACCAAAAGGTCCTGGGTACGATTCCCACCCCAGGCCTTTTGTTTTCATTATTTTCTGGATTTTTCATGGACATTGCACAAAAACAACTAGAGCCAGTCTGTTATCACCAACGCATGATTGGCCTGATGGTATGTTTTGATGCTGGCGAGCTTGAAGACCTGGGTTCAAACCCAGCCAAGGTAAGTTTATTTTTTTTACCAATTTTTTCTGTTTTATTTGTTTAATTAAATGTGTTCTTATTGTTAATAAAAGAAAAATAAATTGAATTTGTAAATCATCACTTATATTTCTTTTTCTTAGAAAAATTTCTAAACTTTTGTTCTTTCAATTTTTTAATTAAAATTATAAATATAGGTATGTTTATGTAAATAATTTTGTATTATAAACAAAACCCTAATTTATTTTCTAAATGCCTATTAGAACCTAATTCTATTTTTCTAAATAATTTTATTTTCTAATTCTTAATGTAATTATTATGTATATTTATTTATTTATTTAATATGATTCATGTAAATTTTATAAATATGATTAATTTTGTAAATATGATATTCAAAACTTATTTTCTTCTTATAATGTGTAAACGTTGTTAATATATGTTTAAAAAATGATTAAATTTGTAAAATTTATAATTATATTATGCTTAAAAAAAATTATTTAATTATTCTTATTACATATTAAAATTAAACTTTGTGCTTATTATTCTAATTATGTCATTATAATATTTTTTATTTAATTTTTTTTATCTAATTATTATTACTAATTATATTATTATTCATAATTTTGGTTTATTATTATCTTATTATTTCTCTAACCTTGTTTATTTTTCTAATTATTATTATTTCATTAACTTTAGTTATTTTATTTTTACTAACCTTGTTTTTTTAATTATATTTATCACTAACCCCTATTTATTTATTTATTGTTATATTTGCTTATTTATTTATTATTTTTGCTTATTATTTATATTTTGCTATTTATTTTGCTTATTATTATAATTTTGTAAATGCTCCCGGATGTAAATTTTGTAATATTTAATTGTTGCTATGGTTAGTAATTTAGGGAGTGCAAAAACATGTATTCTATGTAAAATAAATTTAGATCATTTTAATTAAAGATAAATAATATTGAACACTCACACACGTAAGTCGATTTTTAATCGCCGTCTCACTTTCTAAGGCTATCCCTCAAGTTGCCTAAATCATAAGGTCAAGTGGGGTGTATAAAGCAAGTCCCTTAAAAGAAAAATCATCAAGTCCCTAATGGTTGCCTTTAAAGATCAAGTCCCTTTTCGAATAATGATGATAGTCCCTCCTAAATGCTTAATACACCTCACAGTTGCCTTCATAAAACAGATGTCCCTCATATGTCCCTTACATCCAAGGTAATGACTACCTATTCCTTAATAATAGGGATAGTCTTACCATTTAAAGGATAAAGAACAGAAAGACTTAAAACTTTAGGGTAGGTTCCTCATAGTTGCTTGCTCACTCCATTTTTCAAACACTTAACAAATTTCAAACAAATTTTCAAAAACAAGTTTTTACGCATCCGTACATGGATCATTATTAACTCATATGAAAATTTTCTATTCACACACTACACTTTCAAAAACAATTCAAAAGTGAGCTAAGTAACTAAGAGCCCATGGATAACCATGGATGTAAAGGGTGCTAACACCTTCCCTTTACATAACCTACCCCCCGGACCCAAAAATATCTCTTAAGGTCTTTCCTGTTCTTTTATACCCTTTCCTTTTGGATAAAATAAAAGTCGGTGGCGACTCTTGCTATCCGCAACATAACTAAAGTCAGTTCCTCCACCGTGTTACAAATTGCAACTAAGGAAAATTATGCACTATCAATTCTAGTGAAATTAAGACTTGGTGTTATGTGCACACCAAATGTTTGACAAAATTAACAACACACAATTCAATTATTTTTAATAGTTTTCTCCTCCTTTTTCACATCATTGTAACTAGTAATATCAAGTATTTGTGTATTCTACGTGATTGATTGGATTAAATTGATTCGACAACCTTTATCATTCCATTTGGTTTTCACGCATATTCGATCTTCCAATAACGAATAGTTTTATACGATTGTTCTTCCAGGGAGCTTTCGCAGCCTATTCAAATAATTTTTTAATTTGTTAGGTTTTAAATAGGGGGTCAATTCAACCCCCATTCTAGATTCGCGTCATCGTCTAAAAGTTTCTTCTAAGAAAGAAAATGGTATTGTGCCAGAAACTGACACATTCTCTGGATCAGATGGTTGAGGTTGAGGGTCAATTTATGTTTTTAGTATAGTTTGGTCTTGTGTGGCTTCTTATTGGGGTTGGTCTTCTAGTTGAAAGGATTGTGGGTTAGAGATTTCTTATTTAGATGCAGTATTGGTTGAGTTTAGAATGACTTGTTCAAATTCAGCTTCAGGTTGAAGTTGAATTTGACCAAGTGTGTTTAGATCTTCTGATGGGGTAGGTTCTAAAAAATTAGGTTGATGGTCAAAATGTATGGTTTCGAGGGGTATGGCTTGAATTTGAGATATATCCATAGTTTCAAATTTTGATACATTAGAACTAGAACTTGATTTTGTGTTGGAAACATGAATAGGGGATTCAAACATGGTGATTACGAGAATGGGTTATTCGGGATCTGAGTAAAGTATCAGTTGGTTTTGTTCAATAGTGAACTCACTTACTAGGTGACTTGTTAGTTCCTCTAAGACAAATGCTCTATAGAAAGTTTCTTTTCGAGTAAAGTTTATATGCATCTAATTAATGTTATGAGAATCTGATTCATCAACATCAATTTTAGAGGTTAGTTTGGGAGAGGGCATGAATGACCTATAGACAAAGTTTTGTCATGTTTAGGTGATGGAGTATGTTCTGAAGTATATCATGGTGATTGATTAGAGGATGGTGTTTTGTTTTTAGGATGCGAATTGGAATAATTCAAAACTAACTCAGAGATAGGATCATAAATTATACATGTGGTTGTAGTTTCTATACCATCTGAAGCATCTATAGAAATTGTAACTTAAGCAAAGATGTCTTCTTCCATAACAACTTCTGAAACCAGAGTCTCTTCAGTTTTTTCATCAACACTCTTCAGAAAGGCTTATGCATTATCTTGTACTTGTAAAGCTTATTCCTTCAAAAATTCATCTTCAGAGGGATTTTCCAAAGCTTTATCCCTCAAGGCAGATGATATAAGCTTTGCTCCTTCTTCAATAGATCCCTTCATCAGGTCATGAGGTAACTTATTTACTTCCTTTAATTTCCTTAACAAAGGGGATTATCTTCCTCTTCCTCTTCCTCTACTTCTTATACGGGAAGAATCGTCTTTCTTACTTTCTTAGCAAGTGTTAGTTTGTGATAACGAGAAAAAGTATCGTTTTATTACTATGTTTCAATGTCGTTTTATCGCACATTTATCGTATTAACACCCGATTCTTCGAGTTTTCTTTGTCATTTTGCAGGTATAACAATTATAGAGCTAAATCATAAGCCAAAAGTGAAATGAGCAAAAACAAGCATGAAAAGAAGAAGAAGAAAGGAATTCTGCAAAATACTGCATAATTGTAGCAGTCACGACCGTCACCATGCTGTCACGACCGTGACACGCTAATTGGACCAGTCACGATCGTCACCAAGCCGTCACGACCGTGACGCGCTAAATATGAAGATAACGCCCGTGACACCCTTGTCACGAACGTGACAAAGGGAAAATAGGTTTACTTGAATTGATTTGGTCATGAACGTGCTACGTGAAGTCAAAACGTGCTCTTATTCTTCCGCAGACTCAGTAACACAATTTTTTCCTGGATTCTCTCTTCAACACCGAAGCCCACGCATGATTTCAACTGTCAAGCCCAAATTATATTTTCTATAAATAGCTTTATTTCAAAGTAGAAACTACAGAGTATTATTTTTAGTTTTTCGCGGAAGCTCTGCCGTATTTCCATTGTCACCCTATTTTATTATTTTTTCCATTGTTCTTGTTCTTGTTTTAATTTCCATATCCCAACCAAATCAAATAACAATTTCCAACATTAGGAAATTGTTATTATTTATTTTCTTTCAAGCCTTCAGCATTTCGTTTTGTATTTTATTTTCGATTCCGGTTCGCACTCCGAGCTTGCCAGACTGTGGAAGAAGGAGTTTTACATTATTTTTATTATTCAGGTTTTTAATTATTTCGCATTTAAATTAATTTGATTATTTATGTTAAGAATTTATTTTTATTACTTTATAATGCATATTTTATTTTATGTTCATCTGTTTCTGCATCTGTCTGGTACAACAAATATGAGTAGCTAATCAATTTAGGCGGTATATAATTAAAATACACTAAATCGGTAAAATCGAATCTAGGCTTAAACAATTAAGAACTTAAAATTCTGGCTGTGACTTTTTATTATAAAAATTAATCTTTTTGTTACGAGAGTAAGGAAAGTGTAATAGGTTAGGTCGAGACCACGAGAGTGTGAGATTTTAACCAGATAGCTAAAGTTAGGCATTTAATTTAAATACAGCGAGAGCGCTTTAAAATGAATTAGACTTATTAAGTTTCCAAAAATTATTTCTAAACACTTATGGGCTAGCGAGAGCAGGCATAGGGCTTTAGGAGTAAGATCTGAGATAAGATCACGAGAGTGTGAGTTAAAGATATTTAAACTGATAACCTCTACAAAATAAATTAAGTGAACCATCCTTATAAGCCTAGGTTAGATTGACCCGCCTAGGTTAACATAATTACATACCGACCGCCTTATTATTATTTTATTAAACTAAAATTAAATTCCCGTCTTTAATTCTTAAAAACAAAACCGTGACAACAATCCACCTTAGCTAAACTAGTAAACCCTCTAGCACTAAGTGATCATAAAGTCCCTGTGGGATCGACAATCTTTTATATTACTTTGATAGGTTGTGCGCTTGCAGTTAAGATACCGCTAGACACATATTGCGTTTCGCGCCCCATCAAGTTTTTGGCGCCGTTGCCGGGGACCTTAATTTAGTTACTAGTGCACTTTAGAGTAGCATTGTCTAGACTAAGGTAACAACTATTTCTTTTCTTAATCTAATTTCCCGAGTGTATGCCAAGTACTCGCTCTCAAGGCGAAGACTTGCAACCTCTAGTCCCAGAATCGGAACGCTTCTTACACGTAAGAAGACGAATATTCGATTACGAACGAAATTACAACATTCCAGATCTTCAAATTGATCCACCTAAACCAGTCGGAACATCAAAGGACGCAGAGATGGCTGAAGAACCGAATCATCCACTCAAATATTACGCTAGTCCTTCGCAAGCTGAACCGCATTCCAGCATTGCCGCACCAGCTATCAACCGAAATGATTTCGAACTGAAACCTTCGCTGATATCAGCCGTGCAACAAAATCAATTCACCGGAAATCCTACCGAGGATCCGAACCTTCATCTTTCGATATTTGTGCAGTACACAGATACTGTAAAAGCTAATGGAGTTACCCAAGAGGTTATTAGATTACGTCTTTTTCCGTTTTCACTTCGAGACAGAGCGAGAGTCTGGCTTCAATCTCTGCCCTCAAATTCAGTAACTACGTGGGAGGAACTAAAGAGAGTCTTCTTGACCAGATATTTCCCACCTAGCAAGACAGCTATGCTAAGAGCTCAAATCAACGGATTAAAGCAAAAGGAAAACGAATCACTTTTCGAAGCTTGGGAACGCTATAAAGATATGCTGAGACTTTGTCCACATCATGGATTAGTAGAATGGATGGTCATCCATACCTTCTACAATGGACTCTTGTACAATACAAGAATGACAATTGACGCTGCCGCAGGCGACGCACTAATGGACAAAGAATATAATGATGCTTATGCACTTATCGAGAGTATGACTCAAAACCATTAACAATGGGGAAGCGAGAGAGTCGCAACTGAGAAACCAACAAAAGGAGGTATGTATGAAGTGAGTAGTATGGACCAAGTCAATGAAAAGTTTGACCAACTAAACCAAAAGATCGACAACTTGGCCATAACACCAACAACCACCGTGGCTGCGGTAACACCTAACTGTGAGTTATGTGGAGTTCTAGGACATGATGTCCCTGATTGTCAACTATTAGCAGGAATTCCCACAGATCAAGTGAATTATGCTCAAGGAAACCCATACTCAAACACATACAACCCAGGTTGGAAGAATCATCCGAACTTCTCCTATAAGAACAACAATGCTTTATACGCACCAGGTCAAGCACCAGCTACACCACCGGGATATCAAAAGACTGCTCCTAATGTCCCTAGAAAATCAAACCTTGAATTGATGATGGAGAACTTCATAGCTACCCAATCTCAGACGAACAAGGATTTCTTAAACCAAAACATACACACTAGTGAGCAGATTAAGAAATTAGTGAGCAAGGTAGATGCGTTAGCTACACATAACAAAATGCTTGAAACTCAGATTTCACAAGTAGCTCAACAACAAGCACCTACCGCTGCACCAGCTGGAGTATTTCCTGGACAACCTCAACCTAATCCGAAAGGACAGGCCAATGCTGTGATATTAAGAAGTGGCAAGGAACTTGACGGACCTACCGATCCAAGACTTGACAATCCAGCCATGTACCAAAAACCGGATAAACCGACTGAAATGGTGAATGAACCAGAAGAAAAGGAAGATAATAATCAAGAGGCAGTGGAGAAAGAAAAACCTTATGTGCCTCCACCACCTTATAAACCACCAATTCCGTACCCTCAGAGATTAACTAATTCTAAGACGATGGGCCAGTTTAAGAAATTTGTTGAACTTCTGAAACAGTTGAATATTACTATTCCATTTACAGAAGCTATCACTCAAATGCCCTCGTATGCTAAGTTTTTAAAAGAAATCTTATCCAATAAGAAAAAGATAGAGGATAACGGAACCGTTACACTTACCGCTGAGTGTAGCGCAATAATTCAGAATAATATGCCTCCTAAGCTAAAAGATCCAGGAAGTTTCTCTATACCCTGTGTAATAGGAAAATTCGTCATTAACAAAGCTCTATGCGATTTAGGAGCCAGTATCAGTGTTATACCCTTAACAATTTGCAAAAGGCTAGACATGGGAGACCTAAGACCAACTAAAATGTATGTTCAACTAGCCGATCGCTCTATTAAATATCTTGTAGGCATACTAGAAACGTCCCAGTACGTATAGGACAATTCTATATTCCTACTGATTTTATAATCATGGACATCTCTGAAGACTCCACTACACCTATCATACTAGGAAGACCATTCTTAGCTACCGCCGGAGCTATTATAGACGTAAAGAAAGGAAAACTAACCTTTGAAATAGGTGAAGAGAAAGTTGAATTTATTTTAACACAATTCTTACAATCACCAGCTATAGAGGATACATGCTATCTATTGGACGTAATTGACGAATGTGTAAGAGAAATGGAAATGAAAGAAACTACCTATTCTGAAATTATGAAAATTCAAATCCCTCCGATTTTCGAAGATGATAATTGGCGTGAACCATATCAGGATGATAGTCTAAGCGAAAGTTTAACACTTACACCGGATCCCATGCCAAGTAAGAATAAACCTACTTTAGAGTTAAAAACTTTACCTAAGAACCTAAGATACGAATTCTTAGACACCGAATGTAAAAGACCAGTTATAATCAATTCCAGTTTAGGAACAATTGAAACAAAGAAACTTTTAGATGTCTTAAAGAAATATCCAACTACATTAGGATATAACATATCTGATCTCAAAGGAATATGCCCTTCAATCTGTATGCATCGTATTCTGCTAGAAGAAGATTGCAAAACCTCCAGAGAATCTCAAAGAAGAATTAACCCAATCCTTAGCACGGTAGTAAAGGAAGAAGTTAAGAAACTACTAGATGCTGGAATAATATATCCAATCTCTGATAGTAAATGGGTTAGTCCAGTACATGTAGTACCAAAGAAAGGAGGTATCACTGTTGTGAAAAACGCTAAAGGCGAATCGATATCACAAAGAGTAGTGACCGGACATAGAGTGTGCATCGATTATCGTAAACTAAACAAAGCCACTCGAAAAGATCATTTCCCACTACCTTTTATAGATCAAATGTTAGAACGATTAGCCAAGCACTCAGATTTCTGTTATCTTGATGGTTACTCAGGATTTTTCCAAATCCCTATCCATCCAGATGATCAAGAGAAGACTACATTCACATGCCCTTATGGAACGTTCGCTTATAGACGAATGCCCTTTGGATTATGCAACGCTCCTGCAACCTTTCAAAGATGTATGATGTCAATCTTCGCAGATTTCATAGACAACATCATGGAAGTGTTCATGGACGACTTCTCTGTATGCGGGCAAAGTTTTGAAGGATGTCTATCAAATTTAGAAATGGTGTTAGAAAGATGTCTAAAGTAAACCTCGTGCTTAACTGGGAGAAATGTCATTTCATGGTCAGAGAAGGAATCGTACTAGGACACGTTATATCTGACAAGGGAATTGAAGTTGATAAAGATAAGATAGAAGTAATAAAAGATCTTCAACCCCCTAAGACCGTTCGAGAAATACAAAGCTTTTTAGGACACGCCGGTTTCTACCGACGATTCATCAAAGATTTCTCGAAAATCACTAAACCTCTTACCGGTTTATTAATGAAAGACGCTGAGTTCATATTCAATGAAGATTGTCTTAAAGTATTCGATACTCTAAAAACAGCCCTCATCACCGCACCAATCATGCAACCTCCTGACTGGAGATTACCTTTCAAAATCATGTGCGATGCGAGTGACTATGTTGTAGGCGCAGTTCTAGGACAGAGGAAGGACAAGAAACTTCACGCAATTTACTATGCCAGTAGAACCTTAGATTCTGCTCAGATGAACTACGCCACTACTGAAAAAGAATTGCTAGCAGTTGTCTTTGCGCTCGACAAATTCCGTTCCTACCTAGTGGGAGCGAAAATAATCGTTTACACAGACCACGCTGCTATTAGATATTTATTAACTAAGAAAGATGCTAAACCAAGACTCTTGAGATAGATTTTACTCTTACAAGAGTTTGATCTTGAAATAAAAGATAAGAAAGGTACTGAAAACGTCGTAGCGGACCATTTATCTAGAATAGAAGGTATTAAACCCGAACAAGTGCCGATTAACGATGATTTTCCGTATGAACAGCTGATAGCACAAATAGGAAGCGACTCAGTTCAGTTAGACATAGATGAACCAGAACCCGTGGAAACAATCCAAACAACCGTAGGACTGCCATGGTACGCTGACATTGTCAACTACTTAGCTGCAGGAGCCCTGCCACCTGACTTAACATATCAGCAGAAAAAGAAATTCTTTCACAATCTCAAACATTACTATTGGGATGAACCATTATTGTTCAAAAGAGGACTCGACGGAATCTTTCGTCGATGTATTCCCGAAGAAGAAATAGAAGATGTCATTGCTTATTGCCATTCATCTCCTTATGGTGGACATGCAAGCACTTCCAAGACTTGTGCAAAAATCTTACAAGCCGGCCTATTCTGGCCTAATTTATGGAAAGATGTCCACACCGCTGTTATAAATTGTGATCGGTGTCAACGCACCGGTAATATTTCAAGAAGAGATGAAATGCCTCAAAAAGGAATATTAGAAGTAGAAGTCTTTGACGTCTGGGGAATAGATTTCATGGGACCATTCCCATCATCTTTCGGTAATAATTACATACTCGTAGTTGTCGATTATGTTTCGAAATGGATTGAGGCCATAACTTCTCCTACAAATGACACACGAGTAGTAATTAAGCTTTTCAAGAATATAATCTTTCCAAGATTTGGTGTGCCTAGACTCGTCATAAGTGACGGTGGCTCGCACTTCATTTCAAAAATCTTTGACAAATTACTATCTAAGTATGGAGTCAGACATCGTGTAGCAACACCATATCATCCACAAACAAGTGGATAGGTCGAAGTCTCAAATAGAGAAATTAAACAAATCTTAGAAAAGACTGTCGCCATATCTAGGAAAGATTGGTCATCTAAACTTAATGAAGCTTTATGGGCTTATAGGACAGCTTACAAGACACCCATAAGAACTACACCCTTCAAATTAGTATATGGAAAGTCTTGCCACCTCCCGGTAGAACTAGAACACAAAGCATATTGGGCGATTAAAACTCTCAATATAAACTATAATGCCGCAGGAGAAAAGCGAATCCTCGATATTAACGAATTAGAAGAGTTAAGGTTAGATGCTTATGAGAATGCTAAGATATATAAAGAAAGAACTAAGCGATGACACGATAAACGCTTATCTAGGAAAGAATTTAGTGTGGGAGACGTTGTACTCCTCTTTAACTCAAGACTTAGGCTCTTTCCTGGAAAACTAAAATCTAGATGGTCAGGACCCTTTGAAATAACTAGAGTGTTCCCGAGCGGAGCAATAGAAATTAAGGGTAGGAATAGTGAACCGTTCACAGTAAACGGACAACGATTAAAACATTACCATAAAGTTGAAAATAGAGATTATGCAAATAGTCTAAGGCTTTTAGAGTTGTCCACTAATTTCCCTGATTAATCTACCCCTAAGCATTACGTCAGGCTTATGACGATAAAAACAGCGCTTAGTGGGAGGCAACCCATTTTTATCATTTTATCATTCACCATTTTATCATTTTTATCATTTTATTGTTTTATCGTTTTATTGTTTATCATTTTATTGTTTTATTGTTTTATTTCATTATTATTATTATTGCTTTTATTTATGCATTTATTTTCTTATTTTCTTTATTTTAATTTTAATTTTCTAAATCACTTTTACAGATTTTCTAAAGTCTTTTCCACTTTTCTTCTCCCCCTGATTTGTTTCCTCCACATTTACACTAACTATGGCTAACCAACCGAGAAACATTATGGAAACCAAATTTAGAGGTAGGAACCAAAGAATGAAATTTGAAGAGTTATCACAGAGACCAATGGATTTGACTCTGTACCCGGATGATCTGACTATGGAAACTTTAGGAATACATGATAGCATCCTATACCTGTTTAACCAACTTGGATGGGAGAATGCACTAATAAAACAAAAGTTTGTGACTTACCGCGAGCTCACCCTTGAGTTCTTAAGCTCCTTAGTTTACTTACCCGAGCGCGGTTTTGGATTCAGGAAAGGATTTATCAGTTTCCGACTATTCGGAATAGAATATGACTTTAACCATAAAGAACTAGATGACTTATTAGGATTCCCTAGTGGACCCTTTGCTTTTACTACCACACAGGTAGAATTGATGGACATTGAGCTGGACTTCTTTTGGGGAACCTTAACCGGAAATTACCAGCCTGAGCCAAATAACATGAACAATGATGAGATACATAACCCTGCTATCCGCTATTTCCATAAGATCCTTGCCCACACCTTCTTTGGAAAAGAAGAAAACCTTACTAGAGTATCTAAAGATGAGATATTCATTATGTCCTGTCTGACTAATGGACAACCAGTTAATGGTGTGCCTTTCATGATGCAAACCTTCACCCGAATCCAAGAAGAACTTGATCTACCCATATTGGCAGGAGGCCTGGTCACCATGATTGCTGATGCCTTAGGACTTAGATACCAATTACACAAGTGTAACCGTTTAGGTACCATCCGTCCTATGAATCTGAACTTTTGCTTTAACCGTCAAATCATAAGAAATTTAGGACAACCACCTTACGAGTACCTAATCAGGAATGAAGTAGTGACCCTGTTCACATTACCAAACCATGCTAGAGTCAGTGTTCATAACAAAGATAATTGGCTTTATGAGCTTACCCCTCCTGACTATCCATCCACTCCCGAAACACCACAATCTTACAAGATAAAGGATGATATAATGACCGATGTAGAAAGTGACCCTGAGACACCTCCTGGTTACCATGACATTGACCACACTGATGAAGTGATTGAAACCCCTGAAGTAAATCAAGTAGAATATGCTGACAACTTAAAGAAAATTATGAATACTCTTGAAGTTTACCAAGCCGATATTAATGCTGTTAAGGATGAGGTTAAAAGCATGTGATTGGATGTTATAGGTTTAACTGACATAACGTGTGAGCAATTCTACCATTTAAACTCTGCACTTGAAGATTTGAAGAAGCAACTTTGAAAATGCTGTAGTGATTAAATTTATTATACTTCTCGTTTTTGTTTCTAGTTAGTTTTAACATTTTGCAAACATTTTCGTACCTTATTTTTATTGATCGTACCTGGAGATCAGGATCCGATACAGCTGGACTCGAGAGCGGGCGGAAATGGTCGTCGAGGAGAAAAAGGGGTGTACCTGCAACACACTCCGATGCCAAAGTAAGTATCCGAGCGACAGTGAGCAAGTACTAGTGTTAGGGTTCAGAATTGAATACCTGACCCTCTCAAATGAGAGAGTTTATATAGAGGACCAGCTGGAAGACTATTGGTTCGTTTTGTGAGGTGCGGATCGAGGGGTCCGTGAAGATAGGAAACGGTCAATACTAGCCGTTAGAAGGTCTCTCCATGGTCGGACCATTAGTGGTCGACTGAGGGACCACTTTTCATGACTATGCTCGTGCTGTCGAGCAAGATGAATGGGTCAGCCTTTTTGGCCCAATAAGAGGGATTGGGCCGGGTCGGAACAGGAGCCCCCCCAAGTCATTGCTCGAGTTGTAGGGCAGTGACTTGAAAGCAATACCGTGCTCGGCTGGGTATGATGTCATGGTCGAGGATCTCCGCTGTCGATGGTTCGGGCAAATAATACGTTGCCCGGTGAAGGAATGTGAAACGAAAAGCTGGAATATCTGGATATTCGCGCCTATTGATGATTTGACGGCTAGTCTAGGGGCTAGCGCCTAGGGGTCACGCGCGCGCGCACGTGTCTTTCCTATAAATAGGATTTTTGGGGCCCATTTTGACCTTTTCGCTTCGTCTTCTCTCTCAACACTCTGCTCGTTCAAACACCGTTGCTTCAGCCGTCGACCACCGCTACTTCTTGCCGACCACCATTCGTAGAAGCTTATCTTCTACTACAATGTCTTCCCAGGCTCAAGGTACCGTTCTTTTCTTCTTTTTTAAGTGTATATAGCAAGATTTTCGTAGAATGCATGCGGTTTAGGGTGATTCCACCGGTAGATTTAGGATTTAGAATTAGAAACTTTTAAAGTTCCTGCCACCGTAGTTGGTCGGCTGCAAGCCCTAACTTTAGGGTCGACGTAAACCTTGGTCGACTTAGACTTTAGATTCTCTTGGTAGATTTCTGTCATCTGTATACTGTTGGGCGTCAGCCGTTGCCACGAGCAACGGTTAGCCAGGGCTACAGCTCGGAACATAGTTTCTGAGCTGAGGCGCGCCCTTTCACTTGTTGAGCGGTGGAAGGGTGGATTTGATATTCTTAATCGAATTCACTGATGCCTTTCCTCTGCTTTTCAGGTGATAACTTGCTCGAGGACCCGCTGGTCGTGCTTTCCGAGGATTCATCTTCGGGAAATACGGATTTGTCTGCGTCCCTACCTTCAAACTCAGGAAGCACTTCGGACAGTTCTGACACAAGTACCGCGGGGCAGTCGACGGAATCGCCTCAGTGTCCTGCTCAGTCGAGGGTCTCGCCCGAAGAGTGGGTGATGGAAGATTTGCTGGATAAGGTATCTTCCTTCTCGAGACCCCGATCGGAACCACTGCCCGTCGTCGGGGATCTTGCTGACTGGGTCGTGACCTGCCCGGGAAACGACGATCGCATCTTTTCAGACTTTCGCGGTCGGGCATTCTCGATGTATGAATATGCTACTTCAGTCTTGGGAGTGACGCTGCCCTTCAGCGATTTTGTGAGCGCTGTGCTCGGACACCTTTGCATAGCCCCCTCTCAGCTGCACCCTAACTCCTACGCCTTCCTGAGGGCGTTTGAGATGACGTGCGCCTTCTTGGGCGTCGGGGCCACACTCCCTCTCTTCTTCCGCCTCTTCTCTTTACAGCGTCAAGTCGGGCGGGGAACCGACCGGAAGGGGTTCGTCTCTTTTAAACAGCGAACAAAGATCTTCAAGGCCCACTCGGAATCTATCCGGGCTTTCAAGACTGATTATTTCTTAATAAAACCTGTGAGTGATGCTGCCGTGCGAACTATGAGTTTTCTCGGAATTGACACCGATGAGAACGACGAACCCAAGTTGGACGACCAAGGTGAAGTGATTCCGAGGAGATTATGGATGTTTCCCCTCTCCTGGAGTCATGTGCATTACGAGCGACCAGTGGGGGAATTTGTTCAGGTGGGGAAAACATTGGACGACGATGATGCGGCCAGTTTCGAAGCTTTCAGAAGGTTGGTAGCTTCATTTACTCCGACCCCTCTATTGGACGGGGAAGGGAAAGTTATGGTCGACCAAGATGGAGGAGAAGCTCTGAAGCGTCCTTTGATCAATGTCACTGACTTGCTGGCCTGTAATAACGTGCAGGAGATAGCTGATTTTTTTGGTATCTGTTTGTTTATGCTCGTTAAATTTTTGATTTGACTTTATTGCTCGTAGCTCACTTTGGTTTTGTTTTTCTTTTCAGGTTCCTTAACAAATCCGTTGGACAAGATCCACGATCGTTTGGTCCAGCAACAGAGAAAACGGTCGAGGGTCGTGCAAACTAAACTGACCGAGGCGAGCGGTTCAGGTTCGGGTCCTTTGGTCCAGGGCTCTCCGGGGGCATCCACTGGTTCTTTGATGAAGAAACATAAAACGATGGCTACTGTGGACCTGACGGCTGGTGCTCCCCCGAAGCCAAAGCATGGGATACCTCCTTGCTTTGTTGTCCGGAATTTTTTCGAAGGGACCAGTATGGAGGTGGACCGGGCAGACTCTCTGTTCCTGGAAGGGATGGACCGTCCTGCTCGGCGGCTTTCTTTGGCCCAGGACGCGAGCGCCGTTATGCGGGTCTTAACCATGGCTTGGATGACGGCCGAAGGGTCCCCTCTGCTGGAGCGAGAGAATAGCAAGCTCAAGGAGCAGTTAGTTGCTGCCGAGGCCAAGCTGACGACGACCACGGAGGAAGTGAAAAAGGTCACCGCGGAATCGGCTGAACGAGCAACGGTCATTGCCAAACTGGAGGTTGACAAAAAGAGGCTGCTCGATCAAAACAAGAAGTTAAAAGATGCCTTCTGCCCCAAGGAAGATGAGGACGAGGACACCAAGCATTTGCTGACGAGGGCTCAATTTCTCGCTCGGATCGACCAGGACATGGAAGATCTGAATGCGTCGACTGAGTACAGCTTCCTGAATGCGGTGGAGCAAGTGAAAGCTCTTCATCCCGATTTAGCTTTGGACGTAGGTCGGATGAATTACCTCTACAAAGTGGTGGATGGCCAGGTTGTTGTCCCTGCCGACTTAGTGGTGGCTGACTCCCAGCCGGGGGCAAATGCTCGACTTGATCAATCAGAGGAGCAGCCGGACCAGGTGGAAGCTTGTGCAGAGGAGACCCGACCAATGGGAAATGATCATTAATTAATGGCCTGCGTGCCTTCATAATTTATAATGTATTTTGTTGTTTGGGGGCATGGCCCCCTTTATATGTAATTCCGAACAAGTCGGCCTTTTGATGCCGCATTTCTTTTTTCTAAATGTTAAGTACTTGACCGTGGAGGTCGGTTATATATGTTGTTTGCTCGCAACTATTCGTCCGTCGGAGGACATGATTTGTTATTATTTTTACTAAGTGTTTGACGCTCGTATTTGTATCAATTAGAAGTGATTGGATAGATACGGGGGGTGTGGTCGACCTGTTGGTTAGGGGAACCAATCAGTCTTGGAGGGTTGTATCCTCGATCGGTGCCCGGGTCAAGATAATGGCCCGAGCTCCATGGCGTGAACGTCCCATCGCGAGCTGGGGTTCTACCTGGTCGTGGTACTTAGGCGACGTCGGACTCGTTCGAGTATCCGTTCGTGCGACAAGTTTCTCTTTTGCTCGAAAAAGAACTTGCTTTATTTGTGATATTTAGACTGACGTGCTCGTACCTAGGCACGCAGTTGGTCTCTCTTTCTCTTCCCCTGGGAGTTGAGCAAGGTGACTGGCTTAACTATAATATTGTTTAAGTTTCTCGGCGTTCCACGGCCGAGCGAGTTCTTCCCCGTATAGATTTTCTAGGTAATAGGCGCCGTTCTCGGTTTTTGCTCGAACACGATATGGGCCTTCCCAGTTGGGCGTTAGTTTTCCCTCGCGGGGATCTCTGTGGTTTCTTCTGAGGACGAGGCTACCTACTTCGAACGTCCGTCTGATGACCTTGGAATCATACCGAGCGGCTATCTTTTGTTTGAGAATGGTTTCTCGAAGGGCAGCATTTGATCGAATTTCCTCGACCATGTCGAGCTCGTCTCTTAAAGCTTCATTATTGACATCTTGTTCCATGGGGAATTCCGTGCGTCTCGAACGGACATGCATCTCTATTGGAATTACTGCTTCGGTCCCATATGCTAACCGAAATGGGGATTCTCCGGTCGTTGAATGGGGAGTGGTTCTATACGCCCATAATACGCTATGTAGTTCCTCGACCCAGTGTTTCTTATGCTCGTCTAACCTTCGTTTCAGACCTCTTAGGATTACCCTGTTTGCGGCCTCGGCTTGTCCGTTAGTTTGGGGGTGCTCGACTGATGCGAAATGTTGTTTTGTTCCTATTGACGCGACGAATTCTTTGAAATGTTTATCCGTGAATTGAGTTCCGTTGTCGGTCACAATAGCGAGGGGGACTCCAAACCGGGCGAGGATGTTTCTTTTGAAGAATCGAAGTATATTGAGTGCAGTAATTTTGGCCAGAGCCTCAGCTTCTATCCATTTGGTGAAGTAGTCGACGCCTACAATCAAGTATTTGTTCTGACCAGACCCAACGACGAAGGGTCCTAGAATGTCCATTCCCCACCATGCGAACGACCAGGGTGATGATAACGATTTTAGCTCGGAAGGAGGTGCTATGTGCACGTCCCCATGTCGTTGGCATTTATCGCATCTTTTTACGTGCTCCTTAGCATCGTGCTGCAGGGTGGGCCAGTAGTATCCTGCCCTCAGAATCTTCCGAGCTAACGAACGTCCACCCGGATGTTGCGCGTTGATTCCCTCGTGGACTTCCCTTAGGACGTGTGGAATGTTTTCCTCTTCTACGCACCTGAGGAGGGGTGTAAAGAATCCTCGACGATACATGCGTCCGCCCACTAAAGAATATGCGCAAGCCCTCCGTCGTACGGTATTAGCCTCTTTTGCGTCGGTTGGTAATTCTCCTTTAGTTAGGTAGTTGAATACTGGGGTCATCCAACAGCTTGTGTCGCCCACTAGGTTAATGTGTGTGCAGGGTGACGAATGTCTAATACTTGGTTGGGGGAGCAGTTTTTGTATGACGGACTTGTTGTTTCCTTTCCTTTTAGTGCTCGCCAGCTTGGATAGGATGTCTGCGCGGGCGTTGCTTTCCCGTGGAACGTGTTTGATTTCCACACTCTTAAACTGCTTTATTTCGTCTTTTACGAGGGCCAGATATTCGGCCATGCTGTCACTCCTGGCTTGGAAATCTCCACGGACTTGGCTCGCGACCAATTGAGAGTCTGTGCAAATTGTGATCTCTTCTGCTTCTAGGTCGTTCGCGAGCCGTATGCCTGCTAAGAAAGCTTCGTATTCCGCCTGGTTGTTAGAAGTAGGGAAAGACAAAGTCAAGGATACTTCGATGACGTTCCCCTCCTCGTTCTCCAGAATGATACCGGCCCCACTGCCCGTCGGGCCAGATGCACCGTCCACGAAAATGATCCATTTAGATGAAGCTTGCGTGTCTTGCTCGGTGAAGGTAAGTTCAGCCACGAAGTCGGCCAGTGCTTGCGCTTTGAGGGCTTGTCTTCCTTCGAATTTGATATCGAATTCAGACAGTTCTAGTGACCATTTTAACATTCGGCCGGCCATGTCTGGTCGACCGAGCAACTGTCTTATGGGCTGATCAGTCCTTACGATGATGGTGTGAGCCAGGAAGTAGTGGCGTAGTCTTCTAGCCGCGAGGAGGAGGGCCAGTGCGACCTTTTCTATCTGAAGGTACCGAACTTCTGGACCGTGGAGAGCTTTGCTCGTGAAATACACGGGCTTTTGCCCTTCGGGTCGTTCGCGCACAAGGGCCGCGCTTACCGCTTCGTTGGCGACCGCGAGGTAGAGATATAGAGTTTCCCCTTCCTCTGGTCTAGATAAAACTGGAGGTTCACTTAATGCCCTTTTTAGGTGGGACAGTGCTAATTCGCATTCTGTTGTCCACTCGAACGTTGCTTCCTTTACGGAGCAGTTTGTAAAAGGGGAGGGCGTGTTGAGCAGATTTTGCCACGAATCGGGCAAGGGAAGTGATGACTCCGTTTAGTGATTGTATGGATTTCTTTGACGTGGGAGTTGGGAACATCGCGAACGCTCGACACCGATCGGGATTAGCCTCAATGCCTCGTTCGGTCAAATAGAATCCGAGGAATTTTCCTGCTCAGACACCGAAGGTGCATTTCTCAGGGTTGAAACGCATTTTGCACTTTCGTGCTTGGTCGAAGACTTTTCGCAAATGAGACGCGTGGTCTGTTTCTTGTTGAGATTTGACGATCATGTCGTCCATGTATACTTCGAGCATGTCCCCGATTTCAGCTCGAAAAACTTTATTCATCATACGCTGGTACGTTGCTCCTGCGTTTTTTAGGCCGAAAGGCATAACGTTGTAAAAATAATTGCCCGACTCGGTCATGAAGGCCGTGTATTTTTTGTCGGACACAGCCATGGGTATTTGATTGTAACCCGAGTATGCGTCCATAAAGGATAATAATTTGTATCCGGACGAATTGTCGACCAATTTGTCGATGTTAGGTAAAGGGTATGCATCTTTCGGGCATGCCCGATTGAGATCGGTATAATCTACGCACATTCTCCATTTTCCATTATATTTTTTGACGAGTACAACATTTGAGATCCAGGTTGTGTACCTGGCCTCAGTTACAAATTTTGCCTCTAGGAGGTCTTTAACGGCAGATTCGGCAGCTTCAGTTTTCTCGCTCGACTGTTTTCTCCTTCGTTGAGCGACCGCCTTACATGTTGGGTCGATAGAGAGGTGATGACAAGCTGTTTCGGGATCGAGCCCTGGCATTTCTGCGGCGCTCCATGCGAACAAATCTGCGTTCCCTTTGAGGCAAGCTTCCAACTGCCGCTTCACTAACTCGGGGAGGTGTGCTCCAATCTTGACGCACCGAGCAGGATCTTCTCCCAAAGGAACTAGCTCGAAGTCTCCGTCCGGGATTGGCCGGGCTAAGGCCTCTGTTGGTCCCTGGATACTCTCGCTGTTGTTTGAAAACCTGCAGTCTAAGTCGATCGAATCGACTTGAGGGAAGGCCTTGGGCACATTTGGTGGATCCAGTGTCGGGGAGACTGGTTGGTACGATATTGAGCTGAGGCCTTTTGATGCTGCCTCGAAACATCTGCGGGCAGCGTCGACATCTCCGTGCAATGTGGCAACTCTGCCCAAAGTAGTATAGTACTTCATCTTTAAGTGAACGGTGGAAGACACGGCTATCAACTCGGCCAGAGTTGGTCGTCCCAATATGCATTGGTATAACGACGGGCAATCCACGACGAGAAATTGGACCCTAACTGTCCTGGCTGTTTCGCCTGCCCCGAAAGTGACAAACAGGTCGACATAACCCCACGGTCGGGATACTTCTACGTTGAAACCTTGCAGGTCAGATCCGACGTATGGAGTCAGATGTGTTTCATTCAGTTGGAGTGTTGAAAACAGTTGGGAATACATGATGTCACATGAACTTCCTTGGTCTACCAATATTCTCCTTACGTCGAAGTTCGCCATACGTGCTCGGATGAGTAAAGGGATGCTGGCGTTTGGTGCTCCTCCCAGGAGCTCTTCTCGATAGAATGAGAGGGGTACGGAACCTTCCCTCGGGGGATCTAAGGTGGCGCTTTGTGCCGGCCCTTTGGCGATCAGCTGGTCGAATTTTCTCTTCACAGAACCGACCGTGATTTTATTGAATCCTCCTCCCGATATGACCATCGCCGAGGGGAAAGCTTCCCATGGACTGTGAGAGGAAAGGTATTCTGTGCCTTTGGTATGGTCTGGTAAGAAGAAGTCTTCCGGGCGATAGATGCTCAGGGCGACCTGCATGTTGGCGTCCGCGGGGATGGGCACGGCTTCTTCGATTTTTTGAGTTTCTTGCGCGTCCTGCCGAGGATTTTCTCTGGATTTTGTGAACTGCTTCAGATGCCCGTCTTTGATGAGGATTTCGATTGCGTCCTTGAGGTGGATGCAATCCTCTGTGTTGTGCCCGTGGCTCTTGTGGAACCTGCAGTACTTTGTTTTATCCGTGTCGGGCTTGGTAGGTTGTTGCCTCGGAAAACGTACTCCTGCTTGTTTGAATTCTGAGTTGGCGCACTCAGATAAGATCTTCTCCCTGGAAGCTAGGAGAGGTGTGTATTCGTGGAACCGACCGATAGGTCCTCGGTGCTCCCGCGGTTCACGGGAGCGATCATCCTTTCTTTTGTCTCCTCCCCGACGAGATGTCGAGGGCTCTTCGACTCGATGTGGTTTGGCGTCTTCTCGACGTCGGGCGTCTCTTACTGAACTGGCCGCTTGCTTTTCTTCATATTGAATGTAAGCTTGGGCTTTTAGCAGGAACGCGTCGAGGGTCGCTGGGGTTTCAATACCGACCGCCCGATGAAAATATGTCGAGGGACGCAGCCCTCGTTCAAGCAGATACTTTTTCATGTCGTCGGTCGTGGATACTTGAACCGCTTCTTTATTGAATCTTTCGATGTAGGTTCGTAAAGGCTCGTCTCTCCCTTGGATTATTGCTTCGAGCGAAGCCTCTGTCTTAGGATGTCGTCTTGACGCAGTAAAGTGCCTAGAGAACGTGCGCCCAAGTTGTTTCCACGACGTGATGGATTCAGTCTCAAGGCTCTTGTACCATGTCATTGCCCCTTTCCTCAGCGTCGTGGGAAAGAGTCGACATTTAATTGCTCCTCGAACACCTCGATAGTCGAGCAAGGCATCGATGTTCTCGATGTGTTCGTCTGGGTCGGTAGTGCCGTCGTACGAACCTAAAGGAGGAGGTTTTTCCAGGCCTCTCGGGAGTTTGGCCGCCATAATTTCGGAAGATAAGGGGCCCCGAGCGTCTTCGTCGTCACTGGAAGCAAATGACGATCTGTGATCACGTTTCTTTGTTCCTCGAGGGGAAGCGGATCTTGATCTGCTCCTTCTTGATTTTCTTTTAGGAGAGGGTCGTGGAGATGACCGACGAAAACGTTTGTTGCCTGTTGATTCGTCGGTATTTCCTCTCCTTTTCTTCGGAGGAGATGGAGTGTGCTCCCCTTGGGGTCTCTTTGAAGAATGGGGTTGACGAGAGTTATCTTCGAGTCGGGCGATCTTTTCACCATGAGCGAGGAGTAACAAGTTTGTTTGGTTTAGGATTTCAGCCAGCGCTGCGAAATCTGATCCCGAGGGAGTTGAAGGAACGAGAGTTTCCGGGCGACTCTCCAAGGGTTGATCACGATCGGGTGAAGGCGATGCTGCCTTCTTTTTTGGTTGGTCGTGCGTGGTATCATCATGTAGGGGAGGCTGGACATTGCTCTCATGTTGTGTGAGAATCATGCCATCGTTCGATCGATTCTCCTGGTTGTCCCGAGCAGCCATGGATTTTTGTTAAAACTTTTGTTCTTTGAGGATCTTGAAAGAAGAACGGGGAAGTTGGTTTCCCACAGACGGCGCCACCTGATCGTACCTGGAGATCAGGATCCGATACAGCTGGACTCGAGAGCGGGCAGAAATGGTCGTCGAGGAGAAAAAGGGGTGTACCTGCAACACACTCCGATGCCAAAGTAAGTATCCGAGCGACAGTGAGCAAGTACTAGTGTTAGGGTTCAGAATTGAATACCTGACCCTCTCAAATGAGAGAGTTTATATAGAGGACCAGCTGGAAGACTATTGGTTCGTTTTGTGAGGTGCGGATCGAGGGGTCCGTGAAGATAGGAAACGGTCAATACTAGCCGTTAGAAGGTCTCTCCATGGTCGGACCATTAGTGGTCGACTGAGGGACCACTTTTCATGACTATGCTCGTGCTGTCGAGCAAGATGAATGGGTCAGCCTTTTTGGCCCAATAAGAGGGATTGGGCCGGGTCGGAACATTTATTAATGTAATTTTCCTTCAATTATATCAAAAGCAAAGTACTTCTAGTTTTGTCACTTTCTATTTTAATCAATTTCTATGCTTTCCATTACTTACTGTTATATCTAAATTGATTAATATTCTATGATTTCTCGTGTGATGAAATTTGCTGCTAATATATGTTGATCCAATATTATATATATTGTTTGTGTTGGAATTAAATGAGAAGTGATAAAGAAAGAAAAAAATTGCATTGAACGAAGTGAGATAATGCATTTTGTGAAGAAAAATTATAAGTTTTTAAGCCATCACGGTCATCATCCATCTCTCACGATCGTGACGAGCTATTTAGCGCGTCACGACCGTCATTCATTCCTCACGACCGTGACGACCCCTGTTATACGAATTCGTAGAAACAAAACCGTTCACCTTCGCAGAACCCACTCTTCCACTTTCAAAAAAAAATCAGAAACCTCTCATTATCTCCTCACTATCCTGTAACCTCCCATTACCCTCAATCAATTTCATTAACCTCTCCATTTATTCCAAACCTCTCACATTCACTCATTTCACTATAATCTGAACCAAATTCTTCACATTTTTCATTTTCTCACAAAAACCCAAAACCTCTCATCTCTCATTCCCGTACTTGCATGCAATGGAGGAAATCCAATTTAGAGATGGTGAACAAGGAGAAACTCAAAGACAAAAGTTTATCAGGTTTCAGAACCGTGGCGTCCAACCCACTCGGTATGTCGACATTGACTACTTGAGGGAGTTGGGATTGCTCAACGGCGTGAAGCTCCTGCTTAGGCATGTTGGTTTGTGGCACTTGTGCAGTCAACCACATCCGACATTCGAACTCCTCACATTGGAATTTCTGATTTCGTTTCAATATGTTACACCTCCCGGTTCATCAAGTCAACTCACCGACATTGCAAAGTTCAGAATGCTCGGACGAGAGTTCGAAATCACACAAACAAGGATCGCCGAACTGTTAGGTTTCGATCACGGTGACGACGCTCATCTCCGCGTGCCGAACAACTTCAGCGAAACCGCTTTCACCTTGTGGCACGACATCACCAATACCCGTGCTACTGCCTTTCAGAGTCTGAATGCTACCCACATCCATAACCCGACGATCCGATATTTCCATCGCATCATCTGCAATACTATTTTCGCAAGAGAGAGCAATCACAAGCTTAACTCCAAAGAGCTCTTGTTCTTGCACTGTGCCTTAAATGACGAGCGCATCAATGTTGCCCCGTTCCTTTTATCCCATATCCAGTCTGTAGCGCAACGAGGCGCAACCCCCTTCTACATAGGCGGGATTGTCACCACCCTTGCCATTCAGCTGGAGCTTGGTGACCTGATTATCCATTTGCCTCGGAGAGCTGCAGAGTTGCTTACAAAGAACTATTGCAGGTCCGCCCACTTGATATCTCAGAGAGAGGATGGCAGGTTCAGCCCTGTTATCCAAGGCACCGTTTATCATCACATCACCTTGCCGTGCCATGACCGCATCGATCCGTCCAACCGAGCCAACTGGCTATTTGCTTTACCGGATGCTGCCGGCCATGTCCCCATTATTGATGAGCAGGCCGATCCACCAGTGGACGAGATGCAGGATACCATGGATGCTGCTGAGCCAGTACAGGACATCCCTGAGTCCTCCACCAGACAGCCACCTGCACCAGAATTCACACTTGAAGACGTCCTCCGTGCCATTCATCAGCAGAATCAAATGAATGTCGCACTAGAGCGAAGGCAAAAAGAGCAACATGATGCACTACTTTCAGCTATTGCCAGCAACCAGAGGACGACAGACGAGAAGCTTGGAGAGATTTTTAGCGAGCTAGAGGCCTTGCGTATTGATATCACTGCTCTCACCAGCACCGGTTTTGATCCTGAAGCGACTCCGACCAGACGCTCCCGCACCAGAAGCCGAGGCCGTGGTTGTCAGCAGCCTTAGTTTATGTTTATGTTTTTCCATTTCTGTTGTTTGTATTGTATTTTCCCCGCTATTATATCACAACATTGAGGACAATGTCAGATATAGTGTGGGAGAGATACCTTTCCTTTTTCTGCATTTCCCTTTCCGCACTTTCCATTCCGTTGTATTTCCTTTCCGTATTTCAATTAAACAAAGTAATATTTGTGCTATTTCTTTAGTTTCGAATTTTCCCCGTTTATTTAGCCATACCAAAATTTTTTATATTTTTATCTTCGCATTACCCGACTTACCTATGAAATCGCAGTTAGGAAGCTGAGAACGATTCAACAAGATCAATACAGTCTTGACACCTTAGACTTCCTACTTAAGCATTCCGTTCCGATAATTGTTATGACTACACCTTAAGTTTCAGTTCAAAAGTAACCCCTAGTAGTTTATACTAGCAGTCAGCACCGTCAGAACACAAACCACGTGGGGAGCCGATGAACATAAGTGTTTGATGCCTAACCTATAATGATCCTTCATATCTCGATGCAAATAAAAAGAAATTGCACCAAAGTACACGGTCGCATATAAGAAACGAGAAGTATGAGAAGGAATCCATTGCGGGTTGGTTCAGAGGTACCTGGTTTTGAACTTGGTAGGGCGTGCTACGGCTCGATCCCCCACAACCTCCAAATCAGATAATATATATAGGGTTGCCACATTCGTGTACCAGACCCCGTGCTTATAAAGGATCAAAGTCACTAACCGGCTACTCCACTACGTGCATGCTAAGGCAAAGGGCTTAATGTGATTGCGCTAGAATGAAACCGGGTGAAATAAGATCGAAAGACTCTAGATGGAATCGCAACGCAATTACCGAATGTTTCGTTTAACGGGAAGTCGACGACTTAGCTTTTTGCTTGTGTCATTAGTGTATCGTTAGTGTTTTATTCTAGTACCGGTTTATCTAGCAAAACGATTCCTCGTATGGTTTGTTATGTGTATGCGTCAATGGAAACTTGTCTGATCATTTTTCAACCGACTATTTGCTTGAGGACAAGCAAAGGCTTAAGTTTGGGGAAGTTTGATAACGTGAAAAAGTATCGTTTTATTACTATGTTTCAATGTCGTTTTATCGCACATTTATCGTATTAACACCCGATTCTTCGAGTTTTCTTTGTCATTTTGCAGGTATAACAATTATATAGCTAAATCATAAGCCAAAAGTGAAATGAGCAAAAACAAGCATGAAAAGAAGAAGAAGAAAGGAATTCTGCAAAATACTGCATAATTGTAGCAGTCACGACCGTCACCATGTTGTCACGATCGTGACACGCTAATTGGACCAGTCACGATCGTCACCAAGCCGTCACGACCGTGACGCGCTAAATATGAAGATAACGCCCGTGACACCCTTGTCACGAACGTGACAAAGGGAAAATAGGTTTACCTGAATTGATTTGGTCATGAACGTGCTATGTGAAGTCAAAACATGCTCCTATTCTTCCGCAGACTCAGTAACACAATTTTTTCCTGAATTCTCTCTTCAACACCGAAGCCCACGCATGATTTCAACTGTCAAGCCCAAATTATATTTTCTATAAATAGCTTTATTTCAAAGTAGAAACTACAGAGTATTATTTTTAGTTTTTCGCGGAAGCTCTGCCGTATTTCCATTGCACCCTATTTTATTATTTTTTCCATTGTTCTTGTTCTTGTTTTAATTTCCATATCCCAACCAAATCAAATAACAATTTCCAACATTAGGAAATTTTTATTATTTATTTTCTTTCAAGCCTTCAGCATTTTGTTTTGTATTTTATTTTCGATTCCGGTTCGCACTCCGAGCTTGCCAGACTGTGGAAGAAGGAGTTTTACATTATTTTTATTATTCAGGTTTTTAATTATTTTGTATTTAAATTAATTTGATTATTTATGTTAAGAATTTATTTTTATTACTTTATAATGCATATTTTATTTTATGTTCATCTGTTTTTGCATCTGTCTGGTACAACAAATATGAGTAGCTAATCAATTTAGGCGGTATGTAATTAAAATACACTAAATCGGTAAAATCGAATCTAGGCTTAAACAATTAAGAACTTAAAATTCTGGCTGTGACTTTTTATTATAAAAATTAATCTTTTTGTTACGAGAGTAAGGAAAGTGTAATAGGTTAGGTCGAGACCACGAGAGTGTGAGATTTTAACCAGATAGCTAAAGTTAGGCATTTAATTTAAATACAGCGAGAGCGCTTTAAAATGAATTAGACTTATTAAGTTTCCAAAAATTATTTCTAAACACTTATGGGCTAGCGAGAGCAGGCATAGGGCTTTAGGAGTAAGATCTGAGATAAGACCACGAGAGTGTGAGTTAAAGATATTTAAACTGATAACCTCTACAGAATAAATTAAGTGAACCATCCTTATAAGCCTAAGTTAGATTGACCCACCTAGGTTAACATAATTACATACTGACCGCCTTATTATTATTTTATTAAACTAAAATTAAATTCCCGTCTTTAATTCTTAAAAACAAAACTGTGACAACAATCCACCTTAGCTAAACTAGTAAACCCTCTAGCACTAAGTGATCATAAAGTCCCTGTGGGATCGACAATCTTTTATATTACTTCGATAGGCTGTGCGCTTGCAGTTAAGATACCGCTAGACACATATTGCGTTTCGCGCCCCATCAGTTTGACAAAATAAGAAGATGTCTTTTGAGGAGTTTTCCCAATGGCTCCACTTCTGGACTTGGCAGACATAAAGACAAAAGAAAATACCATATTCTTTACTTCCTTATGAATGGATGCAGTAGCCTTTTTCTTAGGTGGCTTCTGAACCTCCTTCTCAGTTTCAGAAGAAGATTGTTTTCTCTTCCTTGATGGCTTGTAGACATTTTCATAAGCATCTAGAATGTCATCCATATTCAGAAGGACACCTATTTATTCTTTAGTCAACTTCATATACTCTAAAATCACTTATGGATTGTCCATCTTGGAAATAAAAGGAAAATCCTCCAAGTATGCAATCTTGTCACATTTGATACTAAGACCTGCTTCAGTATTTCCACTTCTAATGCAAAGACTTGCCTCATAAGTTATATTTTCCTTCTTCTTGATGGTATTCATATTACCCACAACAACAACAACAACAACAGAGAGAATGTTACCATATATTTCTTCTAGATCCTGAGTGGCAGAAACTTCCTTAGAGCATCAATCAGTCTGCTCTGATGGAACAATTCAAAAAAGAGTTTGGCATAAGGAACATTATTCTTGTTATGCTTTTGGCTTTCTTTGATAGCATCACACAAATGGTTGTATAAGTAAGCAACCACATTTAGTCTCACATGATTCACCGGAAACTAGATGAAATGCTTGTGATCCCAGGAGATCTAATCAGAACATCTTTCTCTAGGGATCAGGCAACCAATGAGAATCTTGAACATAAATTTGTAAATAATTTTCATGTTCTTCACTTTTCCAAAGTCATCAAACTTATCAAACAAGTCTTACTTTATCATATTAGAATGCTTATTGTCATCTTTAGTGTTCAGAACACATTTTCCTTCATTAGCCACCCAAAATCAGATTAGAAATATCTCTGTGAGTGATGTGTCATATCCTAAATTTTGACCTAACATTTTTCAAAATTTTCTTTCATCTGACGCATTTTATTGCAATATCAATAGTCAGTCATTTTTGCAATTTTAGTCCATTAATCATTAATCATGCATTTTCTATATTAATTTTATCGTTTCATGTCATTCTATTTTTTTTTTTTAGATTTTTAGATTTTTTATTTCGATTTAAAAAAATATAGGATTTTTATATCATTTTGTAATTTAATTATTTTGATTTTATTTTGTAGTTAAGTATCTATTTCAGATTATTTAGAATTAGTATTTTAGTTTAATTTTAATTTTAAATTAGTGTGCTATTTAATTAATTAATTATCTTAGATTACTTAGAAGTATTTTTTTTAGATTAATTTCATTTTTAGTCAATTTTAATTTAGGTTTAAGTTTAGTTTAAATGTCGGCTAGTTGATTCGAACTATCAACGTGCTCAAACACCACATCACCTTTCTCTACATGATCCCTAAGGAAATGATACCTTATTTCAATATGCTTAATGCGTGAATGAAGAATATGATTTTTGGTAAGATTAATTGCACTAGTGTTGTCACACAAAATTTGAATTTGTTTAAGAGAGATATTAAAGTCAAGCAATTGTTGTTTTAGCCATAAGATTTGGGCACAACAATTTCCGACTGCAATATACTCCGCCTCCGCAGTTGATAAAGCAACAGAAACTTGTTTTTTGCTATGCCAACTAACAAGAGAGTTTGAAAAGAAATGACAAGTTCCACTTGTGCTTTTCCTATCCACTTTGCAACCGACAAAGTCGGAGTCGGAAAAACCTACCAAAGAGCAATCACTACCCTTAGGATACCATAAGCCAAACTTAGACGTACCACAAAGATACCTAAGTATCCGTTTAACTGATTTTAAATGTGATTCCTTAGGGCAATATTGAAACCTAGCACACATACATACACTAAACATAATATTTGGACGCGATGCGGTAAGATAAAGAAGGGATCCGATCATACCTCGATACCTTTTTATATCCACATCCTTACCCTTTTCATCACGATCAAGACTTGTAGCAGTAGGCATTGGTGTATCAATAGGCTTGGAGTTTGTCATATCAAACCTTTTGAGCAACTCATTGCAATATTTAGTTTGACTTATGAAGGTTCCATCTTCAAGTTGTCTAATTTGAAGTCCGAGGAAGAAATTAAGCTCCCCCATCATACTCATCTCAAATTCACCTTGCATAGAACTTGAAAATTCTTTGACCAACTTCATGTTAGTAGATCAAAAAATAATATCATCTACATATACTTGAACTAATATAGAATGTTTTCCTTCTCGTTTAATAAAGAGAGTAATGTCAACCTTTCCTCTTGAAAAACCTTGATTGATTAAAAATTTGATTAGGCGCTCATACCAAGCTCTATGAGCTTGTTTGGGACCATATAAAGCACGTTTTAGTTTGTAAACATGATTTGGTTTTTCTAAATTTTCAAATCCAGGAGGTTGACACACATAAACTTCTTCATTTATATATCCGTTAAGGAAGGAACTCTTAACATCCATTTGATATAATTTGAAGTTTTGTAAACAAGCAAATGCAAGTAAAAGGCGTATAGCCTCAAGGCGGGCAACATGAGCATTATTTTACTCATAGTATATGCCCTCCTCTTGATTATACCCTTGAGCAACAAGACGAGCCTTGTTGCAAACAATAATGCCGTTTTCATCCAACTTGTTCCTAAAAACCCATTTGGTGCCAATTACTCGATGATCTTGCGGAGGTGGAACAAGATCCCAAACCTCATTTCTTTTAAATAGATTTAGTTCCTCTTGCATGGCTAGGAACCAATTTTCATCAAGTAAGGCCTCTTTGGCATTTTTAGGCTCAATTTGAGATATGAAGGCGTGATAAAAACAAAAGTTACTTATCCTTGATCTAGTAATGACACCCTTTGAGATATCTCCAATGATGTTATCGATAGGATGATCTTTCAATGTCTTCCATTCTAATGGTAGATAATTTTGAGAAGATGCTTGACCTTCATCTTTGATACTAGACACTTCAACCGGCTCCTTATTAACAACATCCGGAATGGGTTCCATACGAGAAATATCAATGTCTTTAACAATCTCACTAGAAGAAGCACTTGCACCAATAACAACACTACCTTCTCCGACAACATTCGGATAAGACTCATCAAAAGATACATGTACAGATTCTTCAACTTTAAGTAAACTTTTATTGTATATTCTATATGTTTTGCTTGAATTAGAGTATCCAAGGAAGATACCCTCATCCGGCTTTGAATCAAATTTACCAAGGTTTTCTTTTCCATTATTTAGCACAAAACATTTGCAAACAAAAACATGAAGATGCAACACATTTGGCTTTTTTCCATTTAAAAGTTCATAGGGCGTTTTGTTTAGAATATGTCTAATAGTGATCCTATTTAAAACATAGCATGCAGTGCTAATAGCATCGGCCAAAAAATATTTAGGAAGACGACTATCATTAATCATAGTTCTTCCCAATTCCTCCAACACGGTTTTTACGTTCCACAACACCATTTTGTTGTGGAGTTCTAGGAGCGGAAAAATTATGATCAATGCCATGGTTTTCACAAAAAATTTCAAAGAGATGATTTTCAAACTCACCTCCATGGTCACTTTTAATAGTTACAATGTTTGTGCCAATTTTATTTTGAGATAATTTGGCAAAAGTTTCAAAAGCCGAAAATGTATCACTTTTACAAGCTAAGAAAATTGTCCAACAAAATCGAGAGTAGTCGTCAACAATAACAAAACCATAATAATTCCCTCATATACTTTTGATTCTAGAAGGGCCAAAAAGATCCATGTGTAGAAGTTCAAGAGTTCTAGAAGTAGAGACTAATTTTTTTGATTTAAAAGATATCTTTGTTTGCTTTCCCATTTGGCAAGCATCACAAAGATGGTCTCTAGTGAACTTTATGTTAGGCAAACCAACTACTAGGTTTTTGGAGACAACCATATTTAGCAAGTCAAAGTTGATATGAGCTAAACGTCTATGCCAAAGCCAAGACTCTTCACTTTTGGAAATAAGACATTTAGGATCACTCATGGTCATCGAATTCAAATCAAGCATATATACATTGTTAACCCTCAAGCCTTTAAACAAATCCTCTTTGTTTTCATTATGTTCAATTATGCAACCTTCTTTAGAGAATGAGACATTATATCCCTTATCACATAATTGACTAATGCTAACAAGGTTATGCTTAAGACCATCAACTAAAAGGACATTAGAGATAGATGTAGAAGAGGGATTACCTACACTACCTTTGCCGAGTATAGCTCCCTTGTTGTTATCACCATAGGTAACAGACCATTCTTCTTAGCCACAAAGTCATAAAATATGGAAATATCACCTGTCATATGTCTTGAGCATCCACTATCAAGAAACCATCGTTTCTCCATAGTCTCAAGACATTCCACCTACATGATTAGACAAGAGAGAAAGGTACCCAATTTTCATTAGGTCCTAGAGTGTGAGTGAAAATTTTGTTGCTTTTGGGCAACCATTGACAAATGCCTTTGGGGACCAAGTATCTCTTAAACCGACATTTGGCAATTGTATGACATTCCTTGCAACAATAGTGACATTTTAAGAATGGTTTAGACTTGCATTGTACTATTTTGATCCTTCACAACATAGGTATATTTTTGATATAGGTTGTTTATTGATTCTCTAAAGTTTGAACGATAAATAGTAAATGTCATTTCTGGTTGTGACAACTTGTCTAGTTTGGCTTGAAGAGTTTTAACCTCTTTTTGCCAAATCCAACATGTTTCACAACTATGAAAGTTGTGCCATTCTCACTTGTCTTCTACTATAGATTCTACCATCGATGTCTTAAGAGCTTTCATTTCATTTTCATTATCTGAAACCTATTTCTCTAAATATGCAAAAATTCTTTTGTCGGATGCAATGCGCTTGAAAGCTTCTTTAGCCTTTTGATGGAGAACATTAAAAGTACTAAGCAAATCATTATAATACAATTTTTCAGCATAATCATATTTAGCATGTCTTACCTCTTTCTTGCCTTTCTTATGAGCCATGCGGCAAAGATTTACTTTTTCTTCCTCATCGCTTGAGCTATCTTTGCTAGACGAATCACTATCGCTTTCCCAAGCAATATATGCTCTTCTAGCCTTGTTACCTTTTCTTTGATATTTGTCTTTTGCCTTGTCTTTCTTTAGCATAGGGCAATCCGGTTTGTAATGTCCTGGTTTTCCACAGTTGTAACAAGATCCCCTGACTTTAGTACTTTTAACAAACTCTTGCTTGGAAGGATTAGATTTTCTTCGATAGTTGATGAGACGCTTGTCCGAATGGGAAATCTCATTCTTTTTGAGATACCGATTGTATCTTCTTACAAATAAGCCCATATCTTCGTTTGATTCGTCTTCATCATCACTTGAATCACTCCCACTATCTTTATTGGTGGAGGATTTTGAGGAAGAAGCCTTCAATGCAATAGACTTCTTCTTCTTCTCATGATCTTTATTTTTCTCGTTCTTTTTTTTCTTTTCATTGTCTTCATGCTCATGTAAGTTCAAGAGCTCTTGTTCATGCTCTTGTAGTTTTCCAATGAGTGTAGTTAGATCCAAGGTTCTTACATCATTGGCTTCTTTGATTGCTGTAACTTTTGGCAACCATTCCCTGGTAAGACATCTCAAAATCTTGTTAGTAGCTACATCATTAGGAGTAGTTTTACCTAGAGCGTTTAATCGATTTGTCAAGTGAGAAAATCTTTTTCCCATTTCACCAACGGTTTCCCCTTGGCTCATGTGAAATCGATCGACCTCTTGTTGTAGAGTATTAATTCGAGCAAGCTTAACATCATCGGTTCCTTCATGGGCAACTTGTAAGGCTTCCCACATAACTTTAGCCAATGTGTGATGAGAAACTCGAAAATATTCATCCGCTCCCAAAGAAGCAATGAGTATGTTTCGAGCTTTCCAATTGTAGCTATATTTGTTTTCATCATTATCATCCCATTGTGCTTCCGGTTTTTCAATTTGGACATTATCTAGACCGGCCATATTTATTTGAAAAGGGCCGTCTTGTATAACTTTCCAAATTTTTCTATCAACAGAGTTGATATGGATGCGCATACAATCTTTCAAGTGACTATAGTTTTCTCTGATAAAAACTAGAGCTCTATTGTACGCCCTCGTTGGATGGTTGTCCATTTTCCAATAAGTTGTATGTGAAACACTAGATGAACCGGTGCTATTAATACCACTTGTTAGACGATAGTGCGGATCTAGAAGGGGGGGTTGAATAGATCCCTTTTTAAAAAATTACTTTTCAAAATTTAATTGAAAAAGTATTGTGGAAGTTTCCCGAAAAATTTTCTTGTTTAAATTTGAAGTCACCGGAGATCGGATATACGCTAAACCCAATTGGAATTGAAATGATGACTAGAAGAATTAATATTTCACAAATGATTCACTTGATAAAACTATTCTTAACAATGATATATAGAATAAATTAGGCACAATCAAATTGATTTTGTGTGGTTAGGCTTTTTACCAAACACTTGGAGTGCACACACCAAGGATAATTTTGTTGTATCAAATAGTGCAGAATTTTACCCACTCTAGTTATCACTTTTGAGTGTAACAATTTATCAAACACTTTGAGTGCACTAATTTGATACACCAGAATTTTAAAGCACACAAGATCAAGATGAGCAAAAGTAAAATACGAGAAACTTAAAGAACACAAGGAATTTGTTGATGCAGTTCCTTCATCGTCCTCGCTCGAAGTACTCTGCCCCCAATTCACAATCGAATTGGGCAATTTTATTAAATTGCAATTGTTTTACAAGAAGAGAGATAAATGAACCAACAAACCAAACCGCGTTGAATATGCTGTCAAACTTTCTTCTTGTCCCTTTATCCAAAGTAGAATCAAGTCTTCCACACGTGTCGAGAAAGCCTCCGATTAATTGCTCCCTTCTTGCAAGGATTCACGATCCTCCAAACTTTGAGCACGACTGAGTTTCTCCAACACTTGTGAACCCACAAAAACCTTAGAAATCCTCCGTCTACCGTGATATGAAAGAACGATCCACTTGATCTTCAATCTACCTTACTCGGCTGAATCTACAAACGATCATTGTGTGCAAAACCCCCCAAACCTTCAACGATCTTGGAGGAGAAAACCCTTCAGATTTTTCCAAGGAAAACCCACACACTCTAGACCCAATCTGAAACTCTAATTCACGATTGAACATTATCTTCGAAACAAGTACCGTGATCAAACAAAGATTGATGTGTGTGATTGTTGATTGATGCAAGAAGGAAGAAGATGAAAAGATATGTGTGTATATCTTTCACTTTCCTTGTTAACCTCTCAAAAGAAATGAAACCTGCTATTTATATTGGTTAGTGATTGTAGCATAAAAGAAAGAAAAATTAAATGAAAAATTGAGTCAACACAGTAATGAGCCGACTCAAATCATTAAATGAGTCGGCTCAAATTGCCAGGTGAGACGGCCAAAAATAACAGAGAGGCAGCCTGTTGAGACCCGCAGGAAATGAGAAGAAAAATCTTTTTGATGAGTCGACTCATGAAGGAGTTTGAGTCGGCTCATCCATACCCATGAGTCGACCAAAATGATGCTTCAGGCAGCATGTTGGGACCCGTGTGTTTGGGCACCAAAACACATTGAACGAGTCGGCTCATTGTGGAATTTGAGTCGGCTCATTCAGTTTATTTTTCCAAAAATGTCATTTCTTGCTTTTTCTTAGAGAACCACTTATGCTTTCAAACATGCCAAGTTTTTGACACATTAAAACTCATGCCATGTCTCACAAAATCGTGTGACACTGGTTGTCTTGATTGCTTTGAAAGGGTCGTGATTGTCTCACTTTTCAGTTGATGAGGGATAACCATTGTGGTTTCTGGTCTTTGGACCTCTTGACTGGGATAACCATTGTGGTTTATGGTCTTTGGGCCTCTTGATTTGGTGCAACGGAAGGTAATGGATCCTCAGATGTGCACTCCTTTTTGAAATTTGAACGCTCGGTCAAACTAACTGACACCTACCCTGCCCCTGGGTTAAATGCAAGGGTTTTTTCATGCGAAAAGAAACTCTTATTTCAAGGCTCAAATGGGTTGGCGAGGGTATATCTCCCTTATATCTCCAGTGTTTAGGATTTGAAACAATGTGTGTACATCGTCAACAATGTCTTTTTCAAAAGCACACAATTTGAGATTTTTGCATTTTCATTTCGTCATCCTCCCTTAAGAGTTTAAGCAAGACAATTGGTATTGAAATGCACATACACAAAATCATGAGTAAATATGAATGGATTACTTTAAGAAGAACATATGCGCTCTATTATGATTAACATTCAAAAACAAATAAGTTTCATGCATGCATACAAATGTTTAAACAAACAAAGGAAACTACAAATGAAAATGCAGTAAAGAAGCTGAACATTACCATCATTGAGGAGACTTGACTCCGTCTGGACTTATTGCTTCTAAAGATTCCCTTGCAACCTGGGTACTCAATCTAGTGATGAGGCTTCAATGCATAGGAAGACCTTCTGGTACGATGACCTCTGAGTCGATCAAAGTTTTCCCCTTGTGCTTGAACACATTGCGGTTGTCAATGGTATGCCTAAATGCCCCTGAGTGGTACTTGCATCTAGCATTCACATTGTGGTTTCCATTATTGAGGAGGCCTAACTCCGTCTGGACTTATTGCTTTCAGAGACTTTCAGCAGTCATCAGTTTGGATGTTCATTCCATTACTGATTCGGTGCCATATTCCCACTTTTTCCTAGCGTTAACTTAATAGTCTTGGAGTCAATCAAATTCGCAACCTTGTATTTACCTCTGCCTCTAAAAGACTTGTAATCTTCAATTATATGGTTAGGTGCCCCAGAATGGTAGTCATACTTGGCATTGAAAACCCCAAAGGAAGCTTGGCTGGAGATGATCCTAATGTGACTAGCTCAACTAGCCTAACTCTGAGCAAATGAGGAAACTTGTTGCACGTGCGACCTCATAATATGATCAAACTTCTTCTCGAGCTGTTATGGCCTTTACTCATATGCTCTTCCCCTAGGACTCTCTTGGGAAGCTGATGTTGGATGCTGATAAACGGCATATGGAGGGAAGAGGTTGATAAATAAAGTTAATAAATAAGGTTGATCGCAAATATCTCACGCGATCTCATGCCTACGTATCTCCATTGACTAATGGAGAATCAAAGCGACGTAGTTCCCCTCACTAGGGATAAAAATAGCTTTATTTCCTTAACAATTCCTTCAGGATTTCATAACCAAGCTTATCTGAGTCTTCATCTGGTTGACTTCCTCTTTCAGCAGTTTTTATTCTGAAATAAAGTTTGTACATCTTCCCTGAATTGCCCCAACTGGGTCTTCATTCGGTTACCTCTGATCGGAGTTAGTCCATGTCCATATTCTGATGATTGTGATTCACATTTGCCATTCTGATGAGAAACTAAATCAGGATAATAATATGTCTTTGAACACATATAATGAATGCAAGGATGTATGCAAATGCCATGTTTGGTTATTTATGAGGAATCTATCTACTTTGATTCAAATTTTGATATATAAGAAATCCAACAACCTTATTCAGATATGCGATCCCCAGAAATAACTAAACATGTATGTTGGAATGTTATGATGTCATGTATGCAGCAGGCATGTGATCAGTGGTCTGATGTTGGTGTTGAGTAGTGAACCAACTGTGGAGAGTCATAATAATATTATCTCTGTGCAACAGAATTCGAAACCAAAGGACCATATAGAACTGGATCATATCACAAAGTAACATTGGCAAAATGGGTATGTTGAAAGTTTAGGGTTCTTGCAAACCTGTAAAACACCCTCCCAATCTCACGGGTGTGCTACCTCGGGTTAACATCACAGACTCACAAAGCCGAATAACAATAATACGTTTACCATTTCCGAGAAATGACTCATGACCAAATCAGGGAATCAGTTTAGCATTATGTACTACTCAGGGAGGTCTCAACTGAGTCTGGGAAAAACAAACATCCCTCATAAGTTCCCAGCTTCAAGCATTGAATCGAGAAACAATAGTACATTCAACCCTTAGGATACAGTACTATCGTCATACAAACAATTTGCTTTGACTGAGTTCCTATGAGAGAACCAGGCCATCCTATGCGAGTTCCCAGTGGGCCCTCAGATGCGAGTGGATTTGCCAATAAATATGGTCTGCCACTGTCATCGCTGGAGAGAGATGTTTCCATAAAGGTCCTCAATGATCGGTCCCCAGTTGCACATAACTATCGAGGTCGTGTAATGATCCAAGAAAGATTCATGTTTCAATATGTTTCCAAGACGGTTGCAAGTCTGGGTGTGGAACTCAGTAATACCAACATAGAAAAATGCCATGAAGCCAAAGTGACTGTCAATGCTAAGTCCTAGGGTGAACTCGAGCCCTGGTTACGAGATCATCTCACAGTAACCCCTTCCCACAGATAAAAGCCAAACCAGACAGTCCAGTATATATGATGCATGTAAAATAAATACTGAAAGCGGTAAATAAAACTGTAAATGAAAGCAGTAAAGCTAAATTAAATCACACAATAACAAACAACTAAACACCCAAGGAAATAAAACATACAAGCTCTAAGATTGTCTCTCAAAGGGGAAACCAGAGATTCTGGGTTTCATCCCCACCAGAGTCACCAGCTGTCGCTCCCGGGATTTTCATCATAGTACAAACGTGAAAGTGACGCGGAAAAGGTAGAGTCGCCTGCCATAAATTTTTATCCCGAAAGAATGGGAAAGGTAATGCTTCACTAAACAAAGAGAAAAGGAAAGGACAAGGTCCTAGGAACCAAAGATCTGGGTTCGGGAGTCGGTTACGACCTGGGAAGGTATTAGCACCCCAGATCGTCTGCCGTACCCGACAGGATCCACGCTTGTTAGTCTGTTTCAAAGAGTGAGAAATAAGATGCTGCTGAACAAAAGAACTTCTAACTTGAACTGCAATGAGAAAGGGAACTGGAAAGAGAGAACGAAAAGAAATAATGGGCAAAATGCAGGGAAAATAAAGAATATAATCGAACGGGCCCTACCCCGTTGCCTACGTACCTCATCGGGAAAATGAGGATCATAGTTGACGTAGTTCGCCTAACTAAGATGGTAACTTTGAACTGCTTATGCCTATGCTCAGGTGTTGCAGGCTCTTCTGGTACGCGTGCGTTATCATCTTGCAAAGAGACATGTCGAAGCAAGTTCTTTCATTATGAGTGAAGGAGATGAGAAGAAAGTTCCCGTAGGAAAGACGTTTGTTGTTTGTTAACTGGCTTTTGAAGAAGTGTTTTTGTTTGTGAAAATAGTCTCATGATCATACTTGTACATCATGCTAGACAAGCTTGTACTATCCCAAGATGGGATGAATACAAGTGCCCTATGGAATAAGTCTCTGCATCTACGGCTACTTCAATCTTTATTAAAGTGTTTTTTAGCTTTTCTTTGAGATGAGAAAGAAAGCAAAGAGAACCAAAGGTAAAAGTCTAAAGGGAGACTAGTAATCCTAAGTATTGTCATGCCTGGATGAACCTAGGTTAGTGTGGTTTTTTATCCCTAATGAGAAAAATAAAAGAATAAGAAACTAGAAAGCAACTTACTTCTCTAAAAAAGTTAAGTTGTTTCTAAAGAGGGAAAGAATGAAGTTGTACAAACAAAGCACAAAGTGCTAAGGCAAACACAACTTGAAAGCACAAAGAAGATAAGGAATAAGTTGTATGAACAAGCTTACCTCAACCTTCCTACAAAACAAAGATTAGCATCACAATGTATATTGAAAATATAACACAAGGCAAAAGCACAAGTAAGGCTCAAACTAGCTAAGGAAAAGCACTAAAGGTTCCTTAAGGCTAAACCCTAGAAGTAAATGATCCTAAATGATAAAAGTAATTCTAAAGTCAGTATCTAGACCCTACTAAAGTGTTCTAATATTAAAAATCAAACACTAACAAACTATGTCCATGATGTACTAAACCCTAAATAATTTCAAGGTAAAGTTAGATGAAAAAAGGTGAATGAAAGTGCAAGGCAAACACAATTTGAAAGTATAAAGAGATAAAGGAATAAATTGTATATGGCTTACCTTATCCCCCTACAAAACAAAAGTTAGTACCAAAATAATTTACATATTGGAAACAAAAACAAAGCATAAAGGCAATTAAACCTTACACACATCCTAGAATGAAACTATGGTTCAAAATAAGACCTAAGTCTAAAGGTGAAGGTAACTAAATGTTATATGACTTATAAAGTCAGTAGCTATATGCTATAGGTCCCTAAGGATGCTAGGATACCTCACAAGATCAAACTATGTCAAACTATGTACAAAAAGTTCACATAAGTTCACATGAATGTAAGTTAGGATTCACAAATGAAGTATGGGTGCATATGGCATACAAGCATGAATTAATACATGAAATGAGTATCAAATTCAGTATTGAATGCTTATGTGAGTATGAATGAACATACCATCATGGATGCAATGGTTTAAGCATATGGAGCGCGGATAAGAAGATGTGGGAAGAAGTGTATCAAACATCGCATAAGATCACAAATGATGCAAGTTAAGGATAAATGACATGTGAATATGCATGAGATGATTATAGGTCAGTAGCATACCAGGTATGAGATGAAATTTTAATGCATAGATAGGAATTTGTGTTTTACATTCAAGTTATATTAACAATTAGGAGAGAAGAGAAACAAGTTTAGGTTAAACTAGATCAAGTAAGGATGCATTTTGAAACACCAAAACAAACCAAATGAAGATGGTTCAAAAAAGTGAGCTATAACTGGAATTAAGGAACTAGAAATGACCTATAATTAACTCCTAAAGGTTACCACAAAGTATCTCAAGCAAATGGCATGAATGCCTTCCTAACATTTAGGTTATGGAACAAATAAGCACATAATCGGGCCTATAATCTAGGTGACATGAAAAATAGCAAAAAGGACTGAAAAATTATGAAATTAAATCCCTAATATGGCGAAGTCAGTAGCTTACATGGTCTAAAATAAATTCTCAAAATTATGTACCAAAGCGTCAAAACAATTCACTTAATGGTCAAGCTGAAAAACAACTCCACAAAGTGGATCCAAAATGGTACCAAAAATCATGAAAAAAATGCCTAAGGATCATCAAAATGTCACAAATTCCAGTGGTAAATCACACACAAAAAATAGGTTTCACAACTATTGGAAAAAATTGCTTTCGGTCCCTTATACCAAAATCATTCCTTTTGGGACAACTTGTGATCAAAAATCCAAATTAATTACTAAAAACATCCAAATATGGAATAAAAAAATATAAAACATTAATTAAAAGGATAAGTATCACTCATGAATTTTTCCAGAATTTTATCACACTCGAAACTATTTTTAATAATTGCGACGAAACAGACAAAAAATGGTGATTTAAGGGAAAGTGAAAGGAAGCGAATTCTATCATTCGTAACCTAATCCCTAAGCTTCGATATTGTCACACATCATCATAAATCATAAATAAATCCAGTTCCTTAGGTGGGAGGGCTCAATATGCACCTTACGTTATATGATCCTAAGCCGCATACAAACTAGAATGATGCGTTAAAGTCGAGAAAGTCGAGATTTCTTACTTGATTGAAGTGCCGATTCCTCACATAATAACCCTCCATTACGCCAAAACAACACGCACCTCCATCCGTTCCTCCATCTTTTCTTCAATATCCGTCACGAAAATGGCTCACAGCACCGCACCGTTCGTCTTTCTCAACCTCTCCTACGTCTCTTCATTCAATCGCAACTAGTCGTTAATGGAACGTACATCGCCACAGAGTTCCATCATCTTTGCTATCTGAGAATCGTCTGGCGTTTCTTCGTTAGCTACGACGACAAGAAGGAAACCAGAGGTAATTCCACTTCTTTATGCTTTTGATAGTGTTGTTGTTGTTGCATTCGGATCGCTGCATGATCGTTATTCTTCGAATCTTCTTCAGAACATTTATGATATATTCTTGGATCGATAATTATAGTTGTAGATAACTTCTTCTTCTTCTTACTTTTGGTTTCTTATGCGTTTGTTGTAGAATGATCGACCGATGAAGATGCGATGATGAAGGTTTTCAGATTGATGATGAAAGAGATTGAAGAAGATGAAGCCAATGAAGATATAAAGTTGCAGGGAGTTCAAATTTGTATTGCTGAAGCTGAAGATGCATTGAGATCCTGATTGAAGGTGTTCTTGGCGATGGAAGATCGAAAAATTTCAAGATGAAGCAAAGTTGTTGATAGACAGAGACGTATGAGGAAATCGTTCTCTCTAACTAAATTCTGGTGTTGATTTTCTTTTCTTTCGTAACTGTGTTTTGTTGTCAGTTTTGTGTTGATGAAGAATATTGAAGTTCCTGATAAATGTTGTTGCATTTGTAGGGAGTGTTGAATTTTTGCAGGGAAGATTGAAGATGATGTTAAATGCTGAAGATTGATGAGGAGGTGGAATGATTGATGAGAAAGAGAGGTTGAAATTGGAGAGGGTGAAGAGTTTGTTAGAGAGAGATTTAAAGGGAGTGATGATGATGGATGAATTCAGAGATTTAAGGTGTTGGAGAATGAATCAAGAGAGTTCCATGGTGAAGATGAGAATCGAGAGTTTCTGTTTGGTGATTAAATTTTCCACCGATTTTTCTTCTGTTCCTTTTTTGTTATATCAGTTATGGTTATAACTGATTTTCTCCTTTTTTTTTTGTTGAAGATTGTAACTGAATTATCAGCTCTCTTATGTTATTCTCACTGAGTTTTCCTTTTGGCTTTCTGACTTTTTCCGATATGTAACTTTTTTCTCTCTTTTTTTCTAAATGAATTTTTGTTGGACTCTTTTGTAACTGAAATTTCTATAGTATTTTTTTTGTTAAATTATGTTATATCTCTTTTGCAATTTGTGTTTCATTTTTGAATGAAGAAAATCTTATGAAAAGTTTTCCCTACTGCAGTGGAATTGTCCGTGTGTATGCACCACACCGCCTGAATTCCAATATCCAAGCTTGCCTTATACATGATATGTAGAGAAGTCCAATTTGCTTTTCCCTTGGTCAACTGTCTGTCTAATTTTTCTAAATTGATCATATTTAATACAAACTCCCGCATATGTTAGTGCAACATATAAAAAAGTGATATCATGTCGTAGCATATAAAAAGAAGTGACATCATGGTTTTACATGTGATTTGAATTTTGTAATGATTTTAAGAAAGGTTTATGGACAAGAAATTGGGTCTTAATTATGGTTTTAAAAACATGATTAAAGTTGTGAACAAAAATGACATGGATAAGTTTGGAAAGAAAATAATTTATGGATCTAATTTGGGAATGGATATTGAGAAAATGGACATTGAATTACGAAAGGGTGCTCGAATTTGAAATGGGTAAAAAATGGAATTGAATGGAATATAGAATGTATTTGGAATAAAAATGGAACTAAAATGAATTTGAACAATGCTTTCTCAATAAAGCATGACGAAGATAGGTGATGCACGGCCAAAATAACTTGGCGCGAGAACCCTAATCATATGAGGCTCCTGATACATCCTAAAGAAGATGACCTTGGTACTTGATCAACTTCAGAGTATGAATATGCTCGCGATGATGCAAGCTCAACCTTCGTCTCGATTTTGAGTGTAATAGTCATATAAATCACCTATGAATAGGAAAACTCATCATAAGAAAATGCTTGATCCCATGCCTTAAGAGTTCAATGCAAATACGGGATTGCGAATGTTATGACCTAATGGAGAAATGCAGATAACTGTGAAGCATAAACCAGTTAGATGGTAATTTATAAGAGGGAAACTTTTAGGGTATTACAAACGGGATATCACATTTTCAACTTTCGACCAGTTCCAAATTTAAGTATAACATGCTTAGTACATAACACTTTTCATAAATAAACATAAAACAACTTCATAATACTTAAATAATTCGACTTCATAAAACATCACACAGCGGATTCATAAAACAAATTGTAGCATCTTTATCCAACATAAAACAACTTCTAATCAACCAATAATTATTCTAAAGTACTTCAAGTAAATAAAATTCAGCATGCAACAAAATTCAATAAAACAAACACACATCATTCCCCCGAGTGTTACGTTTTAGAGCAACTGACCATCGACTCGACTAAAGGTAACCCGACTACTCCTCTTAATTAACTGCATGTTGCCAACATAAGGACAACATTCAAACATAAGAGGTGAGTTACGATAATTATAAGCAGTATATGAAAATCAATACATAGATAAGGATTTCAAATAGTTCACCGCTTCACAATATCAACTAGCACAACAACACAACAACAACTTAAAATAATGCAACTTTAATTCGAATCTACTAAATATGCATGTGGTACCATTTCGGAGTAAGACTCCCAACTTAAATCATTGCCAGGTTATCGAGGCATCAAGGCGTAAGCCTTCAACTTTCAACTTAAATTGCCAATCTAGGCCAACATGGTGTGAGCAACGACTCCGACATAAAATGCAAATGACCTACAAGGCATACACGACTTTGCAACATAACAACACGAGCAACACAACAACTTTTACAACATAAACAACTTATATTCAACTTTGGCATAAAAGCCTCCAACATAACAACTTTAGGATTATTCCGTAAATCAAAAACATACATCAACTCAACTGTACCTGCAAACCGATTATACAACGTATTTTCCAAAAAACACCGCAACAAAAACCAACTCTTAATTTACCCGACTTACCCTGATTAATTTTGTTAAATTCCGGGAAACTACATTTTTTGCCTAATTCGGCTAAACCGACTAAACCAGTACTGTATTTCTAACATTCTGCGATCGGTACAATTTTATTACAAAACTTGAATTTTTTGTGTTCTGATAACATTATCTGTCATGAAAAATACTTGTCTGCTATTGTTTCTGCTAAATTACTAAATCTGCATTTTCTGTCAAAACTACACAACACATTATTATTTAGCAAACTATTTTCATACTCGGTATAATTTCTGCTTCTTAGTAAAAATTGTCATTTTATAAAATTACAATGGTTAAATGGTTATGGTTAAGTTAGAATTAATTAAATAAATATTAATAAGTTAAACTACATGATTTTCTACATAATTTAATTCCTTAAACTAATTGGTATAAAGCAACTAGGTTCCTCCCCCCTATATAGGGTGGCTTACGCCACCCTTCATGACCAGATAGTGGCTTGTGCCACTTTATCACCATGTCAGTACATAAAATGTGGTACATGCCACTTTATGCCATGGCTTGCGCCATGTTCATTTATAGGTACAAGAAAAATGTGGCTCTTACCACTTCATGCAGTGGCTTGCGCCACTTGGTGCATGTGGCTCCTGCCACTTTCTGAAGTGGCTTGCGTCACTTGGGGTTTTACCCCTTCCCACTATCGTTCTCTGTAATTTTTGATTATCGTCCCCAACTATATTTTTTTCAGAACGTCTCCCAACATATAAAAATTAAAAACAAATCCATATAACCCAAGCAACGTCTGATCAACAAAAATCAACAATCGAATGATAATTTTCACACAACAATCATGGTGAGAACAAGACACAGATTTATTCCAAACAACATCAAAATCAACAAAATACACAACAACCTAACTACCCAATCATAATATTGAATTTCATACCCGATTATAAGAATCAAACCCACCCTTACCTTAATCGGTGGCCGCTTCGAATCTCCGATCGACTTTCCGATTTGGCTTTCCCGACGACAACTTCTCGTAACCGCGTTCTCCCAATTTTCCTCGTTCTACCTTTTCCACGTTTTACTTCTTCCTCTTACTGATATTCCCTATTTTTCTTCTGACTATTTCCTTTTTATTTTATTCTTTCTTTTTATTAAATTAATAATAATCCAATATAATAACTTATGGGCCTAATTCTTAAATCCCCTTTAATTGCTAATTCCGATGAAATCCAAGCCCGTTAACTAACACGCTCCAATAATCAATAATATCACTCGTAATATTATTTCCTCGACTTTCCGACTAATATTACAACTTAACGAATTAATTCACCAAAACGCCAAATCAACCGAATAATAATTCACAAATAAATACTTATTCCCAACTTAATCGATTAACTTCCGATTATCAACCAAATGGTCCAAACAATTCTAACAACATATCCAACAATATTCGGAGAATATTCCATATCGTCTTTGTTGTACCCCAAAATTTTCCCTCCCACAATCAAGACAATATCTCTCAAGACTTCTAAATGATCATAAAGTCCTCAAGATTCCCAATTGATCAAGAAGTGTGGAAGTTTCCCCAGACAATGCCTCCTCCTAAGCAAAGTGTCCAAAACTAGGGTTTTGAGTTTCTTCATGTTAAAATGACTTTCAAGGCTTCAAGTGAGCTTCATGGAATCCCACATGTATTCATGAATCCCCATGTCAAGTTTCAAAGCTTTCCCAAAGAGCTTGCCCAGTCAGATGATCAGATATGCAAAATTCAGTCAAAGTAGTTAAAAAGTCAAACTGAGGTCAACTGTGGTCAAATTAAAGTCAAACTTCAAGATTTTTTGCCAACATCAATTTTATGAAGTAAAATTCATCATTTGATCAAGGGTTGATCATGATTCATCAAGGAAGTTTCAGATCATCAAGAATCAGGAGTTTCTAAAGTAGGGTTTTCTAAGGAAAAGTCAACTGAACTTTGACTAGCCATAACTTTCACATGCTTCATCAAACATTTCCCATCCAAATCTCATTTGTAAGGAAATTGAATTCTCTACAACTTTGTGTCTCACAAGCCAATCCTAAAAATGCTTCATTTGGAAGGTATGAGCTAAAACATTACAGGTCATTTCAAAAGTCAACAAAAAAGTCAACATCTTCCAAAGAGCATAATTTGAAAATGGTAAAAGATATGGACATTAGACAAAAGAGGTTTGTTAGAGGACTCTTTAAGCTTTCAAAAATTTCCAATAACACCTTCATAGCCTTAAAATTGAAGGATTTGTGTCTTGTCAAAGTTGAGAGATTTTCAAGGGGTGTATGAAGAAAATAAGGTCTTAAAACCAAATTTTTCCTAATGGGCCTATCATTTTGAAACCCAACCTTCATGATAACATCAAGCACGACCCAATTCAAATAATTTATGATTTTTATAATTTATTTATTATTTATTTGGATTTTATTCATTAAAATTCATTTTAAATCAAAATAAAATATGAAAATACAAATATTTGATTTGATTCTTCTTCTAGAAGCTCTTAAATGACATTCAAGGTGATTGAATGTCATCCAATTTCGTGCTAAAGCTATTTGGTAAGATATGATGTGATTTTTGGACAAATTATGAAAGGGATTTCTTCACCATCAAGCAAGGAGATTTTGTGATCCATAAACCCAATATTCTGACCTAATGCATTCACCTATAAGTACATAACATCACCATTACATTGAGGATGAATTTTGCAGCCAAGAACATCACATTCAACTTCAAAAAATCACACAAAAAGCTTGATTCGGTTTCAATCCTAGAGGCACTTTCAAGACCAAATAAAGGTGGCAAATCATTCCTAGACCTTCATAAAGTGAATTGTCATCATCACATTACTCCATAACACTTCATATTGACAAATCCGATTCACACTTTTTCTCATATTTTTGATTTTTCGTTCTTGATTATGAAAGCATCACTAATTGATTTTGTTTGTTGATTTGTGTTTAGTTGAAGCTTGTGATGAATTCTGGGTGATTAAACTAAAGAAACCGTGGCTAATTCATAGAATGCCATTTTAGGGTTCATGACCTTCGAATTGGGGTTTCCCAATCCAATGATTATAAATGCATTCTAAAACCATAAATCAATTGAACAAACTGTTTGGATCATGTTTGTGTGATTAATTTGATGAAATTGTACCGTTTTGACATGATATGAGTTTCGCAGGTTTTCCTATGAGTATAATTTTGCAGGAAAATTGGAAATAAAATTCGCAGGAAATTCCCCAAGTCTGGAGGTTGAAGATGACTGGCGCGAATTCTGGAATTTAAAATGCGTTTTATTTTATAATCTTTATTTTCTGTTTTATGTTTGAGTAGCGTGAATGGCCTTATGGTTTTGTTGTACGCGCATAGACATAAAGGACTTGGGATCGAACCTGAGTGAGATCACTCTTTTTCTCATTTTTTTATAGATATTTAGCATGTTTAATATATAATCATATGTTGTTGTTTTATTATCAGACGCGCCCCATGTGGCTTGGTGGTAAGGACTTTGTTTCATATGCGTAAGGTTGAGGGTTTGAGTCTTGGCAACAACATTTTTTTTTGTTTTCTCAAATATTTAAGAGGGTTTCATATATTATCATATGGTAGTCATTCAAGGACACCAATACACACACAGCTCAGGTGGTCATTCTCCTCTTCATCTAGGTTAGGGACCTGGGTTCAAATCCCAGGTCCACTTTTTGTGTTTTTTATTTTATTTTATTTTTTTCTTCTTTACTAACTTATTTAAATTATTTTCTAAATAAATAATTAACCATAATTAATAATTAACATATAGTTACAAGTAATTTAATCAAGTTTTATTTAGTTAATTTATATACTTAGATTATTTTCTTGAATACATGGTAATAACTTTCATTTTTTTATTAACTTATTTTCTTATGATAAGTAACTTGTAAATAAATAACCAAGCATTTTCAAATTAAAAATTCTAATGTTGTATATCATTAATTATTTTTGTAAATTAATTTTATAATATTCTTTCATCATTTTAATTTCATCTTAAAGTTTTTTTTATATAACAATTTCTATTTTTCTACGTCAATATGTAAATGGTTAAAATTAATTAATTTTATATTTTTTTACTATTTTTCTTATAACCTTATCTTTATTATTAAATCAAACATTATTTTTTGTAAATAATTAAATTCTTTTTATTATTATTAATAATTAATTAAATTCATATTTTTCTTAATAACTTCTAACAAAAAATATAACTTGTCTAATCTAAACTTTTCTTTTTAATTAAATGTTTTAATTTATTTTAACTTTACTATTTTGCTTTATTATTATTATTGCTTTGTTATTATTGTTTATTCATTATTTTATTATTTCTATTATTTTTGCTTTATAATTCATTTTTATTCGACTATTATGTATCTGCCAAAGCCTTGTAATAGCTTATAGATTTATTTTTCCGTCTTTATTTTCTTTGTAAATATTTAATTGCGTGATTAGTAATTTAGGGAGTGCAAAACTAACTGTAAATAATTGAACTTAGATAATAATTAAATAAGATAAATATTTGAAATAAATCACTCACACAGGTAAGTCGATCTAAGATCGTCATCTGCACTTCCTAGGGTATTCCTCTTGGCTGCCTTTAAATACAGTCAAGTCCCTCGAAAATGGGGTGTCTTAAGAAAAGTCCTTCCATAGATCAATCATCTAGTCCCTCCCAGACTTAAAAGATCAAGTCCCTACGATGTTGCCTACAATAATGATCTTGTCCCTTTCGGTAAAAGATGATAGTCCCTCCCAGGTTGCTAAAGACACCCTTCAGTTGCCTTCGTTGACCGTACAATGACCCTACGCTTGTCACTAAATAAAATCCAAGGTAATGACTACCTATTCCTTAATAATAGGGACAATCTTACCCTTGAAAGAACATACAAGAACATGAAAGACTAGTCTAGGGTAGGTACCTCTTAATTACTTGCTCACATCTTAAAATTACTTTTTACACCTCACTTTCTTAAACATTTTTCAAAAACAAGGCTTTGTATACATCCATACGAGGATCATTACAAAGTACTTAGAAAAATTTCTAATCTCACACTACACTCTTCAAAAAACAATTTAAGTGAGCTAAGTAACTAAAAGCCCATGGATAACCATGGATATAAAGGGTGCTAACACCTTCCCTTTATATAACCTACCCCCGAACCCAAGTCTTTAAAAATAGGTCTTTCTTGTTCTTTTATGTCCTTTCCACTTGGATAAAATAAAAGTCGGTGGCGACTCTTGCTATCCGCAACATTTATAGAAAGTCAATTCTCCCACCGTGTTACAGTTTTCCACAACTTATATCAACTTAATTAAATAAATTCGACTTAAGTATCAACATAATATTCCGATATTTTGGAAATCAACTTAAATCAACGCGACTTAACACAATATACCACAATTATATTTAATTAAATAAACGGGCGTTACAACTCTCCCCAACTTAGAATATTTTTGTCCTCGAAAATTTATCCGATTCAATTACTCCAAATACTTATTCCATTCGACTAATCAACTCTCATCTCCGAAGGTAACCCACATATAATACAAACAATAATTCGCAACCTTAATGGAAACAACAACACGAACAACCCACAAGTGATGCACTTAACATCTATCAGCACAACACAATGAGTAACCAACTTAAGAACTTAGAATACATCAATACAAGAACATACAACTTAACACTACATCAACTCAATCAACTATCAACATCTTTGTTATTCACATACGAACAACTTTACTACACCACACGTTCACTGTGCACTCTGATTACTTGCAAAATACCAAGTTTACCGAGTCTAACTCCAGCTTACAATCACCAAAATCGACATATCAACAAAGCATCCAACTTAATCCTTTGGAACTTCATTCCAACGGGTATTTTAACTCTTTCGTAGTTACCGAATACTTCCAACTTAGGTCCATAAGACAACAACTTTGAACGTTCAACACAATTACAATTGCGACTACTTCCAAATCTTGGATAAGATATATTTATACTTACCAATTGTCCTCAACGTAACTACAACTTTACTATCTTTTAACAACATGTCCTTCAAAAATCATCTTAAACACGCAACATCATTACAACATCATATGGTACATGGGTCCAACGAATTCCCACAAGATAACTCATATTAATTCAACATACCGAATCCTCGATTCGTACTCATACCGACACAACCCTTCATAGATTCTTATTTGAATCAACACAACCAAACAACTCTTCTTGCTCTAATCAAAACCACACTTTAATAAACCAACTTATAACTTCACTTTGTCTAATACTTGCAACTCAACTCCATCTGACATTTTTGTCAATCATAGTCTTACATTTCCATATACTTTCCTCTTGAATTATTTCAAGCAAACTTCAACTCTCATGCCACTTAATTCATCGCCAAAACAACACTCCAATTATCCAGAGTTCAACTATGAGTTTCCTCATTACTATTTAATCCAGACGCAACTTCATGCTATCATCTTTAAATCCAACTAATACTCTCATATAATAACTTGCATCGACAAAATAAACAATACTCAAGCACTCAGTGTGACTTCAACATACATACTATACTAGTTGGTATGACACATCCCTCCATCATTTATGATTCTGTCTACTATCAAAAATAGATTAAGGGTGATCAGTTCCTCAATTTTTCAATAGACATCCGACAATCATAATAGTGGCATAAATCATCATTACCCAACACAATAGCATACTTCAACTTGTGTCCAAAGTTTGTAAGCATAATGCTTCGCCAACTCTCTCAGGCTCACCAACGTCTTATTAGTTTCCTTAATTATGACTTCGTCAATTATACCAAATCCTCCAAAATCCAACACATAATATCTTATACACGAACGTAGCACAACACAACTTTAATTATCCTCCTAAAACCGGAGTCGCCACAACATCAAGCATAATCCTATTCGGTTCGCTTCCAATTACAACTATCCTCCAAGTTAAAATTTTCAACTAATCAAACATCTATCTTCTTCCCAACATTACCATCATCTAACATTGACACTTTAATCGTCCTCATTCAACATAAATCGCATCTCTATGCATTCTCCGATTACCTTCGCATTCCTTATAATACCAACATTTTATTCTTTTCAACATTTTCATCTTTCCAAATTTTCAGCAATAAACACTCAACTTCGAACACAATTATCTCTTCTAATAAAGACCTCCAAGTCACAAAATTATATTCCAAAATGAACATATTTTTGTTCAGATTCCAGAACTTCAAAAATCACTTGAATCCGACTCACGAGTAAAAAGTTATCCTCCTTGCAATGAGACTGGTCAGAATTCCTATATGCAGAATTTTCCAAAAATCAGCTGCAGACCCAATTATTAAAATGCACTTATCCCCCTCTTCATAAACCTACCAAAGGAAAATCTTATATGCAACATGTAGGAAATTTCGTAAGATTTCCAAAATGTCCTGAGCCGCTTCAATCCGAATCACGGGTAAAACATTATGCCTCTTTTACTGCCACTTGCTCCAAAATTCCAAAAACAAAATTTGAGATTGATGAACATAAACTCCATCTCTCTCTTTCTTACTCCCAAGATCTACCAAAAATATTTTCTTTTCATCCAACTACGAAATTACTCGAATTTAATCCAACTATACTCAAGGCATAACAATCTACTAACTTGGTCCATCAACTTCCCATTTCATTTGGCATAAATCCTCCTTCTCAAACAATTCCCATCCAAAAATCTACGCACTTCTCAAACTCGACCGATACGAATTCAGGAGTCTAAACTCTCGCCGATATGCAACAACATCGCTTTAATCAACCTTGCACTCTTGCAATCAACTTGAGCTTTGAACCAACTTTGACCTTCCGACAACAGCCCGGGAATACGCCTCTCCCCCACTTAAAATTCCAACTCAATACGTGCAGACAACAACTAGAACCAGCAACAAGTACCGACAGTGTTTCACACACATGCCAAGTACTAAGGAATAAACGACATTAGACAACATTGGCTGGACGAACCGACCTGCTCTGATACCACTAATGTAACACCCCATTTTCTACCCTTGAATATAAATAAAATCAGAGTTTACAAAAATTTCCACATAAACGGGATATCATATTTTCAACTTTCGACCAATTCCAACTTTAAGTATAACATGCTTAATACATATCACTTTTCATAAATAAACATAAAACAACTTCATAATACTTAAATAATTCAACTTCATAAAACATCACGCAGCGGATTCATAAAACAGCTCGTAACATCTTTATCCAACATAAAACAACTTCTAATCAACAAACAATTATTCTAAAGTACTTCAAGTAAATAAAATTCAACATGCAACAAAACAGACACGCATCATTCCCCCTGAGTGCAACGTATCAGAGCGACTGACCACCGACTCGACTAAAAGTAACTAGCTACTCCTCTTGATTACTTGCACGTTGTCAATATAAGGACAACATTCAAATAGAAGGGGTGGGTTACAATAATTATAAGCAGTATATGAAAATCAATACATAGATAAGGATTTCAAATAGTTCACCGCTTCACAATATCAACTAGCACAACAACACAACAATAACTCAAAAATAATGCAACTTTAATGCGACTCTACTAAATATGCATGTGGTACCATTTTGGAGTAAAACTCTCAACTTAAATCATTGCTAGGTTATCGAGGCATCAAGGCATAAGTCTTCAACTTTCAACTTAAATTGCCAATCCAAACCAACATGGTGTGAGCAATGGCTCCAACATAAAATGCAAATAACCTACATGGCATACACGACTTTGCAACATAACAACACGAGCAACACAATAACTTTTACGAAATAAACAACTTATATTCAACGTTGGCATAAAAGCCTCCAACATAATAACTTTAGGATTATTCCGTAAACCGGAAACATACATCAATTCAACTGTACCTGCAAACCAACTATGCAACGTATTTTCAACAAAACACCGCAACAAAAACCAACTCTTAATTTACCCGACTTACCCCAATTAATTTCGTTAAATTCCGGGCAACTATGTTTTTCTCCTAATTCGGCTAAATCGACTAAATCGGTACTATTTTTCTAACATTCTGCAATCGATACGATTTTATTACAAAACTTGAATTTTTCGTGTTCTTATAACATTACCTGTCATGGAAAATACCTGCCTGCTATTGTTTTTGCTAAATTACTAAATCTGCATTTTTCTGTCAAAACTACACAACACAGTATTATTTAGCAAACTGTTTTCATACTCGGTATAATTTCCGCTTCTTAGTAAAAATTGTCATTTTATAAAATTACGATAGTTAAATGGTTAGGGTTAAGTTAGAATTAATTAAATAAATATTAATAAGTTAAACTACATGATTTTTCTACATAATTTAATTCCTTAAACTAATTGGTATAAAGAAACTAGGTTCCTCCCCCCTATACAGGGTGGCTTGCACCACCCTTCATGTTCAGATAGTGGCTTGCGCCACTTTATCACCATGCCAGCACATACAATGTGGCACCTGCCACTTTTTGCCATGGGTTGCGCCATGTTCATTTATAGGTACAAAAAAAATGTGGCTCTTTCCACTTCATGAAGTGGCTTGCGCCACTTGGTACATGTGGCTCCTGCCACTTTGTGAAGTGGCTTGCGCCACTTGGGGTTTTACTCATTCCCACTACCGGTCTCTGTAATTTTTTATTATCGTCTACATTTTTTTCAGAACTTCTCCTAACGCATTAAAATCAACAACAAATCCACATAACCCAATAAACTTTTGATCAACAAAAATCAACAATCGAATGATAATTTTCACACAGCAATCATGGTGAGAACAAGACACATATTTATTCCAAACAACATCAAGATCAACAAAATACACAACAACCTAACTGCCCAATCATAGTATCGAATTTCATACCAGATTATAAGAATCGAACCGACCCTTACCTTAATCGGTGGCCGCTTCAAATCTCCGATCGACTTTACGATTTGGCTTTCCCGACGGAAACTTCTCGTAACCGTGTTCTCCCAATTTTCTTCGTTCTACCTTTTCCACGTTCTACTCCTTCCTCTTATTGATATTCCCTATTTTTCTTCTGACTAATTCCTTTTTATTTTATTCTTTCTTTTTATTAAATTAATAATAATCCAATATAATAACTAATAGGCTTAATTTTTAAACCCCCTTTAATTACTAATTCTGACGAAATCCAAGTCACTTAACCAACACGCTCCAATAATCAATAATATCACTCGTAATATTATTTCATCGACTTTCCGACTAATATTCCGACTTAACGACTTAATTCACCAAAACACCAAATCAACCGAATAATAATTCACAAATAAATATTTATTCCCGACTTAATCGATTAACTTCCGATTATCAACCAAATGGTCCAAACAATTCTAACAACATATCCAACAATACCCGGAGAATATTCAATATCGTCTTCCACAACTTATATCAACTTAATTAATTAAATTCGACTTAAACCAACTAATAATTATCAACATAATATTATGATATTTTGGAAATCAACTTAAATTAACGCGACTTAACACAACATACCACAATTATATTTAATTAAATAAACAGGCGTTACACTTAGCAGCTGAGACGTATTATGCTTTTTCTATCGACAAAGCAATTGTTTCTTGTCTTTTACTAGCCCGAGATAGTAGGTTTTCACCTATGAACTGACAGTTTCCACTAGTGGATTTTTTATCAATTCTATCCCCAATATAGTTAGTGTCACAAAATTCAACTAGCTTGTAATCTAAGGATTTTTTACATAGTAGTCCTAAATTAGTAGTTCTCTTCAAATACCTAAAAATTCTCTTAACAACAATTAAGTGAGTCTCTCTAGGATTTTATTGGAATATTGCACACAAACATACACTGAATAAAATATTTGGCCTAGAAGTTGTTAGACTATGTTAAAAAATATGTTAGAAATGCCTAATTATACACTAATGCATTGACTAATTCAATGGTATGCTAAACTATGTTAGAAATTTTAATGTTGATTCTAATGCAATTTCCTAGCTACTTGAAATTGGATTTTTTTGGTTTAAGGAAAAATGCTTATTAAAAATTCCATTTCATAACAATGGCTTAAATTAGCCAACAAGAAGCATTCAATAACTCATGGCAATGGAATGGAAAAAAGAGATGAAGAATTACCAACGGAACAGAGGTTTGCCCCGGTTAAAAATTGCTAACGGAGTGCCGAAGAGAAACCCGTAAAACTTCAAAAAGTAAGCCTTTTTATTATGCTTCCAATAATTTCCAAACTTGATGATTATTTTTTATTATGAATGAATATAGAAGATGAATCTTGAATGTAGAATATTGAGGAATACACTTGAATCTCTATGAACTTTGAATGATGATATGTTTGAATTGTAGAAACTTGATTGATGATTTGTTGAAATTGGATTGTGGCTATGCTCTACCAAATTTAGAACTTCAATGTGAAGTTCTATATGATGATGAATATGAATTTTGGTGTTGGTGAGAGAATGGAGAAAAGAGATAATTATGAGAGAACTTGATAAAAAAAAGGGTGGAAAAAAATAGTTAAAAAGAATCATATGAGTTAAGCTCAAAACTGTGAAAAATGACATGTTTATATAGGTTTTGTAAATGAATAAGCACCCTTGGATTTTGATCCAAGTAAGAAGTTTATAAATGGTTGGAAGTTAATTTAAGCCTTAGTTGTGGATCACTAATCTCAACCCTTGGATTAATTGTTATGAATGTTTAGGATTGAATGAAAATTTGATTGAAAATGGAAATTGGAATTTGTGTTAGTTTGGTAGGATTTGTGTTAGTTTGGTAGTTATATGGTAGTTAAAAGTTAATTATGTAATTGAATGATTGTGGGTCCATATGTATTTAGAAATAAATGATGCTTGGTTTTTGCAAAAGTACCAAGTTGGAATGTAAGAAGGTCATTAGTGATTATGCATGAAACTTGGAATTTTTGAATGTTTTTGCCTTTGATTCTTTTACCACTTTTACCTTGAATTTTAGGTGAATTATCCCATGTCTTTAAGTGCTTTTGAGAAGTGATTTTTTGTTAAAAATTAAGCTCTTTTGAACGGTGTAAACTCAAGGATCAAATTCTGAATTTTTGGGCATGAATCATTGTTGGTAAGTGTTGAAAAAACAAATATTGAATTTAATGAATGGTGCAGAAATCTCCTTTTGTTTCTTGAGTTTTTCATGACTTTTCCATGACTTTTTGAGGATTTAGTTTCATGATATGAATGTCTAACTTGGTGTACATTCTTTCTTGCAACATAGTGAGCAATGTGGTGGAAGAATGAACTTGAAGCAACCTAGGAAAATGAAGAAAAAACCATGAAAGTGAAGCTTGATGGAAGACATAATTTATTGGAAATTAGAATTTAATATAATCATGACATAAGTCATTTTTTATGAATAATGATAAATCCTTTGATCAAATGCTTATATAATAGGTATAGGAAAATTAAGGAGTCAAAATCAAATCAATGGTCAACAATTGATCAAAAAGTCAACTATTTGACCAAAAAGTCAATTATACCCAAAAGATGTAGTATTTTCTTACCCTCCTTCCTTGTGATCCATTATTTTGATTTGTATCTCAAGCAATATGCATTGTTCCATAAATTTCAAATAAATGAATACAATCTTCTTTTTATTCCAACTTTGCCATTTTCTTTGGATTCAAGCAAACCTCCTAATTAAGTGACAATCATTCCAATCCCCTTGCTAACCATGAATCTCAAATAAAGAGATGATATGCTCCATAAGTAATATAAAGAATAAACTTGAATAATCCTCAAATAATATGCGCCTCGAAATCCACTTAAACTGATTAAATCCATTATTACCGAAATCTTTGGCCCACTGACGAATTATGCGAAATATGATGAATGAAACACTAAAACAAATGACCTAATTGGATAACTCGATATCCTTGCATGCAGGTGATTTAAGCATGAGCCATAAAAAATTAAAATAGGTAGAGAAAATTTTAGGGTATGACAACACGTTTCACAAATGAGGCTGAAAGTTAGTCAGATCACTTCCTGGAAAGGATGGGAGAGTTCACCAAATTGAGTGACACAGAAAAAGAATTAAATAAGGAAAGGTCAAAGAAGGAATCCCCAGTAGATACAAATTGAGTGACAAATGTTTTGATATATTTTAGTTTTTTTCTAACAATGTAACTCATTTTTTGTATGTAATATTGACAATCAATACAATTTAAGACATACGTAATGTATATTTTACATTAATGTTAAAGAATTCATGGGTAATTTTTAAATACTTTTTTTGTTTCAAATTTTGGCCCTGGATATATATTGGTTCTGTATGAAAAGTGCTCTGAGTGATTTCAGAAATGCATCTCCAGACACACCATATTTTAATGGGTTAATAGTCATTTACCACCTGCAATATAGGCGAGTTTTGATTTACCCCCTTTAAAAAATAAATTTTGGATTACCCCCTGAAATTTTTGAGTACCCCTAAGAGTGTAAAAACCAGGGGGATAAATAAAAAAAAATTTACAGGGGGTAATTTTTCCACCTGAGAGGCAAAAGACTTGGAATTTTAAAATTACAGGGGGATAATCCAAAATTTATTTTTTAAAGGGGGTAAATCAAAACACGCATATATTGCAGGGGGTAAATGACTATTAACTCTATTTTAATTATAAAAACAACTAAACAAGGAGTTTACAGATGTGCATATTTGTGTAAAAAAACCCTTATTTTGTAAGAAATAGGACATGTCAAAATATGCATATTCGAAATATGCCCTGATGACATAATAATGTTTCTAAGGTCCAAATCGATATAAAACTTGTATAAATAGGGGGTCTCTCGTCTCATGTTCTTTACAAACATACAACACTCCAGAATGAACACACATCCCCATCTTGCATTTGTGTATTTGAATAGAGCAAAACTCTCATTTCAACTTAGGGTGTCTGAGGACATATCTCTCGTAGATATGAAATCCTAATTGAATATTATCATGCGATATCTAGAAAATCGAAGAGTTGTCAAGCTCGGGTGGGGACGAAGCCACGGGTTTAAAATTGTAGGGGTAAAATTTATAATTTTTTTTGCATTAAAAATATAATATATTATTTAAAAATAACTATTATATAAATTTTTTAATAATTTTTTTAAAATTTTAAAATTATTAATAGTTTTCTTATTTTCCATTTATAATTATACAACATTTTTTATCTTCACAAATCAACTGATATACCACTAATTTTTTTTTTAATTCTAAGAATATGGAATAAAAAAGATAAGATAAAATATCCAAAATATTGAAAAAAAATTATCATTTAATACACTATTTTAGAGTATATTTTAAAATGAAATAAGTATTTAATGCAATACTATCATTAGTAATACTATTAGAGTAATATAATAGAATTAAATTTTTAATAGAGTTAAATGTTATTAGGAGTACATTTTACTATTATTTATCAAAGGACCTGATTGATATGGATGCGATGATTGCAAGATCAATTGAAGATATTTTAAGGATGTTGTAACATCTTGAACCACTCGTTTGTAATGAAATGTATTTTTAAATTTATGTTAACAATTATCTATGTAATGTTAAGTATTTGAATGTTAACTTGCGTTGTTTTTCCAACATTCTACCATTGTTTCTGGTTTGACCTAATATGACATATTTCGGAGATGCATCTCTGTAAAATTTCACTGAGTTTTGAATTAAAGATTTTTACGGAGATGCATCTCCGGATTAAATTTTGGCAAAATAAGGGTGTCTCACCAATTTGTGCTAATGAGTATAAAAAGGGTGTGTCTGGATATGAATTTCAAATTTTAAGGGCAATTGTGTCTTTTCACGGTGGAGTGCAAGTAGGGATGGTAAACGGGCATGTTCGTCCCGTTTAGGCCTGCTACGCAAAAGCCCGTAAAAAAACCTGACGGGGCAAACATTATTAAGGGTGCGAGTTAATCTTATTTCGTCTCGCAAAAAAGATATAGTTAAGGGGCGAGGGCAAACACGTGGATAGTACAACTTTTAAGCTTAAAAAAGCATAGTATTATATTAATGGTTATGCCCGCAAAAGCTTGTAAAAAATGGGGCAAGACAAGACAAATATATTAGAGGATGAAAATCTAAATGTTTGGTCCGCCCCACACTAAAGTATGGATAAAATAGACATGTCCAATGAACTAGACTCGTTTTGTCACCCCTATGTGCAAGCACCTAATGGAATGGGATAAATATTCCCCTAAAATTTGAATTCATAATTTTGTAGTCTAAGGATACCTATTAACACAGCGATATCAATTGAGATATTTGTTAGGACAACATTTTAATAAATGAATTCTTGTTTGTTTATTCTTAATTCTAATTTTAAATTAAAAAATTATGACTTATTTTGATATTAAAGGTTTTGTTATTAAGAAATTGAGGTATGAACGTTTGTGGGAATCAAATAATAATTTAGTATAGGATTTCAATGGAATCAAGTGTCGTTCATCCCAACTCTTTTCTCACTATAAATTTCAATAACTTTTATTGTTAAAGTTTTAGTAATTCATTCACACAAAATCAACTCTTTTTTATTTAATTAAGTGGTGAAAATATAGTTTATCAGTATAACACATTTTTGTGTTCGATAGTTAGTCTCGTAATTTTATTATTACCTACCCTTTGTTTTAAATCATTATCGTTTAAGATTCTTGCATACATATTAAAGAATCTAATAATATTATTATAAAACATTGCACTTTTACTAAATTAAGTTGTTGCTTCTTTACTGAAGTAGATATTATTAATCACTAATATTTTTGCCCTAAAGAATTGAGAGCTATTGGATCCAAGTTAAGCATGAATCAAAGGAATGAAATGATGAGCTAAAGTGGATTATTCAGCATAACAATGGCAAAGGTGGGAGAGCAGAAATCCTGAAAATAACTACAGTTGTGACAATATACGTGTGGAATTATCAAAAGTTATGGAAATAGTGTAAATAACACAAAAATAGATGAGAAAATTATATACATGATTGTTTATAGAGGTGGAATAGTGAGAAGTTCATAGCACACATAGCTAGATTGATGATGCACTAATTATTTCACGTTAGTTTGTCGATTTGTCTTTTTTGAGGGAATGATCCATGTGAATGCCTTGTATTTTTTCTTTTTTGAATTAATGTCAGTTGATTCAAAAAATAGATATTACTCCTTCTATAATTGTCGCATTTTAGTTTTGAATGCAATTCTGATATTTATCTTTTAATTATATTATTTAATTAATACTCTTAATTTATTATTCTCTCGTTCCGCATTTATGATAATTAGAATATATCAATAATAAACGAACATACTTTGATAAAAAATATTCTCTTTTTTTATTACATTTTCTTGATTTTATAAAAATGATTTTGAAACGAGAAAGTAAAGAATTAAAAATAATGTATAAAGTAATAATTAAATAATATAATTAAAAAAATTATAATAATTACTATATTAAAAAGTAAGAATGACAATTATTTTAAAATAAATTTTATTTAATAAAACGATAGAGAATATGTTCATATCCTTACTAAAATCATTATCATTATTTTTAAAGTTGAGTCAAATAACAGCTTTATAAATTATTTGAATGAAAAGTCAATTGTCAAAGTCACGTTTGGAGGGTTGACCACAACAACCTAGGTCATGTGTTAGAAAAAACAATGATTATATTACTAAAACATCTGAAACTCTAAAAAGATTACCACAAAGATGGTGATAATTTAAAGGGTTAAATAAGTTTTAGGTTTTTATGAATATCTTACATTTGAAGATTGATCCCTTAAAAAAATTTCTTTAAATATTGATCATTTTAAAGTTTCACGTCCCTAATTTTAGGGCCAAGAGTGTGTAACCATTCCTTACCTAACACCACATCAGCTCCTTCAATTGGAATTAAATAGAAGGGAATAAAAAATAAATGGTCTTGGAGTGTGATTGATACTTGTAAACATAGGCATGAGCAGTGTAATTTTGAGTCATTGCCTACCATGACAGAAAAATTGGGGATAGGAGTGTTGGGAATTTTGAGATGGTTTGCGATCCGTGGTTGTAAAATATTATGAGTGTTGTCGGTGTCTATAAGAACAGTTACGACTAACCCATAGAGTAATCCCTTAAACTTTAATGTATTAGGTGAAATTTGGCCACTAACAGCTTGTGGGGATAGCTGGAAATAAGTTTCCTCATGTTCTTGATTTTCTGGAGCGACTTCAGAAATAATGTTCTCACTAGTCTCATTCTGAGCAACTAAGGAAACATCATCATCTTCATAAGTAACAAAAAATTTCCTGTCACGCATTTGTGACCTGGTATGAACTTCGCATCGCAGTTAAAGCACATGCCTTGAACTCGACGTTCAGCTTGTTGGGTCGGAGTGATACGTCAGATGGGAAAATGATTTGTGTTGGTTGTGGAAAGTGATGTAACGAAAGGTGTAGGGGTGGTGCAGTAGGTGGGGAAACATATGGTGGTTTGGGAAAAGTAGATTGGGAGGTGTTGTTTGGGTTGGGGTTATATGGACTTTTGAATTTGGGTTTGGAATCTTTGATTTTAGCTTTTATGAGTTTAGCCAAACCAACAACATGTGAGATAAAGTGGGGACGTTGCACCTCTAACTCATTACGGATTTAAGGAATTAATCCGGAAATAAATTAATTTAATATGGCATCAGGTGGCAATCCAATCACTCTATTGCAGAGTTTTTCAAAGTTTGCTTGGTATTTGGTAATTGTTCCATGTTGTCCGAGCTTAAATAATTGAGCTTGGTGGTTCTCATAAGTAGAAGGACCAAAACGTAATTCCACCGCTCTAGAAAAAACTTCCCAAGTAGTAAGTTCATTACTTTGAGACATCCATTTATACCAACCAATGGCCTCACCCTTCATATAAAAAGTTGTCATAGGTAATCTATTTTCATAAGGAATGTTATAAAAAGCAAAAAAAAAAATCATATTGGAAAAGTCATTCCAAGACATCACTTCCATCGAAAATGCTTAACTCAATCTTTGGTTTTTGCATTGTGTTGAAGAATGGATGGTTGGGGAAGGTCTAGTAAAAGATGAAGGTGGTGGTGGTGGTGGTGGTGTATAAAGTTGAGTGGAACTTAGTGTTGAGCTGTTTTGTGAAAAATATGTAGTTAAGGGAATAATAGTGTTACCCAAGGCAGATTTGGATGTTGATGCGGGAGTAGATTTAGGGACAACAACAACAACATTCATGGCTACAAATTGCTGAGTCATGAGGATTGTGAGAGCAGCAAAGTTGTTGTTCATGGTCGACTCCAAGTTGATGTGGTTGTTGTGGATTTGAACAAGTTGTAAGGCAACAACTTGATTGTTAGCTTCCATGGAGGACTCAAGATTTTCATGGGTAGTGATAAGGTTTTCAATACGTTGATTTGTGGCTTGGAGAGTGTCATTTATGTCCTTAGGTGTGGGATTTATGACTTTGGGAGGCATTGAGGATGAAGAAGAAAGCACCAAATGATAAGTAAGGTTTTGCTTCTACCATAAACTAGGGTTCTATCAAAAGACAAAGCAACAATAAAAGATAAAAATTAAACTTTCATTATAATTCTGCATAAAACTATTCAATGAGACAAGAACTCATTTAAATACAAAGGAATACTAATTTGGGCTAAAAGATAACTATGGGCTGAACCCAATTGGAGGAAATATAAATAAAAAAAAGACTTAAAAGAACAATTTTAATCCATAATGTAGTCATTCTGCCAGCTGAGCTTTTTAGTAATAATTCAAATGGGCCTATTAGAATCCCTAGTTTTTATCTTTCAGTGTTTTCGAACAAAACTCTTTTTGACTCATCAAACGTTTCACTAATATATCTCTTTCACTTTCCAACAATGTTTGTATAATATAAGCACCATCTTTTCATTTTTGTAAAAATAAATAAACACAATAGTCATAAAATTGTCGCCTGAAATCCTGTCAGATTGTGATGGCCTGAGCTTTTGTTCCCATTAAAGGTTTCAAAAATGTATTTCTGAAGACACTTCAAAAATGTATCAACTACCTACCCATTATTATAGTATATCACCATTCTAAAATACTCTTTTCAATCAACTACCTATCAATTATTAGACTATACCATCATTCTCCCTAAAATACCCTTTTCAATTAAAATTATTTACATTAAATCATACCCTTTATTGTAATTAACTATATCCAATTGTATTTCCCAATCAAAATTATTCATTTTACCAAGTGGTCTCCCTAAATCCTTTTCCGTATGAGATTTTGGTTTTTACATATCTTTTTCTCTCTATTTGTTTTCCCTCTTCTCTCTCTTTTATTCAACTCAAATCCTCCCATCTCTCTCATCAGTGTTTCAAATTTGAAGAAGAGTACAATTTCCTTCATCCAAATCCAACATATTTTCATTCTTGAGTTGTTCCACATTTCCTTTCATCCTAAAATTTCATCCGCTCTCTCATATATTTCTTTCTGATAATCGCATTCCACTCATCCAGGTCTGAGATCAACAAAAAATTTATAAGGTCAGTTCATATCTATATGTGGGTTCTGGTTTTGATTTGATTATTTTCTATGTTTTTAGTGTTTGAACAAATGAGTTTGATTTTGTTTAAGTAAAAATGTTTTTCTAATGGAGGTTTTGATTTGATTGTATTTCTGAGATCTGGTTTTAATTTATGTTTGTGTTTTATTGTCAAAGTTTTAAAAAAAAAAAATCAACCATGATTTTTAGAGTTTTTGATGGTTTTCGTATTAGGTTTGATGCTTTTTATAGTGATTATGTGTAGGGATTTGTTCATTAGGATTTTGAATTTTGGATTTTTTAGAGGAAAAATCAATGTACATCTGGTAATTACTATTATTTCTTTGCAATGGATCTAATCTAACAAGAATGTTCACGAATGAAGCTTTAATTTTTTCATAATGTTTTGTGATATGATGGAGAAGGTGTGCGTGCTGGATTCAATGCAACTGGTATAGGATGTGTGGCCAGTATTGTGCCTACAGTAAGTAGTAATTTCTTAGATCCCTTAGAATTTTAAAACTTATCTGTAATATTTTTTTAATCTTACAAAACTCATAAATACTTGCAGTTCGTATGATTCCATGGGCAAAGAAAAATCTAAGAATATTTTACTATATAATGTGTATTATGTCAACAAATTAAGAATGTTTTTTAACAGTAAGAATATTTTAATCAACAAGGAATCCTAAATAAAAAAAATTATTTTTTATTTTTTATATAGGTGGAATAGTTGGAATCATTTAATTTGTCTTTTGATGCATCTCATATAATTTGGTTACATTGCAAATGTCATAAATGTTATTTGGAATGTTACTGCTAAATATGAAAAACATATTTGGCTCGATTATCATATATTAAAAAACTATCAGACCCATAAATTGAATAGAAATGGATTGTTTCATTATGTGTGTTTGATCATTTTCCCATTATCTCAATTCTTATTGAAACCAATTTGTCAAGGTTTTTGGAAGTAACTCATTTTAACCTTGCATTTATATATCAAAGTTCCTGAAATAAAAACATTCAAAATTTGTCTCTTGTGAATTTAGAGCGCACCTTTTAAATGATATTTTGTAAATATCGGTTGACACATGTAGATGCAATGTTCCTACTACATTTGTGTCTGTGAAGCCCCATGACTTGGATTTTTTTAAGATAAATATTCTCCCATCACACACATGCTTTGTGAGGTCTGCAATACAAGATTTATTCTATTCTACTAAGATTTGTTTTTTCTTCTACTATAAATACTTAACAATGGTTCACAGGTTGGAGACACACCATCATCATTCAATTCTACGACTGCGCTGATAAGAATACACTTTAGGTAAGTTTGACTTTACTGTGTATGTTTTAGATTTGCATTATAATCTGTCTGTTTTGAAAACTGGTTTCAACGCAGGACATGTTTTCCTCATCGAATAACTGTTGGCACATCCAATGCAGACCGGAAATTATGCAAATTGAAGCTAAAATGTAGCTGGAAGAATTGTACTATATTTTGTGTGATGTTCGACTAGAGCAGTGTCGTGAGGACCTGTTTATTCGACCGGAGCAGTGTCGTGAGGACTGGTTTGTGTGGCTGCATAATTCTGATGGAATTTACTCAGTAAAAACAGGTTATAAATGCTTGAATTCGGAGGTGACAGGTTCTCATTCAGCTGGCATAAATGATTCGGCATGCCAATGTTGTGGCAGACAAAAATTTACCCCAGGATACATTGAGATTGTTCTTGAATGCCAGGGAGATGTAATGTCAATAACTTTGAAGGATTTATCATATTATACATATCTCTTACAATAAGTTAATCATTATCAAATTACTAAACATTTAATTACTAATTTCCATACTACATACTTCTGGATGAAATTCGTTCACCGGTTAGTTTCATTTTATGTTATGTAGGCTTTTTAAAATAATATAACTTTCTATCTATTGTGAAAACACAAATATTGTGAAGTTCATGATTTGTTTTCTCCTGAAATTTGATGCTTAAAAAACTTTATCAAATATTAGCATCTCTTGAACACATATCCTAATGTATTCAATAATGCACCAAAAAAAAGACAATATTGATTTGGAATTAATTATAATATTGAAAAATGGTTTTAATTTAAATAACTGTTAGAAGTAGAATGATAACTCCAAGCAAAGTTTACATCTCTTGACTTTGGAAATATTTTTGGTAAAATCTCATTTGTATGCCAGACTAAGAACCTAAGATATTTATATAAAGAATAAATCCATTAAAATTATTTGGAGCGTATGGATAGGATATTTTTTTTCAATTCATTATCTTTTTATTTACAAAGATTTTAGTTTACAACATTTTAATTTTAAAAGGGAGATATTTAAATAAAGGCATTGTTATTGTAAAGCTAATGTCTTAATTGATATGAAAAGAATTATTTAAATATTTTTACAAAAATATGATTTGAATACTTTATAAAATAACACAGGATACAAGTTAAATCCAAACAAGAAATCATGGAATAGGTGTTAGACAATCACTCATTTGCATATTATCCTTAATATGCATCGTATCAATTGTGTCGTATAAAACAATTTTTCATTACCTTTATTTTAAGAGATATTAAATAATTTAAAATATAAATGTTTTTATCCGTTCGGACGCACGGGTTTTCTACTAGTTTCCACACAAAATTTAGTCACAAAATTGAAGTGTCATTCAAAAACGAATGAGTCGTGTGTACATGAGATGTCCTAATAAATCATAAGGTACATTAAGAAATCCCCAAATAAAAACATAAACTATATTGACTAAACGAGCCTTAAGCAACCAATTTTAGGAGGAATCTACTTGGGTCCCTCACAATTAAACCAGACACCCCCAAATTATGGCAAAATTCCATTTTTATCCTTCAATTTTTTTTGAAAATTATGAAAAAATTTATGGTAAAAAATATTGAAAACTTCAAATTTTCTAGTAAAAAAATAATTTTTTTTATATTACCACCAATTTCAAAATAAATTGATGGTAATGTAAATAAGAAGAGTTTACCCCGCACCCCCCCAATTATACCTGTACCCCCCCAAAATATTTTTTTTGACCAAAATGCCCTCATATAAATAGTTACTAATTCAAATTCACTTTCCATTTTTACCGTCCGTCCAAAAGTTACAGAGAGAAAAAAAATTTTGATTTTCGCACGTGTTTACCGGAAGACTACAAGTAAGTCTTCCGGAATGAAAAATAATGTACCGGAAGAGTTTGTGAAAGTCTTCCGGTACCGGAAGACTTTATGAAAGTCTTCCGGTATGGTTTGGATGACTACCGGAACACTTCATCAAAGTCTTCCGGAAAGTTTTTTAAAAAAATGCCTACCGAAAGACTTTGTTGAAGTCATCCGGAATGCTTTCGTGTGTACCGGAAGACTTGAAGAAAGTCTTCCGGAAATTTTTTTTTTTTTTTTTTTTATTAAATAATTGTTTTTCTGTTTTTTTCCAGTGGTTCGATCACGCGGCAGAGATGGGAGGATTCCAGTGCGATCGATGGGACGGGGCGAGACGAGTAGATCACGCGCAGATGATGCTGGTACATCTGCAGCTGCAGCTGACCCTGTGGGGTATCCTGGTGGTCCGTACGATACCAGGCTTTTGGTTTCGTACGAGCATCACGTGGCGAGCCGTGTATGGTTTGGCGAGGTAATGAAATTATAATTATTTAGTTTTGAATAATAACCGAAATTATATAATTTGTTTATCTAATTTGTTTAATTTTATTTGATTTCAGGAGAGGGGGGCGAAGAAGGAACTGAAGGTGGCTGGACATGGTTTGAAGTTGACCCAGATGGTTCCACAGCAGCTTCCACCGGAGATTGAGGGTATCATATTTAGATCCGGTTTAGCTTCCTTACAGAGATCGAGTTTGAAGAAGATTGATGCAAACTTGGTTTCTGCATTTGTGGAGAGATGGCATATAGAGACATCTTCATTTCACCTGCCGTTCGGTGAAATGACGATTACTCTCGATGATGTGGCATGTCTGCTTCATTTGCCTATTAGGGGGTATTCTGGAACCCTCAACCCATCAGTGAGGAGTTAGCCATTGAGTGGGCTGTTGACTATCTTGGAGTGACATCGAGAGCGGCACTTTTCCAGGTTCGTGAGTGCAGAGGATCGTACTTCAAGATAGAGTGGTTATATGATCGATTCGTAGAGCATCGAGCAGCTTCACGTTGGGCATTTGCGACCCGATGTTATTTGATGGTGATAGTGGGCTGCACCATCTTTGCGGATAAGTCATTTACACTCGTGGAGGCGCGATACTTGGCATTATTTAGGGACCTGGATGCGTTGTCCACCTATAGTTGGGCAACAGCTGCATTGGTGACACTGTATAGGTTTCTTGGAGATGCATCTATGTTTAGCTGCAAACAGCTTGGTGGTTATCCGACTCTCCTACAGGTATATATTTAAATTCAGTTTATTATGTTAAAGTTATATATTAAATTTAGTTTATTGATTTTTTTTTAATTCTAATTTTAATTTTATTAAGTTCATTATGTTCTATTTAATTATTATGTTATTGTTTTTTTAACAGTGCTGGATTCACGAGTATTTTCCTACACTTGGGAAAAAAGGAGAGAATTGGATACCTGCTCAGAACTGTGGACTCCCGCGTGCGATGAGGTGGACGTACAAACAGGGGGCGTTAAAGGTGGATGAGTTGCGACCCATTATGGATGAGCTGACACCGACTGATGTCATATGGAGGCCGTTCGAGGATCATAGAGTTCATCGTCGTTTTGATGAGATTTCTCTATTCAGGGGTTGTTTGAGGTGGGGAGATACTATTGTTCCATACATGCCTGACAGGTGTCTTCGACAGTTTGGATACCGTCAGTCCATTCCACCTGCACCCATTGATCCTAGGATGGCTGGTGACATTGATGTTGAGTGGATTAGTTACACCCAGAGCGCTGGCCAGGTGATTCGTTCTGCTACACGGGCGACTATCCCATTTGAGGTAGAGGATGGATACCTAGAGTGGTATTATCGTGTTTCGCATCCTCGATTGGTACCTCCTACCTATGATGAGCCCTATGATGAGCCGCCAGTTGCATCTATTCCTGAGTACGATGCGGGACCATCTGATCCTGCATGGGGTTCTGTGTCCACCTTGATTCATCGCTACCTTCAGCAGAATGCAGCTGAAGAGGATGATCCACATTTTGCTGATCTGTTTGCAGCTTTACGTATTGCTCGTTCACAGTGATGTATAGTTATGTTTATGTCATATTATTTCTTAGACTTTGTTTGTTAATATATTGACATTTGAACTGATATTTATGTTATATGTTATTTATAGTTTTTCGATTACCTGAATCCAATTTATGTTATATGTTATTTAAGTGAAAATAAAAATGAAAAACATAATGAAATTAAAACATATAATATAATTCATGAATAAAAATGAATAACATAGTTTATAATTTATAATGAGTTTGTAATATAGGCGTAAGTTGTTGCCAATGTTGTAGACGCGCAGCAAATCCTACCATCCATGATGTTGCTGCTGGAGAACGAAAGTTCCTCCAATCTGTTGTCACTGGTGGCAATATAATCAACTCTCTTTAACTCTTCAGCAACGCGCCTCAATGCAGCTCGCGACACTGAAGTACGTAAATATGTTTAAAATGGACTTGAATGGACATGTGCAACTTCATACACACTCTTTTGAAAAGAAGCTCGAATGTTGCTAATTTGTATCTTTAAGTTGTCATTCATGGCCTCCCAACATTTTACCATGTCACCAATACTGTTACCCAACATCTGCTTTAACTTCCAATGAGCAGACTCAACCCTATAATAATACATATTTAAACTAAGTAAGAAAAATAAAAAATTCACAAAAAGTATATTTTGGGATCTAAAACAAAACATACCGATTAGTCGTCGTGTTACCCATATGTAGGACTCGATTAATCCATGCGCAAACAAACCTTTGTCTATGTGGTGTCAACCATGTGTCGTTCACGTACTCAAAAAATTTAGGACAATCAACACACTCTTGCTCAAGTTCTTTTAAATGTTGTGCATACTCAACCTCATCACTAGCCCATACAACATCCGTCCATAATTTGCCAATTGACTCCTGCTTATCAGGATCCACTAATAGTTTCCTTTTTGCACCAACATTTTTGTTAATGTGAAACTGACATAGCAAATTATTTGTCTTCGGAAACACAGTTTCAATGGCTTTCATCAAAGCAAGATCTCTATCTGTCATCATAACTTGTGGAAATAAATCTTTTTTCACAAACAATTTTTTAAGCTTATCTAACACCCAACAAAAAGTCTCAGTCTGCTCAGACTCAATATACGCAAATGCGACAGCAAAAGTCAACTCGGTAGATGTCATTCCAACAATTTCAAACAAAGGTTGTCTGTATTTGTTTGTCTTATAAGTGCTATCCATAACTAACACAATAGGAAACATATTCAACAACTTAACTGAATCTGGATGTGCCCAAAATATATCTTTAATAACTTCAGAGTCATCTCTTTTTCTACTCCAAAAAACATAACCTGCAGCCTCGATAAGCTTAAACAAATGTTGTATCTCACTTCTAGGACCTCTTATCTCTTTTTCCATCATACTCTTTTGCTTGTATATTTGTGTGATACGAGTGACACAATCTGGATCAATCTCGTACAAGGAATGCAATATATTTCTGGGTGCAACCTTTCTCTTTGTTAAATCAGCAACATGTTGCTTCTGATCCGCTGTCAACCTACCAACAAATGAGTGACCTTCTAATCTATCGGGTAAATCATGGTTATGAACGCCGCATTTTACATCAATCTTCCATCCAGATCCATCTTTTGTCGGAATCGACCTGATCTTAAATGGACATCCACATTTTTTCGTCGCACTTTCTATTCCACTACGAATATCCTTGTATTTCCCACCTTTATCGCAACCAAATATTATTTTGTTCTTTCTTCCTCTCTTGCCTGTTTGTGTATCTGAACGAGTGATGACGACCGTCACTTTATTTCGTAATCCGGTGTCTTTGACCCATCTTATCACCTCTTCTCGTGTACCAAATATCTCTGTCGTTGTAAATACATCTGATGTATTCACACATATCGGTTCTTTTTCGTGTAAAGGTACTGCACCTACAAAATAAAAATATTTTTTAAAAAAATGAATTAAAAAAAATTAAATAATATAAAAAAAAATTCAAACCGGAAGACTTTATGCAAGTCTTCCGGTATTGTACTCTTACAATACCGGAACACTTACATAAAGTCTTCCGGTACACATATTCATTCCTACCGGAAGAGTTAATAAAAGTCTTCCGTACCGGAACACTTTTATTAAGTCTTCCGGTGTACAATCATCATAATACCGGAAGACTTACATAAAGTCTTCCGGTATGTAAATTTACGTACCGGAACTCATTCCAAAAGTCTTCCGGAACGTGTAATTTTTGACAAATTTTTACTTTTATCTGACGGTCTGACACAAACGGTAAAAAAAAAAATAATAATAATAATAATACAATAAAATAATCTAAGGTTAAAATGGACATTTTTAAAAAAATGTGGGGGTACAGGTATAGATGGGGGGGTGCGGGGTAAAATCTTCTGTAAATAAAAGTTCTGAAATTTTTTCACTACCAGAAAATTTTACACATTACCAGAAATTCAATTTTGATATCATAAAACATTGGGGATGCCATGTTAATCGCGGGTGACAAGAAGAATCCTCCAATTTTAGGGAAGAAGGTGAGCACTTAGACGACCTAAGTTAGCAACCATTTACTCAAAATCAACCATATGTGCAGTTAATGGTGCAAAGTGCAAACACACCCCCTAACAAGAACGCATCCTACAACCGAGGGCTATGTCACACAGGTAGCACAGACAATATTTAATCCAAATTGTTTGTCATAAAACAATTTGGCTTCATTTTTATTAACTAAGAAAATCAATTCCTTTTCATAGCTTTTAAGGTAGAAGTTTCGCCAAAAGAAATTATCATTTTGCAAAGTAAAATCACAGCAAAGAGGCTAAAATAGATGAGATTTCCACCATAAACCAGATAAAATATTTCAATTTTTACAGAGTGTTCACAATTGGAGAACTTTGGCACTATAAAATTGACGAAAAATGGCAAGCTAACCCCACAAACATTAATCAGGGAGAAGAATAAATAACTAAACAAATAAAACAGGAATTCCTGAATTTTCTATTATTTTAACCAACCAACATATGCTATTCCTAACAGTAAATTTACATACTTTTGGCATCCGCTTTTGATGAAGGAAGTGTTCCAAAAACTTTATCCCATAGTTTTGAAGTGATCCCAAAGCCTTTATCCTGGATTCGAAAGTGATGGTTCAAGTGGTACTTCTGCAGAAAACCAGGGAAAGATGATTAGGCTTGTATGGCTCACAAGACGGAAATAACTGTCGGTAAATATTAACAGAAGGTGCAACATAAAAAAGCTACTTAGGATAACAGAATATGAACAATCCTTAGCAGAGACTTTTAAATAAATCTGTTCAAGTTATTTAATCGTTCAGCTTTCCTTGAGAATACATCAATAGCATGTTTAGGAAGACACAATAATAGGAAGATACAAAAAACATTATACAAGATTTGAAGGGTAGCCCCCAAGCAGGACATGTGAGAAATGAAATTATTGTGTTCCCAAAAAAGGATGATCCAAATTCCTTGAGAAACTTGACCATGTGCCATGTTTTGATATGCATATGATAAGTATTATTGAAAAGCGGGGTGGGAAACATCTACATTCATGTTTTTTTTAATTTAAGAGAAAACCAGAAAAACTATAAGAGAAACTATTAAGAAAATTCTTGAGATTAACGAATTGGACAGCAACATGGACTTTTGGTAGAAAATTATGGCGTAATTTGATCTATGCTAACCCCACTTAATGGGATAAGGCTTGGCTGTTGTTGTAAAGAGGAAGCCAGAAAGAAGGCAAGAAAAATAACTGTTGCACCGAATGGTTACATACACATATCTAGGTTTAATGTCCTTCTGTTTCTACTGATATTAAATACTTTGCTAAAAGAGCCAACTTTGATCAGCTAATATCTGGTAAATTATACAGTTGTTATTATCCCTTTCTAATTTTTATTAGAACCAAATGATTTTGCTTAGAAGAATATTTGAGTAATGAATGGTAGGGAAGTGTTTTTACCTTGAGATTACGGGGAACTTCAGTCCTTGGCTGACCATGATGCAAGTAATAATGAGTGCAATCATATATTACATAACCCAATAGTCCTCCTCCAAATAAAGCAGGAGCAGTTGAAGGGGTGGAAAAGAACTTCACCGTGTTCCAGAACTAGAGACCGACAAATAAAAACATCACTTTATGGAACCTTAAATTATGTGTGCAAAACTTATTGAACCTTACCAATATTGACATATCACATATCTACATTCAAAATTAATCAAATTATTTTATAAAATGGTAAAATTTTTTTTTACATTTTCAAAAGAAAGCTACAATTTGTGTTATGCATGATGGGAGCATCTGTCAGTCATGCCTGAGTCAAGAAATCCAGATACGACAATTTCTTTGATTTTCTTAAGCTCTTAAATTAAGAAGAATCATTCTCTTCCAGCATGAAATTAAATACAATAGCAATTGTAGTGAGGATCTTATCGGCCATTCTTATCCTTCACTCTGCTTTAAAAATTTTCTGCTTCAATCATCCGATAATGAACCCCTGGTGACTTTCCTTCCAAATCATTTTATTAAACAGTTGCATGCAGTATCGCCATAAAAAAGAATCCCTCTAAAACATACGATTTAAATAACCAATTGACACAATAGGAAAACTCTGATGTGACACTATTTAAAGGAGTAATTGGATGAAAAAAATGTTGTAGGAAAAACATTGAACGTGATTGGTGAGCTGCCAAATTGAATGATTTTAAAAAAGAATGACCAACTTTAATAGATTTCAACAATATAATAAAAATATATACGATCAAAACATTAAGTCATACTTCTAATAATCTAATTAGATTGGAGACAGTCTTAGGTTTTTTGGACCTAACTCAACCTTAGAAGACCGACTAGTAAGTTGAGGATTGCTGAGGTTTTAGAAGCTCTACTTTGACTTTATCACAAGCCAATGTGAGGCTTGAATTTTCTCAGTAGAAGGGAAAAAATTAATTACTCTTCCGGTCATTCCAAATTCCTATTAGAATTAATGGTAAAAACTTAGATAAAATCTCAAGATTTCTTCATAGCCTATAAAGTATTGGAAAGTGCAGCATATAATATGGCGAAGAATAGATACCGGGAACAACAATATAGCTGTTGCAGCAGGGGGGAAAACAAGTCTCAAACCATCCATGGGGTGTTTGTGGTGGCAGCCATGTAGAAGATAATGCATGGTATTTCCCCTAAAACAAGATTTAACCAAAAAAACATTACAGAAATAAACTTTCAGAGTTATTAAAAAACAATAAGCTGTTACTCAAAGCAGATATGGTTTAAGACAACTACATGCAAAAACTAATGATTAATGCTAGCAACACATTCTTTTAAAAACATTATTTATTATTGGGTAAAATTCCTACTGAAGTCCACTAAATCATGCCAGTACCACTTTTTCTTTGGTGGGACACACTCTGTTTTTGGGAAAAGCAAACCAACATGTATTTATTACAATAATAGAGTATGTTAGAGAATGTGTTGCCAACATTTCTCAAATCAACTTATGATTTCATGCTATGGAAACAAAAGGGAAGACAGAGAGAGATCTAACCAGTAGGTCTTTGTTTTAATGTGGAAAAGAAAACGGTGCAATGTGTACTCGAGCAATGTCCAAATAAAAATGCCAAGAACCACCATCAGAGCTATATGAGGACAGCTGAGGCCCATTTGTACAGAGTTATATACAAACCAACATACAACCGGAAGCCAAATGACTGGTATTGCCCACCAGACTGTGAGGGTCAAGAACTGTTCCAAACAGTAACAAGTCAGGAACACATGATATTCTAAAATGTATAGAACATAAAATTCAAAATCCTCTTTTGCTTGTAATGTGGTTGATTATTAAAAGGATTAAAGATAGCACCAAGATCTCTATAATTGCAACATACCAATCAAACTCAAAGGGAATCATTATCCAAAAGCTATATACCAGAAAACTTATCATTAGTATAAACTAGAAATACACGGAAACAAAATAAGATTGGAGTGATTATTCAGGGAGAAACTTAGATTAGAGACTATTCACGACAGGATAACTGAAACTCGTCCTGTGAAGTTCCATCTGTGAGAAGAGGGCCAATGAGAGCTAAATGATAGTGTATAAATGTGGAAGATAGTGAAAATTAAAATTTTGGAGGAACTATGGTCATATAGTTTTATTGAAGAAACCATTGAAAAAGATCTTGCTCTAAATGGTTTAACAATTTACCAAAAACTCGGTTAATTGTAAATCAAAAGTCATCAATTGGCCTGCCTAGCCACCCCACAAAGTGATACAAGGCTTGGTTGTTGTGGACGTGTTTAATAATATACCTCTAGAACCTCATTTTGAAAGAAACGGGGACCTTCCTTGCTAACAATGGGCTGATGAACCCACTCTTCATAAGCTTCACCAAGATGACCAACCTGTAGAACACTAAAAATTTACTAGGTATACATTATACAAAGTACAAACCATCCACTTCTTATCACTTATCACAACAGAAGTCCACACATAAACATAAATGAAAACTACGCAACACTTGAAATCTAATAAATGGAGATCATTTTTGAAAGAGGATCTTTAGGAATTGAGCATGTACCTGGAAAACAAGGGCCTTATTCAAATCAACTACGAAGTTCTGGGCAACCATCTTGGTACTGAACACCAAAAATAAGAAAGTGTTAAACTCTTTACACGAAACTAGTCTAACGACAAAAACAAAAGTGTCATAATATGAAGCACAAAATGTGTTAGGAAAAAGCTAGGTACATGACCTGCCGCTCTAATGACATCAACTATTTTGACCTTTCTCTTAGGAAAAAGCAAAGAACATGACAAGTTAATATACACAAGAAAACAAAGTATTTTCATTGCTTCAGACCAAAGCTTACGTACCAAATTTTAATTAGTTCAAATTCCCATAAACAACCTTACAGCCACCAGAAAAGACCACAGTCGTTTCCATCATACTAAAAATAAATACCAAACTTTTCACTCCTCATCATCAACATCACACACACACAAAAAAAAGTAATAATTTCACATGCATAAAAAGTGGGAAAAAAAATACTCTACTTCAGAAGAAAAAAAACAAATAACTGAAATTCCCTTTTTCTAAAACCTTCATCATATCGATGAAGTGATTACTATTGCAGTCAGCTATCAACTATCCAATTGAGCAGTGAATTGAAGTAGCGAAACTCTAAAAATGTCAAAAGCGAAAAACTCAAACACACGCGAAATTAGATTTTCAGTAAACAAATTCACCACAAGAAACAAATTCACTACTGAAAATTCTGAATTGAAATGGTAAATTAAGAGCAAAACTAGATCTAGAACTCGGAGGTGAAGTTGACAAAACTAACCGAACAGTAGAAGACGACAATGCAGGTAAAATCCAAAACGAACAATGAAAAGTGTACGGTCTTTATCACTGAATGAAGAAGTGTCGTGGACCGCCGCGGGCGCCGCCGTTTGAGTTGAGTGACCGCGCCGTTACCTTCTCCACGTTGAGCTATGGAAAAGGAATTGGGGGATAGTGTTTGCGTGTTGTGGTGAGTGATCGATTAGTGTTTTTGGGGGCATGCATAGATGATCTGGACCGTCCGTTTTTGTTGAATAGTAACGAATAAACTCTGTGGGCGATGGAATCTAGCCGTTGACAGTCTGGCACTTGGGTGTGGTTATGCTGCACGAGGGCTCATGTGTTTCCGTAACGTGGCGAAATTATATTGGGTTTAGAGATCATTTTTGTAATTTTATGAAAAATAGGAAAAATTAAAAATAGAAAAAAAGATAGAGAAAACTTTAAATTCGTACTGGGATACCCGTGTGTATGTACGGATACCGCTGTAGATGATAGTGATTTTCTGAGTATAAATATTCTAACTGCAAGTATACAGTCTAATCGCGCAGTAATAAAAGATATTGATCTCACATAGACTCCATAATCAACCTAGCGCTATCGGGTGTTACTATGTTTAGCTAAGGCAAGTGATATTTTATGTTTAAAGGGCGAGAAAGTAAGAATTAAGGGTTAAATTTAATTATAATAATGGTATCGGTATGTAATCGGTACGCCTTCGCGAATTCGATAAATGGTCGGGTTATTAAGGTTTGTCAAGTTATCTTTCCGTAGAAACTGTCGGTTTAAAAGTCGTTGACTCACACTCTTGTGGTCTTGCCTATTACTATACTCCTAAGTTCAATTGAGCGCTCTCGCTGTGTCGAGTCAAGTTAGAAATACTTTTTGGAAACCTAAAGGTTTTAATTGGTTTTAAAGTGTTTCCGCTGTATTTAAAAACAATGTTCGATTTCAGCTATTCGGTTACAATCTCACACTCCAGTGGTCTTAATTCTAACCTTTTATACTTTCTTACTCTCGTAACAAAAGTTGTTTTATAAATAAGAAATCGAAACCAGAAAATAACTCGATTAAAGATTTTATCCTAGGTCTATTGAATTTGTTCCGGTTATACAATCACATGCCGGTTAAACGGTTTAGCCATACATATTAAATAAATGCAAAGAAAGGTAGAAGAAGAAGTGCATAAAAATAAATAACATCATAATTAAATGGTAAAGCATTAAATTAAGAAACCTGGTTGAAGTACTCTTGATCAATCAATCTTGTAGAAACTTAAACTTAAAAACAGAATGCAGTGGCTAGAAAGAAAATAAATGGTGATAGCTTCCCAAGGAAGGAGACTATCACTTTGGGTTGGTAATGGAAACAAAGTAAATACTGAAAAGAAAATACTAAAAAGCTCTGAACATAAAATTATGGCTTCGATCGAAAATTTGGTAGCAATTCAATATGGTAAATGAACCTCTCTTTAGAATTTGTGGTAGCTGCTATTTATAACCTCTGTAAGTTGAGTTTGTTGAGAAAAAGTTGGAATCATAATTGTTGGGCCTTGACTAGGAGTGTGGACTGAAACTGAGTAGGGTTGAGTAAAAATCTTTGTTGAATGAGAAGAACGTGCGTAACGACTCTCTGGAATTTGACTGAACTGAGGCGTATTTAGGTTTCTGATATAAGCCGTGTGACGGTCGTCTTGGGCTCATGACGCTCGTATGGGATGTGGGACGATCGTCTTGCTTCTGTGACGGTCGTCCTACAATTTAAAACCAGAATCTTCATTTCTTCTGCAGTTTTGCCTCATTTTTTGTCCTAGAAGTCTTGTTTCTGTCTCATTTTCATTCTTTTCTTCTACAAGTCAAGTGTAACTAAATACCTGCAAAATAAACACAAACTTCGCATAATATTGCTCGAAATAAAGAAATTAATAACTTAAATTATCAAAAACCATACAAATTAATCGATAATAAATCGTGCTATCAAACTCCCCCAGACTTGAATCTTTGCTTGTCCTCAAGCAAACATTCAAGTAGCTTTTGAAAAGTATCCTTCAGACACAGACACAAAACACATTGCTTATCCATACGTGGTCGTGTGACATTTCTCTAAATGAACTAATAGTGACACGAACACTAAGGATACACTAATGACACAAAAACATATAATATTCATAAACCCCTCATACAAACCAGTCTGAATCATTTCATTATAGCTCAACCTGAAGCCCTTGTTTCTGTTTCATCCGGTTTCATTCTGACGCAATCACATTAAGCTTTTTTACCTTTACACGCGCATAGTGGAGTAACCTGTTGGCGATTTTGATATTTTTCTAATACGGGGTCTGGTACACAAGTGTGGTAACCCTTTAACATACTGAGTGCAAGTTACGGGGGATCGAATCATAATTCATCCTACCAAGTTTAGAACCAGATTCCTCTGAACCAACTAACATCAGACGTTACTTTTCCTTTTTCTCATATTTTTGCATTCTTTAGAATATGTGTAGCTTAATTATTTTATCAATGGCTTGAATAATTTCAAGATTCTACTTTTTCTTCTTTTTGGCATTTCTAAGATCAATCACTTATTTGCATCGGTTATCCACATAGTTTGTGCCTCAGGCGGTGTTGACTGCTAATATAAACTACTCGGGGCTAATTTAGAACTAAACCTTCAGGTTTCGGTATAAAAGGTATCCAAATCGATATCGCATATCTAAGGGTCTAACGTGTCAAAATTGTATCAGTTTTGTTAGGTATTTTCTCAGTTTTCTAACAAAGTATATCAACCTATATACTCGTAGGGTATGTTAAGTGAAAACATTCTAAAAATTTTGTTATAGAGAATTTGAATAACGAAATATTATGATTAATAATGAGGTTTCGCAGATGGAAATGAAATACAAATTGCTTTTCTCCCACACTATCTCGGACATTGTCCTCAATGTTGCGAGATATAGGTAAATTATAAAAGAGAAACAATAAGAAAAACAATAAAAGAAATAACTAAACTAAACTACTACTGCGGTGGTCGCGGTCCTCTACCTCTAGCTCTGCTTCACATGTTTCTTTGTTCGTACATTGCTACATGATCAGGGATATCCACATGGATATAATCATGTAGCTCCTGCACTTGCTGTTGCACAACACCTAATCCCTCAATAGTACATGTGATTCTTCTGCCTTGTGCTATTTGTTCTACCTGCATTTGTCTCATCTGCTTCATCATCTCAGTGTATTGCCTCTGGTTTTGCTTATTATTCTGAACGATCTCCGCAAGGATGTCATCCATAGACGCGGGTTGATGATTCCTACGTCAACGTCTGATAGAGGTGTTGGTGCTGGCGAAATCAATAGCCGGCGTATTTGTAGCTTCTTCATTATCCATTTCCTACTACATCTCATCAATTCGTGCATCTGGTTGTTCTTCTAGAGAAGCAACATCTGGTGAAGGGGAATCGAGATTGTAACGCCAGTTGGTCTAGTTTTTACATATGTGCATGTATGATAGGGCAGGATGATGCTTCGAACAACTCGATTATGTACTACCAAGTTGTATCTTCCATATTTCTGCTGCTTGATGAGGTGGTTATTCTTACAATACTCCATGTCAAGAAACAAGGCGGAAGTGGCTCGCAGATGACCAAGACGATCACCTAGACCAAGCTTCAGCGTGATGTCGGTGATCATCCCGCCAAAACAAAAATGAGCCTTCCCTCTTGTACAGGTGAGCTGGATGTTGGACAGTATGAAGGCCACTGGATTCACAAGGATGGAAAGAAAAGCACATCGGAGCAGAAACAACTCCCTCTAGTTCATCTTATGATTGTTGTATCTCCCAAAAACGATGTTGCTCAAGACCCTCTGAAAATAACGGATGGTGGGGTTTTGGATGTGAGTAGCGTAGAGCTCGTCCCACGTTGAATGTCGTTCACCTGACAGATCCTCCCAAAGCTGAAAAGCTTTTGCCTGCCAATATGCCTCTCTTGGAAGGAAGAGGTACATACCATCGCCTTGTTGAAATCTGAACCACTCGCTGAAGGTTTCCTGAGTAACGCTATACTTTGTTCCGAGTAGTCAAAACGTAGCATTACCGACCAGGTACTTTGTTGCGTCGTTTGGAGTGTTGTAAGCGTAAGAGCTTAGGAACTCCAGAGTCAGAGTGGCATACGTCGAACTGTTGCTTTTGCAAAGCGATGTTAGACTAGTATTCGAGAGTAACCAGTTAACATTGTCGAGAAGCCCAAGCTGGGTTAGACATTCCTCGTCAATAAAACGAGTTACTTCGACCGTACTTTCTCTATAAGCGATGAATCTTGCACGTTGGAGTTCTCCGACTTCACCATCACGAGAAGGGATATTGATAGGAGTTGGATTTGCCATTAAATCAAAAGGTAGGAAAATAAAAAGAGATGAAAAGAAAAATAAGGTTCTGGTTTTTGTGAATAAAGAAGGTGGTGATATGAACTAACGCTCGTACTGATATATATATATATATATATATATATATATATATATATATATATATATATATATATATATATATATATATATATATATATATATATATATATATATATATATATATATATATATATATATATATATATATATATATATATATATATATATATATATATATATATATATATATATATATATATATATATATATATATATATATATATATATATATAGGAACAAAGATGATTAAATTATTTCAATGATTAAATTATTTCAATATATAATAAAAATTATTAAACTTATATTAATTAAAATAATATCATTCTTTTTACTCAATACACTGACCTACATTTCAATGCCACTACCCTTCACTAAGGACACACAACCATAAAAAAGGCATAACAACACACCATCAATCTTACAATTCATACAACACATAAAAAATTTCCAATTAATCGAATAAATAATTAAACGATTAAATTAGTGCGTTATAAGAATACCCCTCCCTAGTATTCTAATTTCTATTGAAATTTATTTGCCTTTAAAAGAACTACTTCCCTCCCAACTTTCTATTTGAAGCACAACACATAAATAGTTGAGATATGGTTGAGTCCATAAGACTTGTTTCAGGAGGATTTTGATAACAAAATATTCAATTCATTTTGATAACAAAATAACCAATTCAATTCATTTTAACCATTTAATCATTTGCCATATATAAACCACCTTTCAATCAATCATATGTGATAATTGTTCATTTTGAATAAGCATCCAATAATCATATCATGGTGGGATTTTTAAGAGCTAACATGTTTAATTAATTTTAGAATATTAAATATTTGCCTCGATACTAATTTTGTTAATTAATTTTGGCCGATGAACAAAGATGTTGTCAGAATGAAGGTGGTGATTGATTTTATGTTAGGTGATCACAATGAATATCAAAGCATCTTGATGGAGCTTGGCACACTATAAATGATGTATAGACATAAAAAATGATGTCTAGACATAAAACAATTTGGATTAGTTTCCTCTAGAACATTGTAAGCATGTCTACAATGGATACTTGCATTTAAATCAAGTTAATCCATAGGATATCTGTTATGAGAATGTTGTGATTAACACTGATATTGTTGGGTCCAAATAACGGTATGATGCAGTGAGTAAGAAAAACACAGTTGTAGCTTATAAATTGTTAATTCTTTCTTTCGAACAAAACCACATGGGTATAAAGGTTTGGTGCATTTGCAATAATGATGATTTTTTAGGAGATAACTGTTGAAAGTGTAATTTCTTGTGTCAGTTTTGATTTAGATTTGATTTAAATCTAAATAGATAAATTTGATTTAGTTCCAAAATAGATATTTTGGGCTTTTATAGTTTTGGGTTTTTAGCTTGGGGAACAAGCTAACCTAAATCTATAAATATGGAGTAAACCTTATTTTGTAATCATTCCAAAAACATTGTATTCATAGATTTGCAGTTGCAAAGTGAAATAAAAGTTTTTCCACAGTTTGTAGGTAGAGAGGTCTCTGCAGAATATTCATCTTCTTCCTTAAACCCTAACTATTTATCTTCTCAATTTTTCTTTTAATTTTCGTTGTGCAACAATCTTGTTCATCAAGATTAATTGAATTCTCCATAGGTTTTGGGGGATTTTCAACATCTGGTATCTAGAGCTCCGGTTTGAGCGATTCAAGGGCAAGAATCGTGATAGTGATGAATCATCCAAACGAGCATTTTTCGATAAACCTTCCAATTCTCAAGAAAGATAATTATGAGAATTGGTGCAAGCAGATTAAAGTTGTTTTTTATTATCAAGATTTATGGAATTTTGTGAAGGAAGGTGTAGCAACGCTTGCAGAGAACGCAACAAATCAAGAAAATGTTGCACATATAGAATTGAAGAAGAAAGATTATAAAACTCTCTTTATAATCCATCAATATGATGATCCAAATAACTTTGAGAAGGTTAGTGATACATAATTAACAAAGGATGCATGGAAATTCTGGAGAAGTCGTTTAGAGGCGCAAAGAAGGTGAAAGAGGTAAGGTTACAAACTCACAAAAGGGCTTATGAATTGCTTCAGATGGAAGACAATAAAAGAATATCATATTTCTTCATAAGAGTTACGAAACTTGTGAATCAAATCAAAGTATGTGGAGAAACACTGACGACAAAAGCAATTGTCTCAAAGATTTTGAGACCGCTGGCTCCAAAGTTCGACCACATGGTAGTAGCCATAGAAGAGTCGAAATATTTGTCGAAGGTGACTAAAGAAGAGCTTAAAGGGACGCTTGAATCTCATGAACAAAGAATGAATGAAAGAGAAACATGCAAGTCAAAGAGTGATGTGGCTCTGCAGGCTCAATCAACAAGAGATAAAAAATGCAAAGGAAAGGTGTTCGACAACAAAGGCAAAGGTGGCTACAACAATTTGACTGGTCGAAATCAGCATGAAGGAGGCTGGTTAAATTAAGGAAAACCCTGGAACCAAGTCAACCAAAGAGGTGGTTCTACAGGTAGAGGAAGAGGTGGTGGTCAAAAACCAGACAAAAGTCATATTCAGTGTTACAATTGTCAGAAGTATGGTCACTGTTTTAGTGATTGTCCTGAAAAGCAGAAAAATCAAGAAACTGATGCAAAGATGGCTAAACACAAAGAATAAGAGATGTTGCTGATGGTCACAACAAGAGATGGAGAGAAATTCAAAGCTAAATGGTACTTGGAATCAAGATGCTCATCACACATGGTTGGTAGGAAAGATTGGTTTGTTAACATGAAGCCCTCGATGAAAAACATGGTGAAATTTGTGAATGACAATACTGTAGCAGCTTAAGGTATTGGTGATGTTCTGATTATAGGGAAGGATGGCAAAAGGTCAGTAATTCCCAATGTGTTGTACATATCGGGCATGAAGAGCAATTTGCTAAGCATATGGCAGTTGGTTGAAAAGAATTACATGGTGACGGTCAAAGACAAGATGGTGAGAGTTATTGACGTAAGTGGAAGGTTGATCTTTAAGGCTCAAATGTCTCATAATAGAACCTTCAAGATCGAACTTAATATGATGGAGCATAAGTGCCTTGCAACTGCATATAGCATAGACGAATAGATGTGGCACTATAGACTCAGTCATCTCAATTTCAAAGACATCAGAGTTTTGAAGAGAAGAAATATGGTTTAAGGATTTCCAGAAATAGACATCCCAAACGAAGCGTGTGAAGAATGTGTTCAGGCGAAACAACACAAAAATAGCTTCAACAAGGATGCAGGAAGCAAGTCGAAGGAAATTCTTGAAGTCATATACTCTGATGTATGTGGTCATATCCAGGTGGATTCGATAAGTACTTTGTCACGTTCATAGATGATTTCAGTCAAAAACTGTGGACTTGCCTAATTAAGAAGAAAAGTGAAGTGATCGAGGTATTTTCCAAGTTTAAATCTATGGTCGAAACACAAAGTGGTCGAAAGCTCAAGAACTTGAGGACTGATGATGGTGGAGAGTATGTGTCTAAAGATTTCGATGCATTATATGTGAAAGAATGGATTGTCCATGAGGTGGTGCCACCCTACACCCCACAACATAATATAATTGCACAAAGGAAGAATCGAACCATCATGAACATGGTAAGAAGTATGTTGAAAGGCAAGCATTTACCCAAAGAATTATGGGGAGAAGTTGTGTCGACTGCAACATATATTTTGAACAAATGTCTGACGAAGAATCTGGAAGGAATTACGCCAGAAGAATGTTAGTCTGGTGTCAAGCCTAGCTTGAGTCATTTAAAGGTATTTAGATCTTTAACACATAGTCATGTGCCAGATCAGTTGAGAAGAAATCTTGATGACAAGTCTAGTAAAATGATTTTGATAGGATATTATTCTACTAGAGGTTACAAGTTGTTCGACCCAGTGAACAAGAAAGTAGTGATCAACAGGGACGTGATCATAAATGAGTTTAAAGAGTGGAATTGGACTGAAAATGTCAAGAAAGATTCAGTTGGAATTTTATGTGAAAAACCAGCGAGTGAAGTCGAAAGAGATATTCAACGAGAAGAAGTTAGAGGTGAAGCAGGCCTAAGAAGACCTCAGTTGTTGATGACAAATTACTTATACTATGTCTATATGTTGATGATCTGTTGATAACAGGAAGTTGCAAGAAGGAGATCGAAGATTTCAAACGCGACTTGAGTGAGGAGTTTAAAATGTCAGACTTGGGAAATCTCTCATATTTCCTTGGCATAGAATTCTACAAAAAGTGGTAGAGAGTTGATGATGCACCAAAGAAGATATGCAGGTGAAATACTGAAGAAATTTGAGATGCAAGATTGCAACCCAACTTCGACTCCAGCTGAGCCCAGATTGCAATTGTCAAAAGATTCAGATGAAGATGATGTCAATCCAACCCAGTATAGAAGACTTATTGGGTCACTTCGATACATTAGTCATACAAGGCCTGGCTTATCATACAATGTTGGTATGGTGAGTAGATTCATGCAAAGGCCAAAGATATCACACCTAGCAACGGAGAAGAGGATACTAAGGTATCTGAAAGGAACTTTCGACTATGAAATTTTGTTTCCTACAGCTGATGAAGGAAAAGAATGCAAAATAGTGGGATACACATATTCAAGTTGGTGTAGTGATGCTGAGGATCGAAAATCCATAGCCGGATATGAGTTTATGTTAGGTGGTGCACCAGTTGCTTGGAGTTCGAGAAAGGAGTCAGTAGTGGCATTGTCATCATACGAAGTATAGTACATAGTTGTTTCTCTTTGTGTATGTCAAACAACATGGATGGTGAATTTGATTGAAGAGATTACAACAAAGAGTCATGGAGCAATTACCATGAAAATCGATAGCATGTCAGCTATCAATCTGACGAAGAATTCGACAACGCATGACAGAAGCAAGCACATCGAAATGCGATTCCATTATCTTCGAGAGCAGGTATCAGAATAGAAGATGAATATGGAACACTGCTGAACTGAGAATCAGATTGCAGATATCATGACGAAGGGAGTGCAAGTCGAAGTATTCAAGAAGCTAAGTTCTATAATGAATGTAGATAGCTTAGACACAATGAATTAGGTTGTGTGTTGAAAGTGTAATTTCTTGTGTCATATTTGATTTAAATCTAAAATAGATAAATTTGATTTAGTTCCAAAATAGGAAATTTGGACTTTTATAGTTTTGGGCTTATAGCTTGGGGAGAAAACTAACCTAAATATATAAATAAAGAGTAAATCTTATTTTGTAATCATTCCAAAAATATTGTATTCACGTATTTGCAGTTGCAAAGTGAAATTAAAGTTTTTCCACAGTTTGTGGACAAAGACATCTATGTAGAATATTCTACGGTTTGTATTCTCTCATCACGAACCGCAAAGTGTTGCTCAATGCCAACCAATAAGGAAAGAAAATTAAATTCAGCCTGTGTGTGGAAGCTTCAAAGGCTGTGAATAAAATGTTACTCATGTTTACGAGCCCAAGTGGGTGACTCAAATCAAACATGTCACTCGCAACAAACATGTTGATTGGAAAGCTAAGAAATGTCCCTGCTGATAAGGAGAAGGGTAACAAGTTTGCTCCTAATGATATTATGCAGATTATTGATTAGCTTCTCTTTCTCTTATTTGTCTTTCTATTATTTTTGTATTAGAAAACTATTATATCAAACTTTGGAGTATTTTTCATGACAATTCATTCTTATTAATCTTATCATTTTAATGTTAATCAAATTTTTATTGTTTTGGATTCGAAAGAGATGTTATGAGTATGTTAAAATTAACTGTTGTGATAAGATAATGTATACGTTAATGTAAACTGTTGTAGAATATTGTATACATGGCATCCCAAATATGTTGGCGGTGAGGCCAAAACATAGCGAGTGTGTGTAAAATGAGATGATGAATATTGTAGAATAATTCCCATGTTCATCACCCCAATGCATTTTCTTAAACACAGTTCCACTAAAGATTTGCAACTATTCCTATGATATGGAGGATAACGTCAAAAACTCTAAACCATCAATTCTAATTATGCTCAGGCGCTTTAAATTTATATATATAATTATCTTAATCAATATTGAGACCTAAAGCGAACTCTAATAATTAGTTATTTATAAAATTATTATTTTTATATAAATAATTTAAATATATTTTTATTTTTCGGGTTTTTTGAGATGAAAAATTGTTTATTAAATTATCATAATCGATTTTTCGTTAAATTTTTTTTAATGGATAGTAAAGTCAACTCATTTAATTTTTGTTAAAATATTGTTCATCTTAACAAAGAAAATGTAATTAAACCTTTCAATTGTTTTATAGAAACATATCAAATATATTTTCATATTTACTTTTTTTAAAAATTTTATTTTAATAAGTTTATCTAGAGTTTTTTATTGCATTGCAATAAAAACTTTACTTTATTTTCTTATATTTTGAATAACCCGATTCATATCTTTCGAGTTAACATTATATATTTAAAGATAAAAGTAATTTACAAAATATAAAAAAATTACTATGAATAAATATTAATAAATATTAAAGAGAACAAATTAGAACAATAGAATATACCGGTGTTTTAAAAACCGGACCGGTCGGTCGGACCGGTCGAACCGGGAAGTGGACAGATAATCGGTCTGGTTCGAATGTTGGATCGTTTATGTCATTGAAGCGATGTGAATTGATAAAAATCGGTATAAACCAGAAAAACAGGAAAAATCGACGGTTTAATTGTAATTTTTTTAAATTTATTATTTTAATTAAAATATTAAAATAAAAAATGAAATAAATGAAATAAAAATTAAAAATAAAATTAAAATATAAAATGAAATAAAAAATAAAACATAGTAATGATCATTACTATCATTGACGAAGAAATTGTTGTGGATGCGGTTGTTTTACCACAAACTATTTTAATATTAAAGAAAGAGATCCTAACATTGAAATAATTTTTCCTCCTTTAAACTAAATTTGATACACATTTGAGTTATTTTGTTATAAACTATTTAATTAAATTATATTGCAATTAAACTTTGTAATTTTATACTATTTTGTTATGTGTGATACCTTTATTTAAAATTTGAATTTAGATTATGAACTTGTGAATTAAAGATATGTTATTTTTAAAATAAAATTAAGTGTTATTTATATTTTGTAGAGACTGAATCATCCGGTTCGACTAATTTTATACCTAATAGTTTTCTAATAAAGACTGGTCTCTTTAACTGAGTTATCCAGTTTAATCTGATTTGGTCATGCGGTTCGACCAGTGACCAAGTGGTTCAACCAATAAACCAATGACTCAGTACTCTCATCGGTTTGATGATCGGTCCAGTTTTTAAAATACTGGAATATACTTTCACAAAATTAGGTGTTATATTATTATGAATTAATTATATGAAACCCACATACCATTATGGCGAGATTTGTTATTTTCCTTGAAGTTTTTTTATAAAGTCCCCCTTATAAAATCAAAAACCATCTTTAACCATCCTCTTTTATCACACATATTGACATGGGTCTGAATTATTTGGTTATGTGGCGCTGACTGTGCAATTTATCACACTATTTACATTTTATATTTGGTTATGTGGCCCTTGATGAAAACCAAACTGTGTGAGTATGTTGTACCAATCCTCCGCCTAGCAACTCAATGATATTTGTCCACTAGCAGCGGAGTAACATCAATCTTCATTACACAAAGTTGTTTTGCTAAAACCCTCCTTTTTTTTTCTTGCTAAAACCTTCATAAAACTTAATCTACCACCACCAACAAACCCCCTTTCATATTTTGATTTTTGATTTTTCTCTTATTTGTTTAGAAATTTGGGGTTTGAAAAATTTTAATTGGAGTTTGAGAAATTTGTGAAAAGTTTGAAGAGCAATATTTTTCTCATGCTTTTTTCATGATTTTTCTTATGTTTTTCTCTTATTTATTGTTTTTTCTCATGCTTTTTTCATGATTTTTCTTATGTTTTTCTCTTATTTATTGTTTTTTCTCATGATTTTTCAATGTTTCTCATGTTCTTCAAATTGAGTTGGTAGAAATCTTAACGGCAGAGGTTTGTAGGATGAGGGTGGAGGACTTGTGGTTTCTTTGAAAGATGGAGAATCAATTTTTGAGAATTTTTTTAGGTGGAAAAAGAGTAAAAGGAAGAGAAATTTGAGATTTATTTTGCCTCGAATTCAAATGAAAGAACAGACAAGGTACAAGGTGTTGGTGATGGATACAAAGAAGGTTTGAGATAATCAATGAGTAATGTTTGTGACTTTTGAACTTATGTAATATACAAATGAAACATAAGCATTGGTGTTGTGAAGAGCGAAGTTACGTTGGCGACTGTGAGTGTGTTTAAAGGGAGCTTGGAACAAGAACTGGGAAACATTGAAATGCAAATTTCACTTACAACCTAGTTTTTATTTTTTATTTTTTATTTATTTATAATATTATATTAAATTTTTGCCTTATCACCAATTAAGATATTTCTAATTACACAATCAACAAGTCCAGTCACCCAAATCAATAAGAGGGTATGATAAAAGTTGATTTTTAATTTTAAGAGAGGACGTTCAAAAAAAAATTATTCAGAGGGCAAAATCAAATTTCGTCCTAATAACAGGGTGTATTATATAATTAACCTATTATTATTTGTCTTCTTTCATTTCATGTTCCGTAAAAAAAAATGTTAATTGATTCAAAACCAAACAAAATGGAAACATGACAATATTTTATAATTTGAAATCTGAAAGAATTAAATTAACAAATAAATAAAAGTTAAAAAAAATGAAAATGATGATCGAAAGAAATGAATTAAATATAAGATTGCAAGCAAATAAACAAACTTAATAAATTGAATAATTTAAGATAAATAATATATATATATATATATATAGAGAGAGAGAGAGAGAACTTGAGATTTGGGAATAACAACTAAATAAAATAAAGAGTTAAAAAGATTTGACAACAAAATTATAAAAGTGAAAGTAAAAGAGGAAGAGGGAGAAAAAGAGATAAAGACAATGTGGGAGCTAACATTAAAAAAATGTGACGTGATTAGCAATGTTAATAAAGGATTAAATGAAAATTGCAAATGTTAAGGCTGAAAAATTAAAAATATATATTGGTATGATCAGGGATCTAAATGGATATCCATGAGGACGAATAATATGATATCCGTATACGTCCCATTGAATAAATATGATATTCATATCCGTCTTATATCCATGTGGGTATCCGTTAAACGAGTAATCCACGAGTTTTATGGTATCCACGGATATTTACAGATATCCATGGATAAAAAACATTTTATAAATTTTTTTTTTTGAAAAAAATATTTTTAACTTCTTTTAAAAACACAAAAAATTATTATCACATGACATCCATACAATTCGTTCTTAATTTAACTACAGACGACAATAGAGGAGTAGGAATGAGACATTGGTTCGACAAAGGAATGTCGACACTCGTTGTTTAGACTTTAAAATTGTTGAAGTGAAGTATGAAATATTAAAGAGTTTAAATATGAAATGACTTATATAATTTGAATGAAATGTGAAAGGTTTTCATAAAAGAAAAAAAAAGTAAAAAATATAAGACTAGTTTTTTTAGATGAAAAAATAACGTATAGTAAACTAGTAATATTTAAATGATTTTTATAATTTATTAACGAATATGGATATCCGTAGGTACAAATATCATTAAACTCGTATCCATATCCATTAACAAACAGATATTTAAATATCCATTTATTTTATCTGTGGATGTCCATTAAGTTATTTGTTCCATTTCCATGACGGATTTTATCCGCGGATATCCACGGGCACAAATATTTTTGACATCCCTAGGTATGACTACAGACAGTGATAATTAAGCAGTTCAATTAATAAAATTAATTATTTCTTTTAATTAATAATAATTTATAAACCTTTTTTTTATGCATATGAAATCATTTTTAAAATTTAGAAACTGAAATATATGAAAATTGATTGATATTATATATATATATATATATATATATATATATATATATATATATATATATATATATATATATATATATATATAGAGAGAGAGAGAGAGAGAGAGAGAGAGAGAGAGAGAGAGAGAGAGAGAGAGAGAGAGAGAGAGAGAGAGAGAGAGAGAGAGAGAGAGAGAGAGAGAGAGAGAGAGAGAGAGAGAGAGAGAGAGAGAGAGAGAGAGAGAGAGAGAGAGAGAGAGAGAGAGAGAGAGAGAGAGAGAGAGAGAGAGATTCTTACTCCAAGAATAAGTTTATAAAACTTACTCCATATCCTCACCCTTAAATAATTTTTAATCGATGACTGCAAATAAGCCGTAATTTTTCTGCAAATAATCAATAATTAAATATGGAGAGAGAAAAATTACGGCTTATTTTCAGCCATTGATTAAAAATGATTTAAGGGTAAGGATGTGGAGTAAGTTTTATAAACTTACTCCTGAAATAAGAATATCCCTCCTTATATATATATATATATATATATATATATATATATATATATATATATATATATATATATATATATATATATATATATATATATATATATATATATATATATATATATATATATAAGTTTTATAAACTTACTCCTGAAGTAAGAATATCCCTCCTTTTATATATATATATATATATATATATATATATATATATATATATATATATATATATATATATATATATATATATATATATAGATATATAGATATATAGATATAAGTTTTATAAACTTACTCCTGAATTAAGAATATCCCTCCTTTTATATATATATATATATATATATATATATATATATATATATATATATATATATATATATATATATATATATATATATATATATATATATATATATATATATATATATATATATATATATATATATATATATATATATATGAGTGGAGAATAATTCATTTTGGAATAATGGAAACCTTAATTCATCGTCACACTATATAGTCTATAGTCTCCACTCAACAGGGCCGGCCCAATAAATCCAGAGGTCCCGTTTTATTTTTAAAAATATGCCTAATTTAAAAAAAAAAAAAATTAAAAATGATAGAAAAATATAATTATATATTAATTAAAAATAAATTTAATTATAATTATGTTAACATTTGACACATCTCATTTTTTTATGTACTAAGTTTCATAATATTTTTTACTTTATTGAATTTTTATATAATATTTTTTATATATTTATTAATATTAATGAAAAAAATTGCATCTTTTAAAAAATTTGGACCCTCTATTATTTGGGGCCCTGTGCGGTAGAGCTTGTTGCTCTTGCACAGGGTCGGCCCTGCCACTCAATCATATGCGGATATTCCCTTAAACGTGTAAAAACAAGGGAGTAAATAAAAAAAAAAATGTTTTATAGGGGTAATTTTTCCACTTGGGGGGCAAAAGACTTAGAATTTTAAAATTTTAGGGGGGTAATCCAAAATTATTATTTTTAAGTGGGGTAAATCAAAACGCGCCTATATTGTAGGGGGTAAATGACTATTAACACTTTTTTTTTAAAACCAAAAATCAAAACATTTTCTAATACAAAAATAAATTAAAATATCTTGATTAATATCAAGTTCTTTTCCCAATTAAATCAAATCATTTTTCACAATAAATCATTTTCACATCAAATGGATGAAAAAAGATTAGTTGGGCGTATGTCTCTCTTTTTACCTAATATTTGGATACAAGTGATATAATTTGACCATTCAAATCTTTATCATTTATTCAAAACTTAATAAAGCAATTGAATTCAACTCGTTTCCTTCGAAAATGAAAAAGGATTAATTTGGTGTATGCATCTTTTTTTCTCCGAGTACTTGGATATCAGTCATATAGCTTGACCATTCGAATGTTCGTCATCTTTGAGGAATCTTGACCATATCAAACCTCTTTCACAATAAAAAAATTTCAATGATCTTATTTCACAAGTAAATCAGATGAAAAGAGATTAGTTGAGCGTATGCCTATTTTTCCCCTGAATATTTGATACAAGTTGTATAGCTTGACCATTCAGATACTCGACTTCCACTTAAAACACGATAATTAAAACGAAATTAATCCAATTCAATAATCAGATGAAAAATAATTAATTGGGCACATGCCTCTTTCTTCCCTGAGTATTTGGATACAAGTCGTATAACTTGACCATTTGGATACTTATCTTCCGTTAGGGAAGTGTGACTTAATTCGTCTCATAAGTTTTATAATAAAATTAAATGAAAAAGGATTAATTAGGCGTATGCCTCTTTCCTCCCCAAGTATTTGGATACAAGTCATATAGCTTGACCATTTGAATGCTTGTCATCAACCTAAAACAATCCAACCAATCAAGTTCATTTTCTTCCCTAACACGATTCAAAACTTTTCATAAACGAATGATGTTTTATCCATTCTGACACAAACTAACGCTTCAATCCTCCCATGTACGAGTAGCAAGAAACGTTGTCCGCTCGAATAGAATTAAAACAGGATATGTGAGAATTTGAAATTGAAGATTTTAAGATTGCAAATCAAGGAGATTTCTTTTGGAAACTAAATATTTAAAAAGTTTCTATTTTCTTAGAGAATATTCTGCAGATTCTGTACAATCAGATTTGTTGCGTTTTGAAGCCCAAATCTAGTCTGATTTATAGTTATAATTAGGATGGATTAGCCCTATTTTTAAATAAGAACAAATACTAAAATAATGAGTTTTATGGTTTGTGCTTTGTGAGCCTCTATTGTATTTAGTTGTAAAATGTTGATCACTCTTAAGTTTTAAGCATAAAATGAGTGTGATCACGTGGTGATTATTAGGGAATTGAGAAGGGTCTCGGCCTAGGAAGAGTCTCAGGTAGAAATATAGCATGGGTAGTGATTAAGTGACAAGTTGGAAACTAGAGGTTGTTTCACTTCAAATTAATACTATTTAGTGGATTTCATTCCTGGCTTAGCCCCCAGAGTAAGTGAGTTGCACCGAACAGGGTTAATAATTGATTGTGTGTTCTTTACTTTCTGCAATTATATGTGTTTGTGTTCATCTTGTTCATTGTGTGAAAAGCAGATATTAGTTAACTCGTCATATCATAGGACATATGTGATTTGCTACACTAGAATTTCAATTGGCATCACGAGCTTGCACCCTATTTTGTTTTTGGGTGAGATTCAAGGACGATACTTTCTGGTAGAATGGACAAGGATGGAGGAATGATGGATAGACCACCTGTTCTAGATGTAACAAATTATTATTATTGGAAATCTTGTAACGCCCTGTTTATTTAATTAAATAATTCGTATTATGTTGTTTGGTTAAGTGTTGAAGTTGTTGAAAAGTTGATTTAAGTTGTTTGTGGTTGGTTGAATTATATAAGTTTATTTAAGTTGTAGAATTATTAGTAGATTGATATCATTATATTTAGTGGGCTTGTTGGAGAATAAAAGTAGTAAGAGTGAGGGTGTATGAGTTAGGCCCATTAGAATTATTAAAATTAATAAAATTATAAGATTAATTAGGAAAATAGGAGAAGTTAGGTTATCAATAAAAGAAAAACAAGTTTTGGGAGAAGATACGTGAAATTTGAGAGAAGAGGAGAAGAGGAAAAGGCTTCAATCAAATAGTTAGAACAACCTTCAATCCAAGGTAAGGGTGGGGTTCTAACTCTATAATTGGGTTAATGATAATAATATGTGGAATTGTGCTTATAGAATTGTCTCTGTTTATATGTTGAATTGTTAGGGTTGAATAACGAAATTGATAAATGTTACCGAATTAGTCGTAGAATAATTAATCGATGTTGTTTGTGTATGGGTTTTGTTATAATTGTTGTTGGACTGTAATGAGATGATTGGAATAAACGGTCTGAGATGGAAAAGAAAAGAAAATTTTGGTTGAAGAAGAACTCAAACGAAAAAAATTTGGAGGTCTGTTAGCGACATTTCGCTATGCGAAGCTTAGAGAAGCTTAAGCAAACTCACTTTGTTATCGGTCGCTTCAAGAGAAGTCTAGGAATTTGCTTATGTTTTAGTTCACATCCACTTCGCCTTTAGTAACTACGCGAATTACCTTCGTCTCCATTCGCTTCAAGCGAAGTCTGGAACTTTTGCCTCTGTTTCAATTCATTGTGACTTCGCTTTTGGTTGCGACGCAAACTGACTTCACTTCCACTTTGCCATGTGAACTAACTGAGACAGATTTCATGAGAAAATGATCAAGGAGGACAGTAAGGAACTAATAGTATAACTTATACAATGATAGTACTAGAATAGTCCTAATAATATTAATGTAGAATGGGAATAGTAGAAGGATAGTTATGCGGTGTGGTTGCGGTATTATTGGTTTGTTCTTTGTGTTGTGTTTCTGGTTGTAAGTTGTGAAGTTGTTGGTTGTGAATTCTGTTGTAGTGCCTTATCAGTGGCAAGAATACAAGTTGCAGGCCTATGGACAAAGTTGAATTGTTGTTGTGTTGTTATTGAATTATTATTGTTGTTGTTTTGATATTAAGTTGAGTCTCATTGCATAGCATATCAAGTTGGAGTTGTTGCTCGGTAAATTGGCCTATGTTTCCAGGTAGAAATGGGTGTTACATTGGTGGTATCAGAGTAGGTCGGTCCGTTTGGCCAAGTTGTCAAGTCGTAGTTGTTTAACAATCAAGTATTTTTAACTAGTTCTAACCTTTGTTTGTGGTGTAGTGATAAGTTGAGATGGTTGGAAGGAGCAGTGCTACAATGGCTGCTGCTCTGCAAGTAATGGCTCCAGTTGTGCAGAATTTACCGAACGATGACGAGAATGCTGGATCTCGTAGTTTGGAAACTTTTTAGAGGGAGAATCCGCCTACCTTCAAATATAAGTATGACCCTGATGCATCATTGGAATGGTTGAAAGAGATTTATATAATCTTTCGTATGATGGATTGCATTCCAGTGTAGAAGGTTTGGTATAGGACTCATATACTAGCAGTCGAAGCTGATGACTGGTGGCTAGAGACTCGACAGAGTTTGGAAGCTGCAGGTGAAAAGATCACTTGGTTTGTATTCCGTAGGGAATTCCTGAGGAAGTATTATCCAGAGGATGTTAGTGGTAAAAAGGAAATTGAGTTTCTTGAGTTGAAGCAAGGTAACATGTCAATTACTGATTATGTTGCAAAGTTTGTTGAGTTGGCTAAGTTTTACCCGCACTATAATGAGGCGAATGCTGAATTTTCAAAGTGCATCAAGCTTGAGAATGGGTTGCGTGCAATGATCAAGAAGGAATTTAGATATCAAAAGATTCATGTCTTTGCTTATTTGGTTTATAGTTATAGAATTTATGAAGAGGATAACGATTCTCATTATAAGATTATTAATGAGAGGAAGAGCAAGCACCAACCGAGTCGTGCGGGAGATGCTCCTGCTGGTGTGGTTTGTTTCAAATGTGGGAAACTTGGTCATAAGAGTAACGTGTGTACTTCTGAGGTAAAGAGGTGTTTCCATTGTGGTAAGAATAGGCATGCAATATTTGAATGCAAGCATAAAGAGATGATTTGTTTCAATTATGGTGAAGAAGGATACATTAGTAGTCAGTGTCAGAAACCAAAGAAGGCGTATACTGGATAAGTGTTCGTGTTGGCTGGGACTTAGACAGCTAGTGAAAACAGACTCATCAGAGGTACATGTTTCATTAATAGTACTCCTTTAGTTACTATTATTGATATTGGTTCTACTCAATGCTTTATTGTTGCTGATTGTGTTAAAAGATTGGGTCTTATGTTTTCTTCTATGAATGGAGAATTGGTCGTCGAGATTCCGACTAAGGGATCAGTGACTAATTATCTTATGTGTTTAAAGTTTCCTTTATCTATCTTCGATAGATACTTTGTTGTTGATTTGGTGTGTTTGTCGTTAACCATAATGGATGTGATTTTTGGAATGAACTGGTTAGAATATAACTATGTCCATATCAATTGTTATAGCAAGTCGATGAGGTTTATTACTCCTGAAGAGGAAGGAGTTGGTTTGTTGACTTTTAGGCAGTTGCAACAGTTTATGAAAGAAGAAGCTCAGATGTTCACATTGATGGCGTCGTTATTTATTGAGAGCAAAGCTAAGATCGAGGAGTTGCAAGGGGTGCGCGAATTTCCTGAAGTTTTCCCTGATGAAATTCCTGATGTGCCGCCAGAGAGAGAAGTTGAATTTACGATTGATCTTGTACCTGGTACCAGACCTGTTTCTATGGCACCATACATGATGTCTGCATCTGAATTGTCAAAATTAAAGAAGCAAATGGAGGATTTACTTGAAAAGAAGTTTGTAAGGCCAAGTGTATCACTGTGGGGAGCTCTATTGTTGATTATAGACAATTGAATAAGGTGATGAGTAAGAACAAGTATCCGCTTCCGAGAATAGATGACTTGATGGGTCAATTGGTAGGTGCTTGTGTGTTTAGCAAGATCGATTTGAGATCGGGCTATCATCAAATTAAATTAAAAGATGAGGATATTCAGAAGACGACTTTCAGAATAAGATATGGACATTATGAGTATTCGGTGATGCCTTTTAGTGTTACTAATGTGCTGGGAGTATTCATGGAGTAAATGAATCGTATCTTTCATACCTATTTGGATCATTTTGTGGTAGTGTTCATTGATAATATATTAATTTACTCTAAGTCAGAAGAAGAGTATGCAGAACACTTGAAATTAGTATTGCAGGTTTTGAAAGAGAAGAAGTTATATGCAATGTTATCTAAATGTGAATTTTGGTTGACGGAGGTAGTTTTCTTGGGTATGTTATATCTGGAAGTGGCATTGTTGTGGATCCATCTAAAGTAGATGTTATGTTGCAGTGGGAAACTCCAATGTCGGTTACCGAGATTAGAAGCTTTTTGGGGTTAGTTGGTTATTATAGAAGGTTTATCAAAGGTTTTTCTAAGTTGGCACTTCCGTTGACTAAATTGACTTGTAAAAGTAAAGCTTTTGTGTGGGACGTTCAATTTGAAGAAAGTTTCACATAATTGAAGAAGAGGTTGACGTCGACTCCAGTTTTGACATTATCAAATTTAGGAGAACCTTTTGTGGTATATTGTGATGCTTCTAAAATGGGTTTAGGAGGTGTTCTTATGCAGAATAATAAGGTAGTTGCTTATGAGTCAAGGCAGTTGATGAGTCATTAAAAAAACTATCCTACGCATGATTTAGAACTTGTTGCAGTTGTTTTTGTACTAAAAATTTTGAGACATTATCTTTATGGTTCTATATTTGAAGTGTTTAGTGACCATAAGAGTTTAAAATATTTGTTTGATCAGAAGGAGTTGAATATGTGACAACAATGGTGGTTGAATTATTAAAGGATTATGATTTTGGTTTGAACTACCATCCAGGTAAAGCTAATTTTGTAGCTCATGCCTTAAGTCGGAAAACATTGCATATGTTGGCGATGATGGTTAAAGAGTTGGAACTAATTGAATAGTTCAAGGATATGAGTTTAGTTTGTGAAATGACACCGCAGAGTGTTATGTTAGGAATGTTGAAGATTAACAATGATTTTCTAGACGGTATCAAAGAGGCTCGAAAGTTAGACGTGAAACTAGTAGATTCGATGGTAGGAATCGATTAGTCTGAGAATAATGATTTCAAGTTAGATACGCAAGGTGTGTTGAGATTTTGTGATCGAATTTGTATTCATGATGATTCTGAGATGAAGAAAGCGATTCTTGAAGAAAGTCATATGATTAAGTTAAGTATTCATCTGGGGGCTACAAAAATGTATCAAGATTTGAAGAATTTGTTTTGGTCGCCTGGGATTTAGATCGATGTAGGAATTTTTGTGTATGCATGTTTAACTTGTCAGAAGTCGAAAGTTGAACATCAGAAGCCTGCAGGGTTGATGCAACCGTTAGAAGTTTAAGAATGGAAATGGGATAGCATTTCAATGGACTTTGTGACAGGATTGCCTAATACTTCGAGGGGACATGATTCGATTCGGGTGATTTTCGATAGGCTTAAAAAGTCGTCTCATTTTGTTCCTATTAACATCAATTTTCTAGTATCTAAGTTGGCGGAGATTTATACGAGAGTAATTGTAAAGCTTCATGGTGTTCCTTTGTGTATTGTGTCAGATAGAGATCTGATGTTTACTTCTAATTTTTGTAAGAGTTTGCAAGAGGCATTGGGTTCTAAGTTGAGGTTGAGTTCAGCGTATCATCCTCAAACGGGTGGTCAGACTGAGATAACTATTCATCAACTAGAGTATTTGTTGAGGGCATGTGTTCTTGAGCAAGGAGGATTGTGGGATACTTATTTTCCGTTGATAGAATTCAATTATAATAATAGTTACTATTCTTGTATTGAAATGGCGCCTTTTGAAGCGTTGTACGGACAGAGATGTAGGACTCCTTTGTGTTGGCATGAATCTAGAGAAAGTGTAGTGCTTGGACCTAAGATTGTTCGAGAGACTACTGAGAAGATGAAGTTAATTCGAAAAAAAGATGAAAACTTTCCAAAGTCGGCAGAAGAGTTATCATGACAAGCGAAGGAAAGATTTAGAATTTCAAGCTGGTGACCATGTATTTCTTAGAGTTACACTTGTAACAAGTGTTGGGCGGACATTGAAGTCTAAGAAGCTCACTCCTCGTTTTATTGGACTGTATCAAATTTCAGACAGATTTGGAAATGTTGCTTATAGAGTGGCCTTACCTCCTAATCTTACGAATTTACATTATCTGTTTCACGTGTCGCAACTCCGGAAGTACATTTCAGATTCATCTCAAGTGATTAGTATGGATGATATGCAAGTATAGGATAATCTTACTATAGAGACGATGCATGTACAGATCGTGGATCGTGAAATGAAGACTCTAAGAGGCAAAGATATTGCGTTGGTGAAAGTAGTCAGGTTGGGAGCTTCCGGTGATAGTATAACGTGGGAGTTAGAAAGCAAGATACGAAAATCCTATCCCAAGTTGTTTGAACAAGGTAAGATTTTTGAGGACAAAAATGTTCTAAGTGGGGGAGAGTTGTAACACTCTGTTTATTTAACTAAATAATATTATGTTGTTTGGTTAAGTGTCGAAGTTGTCGAAAAGTTGATTTAAGTTGTTTATGATCGGCCAAATTAATTAAGTTGATTTAAGTTGTAGAATTATTAGTAGAATGATATCATTATATTTAGTGGGCTTGTTGGTGAATAAAAGTAGTAAGAGTGGGGGTGTATGAGTTAGTCCCATTAGAATTATTAAAATTAATAAAATTATAAGATTAATTGGGAAAATAGGAGAAGTTAGTTAATCAGTAAAAGAAAAACAAGTTTTGGGAGAAGATACGTGAAATTGGAGAGAAGAGGAAAAGAGGAAAAGGCTTCAATCGAAGAGTTAGAGCAACCTTCAATCCAAGGTAAGGGTGGGGTTCTAACTCTATAAGTGGGTTGATGATGAATTATATGTGGGATTGGGTTTATAGAATTATCTTTGTTTATATGTTGAATTATTAGGGTTGAATAATGAAATTGATAAATGTTGTCGAATTAGTCGTAGAATAATTAATCGATGTTGTTTGTGTATGGTTTTTGTTATAATTGTTGTTGGACTGTAATGAGATGATTGGAATGATGGGTCTGAGATGGAAAAGAAAAGAAAAATTTGGTTGAAAAAGAACTCAGACGAACAAAATTTGGAGGTCTGTTTGTGACATTTCTCTATGCGAAGCTTAGTGAAGCTTAAGAGAACTCACTTCGCTACCAGTTACTTCAAGTGAAGTTTAGGAATTTGCTTTTGTTTTAGTTCGCTTCCACTTCACGTTTGGTCTCTACGCGAAGTACCTTTTCCTTCAGTCTCTTCAAGCGAAGTCTGGAACTTTTGCCTCTGTTTTAGTTCGCTACGACTTTGCTTTTGGTCATGACATGAATTGACTTCGCTTCCACTTTGCTATGCAAACTAACTGAGACAAATTTTGTGAGAAAATTATCTAGGAGGACAGTAAGGAACTAATAGCATAACTTATACAATGATAGTAATAGAATAGTCCTAATAATATTAATGTAGAGTAGGAATAGTAGAAGGATAATTATGTGGTGTGGTTACGGTATAATTGGTTTGTTCTTTGTATTGTGTTTCTTATTGTAAGTTGTGAAGTTGTTGGTTGTGAATTCTGTTGTAGTGCCTTGTCAGGGGCAAGAATACAAGTTGCAGGTGCAAGAATACATGTTGCAGGCCTATGAGAAATCTTGTAAAAACTTCCAGCATCTATTGATGCTTTTATTGAGTACATAGCCTTGTAATTTGGCTTCTTCTCTTTTGTAGATGTTGTAGATTGGAGGCCTTTTATGGTAAAACAAGTTATGTATTCTAATGTCATGACATGTTGTTTAAGCAATCTGCAGGTGTGAAGTTTTAAGTGTGCTGCTGTTTTATCAGGATGTCAAGACTTATGTCATGCCATCTTTGTCTAGTGCTTAAGACCTGATTGGCTCTTTTAATTATCACGCGTTTTCAGTAATCCGTTTGAGTGTTTCAGCATGGTTTATTCTTTTTAGAATATTTTATTGGTTGTTATATTTGTTCCTTTATTTGTGGAATTAGTTTTATTAGGTTAAAACAAATTCACAGTTGCAGTAGGGCCATGCCCATGATTCTTCCTCTATTTAAAGGTTGCAAAACCCTATTTGAAGATACAGAAAATAAGGCGTTGAAGAGTGTTACATAGTTTTCTTGTGAGCCAAACAATTATGTGTTCTTAGTTTTCTTGTGAGCCAAACAATTATCATGTTGATAATTGTATTGGACTAGGTTTTGTTGAGTTGTAAGTTTTCCACTCAAAGCTTTTAAGCAAGAGTGATTTGTACTTGACTGAAGCTTTAAAGCAAGGTCAAGGTTTGTCTTTGAAGTGTGTCTTCTATTACTTTGTTGTTAGTTTTATTATCACTGTTGTGATTGAGGGGGAGTGAGAGGTGTCTCATATCTTAGTGTTGCTTAGATAGAAGTTACATTGGGTAGGGATTAAGTGAAGGGTATAAACTGTTTGGTTTAACCTTGAATTAATATTGCTTATAGTGGATTTCCTCCTGGCTTGGTAGCCTCCAGATGTAGGTGTGTTGCACCAAACCGGGTTAACAATTGCTTGTGTATTTTACAGTTGTTTTTGTTTATTTAACTTGTTCATATTTAAATTTGTCAGATATTAGTGTCGTAACATCTCATTTGACATCTCATATATGATTCCAGAATTTCAATTGGCATCAGAGCAGGCACCCTGCCTATTTTTCTGGGTAAGATATAGGGGCAGTATATTTTGGTACTATGGACAAGGATGGAGGATTTGTGAATAGACCCCCCATTCTGGATGGCTCTAACTATGATTACTGGAAACCTCGTATGGCGGCCTTCTTGAAATCTCTGGACAGGAAGGCATGGAAAGCTGCAGACAAAGGATGGGAACATCCTGTCATTATTGGAAAGATGGATCAAAGATCTTAAATCCTGAGGAAGAATGGAGCAAAGAGGGGGATGAGTTGGCTCTAGGCAACTCTAAAGCCTTAAATGCTTTGTTTAATGGAATTGATAGAAATATATTCAGGCGGGTGCACTATTGTGAATTGGCCAAGGATGTTTGGGATACTCTCAAAACCACTCATGAAGGAACTTCGAAGGTCAAGATGTCAAGACTTTAGTTGCTCACTACAAAATTTGAAAATCTGAGGATGAAAGAAGATGAGACTATTCATGATTTTCACATGAATATTCTTGAGATTCCTAACACTTTAGGAGCTTTATGAGAAAAAAACGTCTAATGAAAAGCTTGTGAGGAAAATTCTCAGATCTTTTCCCAAAAGATTTTCTATGAGGGTTACCGCTATAGAGGAAGCACACGACATATGCAATATGAAGGTGGATAGTCTCATTGGATATATTCAAACATTTGAAATGAGAATTAGTGATATCTCTGAAAAGAAGAATAAAAGCATATCCTTTTGTCTCTAATACTGAAGAGGGAGTAGAAGAATATGAGATGGAAACTGAAGAGAGCTTGACATAAGCTCTTGCTATGCTTGGAAGACAGTTCAACAGAGTTATGAAAAAGATGAATGTGAATTCAAGACCTAATGTCATGAACACCTCATCTGACATCAGCAATTCTCTACTTATCTTAAGAACAAAAGAAAGGGATATCTGTTTCATGGTCTGATGGAGATTCTGAAATTGATTTTGAAGAGAAATAAGCTAAACACATCATTGTTTTGACATAAACCTGTATTTCTGATGATGACTCTAGTGAGGATGAATTAACCTTTGATGAACTTGCAGCATCTTATAGAAAGTTGTGTCTCAGAAGTGCACAAGTGGTTCAAGAAGGAGAGAAGCAGAAAAAGCTCATAATAAAACTAGAGGCAGAAAAGAAAAAGCATCTAACAACAATATCCAACTTAACCAATGAAGTCATCATGATGTTGTTTAAACCTCATTCTAGTTGACATTAAACCTCATTTTACGAGCTATGTGACTTTTGGTGATGGAGCAAAAGGAGAAAAAAAGGTGTTGGAAAACTGGAGTGTTCAGGAGTTCTAAATCTTGATGGTGTTTTGCTTGTGAAAGGATTGACTGCTAATCTAATCAGCATCAGTCAATTGTGTTATCAAGGGTTTAATGTCAACTTCACCAAATCTGAGTGCATGGTTACAAATGAAGAAAAGGAAGAGATCATAAGGGGAGTCAAGTCTAGAGATAACTGTTACCTATGGGTTAATCAAGATCCTAGTTACTCATCTGTGTGTTCCATAGCCAAAGAAGATGAAGTAAAATTGTGGCATCAAAAACTAAGTCATCTTCATCTAAGAGGGATGAAAAGGGTTATATCAAAAATTGGGTCATCTTCAGATTGATGAAGGATGAGTGTACGGTGAATGTCAAGTGGGCAAACAAACTAAGATGTCACATCCGAGGATTCGACATCTTACTGCCTCTAAAGTTTTGGAGTTGTTGCACATGGACTTGATGGGTCTCGTGCAGGTAGAAAGTGTAACACTCAATTTATCCCACAAAATTATATATAATTATCAAAGTAAAATTTTCATAACAAGCCAATTGAGTGCTACAATTCAACAAAACAACCACGGCTCACTGATACGTTTTCAAAAATAATTATTCAACATGCAGCAGAAATATTTTTAAAAATTAACATCATTAACTTCAATTACAAGAAAATGTTTTCTAAAAGAAATAACATATAAAAGCAACTTCGTCCCGACTCCCAAAGCGACGTATCAGAGCCGACACCCTAAAATGTGAATTACTTCAACTTCACTGACCTCCACTCGACTTATCCTGCTCACCTGCATGTTACCAACATAGGGGTAACATTCAAATAGAAGGGGTGAGATACTTACATCACAAGGAATAATATAATAGAAATTAATCAAGTATCAGAAAACCATACACCACTTCTCGACAACAAATATTCAACCATCACATACGACAACAACTATCACATACTACAACAACATCACATAGCACAACAACAAACACAACAACATAATATACTATCACAACATCATATACAACAACAATAATCATAAAATGAGACTCTACTTGACTCTATGCATGCGGTACCATATCCGATCTCTATTTCAAGACCCAGTTCCCGTCGGAACTCTCGATCCTCTTTCATGGTACAATATGATCCCTATTTCATGATCACACCCTCGACCCCTATTTCATGGTCATGTACGATCCCTATTTCATGACCGCACCCACATCACAACAAAGAAATACCCCACCTTGGTATGTTATTCAACTATGCAACATGTCATGCAACATCAATGACATACATGCATACTCATAATAAGTACATCATTTAACATCATCAACAACAACCACCAACCACAACATCGATCAACATATTACTATTCGTCCCCATCACGGTTATCATGCATTCTAAACATATAATCAAGTAAGTTAACTCTTACTACGACAACACAACATAACATATCCCACAATATATCGCACATTCATGTATCATTAACAAGCATATGAAACACATCATCATCACAACTACTCATTACAACAACAACATCAACATCAATGGACATATCGATTATGTTTAGCTACATTACCCTAATTATCCCTACAATTAGGTGTATAACTCTTCTCTCGCTACTTCTAGCTACCCCACATCAATTCCTAAGCATTATTATTTAATTAAATAATTTTTAGTAATTTTTCAGAATTAAAAATTAATTTTTCACGCTCCAGGGCTCGCTAAGCGCCTAACTCCCTGACTCTGCTCGCTAAGCGAGCTCTGCGATTTCACAAATCGCACTTTGCACTTAGCACCTTAAACCTGCTACGAATTCTTCCCAACAAATCACCATTTAATAGCCAAAATTCATAGAATATTGCATCTAATCATCTAACTAACACCAATTATCAACTAACAACAACATCTAACAACAAATCAACATGATCTTTCCCCAATTCATCCCAACACCAATCCCTAATCCTCCACCTACCCAATTCCCATTATAAAACCCTTAAGATGGAAGAATCCCACCCTTACCTTAGGTTTTTGTCGAGAATCTTCTTCTTATTCGCGAACTCTCTTCACGATTAAACCCTTTCTTCTTCTCCTCTTCACAACCTTCACGATCGTTCTTGTTCTCTCTAACACAATTATGTTTTCCCTTTTTCCTTATTTCCAATATAACTCCTAAGACCCAACTCACGATCTTCCACTTTTACCCTTACTACTTTTACTAATTGACCACCTTGTCCTTATCTCTTATTTTATTCCATTTAATTTATTCATCACTTAATAATACAATTATCCACCATAATTTAATTTTCAATCACAATTATATTCGATAATATATATTATTCTTCACACACCACAACACAACATTCTCAATAAAATATTTAAATAAAATTTGGGGCGTTACAACTCTCCCCTACTTAAAAAGGTTTTTGTCTTCGAAAACTTACCTCAAGAAAAAAGATTTGGATACAACTCACGCATCATGCTTTCCAATTCCCAAGTCATATGCCCATCGACAATTCCTCCCCAAACCACTCGTACAAAGACAATCTCCTTACTTCTCAACTAATTTACCTCCTGATCATCAATTCGTTCTGGTAATGCTTCAACCGTAAGATTATCTCTTACCTCAACTTCATCCATCGGTATCACATGTGACAGATCCGGGACATACTTTTGAAGCTGTGATACATGAAATACATCATACAAGTTCGACAAAATCGGTGGCAGCACCACTCTATAAGCAACAAGTCCAACTCTTGTCGAAATATGATACAGCCCAATAAACTTAGAAGTAAGCTTCCTCGACTTCAAAGCTCTTCCCACACCGGTCACCGAAGTAACCTTAAAAAATACATGGTCTCCCTCTTGAAACTCAAGATCTTTTCTTCGTGTATCAAGGTAACTCTTCTGCCTACTCTATAAAGTTTTCATCTTATCTTGAATCAACTTCACCATCTCAGTGGTCTGTTGCATAATATCAGGTCCAAGTAGAATGCTCTCACCTGACTCAAGCCAACACAAAGGTGTTCTACATCTTCGACCATACAAAGCTTCAAATGGTGCCATTCTGATACTAGAATGATAACTATTGTTATACGTAAACTCAATCAACGTCAAGTGACCATCCCAAACACCTCCTTGTTCAAGCACACAAGCCCTAAACAAATCCTCCAACGATTGTATCGTCCTCTCTATCTGTCTATCAGTCTGAGGATGATAAGAGAAACTCAACTTCAACTTCGAACCCAATGCCTCTTGCAAACTCTCCCAAAACCTTGAAGTAAACCTCAGATCTCCATCTGACATAATGTTCGAAGGTATACTGTACAACTTCACAATTACACCCACATATATCTCTGCCAATCTCTACAAAGAATAAGTTATGCCAATTAGAATAAAATGCGCTGACTTCATCAACCTATCAATAATCATCCAAATTAAATCATGCCCCCTTGGAGTAGTAGGTAACCCCATAACAAAATCCATGGATATGCTATCCTATTTCCACTCGAGTATATATGTTGTACCCCAAAATTTTCCCTCACATCTTCAAGATAATATACCTCAAGAGGTCTCCTAATAGTCATAAAATTCTCAGTTGCTCGAAGGGATTCAAGGTTTCATCACACAAAGTCTCCTTCTAAGCAAGGGATCTTAAACTAGGGTTTTGAGTTTCTCAAAGAAAATTGGAATTCCAAAGCCTCAAGTAGACTTCATGACATATCACATACTTCAAATGATCCTCATGTCAAGTTTTAAGGCTTTCCCTACAAGTTTGGTCAGTCAGATGCTCAAATACTTAAAAATCAGTTAACTTGGTCAACAAGTCAACTGTGGTCAACACAAAGTCAAACTTCAATATTTTTTGTCAACATCAAGATTATGAGGTGAAATTCATCATTTTATCAAGGGTTGATCATGATTCATCAAGAAAACCTCAAAATCATCAAGAATCAAGAGTTACTAAATTAGGGTTTTGTGCAGGAAAAGTTAACTGTACTTTGACCAGCCATAACTTTCACATGCTTCATCAGAAATTTCTCATCCAAATCTCATTTTGAAGGAAATTCAATTCTCTACAAATTTGTGTCTAACAAGCCAAGGCCAAAAATGCTTCATTTGAAAGATATGAGCCAAGACATTACAAGTCCTTTAAAACGTCAACAAAAGTCAACTTTTTCAAAAGCTCATAAATTGAAATTGGAGGATCAAATGGACATTGGACCAAAAGGAGAAGTTAGAGGACACTCTAAGATTTCTAAAAAGTCATAGAACACATACATGGGATAAAATTTGAGAGAGTTATGCATTGTTGAAGTTGGGCAATTTTGAGGAGGTGTATGAAGCAAAAATGACCAAAACTCAAGTTTCTTCCAAATGGGCCCATATTTTTCCAATCCAAACTCAATTATAAGATCATGTGTGACCCATAGATCCAAATATATGATTTTTATATTTATTTTATATTTATTGGATTTATTGCATTTAAATTCAATTTTAATTAAGATAAATATTGAAAAATCAAATATTTGATCCTAGGTCTATTTTGAGATCAAATATTTGATGTTTATGATTATTGTAAGTGTCCAAATTCGTGCAAGACCAAAAGAATATGATTTCATTTAATTTTTTGACCAAATTGGAAATATCTTTTCTTCATCCTCAAGTAACCTTTCAATCCATCACAAAAGCCCAAAATCTGACCTAAATTACACCCTCTATAAATACTTATCATCTCCACAAGTCAAGAGGATGAAATTTTTGATCAAAGAGAACATAAAAAACTTCAAAAAACTCAAGAGTAAGTTGGATTCAGTTTTAGGGTTGCAGATACTTTGAAGGCTGTAGTAGTGATAAGAACTCCAGTCTGACAGATAAGTCAGGTAAGTGCTACTGTTTCGATTTACTCCGAATGATTTCTAGAAGTTCAGAAAAAAAATCGAAGAACAACCCTCTTTTAGAATAGAATTCTAAAATCTTTCGACCCTCAAAATCGCAAAAATTTCTCTTTTTTCTATTTGATTTGATTTATTTTCTATTTTCATATTTTCAAAAAAATCTGAAAAAAATTGTGCGCTCTTTATTTGATTTTATTAGATTTTTAGCATCGTTTTAATATTTTTTATATTTTATTTTAATCGTTTTTCTTATTTTCCATTATTTTAAAATCTACATTGATTTTATATGACTCTGTTTTTTTTTATTCTCCTAATAGCATGATAAAAAAAACATATCCTCCTCTCATCTCAAAGACTCAATATTCTCTGATCTTTTTGTTTCGATTATTTTAAAATTTCTAAAGATAATGTAACTGCTAAAGCCTTGTAATAATTTAAGTTTATTTTCCGCACTTTACATTTTTTGTCAGGATTTTTTATAATTATGTATCTCTCCCAAAGCCATGTAATAGTTTAAACTAGGGTTTTATTTTTCTGCACTATAAATTGTTAGATGTATTCTTAATAGGATTGTATGGCAAGACTAAAACCAACCGTTAGCTAACCCTAATTCACAAGAAACAAATATCTGAAATCAATATTCACACATGTAAGTCAATCGTTTTACAATTGCCATCTGCACCTCCTAGGGTTTCCTCTCTTGATTGCCTTACAATAAACATGGTCAAGTCCCTCGAACATGGGGGTATCTTAGTAAAGTTGCCTACGAACAATATCATCAAGTCCCTTCAAGATAAAATATCATAGTCCCTTTGAGTTGCCTACAAATAAATGATCTCGTTCCTCGATGACCCTACGAAAAATGATGATTGTTCCTTCGAATTACTAATATACATTTACAGGTTGCCTTTTATGACCATACAATGACCCTACGCCCGTCCCTTTAAACATCCAAGGTAAATACTACTTACTCACTAATAGTAAGGACAATCCTACCCTTAAAGGAAATAAATAACAAGAAAGACCTTACAAACTTAGAGTAAGTAATTCTTAAGTACTTTGTATACATCCATACGAGGATCATCGCAAAGTTAAAGACTTTTGAAATATTTTTCTAAACACACACTACACTATTTTTTTCAAACAAAAGTAAAGTGAGCTAAGTAATTAAGAGCCCATGGATAACCATGGATACAATGGGTGTTAACACATTCCCTTTGTATAACTTACCCACCGAACTCAAATATTTTTTAAAGGTATTTCCTGTTCTTTTATTCCCTTTCCTTATTGGATAAAATAAAAGTCGGTGGCGACTCTTGCTATCCGCAACATAGGTTTAGGAAACAAAAACGCCCAAGTCAGTTCTCCCACCGTGTTACAGAACTGGCGACTCTGCTGGGGAGTACTAAGTAAAGAGGGGGTTACCTTAGGATTAGATCACTATACTTGTTTGAATTGTTTGCTTTATCTTTATCTGTTGTGGGGTTACTGTGAGAAAGATCCTAACCCGGATCTAGTGTACCTTAGGTAAGTAGCAATAGACCAAGGAAATTGTACGGCGTATACCGATATGGTTGATCTGGTGGCTACAGTTAGTGTGACTTCTTGGTTGGTTCTTATGTTCCTTAAGTTAGATGAGGATAACATGAGGCTGTCATATGTTGTCATTAAAACTAACTTACTTTTAGAACCCTAATTGACCCATCTTGGCCATTAGAAAGTAGTGAGATAACCGATTTGGTGAAGTCTGAAGTTGGTTGATACTCGATGCTACGCTTATTGAGATTCTAATCTTGGGGAGTTTGGGTATGCAAGTCAGTTGTCACACTGAACAACAACATTTGAGAAGAATCAGTGATATTGAGATCCCTTAGAACCCGGTTACTATTACTAGGACAGGATGAACCAACTAACCTTCAATGGGGAGGGTACTTACCTATGGACTTCATGCAAGCCTTTAAACCTAAGGCTATTGTGTGACTTTTTTGTGTGTCCCACTTGCTTGTGTTGAACAAAACATAACAATATCATAACATCATAACATAGCATTCTCACTAACCATTTCAAGGACCAGAGGATTTATCTTTGTTCTTTGTTGCAAGTTATGGCTTCCACTCGTAGGAACACTATCCAGGTCAACTTTGTAAGGATACCTTCCAAGCTTAAGGAATTGGTCTCAAAAGTTTCTGAAAGCTCTCAGTTCATCAAAAAGCATGGTCATCTACTTGATTTGGTTACTTCAGGGTTTAACGAAGATATGATGAGTGTTCGGTTCCAGTTCTTTGATCCTAAACATCACTGCTTCACATTTCCCAATTATCAACTGGTGCCCACAATGGAAGAATTCTCCAAATTACTTGGTGTGCCTATCCTTGATCAGAAACCTTTCACAGACTTAGAGAAATATCCTAAACCTAAATTTATTGCAACATCCTTGCATCTGAAGAAATCAGACATTGTACTGGAAACCAGAAGTGGAACTAAGGATATTCTTACTAAGGTATTAATAGAGAAGGCTCAAGTGTTCTTGGATGCTATGAGTTACGATGCTTTTGAGGAGATCTTAGCCTTACTGATTTATGGTTTGGTATTGTTCCCTAATCCATACCAATTCATAGATGTACACGCCATCAACATATTTCTAACTCACAATCCGGTGCCTACCTTGCTTGGAGATATCTTGCACTCTCTTCACAATCGTACTATGAAGGCGCGAGGAACACTGATGTTTTGAATATATCTACTATCAAGGTGGTTTATTTCACACCTTCCTCGATCTGTGATGAAGAATGAACAAGGTTTAAGGTGGTTTATAAGGATAATGTCACTCTTCATTCAGACATTCATTGGTGTTCTCGATCTATGGATAATATTACTATCATTGACCATTATGGAGAGTTCCCTAATGTACCACTCCTTGGCATAAGAGGGGGAATTACCTACAATCCTTCTTTAGCACTACGTTGGTTTGTTTATGCTCGGAGTAATGATCCTCATGATATGATTATTCAAGGAATTGTGTTTGATTGTGACAACGATCTTCAAGGTTACCGTCAAAGATTTATACGAGCTTGGACCAAGGCGAACAAGATCAACAACAATACTTTGGAACCAAAACACTTCATCCCTATGGAACCTTACCTCAGATGGGAGCTATTTCGTGCTCAGACTCTTATGATGTCATATCCTGCTATTATACTAGTAATTGTTGAGCCAATTGTTGAAGGAGATGTTCCTTATACCATTCTTCATCTTGACATGCATACGGATCTAGAAGAGCTGCAGAAATCTTGGATCCAATTGAAGGAGCAAAGGGATACCTTTGAGGCTCAGTTCAAAGCTAACAAAGAGAAAGTGTTGGAACTAACAAGGCAACTTCACGAAGAGCGTAACCTCAATACATATCTCAACCCAAAGAGAAAACGTCCATGGGAGACTTGAGTCTCAAATGTTCTTATTTTCTTTGCAACTTTTTGTTTTCTTTCATTGTAAGCCCAATGGGAAATTACATTTTAAACTTACTAATAAAAGTTTTATTTTTGTTTTCCTTTAACAAATTTAAATCCTACGTGGTCCTTGAAAATATTGCATATGCATCTACATACCATACCATTGCATAACAGGTTTCTGCGACAGGTTTCTTATCTTCTCGCTGTTTATTTCAGTGGAAATGACTCTCAAACAGACTGTAAAAGATCTCCAAACCCAGAATGCTCAATTACAAGAAATGATTCTGAATTTGTCCAAGGGGCAAGAGGATTTGAAAGTCCTCCTCACTAAGGACATTAAAAAGAAGAATCTTAAAGACAACAAGGATGATCAGTTGGAACAACTGCAAGCTGAGATGGCAGTGATGAGAATCCAAATGAATGGGAAGTTGGCTCTTATCCAAAAATTATCCCAGGGGCAAGAAGAGCTGAGAGTCTTTGTCAATAAACTTCAAGACAACGAATTCGGGAATATAATCATCTGTCAACCTTCGATGAAACAAGCTGACTTGGTTGAAAGGAAGATAAGGATAAGAGAAGGAAAAAGACAGGTTACTACTTATAGTTCTGCAATTAAAGGAAGAAGGTCTTATAGGGTTAATCCACCTCAACACAAATAATATTAAAGACAGTTTACCAAAATCAACACGCCAATGTCACACACTTTGCATTGCTTGTTGGAGATGAAGCTAATTACCTTGAAAGACCTTCCCCTGAATCTCAATACTTCCCCTCTTGACTATAATCCCAATGCAAGGTGTGTATATCACTCCAACTATTCTGGACATGGCACTAATAACTGTTGGGCATTGAGGAATAAGATTCAAGACCTGGTTGACGAGGGAATCCTCAAGGTTATGCCAGAAGACCAGATTGAATTCTCCTATCATCCATCAAACATCGAAGCTGCCAGACATCCGGAGTGTCAAGTTTAGAGGAAGGGGCTTTGAGAACATTTGAATATTCATTTGTAATTTCTTTTGTCGACTTAAACACTTACTATTATGTCATACTTTTGTTTTCACGATAATGCACTGCATATGTTTGTCTTGAATTAATCCATTTGCTTCTTTATATTTAAACTATGCTTCTTACTTCTCTTTTGTGATATTTAACTCTCATTAAAGCTGTAAGCCTTTAAAAGGAGGATGAAGAAGACAATAACATAATTTCATATAGTATGCTTTTGAATAGACTATGCTGACGATGTGCAGACATTTTTTCGATTCCTAAATAGTGGAGATATAAGGAAATTAATCCCTAGTCAACCCTTTTGAGCCTATGAAGTAGGTGTTTTCATTCTCACGCAAATTAAAACCCTTAATCATAACCTGGGGAAAGGTAGTTCCTCGGTTAACTCAATTATGCCAGTTGTCCTTTTTGTACACAATTAATGATGGTTCCCTGTAATCATTAAGTCTGACAGTCAAAGAAAAACTCATTAAGTCAAAACCTATGAAGGAGACTTAGTAAAAATTGAGACATCCAGCTGACTGTAATCTTGAAACAAACTGTAGATGTTATGAATTGGCAGAATTTTTGACAAACAAGAAGTTATGAACTTAGTTCAGGATGTCACACCAGATGTTGTGACATTGACAAATAAAGTAACTGTTAATGAATTTAGTTCAAGACATCAGGATGTCACACCAGATGTTGTGACATCGCAAACCTGCTATCTGACTTAAATGATTCATAACAGAACTGAGTAAATTCAGGAGAGTTTATCTGGAATTAATTAAAGAGAGATAAGCTCTCCAAGGCGCATCTTTAGGGAGCTTAGTTATCTGGTTTCAGCATAACAGAATAACTAACTCACCTTGATTCAAGGAGATAACAAACTGACTAACCCTAATTCAAGGTGATGACTGTGGAATTTATCAGGTCTGGATAATTTGCAAAAAGCCCAAAAACCAAGCATCTATTTAAGGAACAGAAACTCTCAGAATAGAGTACGAATTTTAGAAGACTGTAAAGGGTGTTTGTGTTTTATAGCAGGTTTTAAGTGTTTGTCACTTTATGAGCTTTTAAGCAAAAAGTGAATTGTGTCTTGATTGAAACTTTTAAGTAAGATCAAGCTGTTGTGTTTGAAGTGTGACTTCAATTTCATTAATCATTGTAAAAGATCACTGTGTGATTGAGGGGGAGTGAGTAGGTACTCATATCTAAGTTGTGTCTTAGGTAGAAATTGCCTTGGGTAGATATTAAGTGAAGGATTAAACTGGTTGGTTTAAGTCCAGAATTAATATTACTTATATTGGATTTCCTTCCTGGCTTGGTAGCCCCCAGATGTAAGTGTGGAGATACACTGAACTGGGTTAACAATTTCCTGTGTTATTTAATTTACCAGCACTTTAAGTTTTGTTTAAGTCTTCAAGTGTTTAAACATCTGATTCGACATCACGTACCTGATCCCAGAATTTCACAAACAGTTCAGGCAAAAGGAAGGGATAAAAAAGACAAAAGAAAAAGAGGTCACTACAATCCTCAACAAAAAAAAAGATGACTGGCTTTTCAAATAAACTTCTATCAGTGTTATAATTCTAAACTCTTTTGGAGCCTCAATGCATAAGTTAACTGAACATAAGACTGAAGAACATCACGAAGAATGAGTTATGTACAAATAAAATTTGAGCCTTTATCCTTTGTTTCTTAAACCTTGAACCAGGCCATGTTACGACCCTTTAAAATTCCTAATTGAAGCATGGTTAGTTCGAAAGCGTACTGCTACAAAAAGGTATCCTGACTCCTTTAGGGCTTATTATAAATCTTGAGTTAATATCACAGTTTTTACAAACATTATTTTGCTAAAATAATTTTTTTTCAAAACTTCAAGACAGACATAAGTGTTGCATTTTGAATATCATTGTTTGCATATAACTAAGTGTTTGATAGCAGAGAAGCTTACATGATGAACATTCAATAAACCAAAGTCCTCCCGAAAGACAAAGTTGCTTCCTGGATCAAAACCAATGTATACAAGGGGCATAGTCACTATCTTCTAATCAAGGGGGCATGCCATGTTATTGTCCAATTCATTTGGGGAATTCAGGTCAAGATTCAAAAATGCTTAAATAGCTAAGGGAAGGTCTTCTCATCTTAATTACCAAAGGTAACATTACCAAGTTCACGATGCCAGGGGCATATTATTGTAGGGCATTTTGTTTATTTATCTTGAGGTAGCCCTTTTCAAATACTTCTATCATGGGAAAAATCATCCTCGAATATGAGTGTAACACGGTGGGAGAACTGACTTTAGTTATGTTGCGGATAGCAAGAGTCGCCACCGACTTTTATTTTATCCAAAGGAAAGGCATAAAAGAACAAGAAAGACCTTTTAAAAGATTTTTGGGTCCGGGGGGTAAGTTATGTAAAGGGAAGGTGTTAGCATCCTTTACATCCATGGTTATCCATGGGCTCTTAGTTATTTAGCTCACTTTAAAATGTTTTTGAAATGTGAAGTGTGTGAATAGAAATTTTCTTAAGCGTTTTATAATGATCCATGTACGGATGCGTATAAAACCTTTGTTTTGAAAATTTGTTTGAAAATGTGAAGTGTTTGAAATGTTTTTGAAGAGTGAGCAAGTATCTAAGAGGAACCTACCATAAGTTTAAGTCTTTTCTGTTCTTGAATCCTTTAAATGGTAAGATTATCCCTATTATTAAGGAATAGGTAGTCATTACCTTGGATGTGTGGAACAAGTGAAGGGACATCTATTATTTAGGCAACTGTGGGGTGTATAAGTAATTCGAAGGGACTTATCATCTTTATTCGAAAGGGACAAGATCATTACAAAGGCAACATTCGAAGGGACTTGATCTTTTTATCTGTTTAGGGACTAGATGATGTGAAATTAGGGACTTTGCTTTATACACCCTACTTGACCTTTTTGTAATAGGCAACATAAGAGGTATCCTTAAGGAAGTGAGATGGCGATCAAAGATCGACTTACGTGTGTGAGTGTACAATTTTAAATATTTATCTTTTAAATTAGTGATCTAAATTAATTTTAAAATACAAACATGTTTCACTCCCTATTTTACTAACCATAGCATTTAAAAATAAATATTAAATATTACTACTAAAATATTACATAAAGGGGACAATTACATAATAATAATAATTAAAACAAATTAAATAAATAAGCAAAAATAAATAATGATAAATAATTGGGTTAGTAACAATAATAATAATAAATCACCATATATATATAAATAGGGTTAGTAATAATAAAAATAATAAAATAAACAATCACATAATAGATAAATAAATAAATAAAGGAGTTAGCAATAATAAACAAAATAAATATAAGAGGGTTAATAATAATAAACAAAAATAAATAAGCATAAGATAATAATAAATAAATAAATTAAAAGTTCAAAATTAAATAAATAATATTTTTTAAGAGAATTTAATAAAAGAAATAAATAATAAGTATTATATACTAAATTATTCTAATGATTTAAATTTATATACATATTATAAAAATATTTAATTATAATTAAATAAACATATACAAATAATAAATTATATTCATAAAAATAAAATTAAGTTTTTTTTTAATTATTTAGAAAAATAAGCTAGGGTTAATTAATTAATAAAACTATGTATAATAATAATATAAACAAATAATAAATAAAAAAAATAAACATAATTAACATTTATATACAAATATTAATATTTGTAAAATAATTAGGATTTAAGAAGTATTATTAGGGTTTATATAAAAACTAGATTTTCTAAAATTTTTAGGGTTAATTTATTTATACAAAACAAATCCATTTATTTACAAATAATATAATACCTATATATACATACTTATTATAAAATAAATATAAATAATTTAAAGTTTTAAGAAACATGAATTATAATTTTTTAAGATATGAGGAAAATATTATGATGTTATTTAGAAATTATTTTTACTAATTTACTAGTTTAAAAATAGAATTAATATAATAAAACAAATTAAAATAAGAAAAAATGCAAAAATACCAAAATGTTGAGGGCAGGGTTTGAACCCTGGTCCCTTCACTCCCAAGCTCTGTCTCCATCCATTGGGCCAACGTGTGCGTTAGTGATAGCAACCAGCATAACTTTGTTTTGTTCCATTCCTGCAAAACAAAAGAAATTGAAGCAAAAATTGGTCCTGACTGGATTTGAACCCATGCCATTCAGTCAATCACGCATACACCAAAACCAGCTGAGCTACACGCTCACTTGTGATATATCCAGCAATAATTTGTTTTAAACCCTGTCAACAATTCAAATATAATTTTCGCGCCAGCCATCTTCATCTCCTACCTCTGGACCTGCGTGATTTGCTACGAATTTTCCCACGAATGTTCCTGCGATTTTTGTTCCTGCGAATAGCAAACTCTAACCAAACAGCAAAATTTCACAAAATTAATTATACCAATGAATTCCTAATGAGATTTGCAATCATTCTATGTCTTTAAAATTCATTTATCTTGGCTCAATAACAAAACCCCAAAGGAAGCCGCAAACCCTAATAATGGTGTCTCAATGTTTAGTCACGGTTTCTTCAATGCTTTTGCCCAGAAACCTTCTATACATGATAACAAACAAAGTTAGAAGCACAAAAACAATTGATAGTGGATAAATTAATGGAATCGAAAATCAAAACAAGAAGAGGAAGATGCGTTCAGGTTGTGCAATTTATGAAGCTATGTATGCTTATGAGAGTGCAAATAGCATCAGTGAAGTCCAAGGATCATGTCTATGTCCTTAGAATACCTTTAATCGTCCTGTAAGTATAAAATCGAAAATTGAATTTCTAGGAAAATTTTGAATGGGCAATGTGTTCTTGGAGGCTGCAATTTTTCGTCCTTGTGCATTGTAATGAGTTTGTGTATATATAAGGATTGAATTAGGTCAAAAAGAATGGGCTTTGTATCATGAAAATTGATTACTTGATTATGAAGAAATCTCTCATCCAAAAATATCAAAAAATCCAATATATCCTTACTATCTTGGTCTAGCACGAATTTGGATATGAATAATTGGTCTTGAATGGTGTTTATGACCTTCTAGAATCACAATCTCTTCCAAATATATGATTTTCATATTTTATTTTAATTTAATTTGTATTTTAATGAATAAAATTCAAATAAATATCAAATAAAATATAAAAAATCAGAAAATGTATGGGCTAGGTCGTGCTTGATGATATTGTAAAGTTTGGATGGCAATTTGGTGGGCTCATTTAGCAAAAATTGGTTTTAAGGCCTTATTTGCTTCATAAACCACCCAAAAATTTCCCAACTTTGCAAGGGCACACATCCTTCAATTTTAATGCTATGAGGTTGTTCTTGGACATTTTGGAAAGCTTGAAGAGTTCTCTAACCAACCCCATTGGTTTCATGTCCATATCATTTACCATTCTCAAGCTATGACCTTTTGAAGTTGTTGACTTTTTGTTGACTTTCAAAAGGACCTATAATGTCTTAGCTCATACCTTCCAAATGAAGCATTTTTGGACTTGGCTTGTGAGACACAAAGTTGTAAAGAATTCAATTTCCTTCAAAATGAGCTTTGGATGGGAAAAATGTGATGAAGCATGTGAAAGTTATGGCTGGTCAAAGTTCAGTTGACTTTTCCTGAGAAAACCCTAATTTAGAAACCTTTGATTCTTGATGATCTGAAATGTCCTTGATGAATCATGATCAACCCTTGATCAAATGATGAATTTTACCTCATATACTTGATGTTGGCAAAAAATCATGAAGTTTGACTTTGGTTTGACCACAGTTGACCTCAGTTTGACTTTTTAACTACTTTGACTGATTTTGACTTATCTGATCATTTGACTGAGCAAACCTTTGAGAAAAGTCTTGAAACTTGTTATGGGGATTCTTAGACACATATAAGATGTTATGAAGCTCACTTGAAGTCTTGGAAATCCATTTAGCCTGATTAAAGTCAAAACCCTAGTTTTGGATGCACTGCTTAGGAGAATGCCTTGTCTGAGGGATTTGTCAAATCTTCTGACCCATGATGAACTTTGTGAACCTTGTGAACCTCATAAGATGTCTTGTGAACCTTGTGAACCTCATGAAAGGTCTTGTGAACCTTGTTAACCTCATAAAGTGTCTTGTAAACTTCATGAACCTCATGAAAGGTCTTGTAGACTTCATGAACCTCAAGAAAGGTCTTGTGAACCTTGTGAACCTCATAAAGTGTCTTGTAAACTTCATGAACCTCATGAAAGGTCTTGTGAACCTTGTGAACCTCTTAGCACACAAAGTCTTGTATTGTGAGGGCAAATTTTGGGGTGCAACAGCTGCCCCTGTTCAATTTTCTGAAACCTGAGGGGTTAAATTGGTATATGTGCCAGTCGTGACCTGGAAGGTTGAAGGGGATTGAACACAAAAGCCCAAAAATTTGCACTCACCGGTGCGTAGAGGGATACTGATGACTAGTTGAATATGCTTGAGTGGGCTTAAAGATGCCACTTGGAGAAAAGTTCTTCAAATACATCTCTTGGTGGATAAAGCAGTCCAAAATATGAAGATATAATGATAGCTTTCAGGAGGATAAACAACGTCCTGAGGTAATGATATGCTTTCAAGTAAACAACGTCCTGAGGTAATGATGATAGCTTTTAGGAAGATAAACAACGTCCTGAGGAAATGATATGCTTTCAGGAGGATAAACAACGTCTTGAGGTAATGATGATAGCTTTCAGGAAGATAAACAACGTCCTGAGGAAATGATATGCTTTCAGGAGGATAAACAACGTCCTGAGGTAATGATGATAGCTTTCAGGAAGATAAACAATGTCCCGAGGAAATGATATGCTTTCAGGAGGATAAACAACGTCCTGAGGTATGATGATAGCTTTCAGGAAGATAAACAACGTCCTGAGGAAATGGTGTAACCTTTGGGAAGATAAACAACGGCCCAAGGTCAAGATAGCTTTCAGGAGGATAAACAACGTCCTGAGGTATAACTTTTGGGAAGATAAACAACGGCCCAAAGTCATGATATGCTTTCAGGAAGATAAACAACGTCCTGAGGTGATGATGTAACCTTTGGGAAGATAAACAACGGCCCAAGGTCATGATATGCTTTCAGGAGGATAAACAACGTCCTGAGGAAGTGATATGCTTTCAGGAGGATAAACAACGTCCTGAGGTATAACTTTTGGGAGGATAAACAACAGCCCAATAGTCATGATATGCTTTCAGGAGGATAAACAACGTCCTGAGGTATAACTTTTGGGAAGATAAACAACGGCCCAAAGTCATGATATGCTTTCAGGAAGATAAACAACGTCCTGAGGTGATGATGTAACCTTTGGGAAGATAAACAATGGCCCAAGGTCATGATATGCTTTTAGGAGGATAAACAACGTCCTGAGGAAGTGATATGCTTTCAGGAGGATAAACAACGTCCTGAGGTATAACTTTTGGGAAGATAAACAACGGCCCAAAGTCACAAGTTGTTGATGAAGTCTGTCTGCTGGAGAATTAATCTGAAAAACAAGATTATAACATTCTGTAGGACAATATTAGTTTATGCATTATGTATGCATGTATAATATGATGCACTTAAGTAATGTATTATGTATCTATGTATATGTATGTTATGATGTAAATGATGTATATATGCATCATGCAGCCTGAAGTGTCTTGGATATCTTCGTATAATAACTGCTGGCCAGGGAAAATAAATCCCGATTTGTTGCTGAGGAATATGAGGAACTTGTTCCCGTCTTGTTTGATAATATAGTATTCATAACCTCCCGTCTTCGTTTGATAGTAAGGTATACATAACCTCCCATCTTCGTCTGCCGTACTCCTATTGAAAGAATAAATTCCCGACTATCCGTATGAGGATAAAAGAGATGGATATAAATTCCAGGGGAGATGTAACTCGAAGTATTTATGAAGATGGATTTGCCCTACTGGGGGACTTGTAGCTGTCTCGTGGGGATGAACCGGCGAAGCTTCGTTGAATTCCTACCTTCGTTCGTCCTTAGTAAATACTATTACTGCATTTTCTTGCATTTCTGGTAAACATCAATCATATTAAGCATTTATGCATTTATGGTAAACATCAATCATATTCAAAAGCATACATACATTCAAACATTTTTGCTAGGGTAAAAGTAAATCTGGACTTAGAGGGAAAAGTAAAGTTGAACTTGAAAGCAGAATCGTTTCAACTTTGAGAGTGCATAACCAATTGGATCTAGAGCTCCTGAAATTCTTAACTTTCCTGAATACCTTCCTAGAAATCCTCATGGTTGGATCTGAAGACATGATACTGACACCATCTGATACTACTGGCGTAGATAATTAATTTCCACAATGGCTTCTGCTGAGAATCCAATACCAAGGTAATACAATAAGAGGAACGTGCCTTCAAATAGTGATGGACCATATACGCTCCGGGTATTAGATTTGAAAAGAAAGCATTGCCCCTTGGTTGAGGATGAATTGTCCCATAATGGAAGTATCTGAAGGTAGTTACCTCAAGAGAAATAAGCAGAATGCCCCACAATAATATGCCCCTGACATCATGAACTTCGTAATGTTACCCTTGGTAATTCAAACACATGAGGAAAGCTGCCCCTCGCTATTAAGCACTGTTGAATCTGGACCTGATTGCCCCGCATGAGCTAGGCAGTATCATGGCTTGCCCCCTTGATTGGGAGATAATGACTATGCCCCTTTGTATACATGGACTTTGATCCAGGAAGCAACTTTGTTCATCGGAAGGACTTTGGTTCATTGAACATTCATCCTGTAAGTTTCTCCTTTTGTCAAACACTCAGGTATATGCAAACAAATATATTCAAAAATGCAATGCTTATGTCTGTCTTGAAGTTTTTTTAATTTTTTTTTTAAAGAAAACTGTGATATTAACTCAAGTTTTATAATAAGCCCTAAAGGAGTCAGGATACCTTTTTGTAGCAGTATGCTTTCGAACTAACCATGCTTCAGTTAGGACTTTTAAAGGGTTGTAACGTGGCCTGGTTCACGGTTTAAGAAACAAAGGATAAAGGCTCAAATTTTATTTGTACCCAACCCAATCTCCATGATGCTCTTCAGTCCTATGCTCAGTTAACTTATGCATTGAGGCTCAAAGGAGTTTGGAATTGTAACACTGATATTTGTGATGGTTCAGAAACCAAATATTTATTTGAACATTCAGTCATCTTTTTTTGTTGAGGATTCATAGTGACCTCTTTTTTCTTTTGACTTTGTTATCCCTTCTTTTTGCCTGAACTGTTTATTTCAAGGTTACAGTCAGCGGGATGTTTTGATTTTTTACTAAGTTTCCTTCATATGTTTTAACTTAGTGAGCTTTTCTTTTGCTAGATATTGACTTGCAGACTTTAGTGATTATAGAGAACCATCATTAGTTGTGTACAACACAAATAATTGGCATAGTTGAGTTAACCGAGTAACTACCCTGTCCCAGGTTATGAATAAGGGTTTTAATTTGTGCGAGAATAAAAACTCCTACTTCATAGGCTCAAAAGGGTTGACTAGGGATTAACTTCCTTATATCTCCACTGTTTAGGAATTGAAACAATGCCTGTACATCGTCAGCATAGTCTGTTCAAAAGCATATTGCATAAGATTATGGTATTGTTTTCGTCATCCTCCCTCTACAGGCTTATAACTTTATCAGGAGTTAAATATCACAAAATAGAAATATGAAGCATAGTTCAAAATATAGTGAAACGAATGGATTAATTCAAGACAAACATATGCAATGCATTAATGAAAACCAAAAGTTTAACATAATAGTAAGTGTTTAAACAAAACAAAAGAAATTACAAATGAAAATTCAAATGTTGTCCCATCCAGTTGGCTGAATGTCCTCAATTGCAATCTGTGAACTTTGAGGAGCAGTATACTTCACCATGAAATCAAATTTACCACTTGGATGTCCCAAGGTGCCCCATATCTCAACAGGAATAGGTAGGCTTCCTTTCTTGCTACACTGGGCAACTTGTCTTGCAGCTTCGGTGTTTGATGGGTGATAGTAGAATTCAACTTGACCTTCTGGAGTAACCTCTAGGATTCCTTCGTCAATCAGGTCTTGGATCTTTTTCTTCAATGTCCAACAACTATTAGTATCATGTCCAGGACAGTTGGAGTGATACCCACACCTTGCCTTGGGATTATAGCGAGGAGAGGAAGTTTTAGGATTTTGAGGAGAATTTTTCAAGGAAATTAGTTTCATCTCCAACAAGCATTGTAGAACTTGGGACATTGGAGTGCTGAATTTGATAAACTGTCTTCTACATCCCTTGTGTTGAGGTGGGTTAACTTTACCATGTCTTTTTTCTTTAACTGAAGAACAATCAGTGGTAACCGGTTTCTTACCTTCTTTTATCCTCATCTTCCTTTCAACCAAATCAACTTGTTTTAACGGAGGTTTATTGACAATTAGATTCCTGACTCCATTACTTTGAAGTTTTTGGACAAAGGTTCTCAGCTCTTCTTGCCCCTGAGCTAAACTTTGGATAAGGGCCACCTGGCCATTCATCTGGATCCTCATTTCTGTTATCTCAGCTTGCAATTGTTCCAACTGACCATCCTTGTTGTCCTCAGGACTCTTTTTCTTAGCCAGCAGTGTCTTCAATTCATCTTGCCCCTTGGACAAGTTCATGATCAACTCTTGGAACTGTGCATTTTGTGCCTGGAGATCCTTAACTGTTTGTTCAAGAGCCATTGCTGAAATAAACAGCGAGAAGATAAGAAACCTGTGCACAATAAACATGTGATGCAATGATATGATATGTGAGTGTATATGCAATGTTTTCAAGGACCGCAGGACTTAAATTTGGTTAAACCAACAAGAAGGTAAACTTTTATTAGTAATAAATTTGTTTTCCTCTTGGGCTTACAAACAATGAAATGAAATAAATACAAAAGATGGGGTTTTAAGTCTCCCATGGACGTTTCCTCTTTGTGTTGAGGTATGAGTTGAGATTCCGTTCCTCATGAAGTTGCTTTGTTAGTTCTAGGATTCTTTCTTGGCTTGCTTTGTAATGAGCCTCGAAAGTATCCCTTTGCTCTTTCAGCTGGATCCAGGACCTCTGCAAGTCTTCCATGTCAGTAGGCATGTCTGGGTGAAGGATGGTATAAGAAGTATCTCCTTCAGCAACAGGTTCCATGGTAACTGGCAGGATAGCAGGATATGGCATCATGAGAGTCTGAGCACGAGATCGCACCCATCTGAGATAAGCTTCCATAGGAATAGTGTACTTAGGCTCCAGAGTCTTGCTGTCAACCTTGCTCACTTTTCCCCATGCTCGTATGAATCTCTGACGGTAACCTTGAAGATCGTTGTCGTAGTCAAACACAATGCCCTGAATCAACATGTCATGTGGGCCATCACTCCGAGCGTAACCAAACTGTCGTAAAGCTAAAGAAGGGTTATAAGTAATACCTCCTCTTATGCCTAGAAGTGGCACATTAGGAAACTCCCCACAACGGTCAATGATAGTAACATTCTCCATGGATCTGGAGCACCAATGAATATCTGAATGAGAGAGTGACATGATCCTCTTGGACCATCTGAACCCTTGTTCATTCTTCATCACTGAGAGAGGAAGGTGAGAAATAAACCACCTGGATAGCAAAGGTATGTAGCACATCAGAGTTCCTCGTGCCTTTGTAGTACGAGTATGAAGAGAGTGCAGGATGTCCCCAAGCAATGTAGGCACTGGATTATGACTCAGAAATATGTTGATGGCATGAACGTCTATGAACTGATCAGGATTGGGGAACAACACTAAGCCATAAATCAAGAAGGCTAAGATCTCCTCAAAAGCATCATAGCTCATAGCCTTCAAGAATACTTGAGCCTTCTCTATCAACACCTTAGCAAGAATACCCTTAACTCCGCTTCTCGTTTCTAGAACAATGTCTGACTTTTTCAGATGTAGAGCTGCAGCAATAACCTCTGGTTTAAGCTCCATCTCCAAGCCTGTGAAGGGTCTTTGATCAAGAACAGGTATACCCAGAAGTTTAGAGAAATCTTCCATTGTAGGAACCAGCTGATAGTCAGGGAATGTGAAGCAATGGTGCTTAGGATCAAAGAACTGAAATAGGACACTCATCATGTCTTCATTGAACCCTGAGGTGACTAGATCCAATAGGTGACCATGTCTCTTGATGAACTGGGAATGATCAGACACTTGAGAAACCAACTCTTTAAGCGTAGCAGGTATCCCTACAAAGTTGATCCTGATAGTGTTTCTACGAGCAGAAGCCATGACCTGCAACAAAGAACAAAGATAAATCCTTTGGTCCTTGAAATGGTTAGTGAAAATGCTATGCTTATAATGCATGATGATGTCATGATGTTATGCTCAATCACAAACATGTGGCACACACAAACAAGTCACACAATAGCCCTAGGTTTAAAGGCTTGCATGAGGTTTAAAGGTAAGTACCCTCCCCTGAAGTTTAGTTGGTTCATCCTGTCCTATAAAGTAACCAGGTTCTAAGCGATCTCAATATCATTGATCCTTCACAAGGGTGGTTGTTCAGTGGGCAACTTACTTGCCAACCAAAATCCTCCAAGTTTAGAATCTCAATGAGCGTAACATCGAGTATCAACCAACTTCAGTCTTCACCAAAGCCGATTATCTCACTACTTTTCTAAAGGCCAAGATGGGTTAACTAGGGTTCTAAAAGTTAGTTAGTGCATTGACAACATATGGCAGCCTCATATTATCCTCAACTTGACTTAAGGAACATAAGCACCAACCAAGAAGTCACACTAACTATGGCCACCAGATCAACCATATCGGTATACGCCGTACAGTTTCCTTGGTCTATTGCCATTTACCTAAGGTACACTAGATTCGGGTTAGGATCTTTCACACATAAGAGCACCCAACAAGTAAAGTAAAGCAAAAAAGGCAAACAATTTTAAAGTGATCTAATTCCTAAGGGTACCCCTCTTTTATTAAATCCCCAGCAGAGTCGCCAGTTCTGTAACACGGTGGGAGAACTGACTTTAGTTATGTTGCGGATAGCAAGAGTCGCCACCGACTTTTATTTTATCCAAAGGAAAGGCATAAAAGAACAGGAAAGACCTTTTAAAAGATTTTTGGGTCCGGGGGGTAAGTTATGTAAAGGGAAGGTGTTAGCACCCTTTACATCCATGGTTATCCATGGGCTCTTAGTTACTTAGCTCACTTTAAAATGTTTTTGAAATGTGAAGTGTGTGAATAGAAATTTTCTTAAGCGTTTTATAATGATCCATGTACGGATGCGTATAAAACCTTTGTTTTGAAAATTTGTTTGAAAATGTGAAGTGTTTGAAATGTTTTTGAAGAGTGAGCAAGTATCTAAGAGGAACCTACCATAAGTTTAAGTCTTTTCTGTTCTTGAATCCTTTAAATGGTAAGACTATCCCTATTATTAAGGAATAGGTAGTCATTACCTTGGATGTGTGGGACAAGTGAAGGGACATCTGTTATTTAGGCAACTGTGGGGTGTATAAGCAATTCGAAGGGACTTATCATCTTTATTCGAAAGGGACAAGATCATTACAAAGGCAACATTCGAAGGGACTTGATCTTTTTATCTGTTTAGGGACTAGATGATGTGAAATTAGGGACTTTTCTTTATACACCCTACTTGACCTTTTTGTAATAGGCAACATAAGAGGTATCCTTAAGGAAGTGAGATGGCGATCAAAGACCGACTTACGTGTGTGAGTGTACAATTTTAAATATTTATCTTTTAAATTAGTGATCTAAATTAATTTTAAAATACAAACATGTTTCACTCCCTATTTTACTAACCATAGCATTTAAAAATAAATATTAAATATTACTACTAAAATATTACATAAAGGGGACAATTACATAATAATAATAATTAAAACAAATTAAATAAATAAGCAAAAATAAATAATGATAAATAATTGGGTTAGTAACAATAATAATAATAAATCACCATATATATATAAATGGGGTTAGTAATAATAAAAATAATAAAATAAACAATCACATAATAGATAAATAAATAAATAAAGGAGTTAGCAATAATAAACAAAATAAATATAAGAGGGTTAATAATAATAAACAAAAATAAATAAGCATAAGATAATAATAAATAAATAAATTAAAAGTTCAAAATTAAATAAATAATATTTTTTAAGAGAATTTAATAAAAGAAATAAATAATAAGTATTATATACTAAATTATTCTAATGATTTAAATTTATATACATATTATAAAAATATTTAATTATAATTAAATAAATATATACAAATAATAAATTATATTCATAAAAATAAAATTAAGTTTTTTTTTAATTATTTAGAAAAATAAGCTAGGGTTAATTAATTAATAAAACTATGTATAATAATAATATAAACAAATAATAAAAAATAAATAAACATAATTAACATTTATATACAAATATTAATATTTGTAAAATAATTAGGATTTAAGAAGTATTATTAGGGTTTATATAAAAACTAGATTTTCTAAATTTTTTAGGGTTAATTTATTTATACAAAACAAATCCATTTATTTACAAATAATATAATACCTATATATACATACTTATTATAAAATAAATATAAATAATTTAAAGTTTTAAGAAACATGAATTATAATTTTTTAAGATATGAGGAAAATATTATGATGTTATTTAGAAATTATTTTTACTAATTTACTAGTTTAAAAATAGAATTAATATAATAAAACAAATTAAAATAAGAAAAAAATGCAAAAATACCAAAATGTTGAGGGCAGGGTTTGAACCCTGGTCCCTTCACTCCCAAGCTCTGTCTCCATCCTCTGGGCCAACGCGTGCGTTAGTGATAGCAACCAGCATAACTTTGTTTTGTTCCATTCCTGCAAAACAAAAGAAATTGAAGCAAAAAATTGGTCCTGACTGGATTTGAACCCATGCCATTCAGTCAATCACGCATACACCAAAACCAGCTGAGCTACACGCTCACTTTTGATATATCCAGCAATAATTTGTTTTAAACCCTGTCAACAATTCAAATATAATTTTCGTGCCAGCCATCTTCATCTCCTACCTCTGGACCTGCGTGATTTGCTACGAATTTTCCCACGAATGTTCCTGCGATTTTTGTTCCTGCGAATAGCAAACTCTAACCAAACAGCAAAATTTCACAAAATTAATTATACCAATGAATTCCTAATGAGATTTGCAATCATTCTATGTCTTTAAAATTCATTTATCTCTGCTCAATAACAAAACCCCAAAGGAAGCCGCAAACCCTAATAATGGTGTCTCAATGTTTAGTCACAGTTTCTTCAATGTTTTTGCCCAGAAACCTTCTATACATGATAACAAACAAAGTTAGAAGCACAAGAACAATTGATAATGGATAAATTAATGGAATAGAAAATCAAAACAAGAAGAGGAAGATGCGTTCAAGTTGTGCAATTTATGAAGCTATGGATGCTTATGAGAGTGCAAATAGCATCAATGAAGTCCAAGGATCATGTCTATGTCCTTAGAATACCTTTAATCGTCCTGTAAGTATAAAATCGAAAATTGAATTTCTAGGAAAATTTTGAATGGGCAATGTGTTCTTGGAGGCTGCAATTTTTCGTCCTTGTGCATTGTAATGAGTTTGTGTATATATAAGGATTGAATTAGGTCAAAAAGAATGGGCTTTGTATCATGAAAATTGATTACTTGATTATGAAGAAATCTCTCATCCAAAAATATCAAAAAATCTAATATATCCTTACTATCTTGGTCTAGCACGAATTTGGATATGAATAATTGGTCTTGAATGGTGTTTATGACCTTCTAGAATCACAATCTCTTCCAAATATATGATTTTCATATTTTATTTTAATTTAATTTGTATTTTAATGAATAAAATTCAAATAAATATCAAATAAAATATAAAAAATCAGAAAATGTATGGGCTAGGTCGTGCTTGATGATATTGTAAAGTTTGGATGGCAATTTGGTGGGCTCATTTAGCAAAAATTGGTTTTAAGGCCTTATTTGCTTCATAAACCACCCAAAAATTTCCCAACTTTGCAAGGGCACACATCCTTCAATTTTAATGCTATGAGGGTGTTCTTGGACATTTTGGAAAGCTTGAAGAGTGCTCTAACCAACCCTATTGGTTTCATGTCCATATAATTTACCATTCTCAAGCTATGCCCTTTTGAAGTTGTTGACTTTTTGTTGACTTTCAAAAGGACCTATAATGTCTTAGCTCATACCTTCCAAATGAAGCATTTTTGGACTTGGCTTGTGAGACAAAAAGTTGTAAAGAATTCAATTTCCTTCAAAATGAGATTTGGATGGGAAAAATGTGATGAAGCATGTGAAAGTTATGGCTGGTCAAAGTTCAGTTGACTTTTCCTGAGAAAACCCTAATTTAGAAACCTTTGATTCTTGATGATCTGAAATGTCCTTGATGAATCATGATCAACCCTTGATCAAATGATTAATTTTACCTCATATACTTGATGTTGGCAAAAAATTATGAAGTTTGACTTTGGTTTGACCACAGTTGACCTCAGTTTGACTTTTTAACTGCTTTGACTGATTTTGACTTATCTGATCATTTGACTGAGCAAACCTTTGAGAAAAGTCTTGAAACTTGTTATGGGGATTCTTAGACACATATAAGATGTTATGAAGCTCACTTGAAGTCTTGGAAATCCATTTAGCCTGATTAAAGTCAAAACCCTAGTTTTGGATGCACTGCTTAGGAGAATGCCTTGTCTGAGGGATTTGTCAAATCTTCTGACCCATGATGAACTTTGTGAACCTTGTGAACCTCATAAGATGTCTTGTGAACCTTGTGAACCTCATGAAAGGTCTTGTGAACCTTGTTAACCTCATAAAGTGTCTTGTAAACTTCATGAACCTCATGAAAGGTCTTGTATACTTCATGAACCTCAAGAAAGGTCTTGTGAACCTTGTGAACCTCATAAAGTGTCTTGTAAACTTCATGAAACTCATGAAAGGTCTTGTGAACCTTGTGAACCTCTTAGCACACAAAGTCTTGTATTGTGAGGGCAAATTTTGGGGTGCAACAGCTGCCCCTGTTCAATTTTCTGAAACCTGAGGGGTTAAATTGGTATATGTGCCAGTCGTGACCTGGAAGGTTGAAGGGGATTGAACACAAAAGCCCAAAAATTTGCACTCACCGGTGCGTAGAGGGATACTGATGACTAGTTGAATATGCTTGAGTGGGCTTAAAGATGCCACTTGGAGAAAAGTTCTTCAAATACATCTCTTAGTGGATAAAGCAGTCCAAAATATGAAGATATAATGATAGTTTTCAGGAGGATAAATAAAATTCCTCTTACTAGGATTTCTGTCTCCTTGAACAAACCTGCCTATGTACAGGTCACTCTTTGATATAAATAAAATTCCATTTTTGAATCCAGATTTACTTTTACCCTATTTACATAAGCGAAACGTCCATTGGTTGTGTTTGAATGTATGTATGCTTTTGAATATGATTGATGTTTACCAGAAATGCATGTATGCTTAATATGATTGATGTTTACCAAAAATGCATGAAAAGGCAGTAATAGTATTTACTAAGGACGAACGAGGGAAGGATTTCAACGAAGCTTCGTCGGTTCATCTTTACAAGACAGTTACAAACCCTCAGTAGGACAAATCTATCTTCATATAGTCACATCTCCCCTGGAATTTATATCCATCTCTTTTATCCTCATACGGATATTCGGGAATTTACTTTCCAATAGGAGTACGACGAACGGAGACGGGAGGTTATATATACCCTACTATCAAACGAAGACGGAAGGTTATGTATACCTTACTATCCCCAGCATACGGGAGGTTATGTATACCGTACTATCGAACGAAGACGGGAGGTTATGTATAATATATTATCAAACAAGACGGGAACGAGTTCCTCATGTTCTTCAGCAACGAATTGGGATTTATTTTCCCTGGTCAGCAGTTGTGATACAAAGATATCCAGACGCTTCAGGCAGCATCATATCATACATACATCATTTACACCATACCATACATATACATAAATACATAATACATCACTTAAGTGCATCATATTATACATGCATACATAATGCATAAACTAATATTACCATACAGAATGCTACCTTGTTTTCAGGTTAATGCTCCAGCAGACAAATTTCATCAACAAATCGTGACTATTGGGCCGATGTTTATCTTCCCAAAGGTTATCATTTCCTCAGGACGTTGTTTATCTTCCTGAAAGCTTCTTATACCTCAGAACGTTGTTCATCTTTCTGAAAGCATATCATCACCTCGGGACGTTGTTTATCCTCCTGAAAGCATATTACCTCCTCAGGACGTTGTTATCCTCCTGAAAGCTATCAATCCCTCAGGATTGCTTTATCCTCCTGAAAGCATATTATCTCCTTGGGCCGTTGTTTATCTTCCCAAAGGTTATATCATTACCTCAGGACTACTTTATCCTCCTGAAAGCATATTATTTGGGCCGTTGTTTATCTTCCCAAAGGTTACCACTTCCTCAGGACGTTATTTATCTTCCTGAAAGCTATCACCCCTACCTCAGAACGTTGGTTATCCTTCTGAAAGCATATCATTCCCTCAGGACATTGTTATCCTCTTGAAAGCATATTATTACCTCAGAATGTTGGTTATCCTTCTGAAAGCATATCATTACCTCGGGACGTTGTTTATCTTCCTGAAAGCTATCATTATACCTTCATATTTTGGACTGCTTTATCCTCCAAGAAATGTACCTGAAGAATTTTTCTCCAAGTGGCATCTTTAAGCCCACTCAAGCATATTCAACTAATCATTTGTATCACTCTATGCACTGGTGAGTGCAAATTTTTGGGCTTTTGTGTTCAATCCCCTTCAACCTTCCAGGTCACGACTGGCAAATATACCAATCTAACCCCTCAGGTTTCAGAAAATTGAACAGGGGCAGCTGTTGCACCCCAAAATTTGCCCTCACAATACAATACTTTGTGTGATAAGAAGGCTCACAAGGTTCACAAGACCTTTCATGAAGTTCATGAAGTCTACAAGATACTTTATGAGGTTTACAAGGTTCACAAGATTCACAATACATACAAGACCTTTCATGAGGATCATGAAGTCTACAAGACACTTTATGAGGTTCACAAGGTTCACAAGACCTCCCATGAGGTTCACAAGGTTCACAAGACATTTTATGATGGTTCACAAGGTTCACAAAGTTCACAAATAGTCAGAAGATTTGACAATTCCCTCAGACAATGCACCTCCTAAGCAGTGCATCCAAAACTAGGGTTTTGACTTTAATCAGGCTAAATGAACTTCCAAGACTTCAAGTGAGCTTCATAACATCTTATATGTGTGTAAGAACCCCCATGACAAGTTTCAATACTTTTCTCAAAGGTTTGCTCAGTCAGATGATCAGATAAGTCAAAATCAGTCAAAGCAGTTAAAAAGTCAAACTGAGGTCAACTGTGGTCAAACCAAAGTCAAACTTCATAATTTTTTGCCAACATCAAGTATATGAAGTAAAATTCATCATTTGATCAAGGGTTGATCATGATTCATCAAGGAGATTTCAGATCATCAAGAATCAGGAGTTTCTAAATTAGGGTTTCCTCAGTAAAAGTCAACTGAACTTTGACCAGCCATAAATTTCACATGCTTCATCACCAAGTCTCCATCCAAAGCTCATTTTTAAGGAAATTGAATTCTATACAACTTTGTGTCTCACAAGCCAAGCCCAAAAATGCTTCATTTGGAAGGTATGAGCTAGGACATTATAGGTCCTTTTGAAAGTCAACAAAAAGTCAACAACTTCAAAAGGGCATAACTTGAGAATGGTAAATGATATGAACATGAAACCAGTGGGGTTGGTTAGAGGACTCTTCAAGCTTTCTAAAATGTCCAAGAACACCCTTATAGCATTAAAATTTAAGGATGTGTGCCCTTGCAAAGTTGAGAAATTTTAGGGAAGTTTATGAAGCAAATGGAGGTTTAAAACCAAATTTTGCTAAGTGGGCTGAACTTTTAATGACCCAAAGCAATCCATGACATCATGCACGAAAATTCTTTGATATTTTCATAATCTTTATTTTATTTAATTAATTTATTATGATTTTTTATACTAAAAATCATTTTAAATTTAAATAAAATATTAAATGTGAAGATTTAAAATTATTTTTGATTCTAGAAGGTCATGAATTCAATATGGATCAAATTGATACAAAGATAATGTTGATTGGCTTGAAATAGAAAGTGTTTATGCAAAAATATTTGAATTTCAAAGCTTATCTTTCTCAATCTTTTTGGATCAAATCTTTCACACAAACATCAAGTTTTCTGACCTAAATTCATCACACTATAAGTACATGACATAACCCTAATCATAGAGGAGGATTTTCCAGCCTCCTAAGAGTAAGTTCATATTTTCAAAAACCTCACAAAAGTCAAAATTCGGTTTCCACTACACAAGGTATTTGAAGGTATTTTAAGGACATGAGAATGATCCCTGGACTTCACTGATCATGTACCAATGCTCATATGCATCCATAACCTCATGAACATCTCAAACCGAATTCAAATATTGACACATTTATGTTTTTTTCGTTTTCATACATACATGTAAAATAAATTGAATTTGACTCTGGATTTGTGTTTGTGTCAAGCTTGTGAACGTTTCTGGACAATTCAATTTGGTTTTCGATGCAGGATCAAAGAACCACCATTGTTAGGGTTTCGGCCATGGAATTGGGGTTTTGTTGTAAACCTAATATAAATGAATTCTAAGAACGTAGAACAATTCTATGGACCTCGGGGATTATGAAACACTGATTATTGTTGAGAAATTTTACTGTTTTGATGCTTGTCCAATTTCGTAGGTTCTTGTATTTTGAAACTCGCAGGAAACATTGCAGCAAAATTCGTATGAAATTTCGTAGGAAATTTGGAGAAGAAGACCCAGCGCGCGCATTCTGGAATTTGAAATTTGTTTTAATATTTTATGTTTTGTTTCTGTTTTTATTTCACAAGCGTTGTGCTTGTCCCAGTGGTGAAGTGTGCGCGTGTGATGCTTATAGGCCTGGGTTCGAATCCTGGCTTCCCAATTTTTTCTTGTTTTTTCAGTTTAATTGTTAGGTATAATATATTATGTATTATAGTTGCTATGTTGACAGGTGCGCTCTCCCAGCTGGAATGGTTAAGGTGTTTGTGTGATGTTTGAAGGTCCTGGGTTCGATCCCCCCAGGCCTTTTGTTTTTTCTTTCTTTTTCTTTGATTTTCAGGAACAAGGCATAAAACCAACTTCTCTCCTTCCCTTGGCATCAGGCGCGCGTTGGCCTAGTGGTTGTTGTTGCTGGCTGGAGTTTCTTGGAGGCAAAGGGGCTGGGTTCAATCCCCAGCCCAGGTAAGTTTTTTTTAATGCTGTTTTATTTATTTTATTAGTTATTTATTATTGAATATTATTTATATGATGAATATGCAAATATATTTAAATGAATATGTAAATATTATATGTCATAAAAATAATTTCTAAAATAATAATAATAATATTTTCTAAAACTAATTTCTTTTTATTAATATGTATATATATAATTTATTTGTATAATTAGATTAATATTTAACATTTTTTGCATATAAAACCTAATTTATTTTTATAAACCCTAAAAAACATATTTTTTTTCAAACCCTAATTTTTCTTCTTCTATTTATTTAATACTATTATTTGTATATATTATATTCATAATTTAATTAAAATTCTTAATTTAATTTTATTAATGTATAAATTGTTTATAATTTAAATTTTTGTATGTAAATATGTTTAAAAGTTAAAATTCTTAATATGATAATATGACATAATTTGTTTAGAATTTAATTTTGCATGTAAATAATTTTTATTATATGTTTAAAAATTGCTAATTTAATTTTTTGTAATTATAATCTATTTTCATAATATATTCATAATTAATTTTATAATTTACATATAACTTAAAATTCTATAATAATTGTTCATATTTTCTTATTAACCTTTAAAAATTTTGTTTATTATAATATTCTTGTTTATTTCATTATTATTCTTAATTATGTTTATATGATTTATTACTAACCCCATTTAATTTAGTATTATTTTTTATTATTTTCCCTAACCCAATTATTATTATTATTATTTAATATTTTGCTCATTTATTTAAATTGCTTTTATTATAATTATGTAATTGCTCCTTGGTGTAATATTTATTTATAATGTTTATTATTTATATTTTATGCTATGGTTAGTAAATAGGGAGTGTAAATATACTTGTATATAAAATCAATTTAGATCACTTAATTTAAAAGATAAATATTAAAATTGAACACTCACACACGTAAGTCGATCTTTGATCGCCATCTCACTTCCTTAGGGATACCTCTCATGTTGCCTAATCAAAAAGGTCAAGTAGGGTGTATAAAGCAAAAGTCCCTCAGTTTAACATCATCTAGTCCCTTAACAGATAAAAGATCAAGTCCCTTTCGAATGTTGCCTTCGTAATGATCTTGTCCCTTTAGAATAAAGATGATAGTCCCTTCAAAATTGCTTATACACCCCACAGTTGCCTACATAACAGATGACCCTTCACTTGTCCCTCACATCCAAGGTAATGACTACCTATTCCTTAATAATAGGGATAGTCTTACCATTTAAAGGATTCAAGAACATAAAAGATTCAAACTTAGGGTAGGTTCCTCATAGTTACTCGCTCACTCTTCAAAACTTTTCAAACGCTTCACATTTTCAAACAAATTTTCAAAAACAAAGGTTTTTTACGCATCCGTACATGGATCATTATCAAACTCTTAAGAAAATTTCTATTCACACACTTCACATTTTCAAAAACATTTTAAAGTGAGCTAAGTAACTAAGAGCCCATGGATAACCATGGATGTAAAGGGTGCTAACACCTTCCCTTTACATAACCTACCCCCCGAACCCAAAAATCTTTTAAAAGGTATTTCCTGTTCTTTTATGCCTTTCCTTTGGATAAAATAAAAGTCGGTGGCGACTCTTGCTATCCGCAACATAACTAAAGTCAGTTCTCCCACCGTGTTACAGAACTGGCGACTCTGCTGGGGAATTAATATTAAAGAGGGGTACCCTTAGGAATTAGATCACTTTAAATTGTTTGCTTTGTTTGCTTTATACTTACTTGTTGGGCTCTTATGTGTGAAAGATCCTAACCCGGATCTAGTGTACCTTAGGTAAATGGCAATAGACCAAGGAAACTGTACGGCGTATACCGATATGGTTGATCTGGTGGCCATAGTTAGTGTGACTTCTTGGTTGGTGCTTATGTTCCTTAAGTCAAGTTGAGGATAATATGAGGCTGCCATATGTTGTCAATGCACTAACTAACTTTTAGAACCCTAGTTATCCCATCTTGGCCTTTAGAAAGTAGTGAGATAACCGGCTTTGGTGCAGACTGAAGTTGGTTGATACTCGATACTACGCTCATTGAGATTATAAACTTGGAGGGTTTTGGTTGGCAAGTAAGTTGCCTACTGAACAACCACCCTTGTGAAGGATCAATGATATTGAGATCCCTTAGAACCTGGTTACTTTTGTAGGACAGGATGAACCAACTAACTTCAGGGGAGGGTACTTACCTTTGAACCTCATGCAAGCCTTTAAACCTAGGGCTATTGTGTGACTTGTTTGTGTGTGCCACATGTTTGTGATTGAACATAACATCATGACATCATCATGCATCATAAGCATAGCATTTTCACTAACCATTTCAAGGACCAAAGGATTTATCTTTGTTCTTTGTTGCAGGTCATGGCTTTTGCTCGTAGAAACACCATCAGGATCAACTTTGTGGGCATACCTGCTAAGCTTAAAGAATTGGTTTCTCAAGTGTCTGATCATTCCCAGTTTATCAAGAGACATGGTCACCTATTGGATCTAGTCACCTCAGGGTTCAATGAAGACATGATGAGTGTTCTATTTCAGTTCTTTGACCCCAAGCACCATTGCTTTACATTTCCTGACTATCAGCTGGTTCCTACAATGGAAGAGTTCTCTAAACTTCTGGGTATACCTGTTCTTGATCAAAGACCCTTCACAGGCTTGGAGAAGGAACTTAAACCAGAGGTTATTGTTGCAGCTCTACATCTGAAGAAGTCTGACATTGTTCTAGAAACAAGAAGCGGAGTTAAGGGTATTCTTGCCAAGGTGTTGATAGAAAAGGCTCAGGTGTTCTTGAAGGCCATGAGCTATGATGCTTTTGAGGAGATCTTAGCCTTGCTGATTTATGGCTTAGTATTGTTCCCCAATCCAAATCAGTTCATAGACGTTCATGCCATCAACATATTCCTGAGTCACAATCCAGTGCCCACATTACTTGGAGACATCCTACACTCTCTTCATACCCGTACTACAAGGGCAATAGGGACTTTGATGTGCTGCATACCTTTGCTTTCTAGGTGGTTTATTTCTCACCTTCCTCGCTCAGTAATGAAGAATGAGCAAGGGTTCAGGTGGTCCAAAAGGATCATGTCACTCTCGCATTTAGATATCCATTGGTGCTCCAGATCTATGGAGAATGTCACTATCATTGACCGTTGTGGGGAGTTCCCTAATGTGCCACTTCTGGGCATAAGAGGAGGCATTACCTACAACCCTTCCTTAGCTTTACGACAGTTTGGTTACGCTCGGAGTGATGGTCCACATGACATGCTAATTCAAGGCATTGTGTTTGACTACGACAACGATCTTCAAGGTTACCGTCAGAGATTCATACGAGCATGGGGAAAAGTAAACAAGGTTGACAATAAGACACTGGAGCCTAAGTACACTATTCCTATGGAGGCTTATCTCAGATGGGTGCGATCTCGTGCTCAGACTCTCATGATGCCATATCCTGCTATCCTGCCAGTTACCATGGAACCTGTTGCTGAAGGAGATACTGCTTATACCATCCTTCACCCAGACATGCCTATTGACATGGAAGACTTACAGAGATCCTGGATCCAGTTGAAGGAGTAAAGGGATACTTTCGAGGCTCATTACAAAGCAAGCAAAGAAAGAATCCTGGAACTAACAAAGCAACTTCACGAGGAACGGAATCTCAACTCATACCTCAACACAAAGAGGAAACGTCCATGGGAGACTTAAAACCCCATCTCTTGTATTTATTTCATTTCATTTTTTGTAAGCCCAAGAGGCAAAACAAATTTGTTACTAATAAAAGTTTACCTTCTTGTTTGTTTAAGCAAATTTAAATCCCACGGTCCTTGAAAACATTGCATATGCATTCACATATCATACCATTGCATCACAGGTTTATTGTGCACATGTTTCTCATCTTCTCGCTGTTTATTTCAGCAATGGCTCTTGAACAAACAGTTAAGGATCTCCAGGCACAAAATGCACAGTTCCAAGAGCTGATCCTGAACCTGTCCAAGGGGCAGGATGAATTGAAGACGCTGCTGGCCAAGAAGACTAAGAAGACTAGAAGATCAGGTGGCCTGATCAACATGGGAAGAAGGTTCAAAGGTCTTGCCAAGACCAAAGAACCAGTTGAAGATTATGAGTCTGAAGAGTCTGAAAAAGAGGGAGGCAGTCTCCACAACACTATGGGGGACTCTGATTCTGAGGCTAATTACTACCATGAGCCTAATGAAGACAAATTCAAGATGCTGGTGGATAGAATAGATGCTATGGAGTTGCAGAAGTCTTCTGGGCTGGATTTTGAAGATTTGAGTTTGATATCTGGGGTAGTCATACCCATTGGTTTCAAGGTTCCTACCTTTGTTGTTTATGATGGGGTCTCTTGCCCCAAGCTGCATCTGAGGTCTTATGTCAAAAGAATCCAACCTCATACTGCTGATAAGAAGTTGTGGATCCATTTCTTCCAAGAGAGCTTAGCTGGAGCTCAATTGGAGTGGTATTATCAGTTGGAGAGTGTCAACATCAGGGATTGGAATGATCTTACTGAAGCTTTCTATAAGCAGTATCAATACAATGTTGATTTAGCTCCCACTCGCATGCAGCTACAAAGCATGTCTATGGGTGCCAAAGAAAGTTTCAAGGAGTATGCTCAGAAGTGGAGAGATTTAGCTGGAAGAGTACAACCCCTTTTAACTGACAGGGAGTTAGTTGATATGTTCATGTGTACATTGAATGGTCCTTTTTACAGTCATCTCATTGGAAGCTCATCATCTGGCTTCACTGAGTTGATAATGACAGGAGAGCGCGTGGAAAATGGTATAAAGAGTGGCAAGATCCAAGTGGGTACTTCTTCATCAGGTGCTGCAAAGAAGCCTCCCACTGGGAAGAAAGAATCCAATGCTGTTTATGGTCAACCTGATCGTAATAGAAGGCATCAGTCTGTGAGTGCAGTTTATATTTCAAATCCAACTCCTACAACACCAGAGCAGCCACAGGGAAACCAACAGAGGGCTAGAAGGCAGTTCACTAAGATCAACATGTCAATGGCTCAGGCATTGCAACACTTGTTGAAGGCTGAACTTATCACTCTGAAAGAGGCTCCTCAGAATCCCAATGTTACCTCTCCCAGGTACAATCCCAATGCACGATGTGCATATCATTCGAATTGTCAGGGACATGATACTAATAGCTGCTGGGTCTTGAAGAACAAAATTCAAGATATGATTGAGGCTGGAGAAATTGAGTTTGACCCTCCGGGTACTCCAAATGTGATTACTGCTCCCATGCCAAATCATGAGAAGACTGTCAATGCAATTGATGAAGATTTACATATCTATTCAGTTGCAGAGTTGACCACACCACTGTCTGTTATCAAGAAGAAGTTAGTGCAAGCTGGGTTCTTTCCAGGTTGTCGTGAAGATTGTTTGTATTGTACCTATAAGTCGGATAGTTGCTGGAGATTGAGAGATGGAATTCAGCGTCTCATGGATAAATATACCATAGTGTTTGAGAGGACTCCATCTTCTGTAGAGAGTATGGTGGATCATATTACTAAAGGTAGGAAGACTGAAGAGGTTGATATGGTTGATAAAGTGTCGGTAAGGATCACTTCCAAGGGACCTGTTAAAATCACTCATAAGGGTCCAATTAAGATTACTGCTGAAGGCCCTGTGAAGATTGTTGCTGAAGCTATAGTGGCTCCTATGGTCATTACCACTCCTGGTCCTATTCCGTATACGTCTGATAAAGCTGTGCCTTGGCATTATGGGTCTGATGTTTATATCCATAGTGTTAAGCAGGAACCCTTAGCTCATGTGCCTGTTGATGTTGATAATATTGCTGGGTCTAGTAAGATCACACGAAGTGGAAGGGTCTTCTCTCCTCCAGTTACTTCCAAGAATGCAGTTACTCCTGCTGTTACCACCACTACTGATGCTCGGGGCAAAGGTCCTGTTATTGAGCTTATACCTACTGATGTGCCAGCTACTGATGATCTTACTAAGCAGATGGAAGAAGTATTGAAAATCATTCGCAAGAGTGATTATGACATTGTTGATCAATTGGGGCATACTCCCTCCAAGATTTCCATGCTGTCTTTGTTGTTATGTTCTGAGGCTCATGCCAAAGCTTTGATTAAGTTTCTGAAGACTGCTCATGTACCCAATGCAATTTCTGTTGACCAGTTTGAGAATTGTGTTGCCCACCTGACCTATGATAATGGGTTAGGGTTTTCTGATGCTGATTTGACTCCTGCCAAGAGGGATCATAACAGGGCTCTGCATATCTCAATTGAATGCAGGGGCACTACCCTGTCACATGTATTGATAGACAATGGCTCCTCTCTAAATGTGTTGCCCAAAGAAGTCCTGAATAAGCTGAGTCCTGAAGATGCTGTGCTGAAGCCCAGTAATATAGTGGTGAAGGCTTTTGATGGTTCGAGAAGAGTGGTGCATGGAGAAATTGATCTCCCGATCAAAGTTGGTTCTCAAGTTTTCAATGCTACTTTTTATGTCATGGATATTCGTCCGTCATACTCTTGTTTGCTTGGTCGTCCCTGGATCCATGGGGCAGGTGTTGTAACCTCTACATTACATCAGAAGCTAAGATATCCGGTGGAAGGAAAAGTTGTTACTGTCTATGGAGAGGAAGAATATTTTGTCAGCCATGTGAACACCTTCAAGTATCTGGAAGTGGAAGGTGAATATGTTGAAACTCCGTGTCAGACATTTGAAGTGGTTCCTTGGATTGTTAATGATTATGAAGCTCCTCCTGTTGTCAAGAAAGTTCCTGTGGTCACTAGAGTACCTCCAACAATGGCCTCCCTTAAAGATGCTAGAGCTGTGGTGGATGAAGGTGGTTGTACTATTTGGGGTCAGCTTCCTGATATCCCTTACAAGTCTGACAAATTTGGTTTGGGTTTCACTATAGAGTCCCAGAAGGCTGTTCGTCGTGCTCGTGCTGTTCAGATCACCAATCAGGGGATTGTGAAAGACCAGATCAATGCTGTGGGTGACTATGATGAAGACTACAACTTGGATGCTTGGATTTTTCCTATTGTGGGTGCTGGACTCAATAATTGGAAAGCTGAAAATGTTATTCCTATCTCCTTTAGTCAGGAGTAAATGCTATTACTGTGTTGTTGCTTTTTAAATTTGTAATTTCTTGAACAATTGAACTCTTTAAGCCTTGTGCCTTGACCGGGGCACAATGGTATGCTTGTTACGGGATGTCATTTCATTTGCATACACCATTCAATAAAAATCAGTGGACGTTTCGTTTTCGTAAATATTGTGTTCTTTGTCTTTCTTTTCTTTTATTTTTGTTTTATCAGCTATGTGTTCTTACACACACACATCACTAAAATGCAGATCCTCATCCACTCTGGATCCTGTTGATAACAGTTCTACTATTGCCAATTATAATTTCGAGAATCCGATCCATCAAACTGAAGACGGAAATGAGGACGATTGTGAAGTACCTGTAGAGCTTGCTAGGTTGTTACAACAAGAAGAGAAAGCCATACAGCCACATGAAGAGCCAGTCGAAGTTGTGAATTTGGGAACTGAAGAAAACAGGAAAGAGGTCAAGATAGGGGCTGATTTAGAGGATAGTGTCAAGAACAGATTGATTCAGATGCTACGTGACTATGTGAAGATCTTTGCTTGGTCTTATGAAGATATGCCAGGGTTGGATACAGACATTGTGGTTCACCGTTTACCAGTGAAAGAAGATTGTCGTCCAAAGAAGCAGAAGGTTCGTCGTATGCGTCCTGAGATGTCAGAGAAGATTAAGGCAGAGGTAATGAAACAGTTCAATGCAGGGTTCTTAGCTGTGACTTCTTATCCTCAGTGGGTTGCAAATGTGGTACCGGTACCTAAGAAAGATGGAAAGGTACGTATGTGTGTGGACTACAGAGATTTGAACAAGGCTATCCCCAAAGATGACTTTCCACTTCCTCATATTGATGTTCTGGTAGACAACACTGCTCAACATAAGGTATTCTCTTTTATGGATGGTTTCTCTGGTTACAATCAAATCAAGATGGCTCCTGAAGATATGGAGAAGACAACATTTGTTACACAGTGGGGCACCTTTTGCTATAAAGTGATGCCATTTGGTTTGAAGAATGCAGGGGCAACATATCAGTGTGCTATGGTGGCTTTATTTCATGATATGATTCATCATGAGATAGAGGTATATGTGGATGATATGATAGACAGGTCCCAGAATGAAGAACAACATCTTGATCATTTGCATAAATTGTTTGAGAGGTTGAAGAAATACAAGTTGAGATTGAACCCAAACAAGTGTACTTTTGGAGTTAGATCTGGTAAACTCCTGGGTTTCATAGTCAGTGGAAAAGGTATTGAAGTGGATCCTGCAAAAGTGAAAGCTATACGAGAGATGCCAGCTCCCCGTACTGAGAAGGAAGTTAGAGGTTTCTTGGGACGATTGAATTACATTGCAAGATTTATTTCCCAATTAACTGCCATCTGTGGGCCGATCTTCAAGTTGTTGAAGAAAGATCAGGTGATGGAGTGGAATGACGAGTGCCAGACAGCCTTTGATGAAATCAAGAAGTATCTGCTAGAACCTCCAATCTTGATGCCACCAGTTGATGGAAGACCCTTGATTATGTACTTAACAGTATTAGACAACTCAATGGGGTGTGTATTGGGGCAACATGACGAGTCTGGTCGAAAAGAGCAGGCAATATACTACCTTAGCAAAAAGTTTACCGACTGTGAAACAAGATACTCACTGCTCGAGAAAACTTGCTGCGCTTTGGCATGGGCTGCTCGCCGACTAAGACAGTATATGTTGACCCATACTACCTTATTGATTTCAAAGATGGATCCAATCAAGTACATATTTGAGAAACCTGCTCTCTCCGGAAGAATTGCAAGATGGCAAATGATATTGACAGAATATGACATACAGTATACTACTCAGAAGGCCATTAAAGGAAGTGTTGTTGCTGATCATTTGGCTCATCAAGCAGTGGATGATTACCAGTCAATGAGTTTTGAGTTCCCTGATGAAGACATTATGATTATTACCAAAGAACCTGGACAATATGACGGACCTGAACAAGGATCCCGATGGACTATGGTTTTTGATGGTGCCTCTAATGCACTTGGTAATGGTGTTGGTGTTGTGATTAGTTCCCCTGAAGGTTGTCATACCCCGATTACTGCCAGACTTTGTTTCTATTGTACCAATAACATAGCTGAGTATGAGGCATGTATCCTGGGTATTAAAGCTGCTATTGATATGAAGATTCAGTTCCTTGATGTGTATGGAGATTCAGCTCTGGTAGTTAGTCAGATTAAAGGAGATTGGGATACCAAGCATGATAATCTTATTCCTTACAGAGAGCATGTTTTGTCTTTGATCCCACATTTCAAAGAGATTACTTTTGGACATATTCCACGAAGAGAGAATCAGTTGGCAGATGCCTTAGCCACCATGGCATCCATGTTTGAGATCAGCTGGGATGATGAAGCTCCCAAAATTACTATTGATAGATTTGAAAAGCCTGCATACTGCAATGAGATTGACACAGAAGGGGCAGAAGAGAAGCCTTGGTTCTATGAAGTAAAAAGATATCTTGAAGCTCAGGAGTTCCCTGAAGGGGCATCTGTCAAAGATAGGAAGTTTCTGAGAAGGTTTTCTGCTAAGTTCTTTTTGAGTAATGGTATTCTGTACAAGCGCAATCATGATTCAACTATGCTTCGTTGTGTGGATAAGAAAGAAGCAACAGAGATTATGGAAGACATACATGATGGGATCTTTGCCACTCATTCTAGTGGACATACCATGGCAAAGAAGATATTGAGAGCAGGTTACTATTGGTCTACCATGGAAGCTGATTGCTATCAACACTCCAGAACGTGTCACAAGTGTCAAATCTATGCTGATAAAGTACATATACTTCCATCACCATTGAATGTGTTGACTGCTCCTTGGCCCTCTTCCATGTGGGGCATTGATATGATTGGTGAGATCAAACCTACTGCTTCTAATGGTCATCGTTTCATCCTGGTTGCTATTGATTACTTCACGAAGTGGGTGGAGGCAGCTTCATTTGCATTTGTTACCAAGAATGTTGTGGCTCGATTCATTAAGAATAATATCATATGTAGGTATGGCATCCCTGAAAGGATTATTACTGACAATGGCTCTAATCTGAACAACACTATGATTACTGATCTTTGCACGCAGTTCAAGATTAAGCATCACAACTCTTCTCCGTATCGTCCAAAGATGAATGGGGCAGTTGAAGCAGCTAATAAGAACATCAAAAAGATTATACAGAAGATGACTGTTACTTACAAGGATTGGCATGAGATGTTACCATTTGCTCTTCAAGGTTATCGTACTACAATACGTACTTCAACAGGGGAAACCCCATTCTCCTTAGTCTATGGTATGGAAGCAGTTCTGCCCATTGAAGTTCAGATTCCCTCCTTAAGAATTATGAAGGATGCAAGCTTGGATGAAGATGAGTGGATTCAGACTCGACTTGACCAGATAAATTTGATTGATGAGAAGAGGTTAGCAGCAGTTTGTCATGGCCAGATGTACCAGAAATGAATGATCAAAGCTTTTAACAAGAAGGTTAAGCCAAAGGAATATCAGGCTGGTGATTTGGTAATCAAGCGTATCATATTACCACAGGGTGATCCTAGGGGCAAGTGGACTCCTACATATGAAGGACCATTTGTAGTCAAAACAGTATTCTCAGGAGGTGCCATGATACTTACTACTATGGATGGTGAAGACTTCCCACAGCCTGTAAACGCAGACATAGTTAAAAAATACTACGCATAAAAAGAGACCCGCTAGGTTGACAGGCCTAGGCAAAAATAAGGGCATCCCGGCAAACCAAAAGGGTTTGGGCAAAAATTAGGGATATATATAAAAAGATGTACACCCGGCAAGTCGAAAACCTGAAAAGGCGGCTTGGGCAAAAAGGGTATCCCGGTGGATTGAAAACCTGAAAGGGCAATCCAGGCAAAAGTTAGGGATTAAAGCGTATGACTATGTCTCGTTTGGATCACCCATGAAACTGCAACCAGTTGTGTTACTTACTCAAGCTCGAACTGATAAAGCTCAATCCAATTGTTTCCGTCTCAACAGCAGAAGATGAGATACTTGAAGATAATGGCAATAGTAGAATTGAAACCCAATAGGATTATTTCCCACATAGCTGATTTTCTTTGTTTTATAAAAAAAATTTACGACAAATTCCTCTTACTAGGATTTCTGTCTCCTTGAACAAACCTGCCTATGTACAGGTCACTCTTTGATATAAATAAAATTCCATTTTTGAATCCAGATTTACTTTTACCCTATTTACATAAGCGAAACGTCCATTGGTTGTGTTTGAATGTATGTATGCTTTTGAATATGATTGATGTTTACCAGAAATGCATGTATGCTTAATATGATTGATGTTTACCAAAAATGCATGAAAAGGCAGTAATAGTATTTACTAAGGACGAACGAGGGAAGGATTTCAACGAAGCTTCGCCGGTTCATCTTTACAAGACAGTTACAAACCCTCAGTAGGACAAATCCATCTTCATATAGTCACATCTCCCCTGGAATTTATATCCATCTCTTTTATCCTCATACGGATATTCGGGAATTTACTTTCCAATAGGAGTACGACGAACGGAGACGGGAGGTTATATATACCCTACTATCAAACGAAGACGGAAGGTTATGTATACCTTACTATCCCCAGCATACGGGAGGTTATGTATACCGTACTATCAAACGAAGACGGGAGGTTATGTATAATATATTATCAAACAAGACGGGAACGAGTTCCTCATGTTCTTCAGCAACGAATTGGGATTTATTTTCCCTGGTCAGCAGTTGTGATACAAAGATATCCAGACGCTTCAGGCAGCATCATATCATACATACATCATTTACATCATACCATACATATACATAAATACATAATACATCACTTAAGTGCATCATATTATACATGCATACATAATGCATAAACTAATATTACCATACAGAATGCTACCTTGTTTTCAGTTTAATGCTCCAGCAGACAAATTTCATCAACAAATCGTGACTATTGGGCCGATGTTTATCTTCCCAAAGGTTATCATTTCCTCAGGACGTTGTTTATCTTCCTGAAAGCTTCTTATACCTCAGAACGTTGTTCATCTTTCTGAAAGCATATCATCACCTCGGGAAGTTGTTTATCCTCCTGAAAGCATATTACCTCCTCAGGACGTTGTTATCCTCCTGAAAGCTATCAATCCCTCAGGACTGCTTTATCCTCCTGAAAGCATATTATCTCCTTGGGCCGTTGTTTATCTTCCCAAAGGTTATATCATTACCTCAGGACTACTTTATCCTCCTGAAAGCATATTATTTGGGCCGTTGTTTATCTTCCCAAAGGTTACCACTTCCTCAGGACGTTATTTATCTTCGTGAAAGCTATCACCCCTACCTCAGAACGTTGGTTATCCTTCTGAAAGCATATCATTCCCTCAGGACGTTGTTATCCTCTTGAAAGCATATTATTACCTCAGAACGTTGGTTATCCTTCTGAAAGCATATCATTACCTCGGGACGTTGTTTATCTTCCTGAAAGCTATCATTATACCTTCATATTTTGGACTGCTTTATCCTCCAAGAAATGTACCTGAAGAATTTTTCTCCAAGTGGCATCTTTAAGCCCACTCAAGCATATTCAACTAATCATTTGTATCACTCTATGCACTGGTGAGTGCAAATTTTTGGGCTTTTGTGTTCAATCCCCTTCAACCTTCCAGGTCACGACTGGCAAATATACCAATCTAACCCCTCAGGTTTCAGAAAATTGAACAGGGGCAGCTGTTGCACCCCAAAATTTGCCCTCACAATACAAGACTTTGTGTGATAAGAAGGCTCACAAGGTTCACAAGACCTTTCATGAAGTTCATCAAGTCTACAAGATACTTTATGAGGTTTACAAGGTTCACAAGATTCACAATACATACAACACCTTTCATGAGGGTCATGAAGTCTACAAGACACTTTATGAGGTTCACAAGGTTCACAAGACCTCCCATGAGGTTCACAAGGTTCACAAGACATTTTATGATGGTTCACAAGGTTCACAAAGTTCACAAATAGTCAGAAGATTTGACAATTCCCTCAGACAAGGCACCTCCTAAGCAGTGCATCCAAAACTAGGGTTTTGACTTTAATCAGGCTAAATGAACTTCCAAGACTTCAAGTGAGCTTCATAACATCTTATATGTGTGTAAGAACCCCCATGACAAGTTTCAAGACTTTTCTCAAAGGTTTGCTCAGTCAGATGATCAGATAAGTCAAAATCAGTCAAAGCAGTTAAAAAGTCAAACTGAGGTCAACTGTGGTCAAACCAAAGTCAAACTTCATGATTTTTTGCCAACATCAAGTATATGAAGTAAAATTCATCATTTGATCAAGGTTTGATCATGATTCATCAAGGAGATTTCAGATCATCAAGAATCAGGAGTTTCTAAATTAGGGTTTCCTCAGTAAAAGTCAACTGAACTTTGACCAGCCATAACTTTCACATGCTTCATCACCAAGTCTCCATCCAAAGCTCATTTTGAATGAAATTTAATTCTCTACAACTTTGTGTCTCACAAGCCAAGCCCAAAAATGCTTCATTTGGAAGGTCTGAGCTAGGACATTATAGGTCCTTTTGAAAGTCAACAAAATGTCAACAACTTCAAAAGGGCATAACTTGAGAATGGTAAATGATATGAACATGAAACCAGTGGGGTTGGTTATATGACTCTTCAAGATTTCTAAAATGTCCAAGAACACCCTCATAGCATTAAAGTTGAAGGATGTGTGCCCTTGCAAAGTTGGGAAATTTTAGGGAAGTTTATGAAGCAAATGGAGGTTTAAAACCAAATTTTGCTAAGTGGGCTGAACTTTTAATGACCCAAAGCAATCCATGACATCATGCACGGAAATTCTTTGATATTTTCATAATTTTTATTTTATTTAATTAATTTATTATGATTTTTTATACTAAAAATCATTTTAAATTTAAATAAAATATTAAATGTGAAGATTTAAAATTATTTTTGATTCTAGAAGGTCATGAATTCAATATGGATCAAATTGATACAAAGATAATGTTGATTGGCTTGAAATAGAAAGTGTTTATGCAAAAATATTTGAATTTCAAAGCTTATCTTTCTCAATCTTTTTGGATCAAATCTTTCACACAAACATCAAGTTTTCTGACCTAAATTCATCATACTATAAGTACATGACATAACCCTAATCATAGAGGAGGATTTTCCAGCCTCCTAAGAGTAAGTTCATATTTTCAAAAACCTCACAAAATTCAAAATTCGGTTTCCACTACACAAGGTATTTGAAGGTATTTTAAGGACATGAGAATGATCCCTGGACTTCACTGATCATGTACCAATGCTCATATGCATCCATAACCTCATGAACATCTCAAACCGAATTCAAATATTGACACATTTATGTTTTTTTCGTTTTCATACATACATGTAAAATAAATTGAATTTGACTCTGGATTTGTGTTTGTGTCAAGCTTGTGAACGTTTCTGGACAATTCAATTTGGTTTTCGATGCAGGATCAAAGAACCACCATTGTTAGGGTTTCGGCCATGGAATTGGGGTTTTGTTGTAAACCTAATATAAATGAATTCTAAGAACGTAGAACAATTCTATGGACCTTGGGGATTATGAAACACTGATTATTGTTGAGAAATTTTACTGTTTTGATGCTTGTCCAATTTCGTAGGTTCTTGTATTTTGAAACTCGCAGGAAACATTGCAGCAAAATTCGTATGAAATTTCGTAGGAAATTTGGAGAAGAAGACCCAGCGCGCGCATTCTGGAATTTGAAATTTGTTTTAATATTTTATGTTTTGTTTCTGTTTTTATTTCACAAGCGTTGTGCTTGTCCCAGTGGTGAAGTGTGTGTGCGTGTGATGCTTATAGGCCTGGGTTCGAATCCTGGCTTCCCAATTTTTTCTTGTTTTTTCAGTTTAATTGTTAGGTATAATATATTATGTATTATAGTTGCTATGTTGACAGGTGCGCTCTCCCAGCTGGAATGGTTAAGGTGTTTGTGTGATGTTTGAAGGTCCTGGGTTCGATCCCCCCAGGCCTTTTGTTTTTTCTTTCTTTTTCTTTGATTTTCAGGAACAAGGCATAAAACCAACTTCTCTCCTTCCCTTGGCATCAGGCGCGCGTTGGCCTAGTGGTTGTTGTTGCTGGCTGGAGTTTCTTGGAGGCAAAGGGGCTGGGTTCAATCCCCAGCCCAAGTAAGTTTTTTTTAATGCTGTTTTATTTATTTTATTAGTTATTTATTATTGAATATTATTTATATGATGAATATGCAAATATATTTAAATGAATATGTAAATATTATATGTCATAAAAATAATTTCTAAAATAATAATAATAATATTTTCTAAAACTAATTTCTTTTTATTAATATGTATATATATAATTTATTTGTATAATTAGATTAATATTTAACATTTTTTGCATATAAAACCTAATTTATTTTTATAAACCCTAAAAAACATATTTTTTTTTCAAACCCTAATTTTTCTTCTTCTATTTATTTAATACTATTATTTGTATATATTATATTCATAATTTAATTAAAATTCTTAATTTAATTTTTATTAATGTATAAATTGTTTATAATTTAAATTTTTGTATGTAAATATGTTTAAAAGTTAAAATTCTTAATATGATAATATGACATAATTTGTTTAGAATTTAATTTTGCATGTAAATAATTTTTATTATATGTTTAAAAATTGCTAATTTAATTTTTTGTAATTATAATCTATTATCATAATATATTCATAATTAATTTTATAATTTACATATAACTTAAAATTCTATAATAATTGTTCATATTTTCTTATTAACCTTTAAAAATTTTGTTTATTATAATATTCTTGTTTATTTCATTATTATTCTTAGTTATGTTTATATGATTTATTACTAACCCCATTTAATTTAGTATTATTTTTTATTATTTTCCCTAACCCAATTATTATTATTATTATTTAATATTTTTCTTATTTATTTAAATTGCTTTTATTATAATTATGTAATTGCTCCTTGGTGTAATATTTATTTATAATGTTTATTATTTATATTTTATGCTATGGTTAGTAAATAGGGAGTGTAAATATACTTGTATATAAAATCAATTTAGATCACTTAATTTAAAAGATAAATATTAAAATTGAACACTCACACACGTAAGTCGATCTTTGATCGCCATCTCACTTCCTTAGGGATACCTCTCATGTTGCCTAATCAAAAAGGTCAAGTAGGGTGTATAAAGCAAAAGTCCCTCAGTTTAACATCATCTAGTCCCTTAATAGATAAAAGATCAAGTCCCTTTCGAATGTTGCCTTCGTAATGATCTTGTCCCTTTCGAATAAAGATGATAGTCCCTTCAAAATTGCTTATACACCCCACAGTTGCCTACATAACAGATGACCCTTCACTTGTCCCTCACATCCAAAGTAATGACTACCTATTCCTTAATAATAGGGATAGTCTTACCATTTAAAGGATTCAAGAACATAAAAGATTCAAACTTAGGGTAGGTTCCTCATAGTTACTTGCTCACTCTTCAAAACATTTCAAACGCTTCACATTTTCAAACAAATTTTCAAAAACAAAGGTTTTTTACGCATCCGTACATGGATCATTATCAAACTCTTAAGAAAATTTCTATTCACACACTTCACATTTTCAAAAACATTTTAAAGTGAGCTAAGTAACTAAGAGCCCATGGATAACCATGGATGTAAAGGGTGCTAACACCTTCCCTTTACATAACCTACCCCCCGAACCCAAAAATCTTTTAAAAGGTCTTTCCTGTTCTTTTATGCCTTTCCTTTGGATAAAATAAAAGTCGGTGGCGACTCTTGCTATCCGCAACATAACTAAAGTCAGTTCTCCCACCGTGTTACAGATGGGAATGAATGATACAATTGTGAAGAAAAATAAAAGCATAGCCCTGGTCTCAAACACTGATAAAGAAGAAGAAAGTCATGAAGAATCTGAGGACAACTTATCAGAATCAATTGCTATGCTTGGAAGACAATTCAACAAAATTCTCAAGAAAATGGAAAACAGACCCAGACCAAGTGGAAGAAACTCAACCTCTGAGAATAAAAGACCTTATGACTCTAATAGAAGGTCAAACTATGATGAAAAGACTAACCAAGGAAAAGGGATCCAATGTCATGGATGTGAAGGGTATGGACACATCAGAAGTGAGTGCCCAACATACCTAAAGAAGCAGAAGAAAGGTCTCTCTGTGTCCTGGTCATATGAAGACTCAGGTTGTGAGTCAGAAGAAGAATCTGCAAAGCACATTGTCGCTCCCGACAAATGAAAACTGGTTCAGATGAAGGTACAGACGCGAATGGTCGGCGAAGGGAACAGTGAGAACACACAGTCGTGAACTCACTGGAGAATGAATAGAGCCGCCATCTAGGCATTTTTATCCCGGAGGAAAGGTAATGCTGCATAAACCTAGAAAAAGATGGATAAGACGGTCGCGAACCAGAGAGACTGAGAAAGGGGGTTGGTTACAACCTGGGAAGGTATTAGCACCCAGATTGTCCGTCGTACTCGACGGGATCCACGCTTAAAATATTTGTGTTTTAAAGGGGTAGTGTCAGTGCAATTTGTGTATAAAATAGCTGGAAAGGATGTACAGGTGTCAGTGTAAAGAAATGTGATGTGTATAAATGTAAAGTGTCAGTGTAAGAGAGAAAGAGGTGAAATGATAATGAGGCTAAAAGAATGAAGCTGGAAGGAGGGGGAATATACAGAGACTTTTGTTCGATAACTGTTAAGTTATGCCTACGTATCCTCTCGTGCAATGAGGAAGTCAGAACACCGTAGTTCGACCCAAAGAGACTGAAAGATGAATTGACTTGTGAACTGCTTGCTTGCCTATGCTCAAGTGTATGACCTGTCTGGCTCAGGTGCTTACTGTCTTGCATTAGACGGAAGAAGCAAGTTCTCGGTTGTGAGTGAATGAGATGAGAAAAGAATCCCGGAGGAGACGATTATTGTTTGTTTTTGTGTTTTCAGTCTTTTATTGCTTTTGAAAGTTTGTCATAAGTTAATGAGCTTAAGTCTAAACCAATGGATTTAGTAAACTCATCACATCTTCCCTCTGTTTAGGGGTAATGAGAATACCTTAAGTGTGAAGTCAGCTTCTCACACTTAATCACCCTTGGTACAGGATTAAGATCATTAACCTACTTGTGATTATTTAGATGTTTTTGGTGTTTTTGTTTAGTGTTGAGTAATGAGGTTAAGCCATAATCAAGGATTAAACAGACCCATTACACTATCCTAAAAGAAGGATAATAGATGAGAGTGTTTAAGCTGAGGAAAGCTCCTCAACTTAATCCATGATTAGGGATTAAACTCATGACAAAACAAGCCTTTGATTAAATGGATTTTATTTAATGGTATGATGATGAAGGGCTTTTTATTATTTGTAAGACAACTTGAGGGGGACTTGTCCATTAACACTAGGGTTAGTCCTTCTTAACCAATTAAGGAAGAATTAGAACCCTAATGCAAGGCCCAAGTTACAAGTGTGATGTCTTGATGTTTATTAGATGGATTGATTAAGAGATTTAAACACATTAAGGGTTTAACACTTAGGATTAAAGTTATACACTCCATCCTAAGAGAAGGATGCAGGCATAAGCTTAATCACAAAGTCTTAAAGCCTTTAGGGTTTAATCCCTGATTATGAGATGAGAAGAGAAGACTCAAAGAGAGACACAAAGGTAAAACTATGAGGGGAGACTAATCAAGACCCTAATTCATTGTCATGCTTGGATGATCCTAAGGTTTGTGGGGTTTGCAAGAAACAATCTTCAGAGGAGCCACCAGGAAGCAGATGAGCAAGATCAAGAGAAGCAAAGTGACTTGCTTCATTCAAGAAGTCAAGTCACTTGAAGAAAGAAAGTGGGAGGAAGAAGAATGAGCAAGCTCAAACTCAAACACCAATAGAAATGCAGCAATGTATGCAAGAGAGATGAGAAGAAAAGTTATGAGAAGTGAAGGCAAATTCACTTCCCAAGTTTACTTACCACCTGAAATGTTAGAAAGAGATGCAATGCAATGCAAGATGAGATGAAATGGCATGATGCTAGACAAAACCAGAAGCATGTTAATGATGATTATGATGCTATGAGATGCTGCAAACATGAGGCAAGCATATGGAAATGTTCATACAAGATCATGGATGCAAATGATGCAAGTTAAGGAGCATGAACAAGCATGGAAAGTTATGAAGCATATAAGGCAAATGACATGGCAAATATGTAATGCAATGATCAAACATGCTTTCTATATGTCTTAAGATGTCAAATGAATCACAAGAATGCACAAAATGCAAAGACAAGTCATGTTATGCAAGGAAATGCAAGAAGGATGCAAGAGAAAGCCCAAATTAGGGTTTAAGGATCAAACATCAAACAAAAACCCAAAACAGAAGCAAACCCTAAGATAAAATATGGAAAATGGCATCCAAAGAAGCCCTAAACCTATAATAAACCACTTCCCAAAGGGGAGCTCTCAACTCTCAACCAAATTCAAGATATGATTTTTACAAGTTATTAAGGTTTTTTAGGGTTCTTAACAAAAGAAATGTCAAACAATTGGAAAATGCAAGATCAAATCATGGCCATTTTATCCTTGAAAATACATGCTAAACATGACACAATGCAAGAAGAATCAATGTCTCAACCTTCTCCAATAGGCAGAAATGAATTTTTGAACTTAAGATCAAATTAATGCACAAAATATGACTTAATTCAATGAAAAATTCTTAAAATGCATCAAGATCAAAAAAGAAATTTGGTTTGAAGATTGGACAATGTTTCTAAATGTCTTAGAACATTTCATGAATTTTTTTGTAATTTTTCAATACCTAAAAGTATTTTTAATTAATTAATTTCCATTAATCAATTAAAAATAATCTTTTAAATATTTAAAAATACTTTTTTAATGATAAAAAATAAAATAAAAATGTTTTTGGGTCTTAAAAATTAATAAAACTTTTAAGAAAAAGTTTCATAATTTTTAAGCAATTTTTACTATTTTAAAATAAATATGCAAATTAATTGAAATAAAATGAAATAAAAATCAAATAAATATGAAAGTAATCAGGATGGATGGATGAGATTGATTCTGAGTTTAAACGCGTTGACTGCGCGCGCGAATGGAGGGTGTAGATTCACTCTGAGCAAATTAATTTAATTACAATTAATTAAAACTAACTTAGTGGATTAGGGCTAATTGGGAAGATCCTGGCCATTCACACGCGCGGGAGGTCAAGGGAGTCAACGGATCCTACGGCCCAAGTTCAAATGGCACTAATTACAGGGATTAAGCCCTAACCATTTTCAGGTGGCCGGAGAAGACCTCCGGTCGTCTTCTCCGGTGGGAAGTCCACCTGAAAATCACCAAACTTTCTCAAAACGCATCAAAAATTACAACCAAGCACATAGAAATGAACCCCATGATCTCCTGAATCAAAACCCTAAGTCCAAACAAATTTATTCTTCCCCACATTCATGAATCGAACAAAACAAATTTTAGGGCAAACCAGCTTCAGAGTTCAATTAAATGCTTATTTCATCACCATTTCAAAAACCAAAGGCATATTCATGATCAGGATAACGCAAAGAACAAGTTTGGAACAAAAGAAATGATTTCTGGAAAAATTATTTTCGAGCTACCTGAGATTTGGAGCTTTCAACTTGAGGACTTTTTGGCCACTTCTCCTTGTGCAATCCACTCCACTTGATCCCCAGAAGATGTTTGGATGCTCAAACAGAGTTTATGTTGGCTGGATAGTGAGTTTCGAAAGCTCCTGCTTCAAGCTCAGTCAGAAATGGCTATGGTATTTCAGGCTCTTTCAGGTCATTGTGAATGATTGTTTGAGGTCCAAATGATATGTGGAGAAGGTCTGCAAGGTTTGTTTGGCTGTTTGTGAGCTAGGGTGAGAGTTTCGAATGAAACTGCAAAATGAAGGTGAAGAATGGCAGTGGGATGTTCTGGCTGTTTCAGGCTTGGGTTCTTGGTGCTGGGTGGTCTATGGAGCAAGGTGAGTTGAATGGTGAAGATGGTTGAAGTGTTTTCAGGCTGTGGAGAGAAATTCGAAGGCTTATGCAAAATGGAGAGTTTTTGTGTATGTGATGAATGAGTGTGCTTCAGCCTTGCTTGAAGTGTGTTATGGCCAGCATTTGATCCACATAAACAAAGCCTATTGGTCAGTTGATGTGACTTGGCCTGCTGTGATAGGTGTGGCTACTTTTGCCAAAATGTCAACTTCTTGTAAGATAGGGCATGGGCAACTTCTAGCCAAGTACAAAGGGCATGGTCTGCGCAGCAAAATGAAGGGAAAGGCTAGGCTTGGTCCAGCATTCAAGGCAGCAAGTTGGTGGAATGTTATGAGTGCTTTTGCAAGTTGTTGTAACTTGGTTCACATGTGATTTTCTTGTTCCAAAAGTCATGAAACATGAGCAATGCCTAGTTCATTCTGAATTTTAGGACTTATATGATGTTTGTATGCTGGTTTGTAGTGAATTAGAAGTCACATAATGCATTGGTTCATGACTTTGCAAAATTTCCATTTGAAGCATGCCTTGAAAATCAATGATTTTTGCCAACTTTGCATTGCCATAACTTTTGATCCAAGAAGAGTTTGATCATGTTCTTGTACTTTTTGAAAAGGGAAAGATGAGATCTACAACTTTCATGACCAAAGTTTTTCCATTTGAAGCATTTTTGGATCATGAATCAAAGCTTGAAAAATGGCCTAAAATGATGCATTCTTGAAAAGTCAACTATGCCCAAAAAGTCAACATTTGCAAAAACCCTAAATTCTTGATTTCTATGAACTTCAACCTTCTTACATGATCAAATAAAGATCATATACACTCAAAATGATGAAGATCACCCATTGGTTGGGTCATTGGGGGCCTCAGATGCCCTGATTTTGCACTGACTTGTCTGAAAAGTCAACCCTTGATCAGATGACTTCCCCATGGAATTTCTTCATGAAAATTGATATGCATACTCTCTATACCATATAGAGACCAATGGAAACAAGAATGACCAAAAAATTTGGAGTTATGGCCTCTGAAACCAAAACCCTAATTTTAGGTCAATTGTGCAGTTCATCCTGGCTCTGCATCCACTCAAACCCTAGTTCTTGTGATTCCTCTGCAATTTTGACTTTGAGGAGATGGAATATGATATGAGAACACACATGGACCCCTTTGAGTTGATTGGTGGCCTTTGGAATGGCTCAAGATGCTTTGGGATTGCTCAGATCACAAACCCTAGGTGCAGATGCCTTAGAAACTATGCAGTGAAACAAAAGTGAGATATGAGATGATATGATTGAGTTTATGCATATGAGATGATCACAAGCCATGGCGTGAATGGGTGAGGGCAAATTTGGGGTGTTTACACACATCACTGCTCTAGCTGGAGTATGTGAAACTGAAGGAGGATCCAGTGATGAGGATCTGACATTTGAAGAGCTTGAAGCATCTTACAGGATGCTGTGTAAAAGGAGCACTGAAGTATGCATGGAAAATATACAGCAGAAGAAGCAGATTGAGGAATTAAAGGCTGAAAAGGTAAGTCATCTAGAGATCATTGACACCTTAAAAAGTGAAGTCAGCCTACTCAACTCCAAAATGGAGCATATGTCCAAATCTGTCAGAATGCTGAACAGTAGCTCAAACACACTGGATGTCATTCTCAACAACAACAAGCACTCAGGGGATAGGACTGGGCTGGGATTTAATAAAGCTCAAAACTTTGAGGTTAGCACCAGCCAAACAACTCTAAATCCCATGAAGTCAAACAAGATGTCCAAGCAGATGTCTCAACATCATGACAAGATCATGATGAAAAAGAAATATCAAAGATGCAGATGCCATCACTGTGGTAGGTTTGGTCACATCAAACCTTTTTGCTACAAGCTGCATGGATATCCAAATCAGAGGTCTCAGCAACCCCCTAAGCAGAAGACAGAGGTCACCAAGAAAGTTTGGATACCTAAAGCTAGTCTTCATGCTGATCAAAGCTACAAATACATGCCCAAGAACAAGTTCAACAAACAACCTTGGAACTCTAAAGATGGACACTACACAGGGCAGATGCATCAAAGGAAACCTCACAACAGGCACAAATGGTCCAAGAAGGTTGTTGCCTCTATAGCTCATACATCTCTCAGAGTATCTTCTAAGGAAGAATGGTATTTTGACAGTGGCTGCTCAAGGCACATGACTGGACTGAAGAATCTGCTGGTAGACTTAAAGTCACACTCATCCAGATATGTAACCTTTGGAGATGGAGCAAAGGGGTAAATCAAGGGAGTTGGGACCATGGACTGCTCAGGTGTACCAAGTCTAGATGATGTGCTGTTGGTAAAAGGATTAACTGCTAACTTGATCAGCATAAGTCAATTATGTGACCAAGGTTACAGTGTCAACTTCACCAAAACTGAGTGCATAGTGTCTGATAAAGAACAGAAAGTTGTCATGAGGGGAGCCAGATCAAAAGACAACTGCTATATGTGGGAACCCCAAGATTCCAGCCTCACATCTACTTGTTCCTTAGCCAAAGAAGAAGAAGTGAAGCTGTGGCATCAAAGACTGGGTCATCTCCATCTCAGAGGAATAAAGAAGATCATATCCATGGAGGCTGTAAGAGGGATCCCAAGACTCAAGATTGATGAAAGTAAAGTGTGTGGTGAATGTCAAATAGGCAAGTAAACCAAGATGTCACACCCAAAGCTCCTACATCTGACAACTTCCAAAGTCTTGGAATTATTGCATATGGACCTTATGGGACCAATGCAGGTTGAGAGTCTTGGTGGAAAAAGATATGCCTATGTGGTTGTTGATGACTTTTCAAGATATACATGGATAAGCTTCATCAAAGAGAAGTCTGATGTGTTTGATGTATTCAAAGATCTGTGCCATAGAATCCAAAGAGAAAAAGCAAGTTGTGTGGTCAGAATACGAAGTGATCATGGAAAGGAGTTTGAGAATAAAAAATTCTCAGACTTTTGTTCTTCAGAAGGGATCAATCATGAGTATTCTTCTCCTATCACCCCTCAACAGAATGGGATTGTGGAGAGGAAAAACAGAACTATTTAGGAGTCAGCAAGAGCCATGATTCATGCCAAGAAGTTACCCCTGTACTTTTGGGCTGAAGCTATGAACACAGCATGCTATATCCACAATAGAGTCACACTAAGAAAGGGAACTTTGTCCACCATCTATGAAGTCTGGAAGGGCAGAAAACCTACAGTCAAGTACTTTCATGTGTTTGGAAGTAAGTGTTACATTCTGGCTAATAGGGATCAAAGAAGGAAGATGGACCCTAAGAGTGATGAAGGGATATTTCTTGGATACTCCATAAATAGCAGAGCTTACAGAGTATTTAACTCCAGAACCAAGGTTATAATGGAGTCAATAAATGTGATTATTGATGATGCCTATACAAATGTTGCTGATGATGTTGGAACATCTGCTGACAATCAAACTGAAGTTAAAACAGAAAGTGATAATCTTGATTTCACTCTAACTGAGGCAAGGTCAGAGCAATCCAACAAACCTCCCTCCATCAGAATCCAGAAAGATCATCCTAAAGATCTGATAATTGGTGATCCTAACAGTGGTGTCATCACTAGATCAAGAGATATGATTTCAGGCTTCTGCTTTTTTTTCAAAGATTGAACCTAAAAACATCAAGGAAGCTCTGAATGATGAGTACTGGATCTCTGCTATGCAAGAAGAATTAGGCCAGTTTACAAGGAATGAAGTATGGGATCTTGTTCCTAGGCCTGATGACATTAATGTGATTGGCACTAAGTGGGTGTACAAGAACAAGTCTAATGAGCAGGGAGTAGTTACAAAAAACAAGGCTAGACTTGTAGCTCAAGGATATACACAAATTGAGGGAGTAGACTTTGATGAAACCTTTGCACCAGTAGCAAGGCTTGAATCAATCAGACTACTCCTAGGAATTGCTTGTATCCTAAAGTTCAAGCTATTTCAGATGGATGTTAAAAGTGCCTTTCTAAATGGGTACCTTAATGAGGAAGTATATGTGGAGCAACCTAAGGAATTTGTTGATCCAAGTTGTCCAGATCATGTATACAAACTAAGGAAGGCTCTTTATGGTCTAAAGCAAGCCCCCAGAGCATGGTATGAAAGACTGACCACTTTTCTCATAAAACATGGGTACAGGAAAGGTGGAATAGACAAAACCTTGTTTGTGAAGGATGAAGAGGGAAAGTTCATGATTGCTCAAATATATGTGGATGACATAGTGTTTGGTGGGATGTCAGACAGGATGGTTAAACATTTTGTTACTCAAATGGAGTCTGAGTTTGAGATGAGTCTAGTAGGAGAACTAACCTACTTCCTTGGACTGCAAATCAAGCAGATGGAGGACTCCATGTTCATATCCCAAAGCAAGTATGCAAAGAATACTGTCAAGAAGTTTGGGATGGACAATACTAGTCACAAGAGAACACCTGCCCCCACTTATTTAAAACTGACAAAGGATGAAAAAGGTGAGAGTGTGGACCAAAGCTTGTACATAAGCATGATTGGAAGCCTACTATATCTTACAGCTAGAAGACCAGATATAGCTTTTGCAGTAGGTGTATGTGCAAGATATCAAGCTGAGCCAAAAGTAAGCCATCTAAACCAGGTTAAGAGGATCTTGAAATATGTCAATGGTACTTGTGACTATGGCATAATGTATTCTCATGGTTGTGAACCAATTCTCACTAGATTTTGTGATGCTGACTGGGCTGGAAGTGCTGATGATAGAAAGAGTACATCAGGAGGATACTTCTTTCTAGGAAACAATTTAATTTCTTGGTTCAGTAAGAAACAAAATTATGTATCCTTATCCACTGCTGAAGCTGAATATATTGCAGCTGGTAGCAGTTGTTCACAACTGGTATGGATGAAACAAATGCTCACAGAATACAATGTCCCACAAGATGTCATGACATTGTACTGTGACAATTTAAGTGCAATTAACATCTCCAAAAATCCTATCCAACACAGCAGAACTAAGCACATGGACATCAGACATCATTTCATTAGAGATCTTGTGGAAGAGAAGGTAATCACATTAGAACATGTAGCCACAGAGCTGCAATTGGCTGACATATTTACTAAGGCTTTGGATGCTACCCAATTTGAAAACCTAAGGGGTAAATTGGGAATCTGCATATGTGAAATATAGCAGTTATGGAGAAGTGCCAGCATGTCTTATGACATCGTGTGGCATGATCACCAGATGGCAGCACCAGTCTGGCCAATAACTGTTAGTATTCCAATCCTAAAAACTCCACTAGTAACGGATTCTATAAATGTGAAAAAGTGCTCTCAGCTTCTCACATTCCCACTAGCTCCACAAAACATTTTGCATGCTATAGCTGAGTATCTAAGCTCATCAAAATCTATCAAACCTAAATCCTCTTCCACTACATTCGAAAAATGTCTCAACATCAAAACCCTAACTTCATTGATGAGGGTCTCAATCAATAAGATGTAGTTCATGCAACCCCAATCTCTGTAGTACCAATGGATGCTACTCCTATAGATGAAATCAGAGGAAGCGTTCCTATTGCTCAAAAACCTAGAACTCCAAATGTAAGAAGAGCAAAGGAGCCTGTTTTCAGCAAAAGCAAGGGGACTCTTTCATCTACAAGCACCCCTAAAGCTTCTGATTATGTGGATGCATCCATCAAACATCTTGTGAACAGGATCCTCTCTGAACAAAGAGTGGTGCCTTGGGTGTCTGTTCCTCTGAACAGCATGCCTGCTCCACAAGAAGAACCAAACAACCAGGCTGAAGAGGACATACCTGCTCAACAGGATGTGTTGCACCCCAAAATTTGCCCTCACAATACAAGAATTTGTGTGCTAAGAAGGTTCACAAGGGTCACAAGATTCACAATGCTTACAAAACCTTTCATTGGGGTTCATGAAGTCTACAAGTCACTTTATGAGGTTCACAAGGTTCACAAGACCTCCCATGAGGTTCACAAGGTTCACAAGACATCTTATGAAGGTTCACAAGGTTCACAAAGTTCACAGTTGGTCAGAAAAGTTGACAATTCCCTCAGACAATGCACCTCCTAAGCAGTGCATCCAAAACTAGGGTTTTGACTTTAATCAGGCTAAATGAACTTCCAAGACTTCAAGTGAGCTTCATAACATCTTATATGTGTGTAAGAACCCCCCATGACAAGTTTCAAGACTTTTCTCAAAAGTTTGCTCAGTCAAATGATTAGATAAGTCAAAATCAGTCAAAGCAGTTAAAAAGTCAAACTGAGGTCAACTGTGGTCAAACCAAAGTCAAACTTCATGATTTTTTTGCCAACATCAAGTATATGAAGTAAAATTCATCATTTGATCAAGGGTTGATCATGATTCATCAAGGAGATTTCAGATCATCAAGAATCAGAAGTTTCTAAATTAGGGTTTCCTCAGTAAAAGTCAACTGAACTTTGACCAGCCATAACTTTCACATGCTTCATCACCAAGTCTCCATCCAAAGCTCATTTTGAAGGAAATTGAATTCTCTACAAATTTTAGGTCCTTTTGAAAGTCAACAAAAAGTATGAGCTAAGACATTATAGGTCCTTTTGAAAGTCAAGCCCAAAAATGCTTCATTTGGAAGGTATGAGCTAAGACATTATAGGTCCTTTTGAAAGTCAACAAAAAGTCAACAACTTCAAAAGGGCATAACTTGAGATTGGTAAATGATATGGACATGAAACCAGTGGGGTTGGTTAGAGGACTCTTCAAGCTTTCTAAAATGTCCAAGAACACCCTCATAGCATTAAAATTGAAGGATGTGTGCCCTTGCAAAGTTGGGAAATTTTGGGTTGGTTTATGATGAAAATGGAGGTCTAAAACCAATTTCTTCCAAATGGGCTTGCCAAATGATGACCCAATCCACATCAAAACATCTTGCACGAAATTAAATTGATTTATTCATAATTTTATTCATTTTGTTTTTATTTATTATGATTTTTATATTAAAAAATAATTTTAAATTCAAATAAAATATCAAATAATGAAAATTAATTTTGATTTGGTTTCTAGAAAGTCTTAAATCACATTTAGACTTGATTGATACAAGAGTAATGAGAATCATACCAAAATATCAAGTGTTTATGCAAAATATTTGATTTTTAAAAGGCCATCTTTTTGAATCTTTTTAGATCAAAATTTCCACACAAGTGATCAATTTTTCTGACCTAATACATTGTCCTATAAGTACTTAGCACAAACCTAGCACAAAACACGAATTTCCTGCCTCCCAAGAGTAAGTTCCAAGTGTTCAAATTTTCATCAAAATTCCAAATTCGGATTCCAAGTTAGAGTCACTTTCAGGACAATTTGAAGGTTGATTCAGCTTCATTGAACTTCATTAATCATGTTTGGATCATAAACAGCATATGAAACACCCTCATTCGCATGAATCAAACCCGTGTTCATGTCAAATTTGAATTTTTCGATTCCATGATTTCATTGGTTTTAAATTGATTTTGATTGTTTAACTATGTTTGTTTCATTGTACCAAAGCATTCTGGATGATTGGATTGAAGTTTCATTACCGAATCCGTGAATCACCATAGCTAGGGTTTCATAATCGTGATTTTGGGGATTCCATTATAAAGCTAATTTCAGGCCAAATCATGGATGTATTTGGACATATTGGACTGCCTTTGATTAATTTGAACCTTTAAAATAGATTTATTGTTCGTATTTGCCATGTTTAAGTATGCAGGAGTTCTAGTGACGGGAAAAATCCGTCACTATAGGCTATTGCGACAAACCAACTGTCACTAAAGGCTAAGTGGACGGACAGAGCTAGGAGATGAAGTTTGGCGCGCGTTCCTGGGATTCAAATTTTGTTTTATATTATATAGTTTTTGTTTGTATTTAAATTTCAAATGTTGTTGATTGCGTAGTGGAAAGAGAACGTGCGCATGAAGGCCAGGGCAGGGGTTCGAATCCCTGCTTCAGTATTTTTTGTTCATTTTCTTCGTATTTTTCAGGTTTGATATATATTGATTAGTACTCATCCAGTATTCACAAGGCATGCGCAGCCCAGTGGTTAGACTGCTGGTACAAGGAAAATAAGGCCTAGGGCGTGGGTTCGATCCCTGCCCCAGGTAAGTTTCAATTTTTTTTCTTTTTCTGTTTTATTTTGTTTAATTGATTTGTTAATTATTTTCTTATTATTAATAATCATATATACACATATATTTAAATAATTCTACAATAACACATATATATATATCTTATATTTTCTAAATCCTAAAATAATTTTCTTAATTCAAAAATTAGTTTTTTTATTTATTATGTACTTAGGTTATAATATGTATATATTTATTAAAATAATTTTGTATATTAAATTATAAACCCTTAAATATTTTTCTAAAAAACCCTAATATTTGACAAACCCTAATTTATTTTTTTTCTAAACAATTAAAAAACCTAATTTTATCTTGTGATCTTAATTTCTAATTTTTTTGTAAATATAATTATCATATACATATTTTATTTAATATAATTAAATTTTGTAAATACAATTGTAATTAATCCTATTTTATATAAATATCCTATCATTGTTTATAATTAAATATATATGTAAATAATTTCTATTATATGTTTAAAAATTGCTAATTTAATTTTAATTATAATTTACTTTTTTATAATATGTTCATAATTTATTTAATTTGTTTATAATTTTAAATTTCATAATAATTGATATAATTGTTTATAATTTTTTCTTAACCATTAAAATTTTTTTTGTTTATTATAATATTTTTTGCTTATTATTATTATTATTATTACTAATCATGTTTATTGCTAACCCCATTTAAAATTGTTATTATTATTATTTTTACTAACCCCTTTATTTTTTAATTGTGATTATTATTATTATTTTCACTAACCCCTATTATAATTATTTATTTATTATTGCTCATTTATTTTATTTTACTATTTATTTAAATTGCTTTATTATTATTGTAATTGCTCCTGGATGTAATTTTTTGTAATATTTAAATTATTTATTTTTATGCCATGGTTAGTAAAAATAGGGAGTGTAACATGTATTATATTTAAAATTGAATTTAGATCACTTAATTAAAAGATAAATATAAATTGAACACTCACACACGTAAGTCGATCTTTGATCGCCATCTCACTTTCTAGGGTTACCTCTCATTGTTGCCTATTCAAAAAGGTCAAGTAGGGTGTATAAAGCAAAAGTCCCTTAAAAGAATAGTCATCTAGTCCCTTCATAATCACAGATCAAGTCCCTTAAATGGTTGCCTTCATAAAGATCTTGTCCCTTTCGAATAATGATGACAGTCCCTCCTAAATGCTTAATACACCCTACAGTTGCCTTCATTAAACAGATGTCCCTCACTTGTCCCTTACATCCAAGGTAATGACTACCTATTCCTTAATAATAGGGATAGTCTTACCACTTAAAGGATTCAAGAACAGAAAGACTTAAACTTTAGGGTAGGTTCCTCATAGTTACTTGCTCACTATTCAAAAATTTCTCAAACACTTCACAATTTTAAACAATTTTCAAACACAAGTTTTTTACGCATCCGTACATGGATCATTATTAAACTCTTATGAAAATTTCTATTCACACACTTCACATTTTCAAAAACAATTCAAAGTGAGCTAAGTAACTAAGAGCCCATGGATAACCATGGATGTAAAGGGTGCTAACACCTTCCCTTTACATAACCTACCCCCCGGACCCAAAAAAATCTTTTCAAAGGTCTTTCCTGTTCTTTTATGCCTTTCCTTTGGATAAAATAAAAGTCGGTGGCGACTCTTGCTATCCGCAACATAACTAAAGTCAGTTCTCCCACCGTGTTACAGAACTGGCGACTCTGCTGGGGATTTAATAAAAGAGGGGTACCCTTAGGAATTAGATCACTTTAAATTGTTTGTTTTGTTTGCTTTATATTTACTTGTTGGGGCTCTTATGTGTGAAAGATCCTAACCCGGATCTAGTGTACCTTAGGTAAATGGCAATAGACGAAGGAAACTGTACGGCGTATACCGATATGGTTGATCTGGTGGCCATAGTTAGTGTGACTTCTTGGTGGGTGCTTATGTTCCTTAAGTAAGTTAAGGATAATATGAGGCTGCCATATGTTGTCAATACACTAACTGACTTTTAGAACCCTAGTTATCCCATCTTGGCCTTTAGAAAGTAGTGAGGTAGCCGACTTTGGTGAATACTAAAGTTGGTTGATACTCGATGCTACGCTCATTGAGATCCTAAACTTGGAGGGTTTTGGTTGGCAAGTAAGTTGCCTACTGAACAACCACCCTTGGGAAGGATCGATGATATTGAGATCCCTTAGAACCTGGTTACTTTATAGGACAGGATGAACCAACTAAACTTCAGGGTAGGGTACTTACCTTTAAACCTCATGCAAGCCTTCAAACCTAAGGGCTATTGTGTGACTTGTTTGTGTGTGCCACATGTTTGTGATTGAGCATAACATCATAATATCATCATGCATCATAAGCATAGCATTTTCTCTAACCATTTCAAGGACCAAATGATTTATCTTTGTTCTTTGTTGCAGGGCATGGCTTCTGCTCGTAGAAACACCATCAGGATCAACTTTGTGGGCATACCTCCTAAGCTTAAAGAGTTGGTTTCTCAGGTGTCTGATCATTCCCAGTTCATCAAGAGACATGGTCACCTATTGGATCTAGTCACTTCAGGGTTCAATGAAGACATGATGAGTGTGTTGTTTCAGTTCTTTGACCCTAAGCACCATTGCTTTACATTCCCTGACTATCAGCTGGTTCCAACCATGGAGGAGTTCTCTAAACTTCTGGGTATACCTGTTCTTGATCAAAGACCCTTCACAGGCTTGGAGAAGGAGCTTAAACCAGAGGTTATTGCTGCAGCTCTACATCTAAAGAAGTCTGACATTGTTCTAGAAACGAGAAGCGGAGTTAAGGGTATTCTTGCCAAGGTGTTGATAGAGAAAGCTCAGGTGTTCTTGAAGGCCATGAGCTATGATGCTTTTGAGGAGATCTTAGCCTTGCTGATTTATGGCTTAGTGTTGTTCCCCAATCCAGATCAGTTCATAGACGTTCATGCCATCAACATATTCCTGAGTCACAATCCAGTCCCTACATTGCTTGGAGACATCCTGCATTCTCTTTATACTCGTACTACAAGAGCAAGAGGAACTTTGATGTGTTGCATACCTTTGCTATCTAGGTGGTTTATTTCTCACCTTCCTCGCTCAGTAATGAAGAATGAACAAGGGTTCAGGTGGTCCAAAAGAATTATGTCACTCTCTCATTCAGATATCCATTTGTGCTCCAGATCTATGGAGAATATCACTATCATTGACCGTTGTGGGGAGTTTCCTAATGTGCCACTTCTAGGCATAAGAGGAGGCATGACCTACAACCCCTCTCTAGCTTTACGACAGTTTGGTTACGCTCGGAGTGATGGTCCACATGACATGTTGATTCAGGGCATTGTATTTGACTACGACAACGATCTTCAAGGTTACCGTCAGAGATTCATACGAGCATGGGGAAAAGTAAACAGGGTTGACAGCAAGACACTAGAGCCTAAGTACACTATTCCTATGGAGGCTTATCTCAGATGGGTGCGATCTCGGGATCAGACTCTCATGATGCCATATCCTGCTATCCTGCCAGTTACCATGGAACCTGTTGCTGAAGGAGATACTGCTTATACCATCCTTCACCCAGACATGCCTACTGACATGGAAGACTTACAGAGATCCTGGATCCAGTTGAAAGAGCAAAGGGATACTTTCGAGGCTCATTACAAAGCAAGCCAAGAAAGAATCCTGGAGTTAACAAAGCAACTTCACGAGGAGCGGAATCTCAACTCATACCTCAACACAAAGAGGAAACGTCCATGGGAGACTTAAAACCCCATCTTTTGTATTTATTTCATTTCATTTCTGTAAGCCCAAGAGGCAAAACAAATTTATTACTAATAAAAGTTTACCTTCTTGTTTGTTTAAGAAAATTTGAATCCTGCGGTCCTTGAAAACATTGCATATGCATTCACATATCATTTCATTGCATCACAGGTTTATAATTGTGCACAGGTTTCTCATCTTCTCGCTGTTTATTTCAGCAATGGCTCTTGAACAAACAGTTAAAGATCTCCAGGCACAAAATGCACAGTTCCAAGAGCTGATCCTGAACTTGTCCAAGGGACAAGATGAATTGAAGACACTGCTGGCTAAGAAGAAGAGTCCTGAGGACAACAAGGATGGTCAGTTGGAACAATTGCAAGCTGAGATAACAGAAATGAGGATCCAGATGAATGGCCAGGTGGCTCTTATCCAAAGTTTAGCTCAGGGGCAAGAAGAGCTGAAAACCTTTGTCCAAAAACTTCAAAGTAATGGAGTCAGGAATCTAATTGTCAATCAACCTCCGTTAAAACAAGCTGATTTGGTTGAAAGGAGGATGAGGATAAAAGAAGGTAAGAAACCGGTTACCACTGATTGTTCTTCAGTTAAAGAAAAAAGACATGGTAAAGTTAATCCACCTCAACACAAGGGATGTAGAAGACAGTTCATCAAATTCAGCACTCCAATGTCACAAGTTCTGCAATGCTTGTTGGAGATGAAACTAATTTCCTTGGAAAATTCTCCTCAAAATCCTAAAACTTCCTCTCCTCGCTATAATCCCAAGGCAAGGTGTGGGTATCACTCCAACTGTCCTGGACATGATACTAATAGTTGTTGGACATTGAAGAAAAAGATCCAAGACCTGATTGACGAAGGAATCCTAGAGGTTACTCCAGAAGGTCAAGTTGAGTTCTACTATCACCCATCAAACACCGAAGCTGCAAGACAAGTGGCCCAGTGTAGCAAGAAAGGAAGCCTACCTATTCCTGTTGAGATATGGGGCACCTTGGGACATCCAAGTGGCAAATTTGATTTCATGGTGAAGTATACTACTCCTCAAAGTTCACAGATTGCAATTGAGGACATTCAGCCAACTGGATGGGACAACATTTGAATTTTCATTTGTAATTTCTTTTATTTGTTTGAACACTTACTATTATGTTAAACTTTTGTTTTCATTAATGAATTGCATATGTTTGTCTTGAATTAATCCATTCGTTCCACTATATTTTGAATTATGCTTCTTATTTCTATCTTGTGATATTTAACTCCTGATAAAGCTATAAGCCTGTAGAGGGAGGATGACGAAAACAATACCATAATCTTATGCAGTATGCTTTTGAACCGACTATGCTGACGATGTACAGGCATTGTTTCAATTCCTAAACAGTGGAGATATAAGGAAGTTAATCCCTAGTCAACCCTTTTGAGCCTATGAAGTAGGAGTTTTTATTCTCGCACAAATTAAAACCCTTATTCATAACCCCGGGCAGGGTAGTTACTCGGTTAACTTAAATATGCTAATTATCTGTGTTGTACACAACTGATGATGGTTCACTGTAAGCATTAAACCTGACAGTCAATATCCAGCAAAAGAAAAGCTTGCTAAGTCAAAACCTATGAAGGAGACTTAATAAAAATTGAGATATCCCGCTGACTGTAATCTTAAAATAAACAGTTCAGGCAAAAGGAAGGGATAATAAAGCCAAAAAAAGAAAAAAGAAAAAAAGAGGTCACTATGAATCCTCAATAAAGAAAGATGACTGAATGTTCAAATAAATTTTGGGTTTCTGAACCATCACAAATGTCAGTATTACAATTCCAAACTCATTTGAGCCTCAATGCATAAGTTAACTGAGTATAGGACTGAAGAACATCATGGATAATGGGTTGGGTACAAATAAATTTGAGCCTTTATCCTTTGTTTCTTAAACCGTGAACCATGCCACGTTACAACCCTTTAAAAGTCCTAACTGAAGCATGGTTAGTTCGAAAGCGTACTGCTACAAAAAGGTATCCTGACTCCTTTAGGGCTTATTATAAAACTTGAGTTAATATCACAGCTTTCACAAAAACTATTTTTCTAAAATAACTCTTTTTCAAAATTTCAAGACAGACATAAGCATTGCATTTTTGAAAATATTCGTTTGCATATACCTGAGTGTTTGATAAACAAAGAAACTTACAGGATGAATGTTCAAAGTCCTTCCGATAAACAAAGTTGCTTCCTGGATCAAAGTCCATGTATACAAAGGGGCATAATCATTATCTCCCAATCAAGGGGGCAGGCCATGATACTGCCTAACTCATTTGGGGCAATCAGGACAAGATTCAACTATGTTTAAGCAACCAGAGGCAGATCTCCTCATCTATCTGAAGTGCCAAGGGTAACATTACAGGATTCATAATGCCAGGGGCATGGTCATTGTTTCCTAATCAAGGGGGCATACCAAGTTACTGTTCAAATCATTCGGGGCAATCAGTTCCAGATCCAACAGTGCTTAATAGCCAGGGGCAGCTCTTCTCATATATTTGAATTACCAAGGGTAAAACTGCAAAGTTCATGATGTCAAGGGCATATTATTATGGGGCATTCTGTTTAGTTCTCCTGAGGTAACTACATTCAGATACTTCCCTTTTGGGACAATTCATCCTCAACCAAGGGGCAATGCTTTCTTTTCAAATCTAGTAGCCGGAGCGTATGTGGTCCATTACAATTTGAAGACACATTCCTCTCGTTATGTTACCTTGATTTGGAGTTCTCAGCAGAAGCCATTGTGGAAATTAATTGTCTACGCCGGTAGTATCAGATGGTGTCAGTATCATATTTTCAGATCCAACCATGAGGATTTCTGGGAAGGTATTCAGGAAAGTTAAGAATCTCAGGAGCTCTAAATTCATTTGGTTATACGCTCTCGAAATTGAAATGATTCTGTTTTCAAATTCAGCTTTACTTTTCCCTCTGAATCCAGATTTACTTTTACCCTATTTACATAAGCGAAACATCTATTGGTTGTTGTAAACACCCCAAATTTGCCCTCACCCATTCACACCATGGCTTGTGATCATCTCATATGCATAAACACAATCATTTCATCTCATATCTCATTTTTGATTCACTGCATAGATTCTAAGTCATCTGCACCTAGGGTTTGTGATCTGAGCAATCCAAGAGCTTCTTGAGCCACTCCAAAGGCTACTAATTACTTCAAAGGGGTCCATGAGTGTTCTTATATCTTATTACATCATTTCAAAGTCAAAAATGCAAAAGAATCACAAGAACTGAGATTGGTGTGGATGCAGAGCCAGGTTTGACTGCACAGTTGACCTAAAATTAGGGTTTTGGTTTCAGGGGCCATAACTCCAAATTTTTTGGTCATTCTTGTTTCCATTGGTTTCTATATGGTATAGGGAGTATGCATATCAAGTTTCATGAAGAAATTCCATGGGGAAGTCATCTGATCAAGGGTTAACTTTCTGGACAAGTCAGTGCAAAATCAGGGCATCTGAGGCCCCCAATGACCCAACCAAGGGGTGATCTTCATCATTTTGAGTGTATATGATCTTTATTTGATCATGGAAGAAGGTTGAAGTTCACAAAAATCAAGAATTTGAAGTTTTTGCAAAGTTGACTTTTTAGGGCATGGGTGACTTTTCAAGAATAAGTCATTTTATGCCATTTTTCAAGACTTGCTTTTTGATCCAAAAAAGCTTCAAATGGAAAAACTTTGGTCATGAAAGTTGTAGAATACATTTTTCCCTTTTTAAAAAAGTACAAGAACATGACCTAATTCATTTTGGATCAAAAGTTATGGTGTGACAAAGTTGGCAAAAATCACTAATTTTCAAGTTATGCACTAAAAGGAAAATTTGCAAAAATCATGAACCAAGGCAAATTGTAACTTCTAATTGTCATCAAACCATTACACAAGCATCATGCAACTCTTAAAAATCAGATTTGAACCAAGATCCCTCATGCTTCATGGTTTGTATAACAAGAAAGTTCCATATGAACCAAAGTTGAAACAACTTGCAAAACTCATGATAACACCTCACCAACTTGATGTCTTGGATGCTGAACCATGCTAGCCTCCCATACACACCATGCTGCGCCAACCCTAGCCATTGTACCAAGCTAGAACTCAAGCCATACCTCTCTTACAACAAAGTTGACATTTTGCAAAAGTGAACTTACCAATCAATAAAGGCCAGGTCACATCATCTGACCTATGAGATTATTTTATACTATCCATTTGCAAGCTAAACATAAGAAGAAGCAAGGCTGAAACACACAAGAACGGACCATTCACAAAAACACCCCATTTTGCATTTCTCTTCGAATCTGCCTCCACAACACACAAACATTCAAACAAGCTTCACTAATCATCTCACCATGCTTCATAGAGCCTAAACCAAGCAAAACCTAAGCCTGAAACCAGCAAGAACTCCACTTCTCCATTTTCACCCTCACTTGCAAAACCTTTCGAAACTGATCACACAGCTCACAAACATTCAAACAAGTTTCACCAATCAACTCACCTTGCTTCATGGACCAGAAACCAACCCTTGTTTTGGCCTGAGACCCTCCATATCACAAACACGATTTTCACACTCCCTTGGTCAGAGCTCCTGCAAACTCACTCAAGAGGATGTTTAAACTCCAACTAAGCATCCAAAGCTTCAAAGGGGTATCATTGGGACATGTTTGAGCCAAAGAACTAGCCAGAAGGTGCCAGGGATCAAAGCTCCAGTTCAGGTGAGCTTCATGAACATTTTTTCCAGGAGCTTGTTTTTAAGTTCTTAATTGGTTCTCTATGTTCCACTGATCATGATGATATGTTTGGTTTCGAAAATCATTGAGTTTTGAGCATGTATGGTGTTCCTGAAATTTTTTGACCTAATTCCTTTTTGCTTCGATTCAGCCTTATTGTGTGAAATAAATGTGTTTTGGCTATTGATTCTTACTCTATGTTGGTTGGGGATGAATTCTGGGCAAGAAAATTAGGTTTTAGTGAGCTAGGGTGAAAGTTAGCATTTTTCAGGGAAGGTGCTGGCCGGAGAAGACGACCGGAGGTCTTCTCCGGCCACCTGAAGGTGATTAGGGTTTAATCCCTGTAATTATTGAGGTTTGAATCTGGCACGTTGGATCCTTTGACTCTGTTGACTTCGCGCGCATGTGAATGGTCCAGATGCGGTCATTAACCCTAAATCTCAATTAATTAATTCCTAATTATATTTAGCCAAGTTTGAATTTCAGCCTTTGATCTGCGCGCGCAGTCAACAAGGCTCTCCCCAGACTCAATCCTAGCCCCTCATTTGGTTGACTTCAGTCTTTTTCATTTATTTTTCATATTTATTTCATTTAACTTGTGCAATTTATTTAAAATAGCAAAAATTGTCTAAAAATTATGAAACTTTTTCTCAAAAGTTTCATTAATTTTTATGACACAAAAATATTTTTATTTTCATTTTTAGCATTTAAAAAGTATTTTAAAATATTTAAAAGTTTATTTTTAATTGATTAATGAGAATTAATTTATTAAAAATACTTTTAGGTATTTAAAAATCACCAAAAAATTCATGAAATGTTCTAAGACATTTAGAAACATTGTCCAACCTTCAAACCAAATTTAGTTTTTGATCTTGATGCATTTTGAGAATTTTCCATTGATTTAAAATCATTTTTATGCATTAATTTGATCCAAAGTTCCAAAAATCATTTCTGCCTATTCATGAAGAGTTGGACATTGATTCTTTTTGCATTGCATTGTGTTTAGCATGTAGTTTATGAGATTAAATGGCCATGATTTGATCTCTCATTTTCAATTTGTTTGTTAATTTTCTTGTTTGAAAACCCTAAAAACCCTAGAATCTTGTGAAAATCATAACTTGAGATTGGTTAAGAGTTGAGACCTCTCCTTTGGGCATTGGGTTAGTATAGGATTAGGGGTCCTTTGAGTGGCATTTTAAATTTTTTGTAATGTTGTTTGCTTCTGATTTTGGTTTATGTTTGATGTATGATTCATAAACCCTAATTTGGGCTTTCATATGCATCCATCTTGCATTCTCTTGCATAACATGACTTGCCATGACATTTCAAGCATCCATTTGATTCATTTGACATCATAAGACATATTGCAAGCATGTTTGATCATTGCATCATGTATTTGCCATGTTGTATGTCATGTGCACTTCATAACTTTTCATGTATGTCCATGCTTCCTAACTTGCTTCATTTGCATTCATAAGCTTGTATGATCATTTCCATGTGCTGCCTCATGTTTGTAGCATCTCATAGCATCAATAGCATCATGTATATTCTTCTGGTTTTGTTTCTCATCATGTCATCTCATCCCATTTGGCATTGCATTGCATCCCTTTTCTAACCTTTCAGGTGGTAAGTGATTTTGAGAAGTGAATTTGCCTTCACTTCTCATACTTTTCTTTTCATATCTCTTGCATCCATTGCTGCATTCTTGCATGTGTTTGAGCTTGAGTTTGTTCATTCTTCTTTCCACTTTCTTTCTTCAAGTGACTTGACTTCTTGAATGAAGCAAGTTGCTTTGCTTCTCTTGATCCTTTCATCTGCTTCCTGGTGGTTCCTTTGAAGACTTCTCTTGCAAACCTCACAAACCTTAGGAACAACCAAGCATGACAATGATTAGGGTTTTGATTAGTCTCCCTTTTTTAGTTTTTACCTTTGTGTCTCTTTTGAGTCATCTCTTCTCACCTCATAATCAGGGACTAAACCCTAAAGGCTTTAAGGCTTTGTGATTAAGCTTATGCCTGCATCCTTCTCTTAGGATGGAGTGTATAACTTTAATCCTAAGTGTTAAACCCTTAATGTGTTTAAATCTCTTAATCAATTCACATAATAATCATCAAGACATCACACTTGTAACTTGGGCCTTGCATTAGGGTTCTAATTCTTCCTTAAATGGTTAAGAAGGACTACCCCTAGTGTTAATGGACAAGTCCCCCTCAAGTTGTCTTACAAACCCTAAAAAACACTTCATCATCATATCATTAATTAAAATCCATCTAATAAAGGCTTTGTTTTGTCATGGGTTTAATCCCTAATCATGGATTAAGTTGAGGAGCTTTCCTCAGCTTAAACACTCTCATCTATTATCCTTCTATTAGGATGGTGTAATGAGTCTGTTTAATCCCTGATTATGGCTTAATCTCATTACTCAACACTAAACAAAAACACCAAAAACATCTAAATAATCACAAGTAGGTTAATGATCTTAATCCTGCATCAAAGGTGATTAAGTGTGAGAAGCTGACTTCACACTTAAGGTATTCTCATTACCCCTAATCAGAGGGAAGATGTGATGAGTTTACTAAATCCATTGGTTTAGACTTAAGCTCATTAACTTATGACAAATCCAAAAGCAATAAAAGACTGAAAACTCAAAAACAAACAATAATCGTCCCCTTCGGGATTCTTTTCTCATCACTTTCACTCATAAACGAGAATTCGCTTCTTCCGTCTAATGCAAGACAGTTTGCACCTGAGCCAGACAGGTCATACACTTGAGCATAGGCAAGCAAGCAGTTCACAAGTCAATTCATTTTTCAGTCTCTTTGGGTCGAACTACGGTGTTCTGACTTCCTCATTGCACGAGAGGATACGTAGGCATAACTTAACAGTTATCGAACAAAAGTCTCTATATATTCCCCCTCCTTCCAGCATTATTCTTTAAGCCTCATGATCTTGAGCATCTTATTCTTGTTCTTACACTGACACTGTACATACCGCACTTCACACAGACACCTGTACATTCTTTTCCAGCTCTTTACACACAAATTGCACTGACACTACCCCTTTTAAAACACAAATCTTTTAAGCGTGGATCCCGTCGAGTACGGCGGACAATCTGGGTGCTAATACCTTCCCAGGTTGTAACCAACCCCCTTTCTCAGTCTCTCTGGTTCGCAACCGTCTTATCCATCTTTTTCTAGGCCTATGCAGCATTGCCTTTCCTCCGGGATAAAAATGCCTAGCTGGCGACTCTATTCTTTCTCCAGTGAGTTCACGGCTGTGTGTTCTCATTGTCCCTCTCGCCGACCGTTCGCGTCTGTACCTTTATTTGGGCCAGTCCCACTTATCGGGAGCGACAGCTTGGCGACTCTGCTGGGGAACCTTATACTGCAACCAGGGCTTCTGGTTCTTTTTGTGGGTTCCTCCTAGCGCTTGTTTGATTTGTGTTTACTGGGGTGTTATGTGCTTATTTGTGTTTGTGTATTTGTATTTATTTTGTACAGTTTTGTTTATTGCTTTCTTTATAGCTTTATGCATATATTATCATATTGTCATACTGTGCTGCTGGCTGGATCTGGTTTTACCTTGGTGGGTGGGGTTCTATTGAGAGTTAAGGTCCTATACCTGGGACCTGAGTGACACCTAGGCTAGAGTGAATCATATTCTTTCCCATTCCATCTCGGTCTGGTGCGGGAATATGAAACACGGTTCAGATATGGGTTTCTTCTTGAGAACTCTGTGTTGCAGATTTCCTGCAATGCTAGGGCTATCTGGGAAGCCTGCTAAGTCTGGATGACCTTTTAGTATTGACCTTCAGAAACTGAGGTGAATTAGAGGAGGAACTTTTATGGTTATTGTAAACACTGTACCTCCGGGTTAGAAGTGTTTACACTTCTCATAACTGATCCAAGTCTGAGGATCCTTGTTTTAGAACACCACCTGTGAGGGGGTTGGGCTGTTTACAGGTTTGCAGGTACCTTGACCTCAGAATACCCTTGTTACTTTGTTTGTTTAAGAATACTCCATGTTGGAACAGTTCTTGTGATTCTAAAACCCTGGACATGTGGCTCTTTATTTGAGTCCCCCACCTTGGTTACTGGATTTATAGACCTCCATCTGGTATTCTTGAATATGTCTTGGACCTATATCATAGCTTTTGATCAGATCCAGCTCAGTCACAAACCCTTGCATATCATTTGCATACATACTCATTGCATCATATTGACATTTGCTTATTTGTGTTTCAGGGTATCCACTTTCATCTTTGGTTTTGGTTTTGACCCCATCTTCAGTATTGACCTATCTTCATCAGCATCTGCTTCAGTTATCAGCTATCTGTTCTAGTCACCTGCACTAGCCATTCAGTGGCCAGTTCTTCAGTGTTATCATCAGCACTTATCTCTACTCATCTTCAGCATCATGGCTCCTAAAAAGAGCAACATCACCTATCACTTCTTCCAGCCAGAGCTATCTGACATCAGGAGGATTTAGACCCTGATCACTCCAGATCACATACCATTGTTCAGGGAACATTATGGGGATATACTTGATATGGTTATGGATCTGGACCCTTCACAGAGAAGCCTGATCCACACTTGCATTCAGTTCTATGATCCCCCACTGAGATGTTTCACCTTCCAAGACTTTCAGTTGGGCCCTCTATTGGAAGAATACTCATCATTGGTTGGTCTGCCTATCAGGGGTGGAATCCCTTTCAACCCTGAGATGGTCTTTCCTGGTAATGGAGAAGTAGCAAAGGCTTTGCATCTGGAACCTGTCCTGATTGAGCAGCATATGACTTCTAAAGCTGGAATCCCTGGCTTCCATCTAGATTTCTTGATTTCTCAAGCTACCCTGAAAGCTTCTTTAGGAGAGTGGAAAGCTGTCTGTGCTTTATTGGCCTTGAGTATATATGGAATTGTGTTGTTTGCAGATGAGCCTCGATTCATTAGCAAAAATGCAATCCATCTTTTCATCCTGAAGAACCCAGTGCCCACTTTATTGGGGGATCTCTATTATTCAGTGCATCAAAGGAATGGAAAACAGAGGGGAAGATTAGTGAGGTGTTGTGCTCCATTGTTCCATACTTGACTTCTCAGACATCTACCCAGGACAGATGCATTTCTGAACCCTCATCAGCAGAGAAACTGGGCTAAGAGGCTCACTACTCTAACTTCAGCCGATATCAGGTGGTGCACCCAAAGCACAAAGGGCAGGGATATCATCACCAGCTGTGGGCATTTTCCCAATGTGCCCCTAATAGGAGTTAAGGGTAGTATCAATTACAATCCTTTGCTGTTCAAAAGACAACTGGGCTATGCACTGGTCCACACTCCTAAGGCACAGGACTTGGTTGAGACTCTTTACTGCGAGAACAAGCTTAATCTGGCTGTTGTTAGGCAGGCTGCCTGGGCTTGGGATAATGTTCAAACCAAGGGAATAACCATTCTGGGGAAGTGCAGCAGTGTGGCATCAGCACAATATTATGAATGGTCCCGTGCCAGGGCTCAATTCTCTGGGATGCCCTTTACCATAGAAGATATGCCTGAATCATCTTCAGCACTACCCCCTGCCACTGTCAGTTTGGAGGAGTTTGAGAGCTTGAAGGAAAGAAATGAGAAGTTAACCCAGGCTTTGCAGAAGACTCTCCGGGAGAGGAGTGATGGCAGGATGGAGATTGAGAGGTTAGAGAAGTTGAGAGTGGAGCATTTGGTTAAGATTGAGAAGTCTGGGGATTATATCAAAAAGTCTAAAGCTGGAGAACAAATTCTGAAGAATGCTTGCAAAGAAGCCCAGTTCCAGAGAGCAAGAACAGACTTGTATCTGAAGGAGATTCAGGCTAGGTGGGTCAGGATCACCGAAGCTCGCACTCTGGAGGACAAGAGGGTCCAAGACAAGATAGAGCAGATGGAAGCTAGTGCAAAAGAGCAGCAAGAAGCCCTGGCAGCAGCCCAGAGGGAGATATCAGAGCTGAAGATCAAAGCTGGAGTGAAGAGGTCCAAAGACCAAGGTCAGCACAAGAAGCTAACAGCAGCTGTTACGACCCGGAATCTCCTCATTAGGAATCTCACGGAGCGTCCAGCCGATCCTGTGACCAAAGCACTTCTCAAGGAAGTTCGTGAGGATGAGTTTGGTCTTGGTGTTTGACCATTTGTTTGTTGTTGCTTTCATTCCATGTACTTTTACTTTCCTGTAATGTATTTTGACCCCTCAGAGGGCTCGTATTTGTAAACGAACTATGTACCATTTTGCTTTTGTAATATATGTTTTAGTTTGTTCCATCCGGGCTCACTTCGAAAGCAACATCAACAGCATCTTCAAGGGTCTGGAAGGGTCAAAACTGAATGCCAAACCGGATACCTTGAGAACAAATAAGCATAACTGCATTGCATGCTAACCCCTTTTGTTTGTTTTGTAGGTTTTTTGTTTTATTGCTGCTAACTCTGTTGTGATGTTCAGGAATTATTGCTCGGCGCCGGGTATTTCCCCTCAATCGTCTGCACCGTTATCCGACCCGTAACAACCTTCCGGGCATCCAAATGGATCAGATGCAGCAGGACCTCACTGAGGTCAGAAATCAGATGGCAAACGAAAGATTGGAAATGAGAACGCAGATGACGCAGTTTATGGAAGTAATGAACAACATGGCTCAGAGCCAGGAAAGATTGAGGGCCATGGTGGAAAGGCAAAATCAAGAAGATCCACATATAGGGACTGCCGGGACCAGCAACAATGAAAGGGTCCAACCTCATGTTAACCCTCCTGTATTTGGCCCCCATCTTCATCCAGAGGTCAATATTCCTGCAAATGTTCAAGGGACTGCCACAGCAGCCAGGGTACTTCAAGAAGATCCCCAGGAGGATCAATTCACAGTAATGGGTGTTGGGGAAGAAGCTTATGATAGAAGGTTGGATGAGATAGCTGAGAAATTGAGGTCCTTAGAGTCTCAAAACTCTTTGGGCTTCGATGTCATGGACATGGGCTTGGTAGACGGGGTCAGGATCCCCCATAAGTTTAAGCCTCCTTGTTTTGAGAAATACAGCGGGACTTCATGCCCCCGGACTCATTTACAATCATTTCTGGGAAGGCTGAAGGCCTATACTATGGATGAGAAGCTCTGGATGTTCTATTTCGAAGATAGCTTGACTGGAGCGTCAAGAGAATGGTACTCTCACTTGACAAGGGCAACTATTAGATGCTGGAAGGACCTGGCAGAGGCCTTCATCAGACAGTATCAGTATAACTTAGACATGGCACCCAACAGGACTCTCCTAATGGGAATGTCACAGTCATCAAGGGAAAGTTTCCGAGAATATGCCCAGAGATGGAGGCAACTGGCTGCTGCTGTTCAGCCACCTATGTCTGAAAGGGAAATGGCAGATATGTTTATGAACACCCTTCAGGGAACTTATATTGACAGGCTGGCTGCTTTCTCTTCCACTAGTTTTGCAGATGTTGTCATAGCTGGGGAGAGAATTGAGAGCCTGTTAAAAATGGGTAAGATATCTGACAATGGTGCAAGCTCGTCCAGTAGCACAAGAAAGCCTTTTGCAGGCCCAAGAAGAACTGGCGAGACCAATGCCATCCACACCAACAGGGGCAGGCCCCAATATGTTCACAGATCAGTGGCAGCAGTCACCATTCCCGCTCCAGCTCATCCTCAACCAGTTTATCAACCTCCGCAACAAAAATATCAACAACAACCTCAGTACCATCAATAGAATCAGTATCCTCCGAGAAATTACAACAACAGCAACACCACCAACAACAACCAGCAAAGGCCATTCCAGCAGAGGCCTTCTCAAGCCAACAGGGTAATCGATCCGATCCCTATGCCATATGCTACATTGCTGCCACAACTCCTGAAACTCAACCTAGTTGAGCTAAGGACGTTGGCACCTCCAGATCCCAACAGTCTACCCAGGAATTATGACTCCAACGCCAGATGTGCCTTCCATTCAAATGCACCTGGCCACAGTACAGAAAAGTGCAGAGCTTTGCACATGAAGGTACAAGACCTGGTAGACTCAAAAGCTCTGAATTTCGCACCACCACCCAATGTCAACAAAAATCCTATGCCAAACAACGGTGGTCCCATAATTAACGCTATTGAAGAAGACAAGCCGTCTTATGTAATAACCAGTGTGGGTCAGATCCGGACACCGTTGGTGGAAATTAAGGCTCAGCTCCTCGAATGTCAAATGTTCCCGGGTTGTGAGTTGGGGTGTGCTTACTGCAATATCTCAGTAAATGGGTGCGATAACCTGAGGAATGGCATAGATGGTCTCATTCAGAGTGGCCAACTTCAGATCACCACATCATTTCCAACAAATCCAGCAATCTCAACAGCAACAATTCCAGAACCTCCTACAACTGCAGCAACCATTGTTCCTGACAATTCTTCGGCTTCATCAACAAGTACTTCATCTATTGTCTCAACTGATCAGGTATCAACAAATTTTTCTTCTACAACTCCAGCACCACTCCATTTTGAAACTCCTACAACAACAACATCCATCCTTCCACCAATGTCTCCTACAACACCAGTAACAAATCATGAAGATATCTCAACTGTCACAATATTTTATGATCCTGAAAACAACTCTGCCTACAACTCAGAAGGTGCTGCTCCCATCAGAGCACCAGTCACAATTTATTACGACCCACAGACTATCACAATTCCTTCCACAGCTGCAATCAGTCCAGTCACTATCACGGTGCCTGGACCAGTACCTTATGAAAGCAGCAATGCCATCCCATGGCATTACGGCTCTGACCTGTACTGTGAAGGACAAAGAATCACTTTTGAATCATCAACCCCTGCACCACAAATTGACAATGTGGGAGGAGGCGGAGGCTTCACTCGAAGCGGACGTCTCTTTGCTCCACAAATTCAGAGACCCACTGCCGAAGCAGAAGCTGCTGCTAAAGCAAAAGGAAAAAGCTTGGTGCAGGAAGAGCAGACTGTCAAAGAAGCTTTGAAAACACCCTTCGATCAAGAGGTTGATGAGTTCATGCGAATCATAAAAAAGAGTGATTATAAGATAGTGGATCAGCTTCATCAGACGCCTTCCAAGATCTCAATCCTATCATTGCTTATGTGCTCCGAAGCCCATCGGAATGCACTACTCAAAGTCTTGCACGCAGCTTACGTGCCTGAAGAGATCACTGTCAATCAGCTGGAAGCTGTAGTTGGAAATGTTAATGCTAGTCACGGACTAGGGTTCACCAATACTGATTTGACAACGGAAGGCCGCAACCATAACAAAGCCTTGCACATAACCATGGAATGTAAAGGTGCTGTCCTTTCCCATGTGCTGGTGGACACGGGGTCATCCCTCAATGTCTTACCTAAGAAGGCCCTGGTGAAGCTAGAATATGAAGGATTGGCGTTGAGACCCAGCAACCTGGTGGTGAGAGCCTTTGATGGTTCTAAGAGATCGGTTCTGGGAGAGATTGAATTGCCCATAATGATTGGCCCGCAGACCTTCAAAACGACCTTCTACGTGATGGATATACAGCCTGCCTACAGCTGTCTATTGGGTAGGCCATGGATTCACGCCGCTGGCACCGTGACCTCTACCCTTCACCAGAAGTTAAAATATGAGTGGGAGGGTCAAATCGTTACAATCTGTGGAGAAGAGGATATTTTTGTCAGCCACCTGGCTACCTATAAGTATATTGAGATGGATGGGGAGATCCATGAAACGATGAGCCAAGGTTTTGAAGCCTTGAATGTCAATGAAACATCTGCTGTGCCTGGTACTTCAATATCATCATACCGACAAGCCCGGAAGGTTGTTGAGGGAGGAAACGCCTAAGGCTGGGGCAAACTGCTATCGGTGGAGAAGAAAAAGGACATATTTGGGTTGGGTTACAAACCAACTCAACAAGATCAAGCAGCGGTTGCGAAAGAGCCCAACTTTGTGAGTGGGGGAATGCTCACCCCTGATGCTGTCAACTGTCTGGAAGATGAGCTGGAAGAAGAACGCAACCTGGAAAGCTGGATTCGTCCAAAGATCCCGGGGAGCAGTGTCTCAAACTGGTCTTCCCAGGAAATTACAAGAGTTACTCATGCAGAGTAATTATTATTTCCTGTATTTTTATAGCATGCATCAAAGTCTTGCATCTTGCCCAAGATGACAAGACTCATTTTGTAATCGGGCCATCTGTACTTTTTGTGCAAACAAGATTAATCAATGAAATATCAGACATCTTTTTGCAAACGAATCTTTTTCTTTTCCGCTCACTGTTTTTCCATTTCTCTTTTTGTACAAAAAATAAATGGCAGTGTTTTCAAAATGACAACTTTATTTCACTTTACTAAAACAAGATTAAAATCAAATCACTAAAATGAACCAACTGAACCCTTGCAGAGAGTGCCTTCCAGACAGCACCGACAACAGCACGGCTATGACTTCGTATGACTTTGACAATCTAATCAATCAAGCTGATGAAGGGGTTGAAGAAGAATACGAGCTTCCTGAAGAGCTAGACAGGTTGTTAAGACAGGAGGAAAAGGTCATTACTCCTCACCAGGAGGAGGTTGAAACGATCAATCTTGGTACAGATGAAGACGTGAAAGAAGTTAAAATCGGGGCCTGCCTGCAAGACTCAGTGAAGAAACAACTGATTTACCTGCTTCAAGAGTATGTGGAAGTGTTTGCTTGGTCGTATCAAGATATGCCAGGGTTGGATACCGACATTGTTGTGCACAAGCTGCCTTTAAGAGAAGAATGTCCACCGGTTAAACAGAAACTGCGCCGTACTCGCCCATACATGGCTATGAAGATCAAGGAAGAGGTACAAAAGCAGTGGGACGCCGGGTTCCTTGCTGTAACTAGTTATCCGCCGTGGGTCGCTAATATAGTACCTGTGCCTAAGAAAGACGGCAAAGTAAGAATGTGTGTTGACTACCGGGATCTGAACAGAGCCAGCCCGAAAGATGACTTCCCATTACCTCACATTGATGTATTGGTGGATAACACGGCTCAGTTCTCGGTATTCTCCTTCATGGACGGATTTTCAGGATACAATCAGATCAAGATGTCACCTGAAGACATGGAGAAGACAACCTTCATCACACCCTGGGGCACGTTCTGCTACAAGGTAATGCCATTTGGGCTCAAGAACGCCGGTGCAACATATCAACGGGCTATGGTGACATTATTCCACGATATGATTCATAAAGAAATAGAGTGTTATGTGGATGACATGATTGCCAAGTCCCTTACTGAAGAAGACCACCTGGTGAATCTACTGAAGTTATTCAAGCGTCTGAGGAAGTACCAACTGAAGCTGAACCCCAACAAGTGCACATTCGGGGTGCGATCCGGTAAGCTGCTGGGATTTATTGTAAGCGAGAAAGGGATTGAAGTCGACCCTGATAAAGTCAAAGCCATCCAAGAGATGCCTGCACCAAAGACAGAGAAAGAAGTTCGAGGGTTCTTAGGTCGATTGAACTACATTTCGCGGTTCATATCTCACCTTACAGCAACCTGTGAACCCTTGTTCAAATTGTTAAGAAAAGAACAGACGGTCAGGTGGAATGAAGACTGCCAGAAGGCTTTTGACAAGATCAAGGAGTACTTACAAGAACCTCCAATCCTTATGCCTCCAGTTGAAGGAAGACCTCTGATAATGTACTTGACAGTATTAGAAGAGTCGATGGGGTGTGTGCTGGGCCAGCATGACGAGTCTGGTCGAAAAGAGTATGCAATTTACTACCTAAGCAAAAAGTTTACCGACTGTGAACAACGTTATTCACTACTCGAGAAAACTTGCTGTGCTTTAGCGTGGGCTGCTCGCCGACTGAGACAGTATATGTTGACCCACACTACTTTATTGATCTCAAAAATGGACCCAGTCAAGTATATTTTTGAGAAGCCAGCGCTTACCGGACGGGTTGCAAGATGGCAAATGATCCTTACAGAGTATGACATTCAGTACACTTCTCAGAAAGCCATCAAGGGCAGTGTATTGTCTGAATATCTTGCTGAGCAACCTATTGATGATTACCAGCCTATGAGATTTGACTTCCCTGATGAAGACATCATGTTCATAAAAGTAAAAGATCATGAAGAGCCTATTCACACTGAAGGGCCTGACCTGGAAGAAGAATGGACTATGATGTTTGATGGGGCTGTTAATACGAATGGCCGGGGTGTTGGTGCAGTGCTCATTACACCTAAAGGAGTTCACATGCCTTTCTCGGCAAAGCTCACTTTCAACTGCACTAACAACGAAGCTGAATACGAAGCTTGTATTATGGGTCTTGAGGAAGCCATTGACCTCAGGATCAAGACGTTGACCGTATTCGGAGATTCAGCTTTGGTAGTCAATCAAACCAACGGCAAATGGTACACACACCAGGATCATCTAATACCTTACAGGGATTATACAAGGAGGTTATTGACTTTCTTCACAACAGTCAAGCTTGAGTATATCCCTCGGGACGAGAATCAGTTTGCAGATGCTCTTGCCACAATTTCATCCATGATCAAAGTTCAAGCTGCCAACTTTGTACCTCAGATTTCAGTGTCCAGACTTGACAGACCAGCGTATGTGTTCGCAGCAGATGTTGTTAAAGATAATAAGCCTTGGTTCCATGACATTAAGCGCTTTTTGGAGGACCAAACATACCCACCTGGGGCATCTTCCAATGATAAGAAGACTTTGAGAAGGCTTGCTGGTAGTTTCTTGTTGATGCATGAAGTGCACGAAGGATCCTTTGGTACCCATGCGGGAGGGCATGCCATGGCTAAAAAGTTGCTAAGATCGGGTTATTACTGGATCACAATGGATGCCGACTGTTGTGCCTACGCCAGAAGATGCCATAAATGCCAGATTTATGCAGATAAGGTGCACGTGCCTCCCAATCCTTTGAATGTAATGTCTTCACCCTGGCCCTTTGCTATGTGGGGCCTTGACATGATTGGCAAGATTGAACCGACTGCTTCGAATGGCCACAGATTCATCCTGGTTGCTATTGACTATTTCACCAAGTGGGTCGAAGCAGCCTCCTATGCCAATGTTACAAGGCAGGTGGTAGCCCGATTTCTGAAGAGAGATATCATCTGTCGATATGGAGTGCCCGAGCGAATCATTACTGATAATGGTTCCAACTTAAACAACAAAATGATGGCAGAGTTATGCCGGGACTTCAAGATCCAACATCACAATTCTTCTCCTTACAGGCCAAAGATGAACGACGCTGTTGAGGCGGCAAATAAGAATATCAAGAAGATTGTGCAGAAGATGGTAGTCACCTACAAAGACTGGCATGAAATGCTACCATTTGCCTTGCATGGGTACCGCACATCAATCAGAACATCCACTGGGGCAACACCGTATCAACTTGTCTATGGTATGGAGGCAGTCCTACCAGTTGAGGTTGAATTACCCTCCTTACGGGTATTGATGGATGTTAAACTGAATGAAGCAGAATGGGTCCGTTCCCGATACGAGCAACTGAGTCTGATTGAAGAGAAAAGATTGGCTGCAATCTGCCATGGGCAGCTATATCAGAAAAGGATGAAGAGAGCCTTCGATCAGAAAGTCAGGCACCGAGAGTACCAAGTAGGAGATCTTGTGCTGAAGAGAATCCTCCCTCCTCATACAGACCATAGGGGCAAGTGGACTCCAAACTATGAAGGACCATTCGTGGTAAAGAAAGTTTTCTCGGGTGGAGCACTGATGCTCAGCACCATAGATGGTGAAGATTTCCCGTCCCCTGTGAATTCAGATGCAGTTAAAAAATACTTCGCATAAAATGACCCGTTGGACATAAAAACAGAATGTAAGTCCAGGCAAAAATAGGGCATCCCGGCGAGTCAAAAACAGAATAAAAGACTCGGGCAAAAATAAGGGAAAATAAATAAAAAAATGTACACCCGCTGAGTTGAAAAGCCGCATTAGACAGCTCGGGCAAAAATGGGTATCCCGATGGATTGAAAACCCGAAAGGGCGATCCATGCAAAATAAGGGAATAAGCGAACAACTGCATTCTGAATTCGTCTGTATCACCTACAACTTGGTAAGTTTTGAACGGATCAAGCTTCAATCAGAATCGACATTCTTCAGAAAGCCGGATGAGAAGAACGTCAAAGGTCATACGGGTCATAGTGAAGAGGAAGCAACTTGAAGCGTCATCAACACTGCCATATTTTTGTTTCTTAATTTGTAACAATCTCCTCATTCCAGGGGATATGTTTCTTTGACTGTATCTCGCCAATTCAGGGCGCATGAATTAATAATATCAGATTTTCAGTCATGTCTCGTTTTGTACATTTTATTTGCAAAAAATGTCTGATGTCTTAAAAGGAAAAACTGATTGCATAAGAATACAGATGCTTATCTTCAAATAAAAACATGCCTGCAGGAAATATGCTTACTCTCAGAAGTGCCTAACTCCTATGAAGGAACCCAGTAAGGGATGCCTCGGGATTATCTTGTGCGTTTCTTTATCTTTTTCAGGATCGCAAGTATCCAGAACGCAACTTGGGGCATGAAAACTTTATCCCAGCAAGTTGGCAAATCAACACTCGTTTTTAGCACCCGAAGTGCTCTCTCCCCAGCTGAGTTGCCTCTCATGACTTCCCCAGCTGAGTTTGCCACTTATTGCTTATCCCCATCAGAGCTGCCAGGCATCACCGAAGGCGCCTATATCCCCGGCTGAGTCAAGAATCTACTTCAGCAGAATCCCTAGGGAGGTCTCTCAATAATCTCTTTTCCTCCCCAGCCGAGTTGCCATCTCGCCCTCAGCCGAGCACAAAAGTCAAAGAGCTATCTCCCCACAGAGTTCCAGCCTCTATCCAGAAGAGCAGCGCAAAGGAGATCACAACAGAGTGAAGAAAGCTGCTACAAACCCCAGCTGGGTCTTTCATTTATAAGGTTAGGTCTATCAATGGCCCGAATCCCCAAGCAGATATCATATCATCAGATCTACTAATGACCTCATCCCCAGCTGGGATGTCCATTTCAAGCAGATCGGCCAGAGATCTTCGCAGCAATGGGACCCGGATCCCGGTTTGGTATCTTTGCACAATCATAGCATTCGCATCATATTTACCCACAAAGCGTAGCATTCCGTTTTAACACGGAGCATTACGGCAAAAATCCAACACATAGCATAATCATGAGCCATGTTTTGAACCAACACTTGTGAGTAACGACAGTTCATCAACGTACAGAAGAATCCCCACCAGAGTCCCCGACAAAAGCAGCTGCCTCATAATCACAAACACCAGTATATACTCCTTTGGACACCCGTCCGCGTCATCATTCCCCAGTAAAGTCACCTGAATACTCTTTACAAACAAAATCACCCTTATTACAGATACGTCCTAACACCCGTCCGTGTCGTATCTCCCAGCAGAAAGCCAAAGACATCCTCTTTGCACTCACATACACTTACATATGACAATCCTTTGGCACCCGTCCGTGTCATATCCCCAGCACAGTCACCTACACTTTGTATATCAGATATTTGTTCATATTATACTTTTCTCTCTTGACACCCGTCCGTGTCACTCTCCCCAGCAGATAAACACTCGTCTATACAATACTCATACTCGTTACTCATGTTACACTCATACAGATACCTTTCATATCCCCACAGATTCAACACTAGTCCTTGTTCTTTGTTAACCAGTTGGTACTCGTCCGTATCATAACCTTAAGGATGCTCGTCCGCATCTTTAATCCATACACCGTGTCAAACACTTTTGTCCTCTTGAATATAGACACTCGTCTGGGCCTACTATTCCCCAGAAGAGTCCTCTCAGATTCAACACTCGTCCGTGTTCTCTGTTAACCAGTTGATACTCGTCCGTATCATCATCTTTGAACACGCGTCGGTATTTGTTTCTACCCGATACTCGTCCGTATCGTAGTCTTAGGGATGCTCGTCCGCATCTTTAATCTATACACAATACTAAACACTTATACCTTTTGTTTCTTGGATGTGAACACCCGTCCGCATCATCATTCCCCAGTAGATCACCAACAAACAAATTTCTTTTTATCTAACACTCGTCCTGTGTTTTGATAAACCTTGAGAGCAGCCGTACCCTGCTAGGTGGTCGCCCTCCACCTCTTGATGGTCGTCCTCCATCATGCTCATCCGATTGCCATCCCCATCGTTGATATTTAGCAGCCGTCCCCTGCTAGGTGGTCGTCCTCCACCTCTTGATGATCGTCCTTCATCATTTTATCCAATGGCCGTCCCCATTGTTGATTTTGGTTATCTGACATTCATTCTATGTTATGACAAACCCTGAGAGCAGCCGTCCCCTGCTAGGTGGTCGTCCTCCACCTCTTGATGGTCGTCCTCCATCATGCTCGTCCGATGGTCGTCCCCATCGTTGACCTTTTATCCGGCATTCGTCCTATGTCGCGATATTTTCGGCAGCCGTACCCTGCCAGGTGGTCGTCCTCCACCTTTGATGGCCGTCCCCATCATAATTCTTTTATTCCCCAACAGAGCAGCCGTCCCCTGCTAGGTGATCGTCCTCCACCTTTGATGACCGTACCCCATCATCTGTTTATTTCATTTATTCTTTAACCCGATGGCCGTCCCCGTCGTGGTCCCTTTTCCATTTCTTTTAGCCCGATGGCCGTCCCCATCGTCGGTTACCTTGCTTTATGAACTTGATGGCCGTCCCCGTCATGTTTCATTGATTCCCAGAGAATTCTACAGCTTTATCTTGATGGCCGTCCCCATCATAATCTTATTTTTCCCAGCTAGTCGGCCGTCCCCGTCTTTGCTTTACCTTTTATCCCCAGCATGTCGGCCGTCCCCGTCATTGCTTTATTTTCCGCACTTTTCTCAGCATGTCGGCCGTCCCCGTCGTTGCTCTCTACCCAGCAGTCGTCCTCTGCTCGGCAGTCGTCCTCCGTCGCCCACACTTTACAATATAATATATTTTCCTTTTACAATCTATATCCCTTTTCTTCTTCATTCTGTGAGTGCAAATTTTGGACTGTCTTTGGTATTCAACCACAAGTTATCTTGTTTGCCTGTTAAGCCGTTGCTTACAACCTGCACAGCTAACTCATGTTTGAATAGGGGCAGCTGTAAACACCCCAAATTTGCCCTCACCCATTCACACCATGGCTTGTGATCATCTCATATGCATAAACACAATCATTTCATCTCATATCTCATTTTTGATTCACTGCATAGATTCTAAGTCATCTGCACCTAGGGTTTGTGATCTGAGCAATCCAAGAGCTTCTTGAGCCACTCCAAAGGCTACTAATTACTTCAAAGGGGTCCATGAGTGTCCTTATATCTTATTACATCATTTCAAAGTCAAAAATGCAAAAGAATCACAAGAACTGAGATTGGTGTGGATGCAGAGCCAGGTTTGACTGCACAGTTGACCTAAAATTAGGGTTTTGGTTTCAGAGGCCATAACTCCAAATTTTTTGGTCATTCTTGTTTCCATTGGTTTCTATATGGTATAGGGAGTATGCATATCAAGTTTCATGAAGAAATTCCATGGGGAAGTCATCTGATCAAGGGTTGACTTTCTGGACAAGTCAGTGCAAAATCAGGGCATCTGAGGCCCCCAATGACCCAACCAAGGGGTGATCTTCATCATTTTGAGTGTATATGATCTTTATTTGATCATGGAAGAAGGTTGAAGTTCACAAAAATCAAGAATTTGAAGTTTTTGCAAAGTTGACTTTTTAGGGCATGGGTGACTTTTCAAGAATATGTCATTTTATGCCATTTTTCAAGCCTTGCTTTTTGATCCAAAAAAGCTTCAAATGGAAAAACTTTGGTCATGAAAGTTGTAGAATACATTTTTCCCTTTTTAAAAAAGTACAAGAACATGACCTAATTCATTTTGGATCAAAAGTTATGGTGTGACAAAGTTGGCAAAAATCACTAATTTTCAAGTTATGCACTAAAAGGAAAATTTGCAAAAATCATGAACCAAGGCAAATTGTAACTTCTAATTGTCATCAAACCATTACACAAGCATCATGCAACTCTTAAAAATCAGATTTGAACCAAGATCCCTCATGCTTCATGGTTTGTATAACAAGAAAGTTCCATATGAACCAAAGTTGAAACAACTTGCAAAACTCATGATAACACCTCACCAACTTGATGTCTTGGATGCTGAACCATGCTAGCCTCCCATACACACCATGTTGCGCCAGCCCTAGCCATTGTACCAAGCTAGAACTCAAGCCATACCTCTCTTACAACAAAGTTGACATTTTGCAAAAGTGAACTTACCAATCAATAAAGGCCAGGTCACATCATCTGACCTATGAGATTATTTTATACTATCCATTTGCAAGCTAAACATAAGAAAAAGCAAGGCTGAAACACACAAGAACGGACCATTCACAAAAACACCCCATTTTGCATTTCTCTTCGAATCTGCCTCCACAACACACAAACATTCAAACAAGCTTCACTAATCATCTCACCATGCTTCATAGAGCCTAAACCAAGCAAAACCTAAGCTTGAAACCAGCAAGAACTCCACTTCTCCATTTTCACCCTCACTTGCAAAACCTTTCGAAACTGATCACACAGCTCACAAACATTCAAACAAGTTTCACCAATCAACTCACCTTGCTTCATGGACCAGAAACCAACCCTTGTTTTGGCCTGAGACCCTCCATATCACAAACACGATTTTCACACTCCCTTGGTCAGAGCTCCTGCAAACTCACTCAAGAGGCTGTTTAAACTCCAACTAAGCATCCAAAGCTTCAAAGGGGTATCATTGGGACCTGTTTGAGCCAAAGAACTAGCCAGAAGGTGCCAGGGATCAAAGCTCCAGTTCAGGTGAGCTTCATGAACATTTTTTCCAGGAGCTTGTTTTTAAGTTCTTAATTGGTTCTCTATGTTCCACTGATCATGATGATATGTTTGGTTTCGAAAATCATTGAGTTTTGAGCATGTATGGTGTTCCTGAAATTTTTTGACCTAATTCCTTTTTGCTTCGATTCAGCCTTATTGTGTGAAATAAATGTGTTTTGGCTATTGATTCTTACTCTATGTTGGTTGGGGATGAATTCTGGGCAAGAAAATTAGGTTTTAGTGAGCTAGGGTGAAAGTTAGCATTTTTCAGGGAAGGTGCTGGCCGGAGAAGACGACCGGAGGTCTTCTCCGGCCACCTGAAGGTGATTAGGGTTTAATCCCTGTAATTATTGAGGTTTGAATCTGGCACGTTGGATCCTTTGACTCTGTTGACTTCGCGCGCATGTGAATGGTCCAGATGCGGTCATTAACCCTAAATCTCAATTAATTAATTCCTAATTATATTTAGCCAAGTTTGAATTTCAGCCTTTGATCTGCGTGCGCAGTCAACAAGGCTCTCCCCAGACTCAATCCTAGCCCCTCATTTGGTTGACTTCAGTCTTTTTCATTTATTTTTCATATTTATTTCATTTAACTTGTGCAATTTATTTAAAATAGCAAAAATTGTCTAAAAATTATGAAACTTTTTCTCAAAAGTTTCATTAATTTTTATGACACAAAAATATTTTTATTTTCATTTTTAGCATTTAAAAAGTATTTTAAAATATTTAAAAGTTTATTTTTAATTGATTAATGAGAATTAATTTATTAAAAATACTTTTAGGTATTTAAAAATCACCAAAAAATTCATGAAATGTTCTAAGACATTTAGAAACATTGTCCAACCTTCAAACCAAATTTATTTTTTGATCTTGATGCATTTTGAGAATTTTCCATTGATTTAAAATCATTTTTATGCATTAATTTGATCCAAAGTTCCAAAAATCATTTCTGCCTATTCATGAAGAGTTGGACATTGATTCTTTTTGCATTGCATTGTGTTTAGCATGTAGTTTATGAGATTAAATGGCCATGATTTGATCTCTCATTTTCAATTTGTTTGTTAATTTTCTTGTTTGAAAACCCTAAAAACCCTAGAATCTTGTGAAAATCATAACTTGAGATTGGTTAAGAGTTGAGACCTCTCCTTTGGGCATTGGGTTAGTATAGGATTAGGGGTCCTTTGAGTGGCATTTTCAATTTTTTGTAATGTTGTTTTCTTCTGATTTTGGTTTGTGTTTGATGTATGATTCATAAACCCTAATTTGGGCTTTCATATGCATCCATCTTGTATTCTCTTGCATAACATGACTTGCCATGACATTTCAAGCATCCATTTGATTCATTTGACATCATAAGACATATTGCAAGCATGTTTGATCATTGCATCATGTATTTGCCATGTTGTATGTCATGTGCACTTCATAACTTTTCATGTATGTCCATGCTTCCTAACTTGCTTCATTTGCATTCATAAGCTTGTATGATCATTTCCATGTGCTGCCTCATGTTTGTAGCATCTCATAGCATCAATAGCATCATGTATATGCTTCTGGTTTTGTTTCTCATCATGTCATCTCATCCCATTTGGCATTGCATTGCATCCCTTTTCTAACCTTTCAGGTGGTAAGTGATTTTGAGAAGTGAATTTGCCTTCACTTCTCATACTTTTCTTTTCATATCTCTTGCATCCATTGCTGCATTCTTGCATGTGTTTGAGCTTGAGTTTGTTCATTCTTCTTTCCACTTTCTTTCTTCAAGTGACTTGACTTCTTGAATGAAGCAAGTTGCTTTGCTTCTCTTGATCCTTTCATCTGCTTCCTGGTGGTTCCTTTGAAGACTTCTCTTGCAAACCTCACAAACCTTAGGAACAACCAAGCATGACAATGATTAGGGTTTTGATTAGTCTCCCTTTTTTAGTTTTTACCTTTGTGTCTCTTTTGAGTCATCTCTTCTCACCTCATAATTAGGGACTAAACCCTAAAGGCTTTAAGGCTTTGTGATTAAGCTTATGCCTGCATCCTTCTCTTAGGATGGAGTGTATAACTTTAATCCTAAGTGTTAAACCCTTAATGTGTTTAAATCTCTTAATCAATTCACATAATAATCATCAAGACATCACACTTGTAACTTGGGCCTTGCATTAGGGTTCTAATTCTTCCTTAAATGGTTAAGAAGGACTACCCCTAGTGTTAATGGACAAGTCCCCCTCAAGTTGTCTTACAAACCCTAAAAAACACTTCATCATCATATCATTAATTAAAATCCATCTAATAAAGGCTTTGTTTTGTCATGGGTTTAATCCCTAATCATGGATTAAGTTGAGGAGCTTTCCTCAGCTTAAACACTCTCATCTATTATCCTTCTATTAGGATGGTGTAATGAGTCTGTTTAATCCCTGATTATGGCTTAATCTCATTACTCAACACTAAACAAAAACACCAAAAACATCTAAATAATCACAAGTAGGTTAATGATCTTAATCCTGCATCAAAGGTGATTAAGTGTGAGAAGCTGACTTCACACTTAAGGTATTCTCATTACCCCTAATCAGAGGGAAGATGTGATGAGTTTACTAAATCCATTGGTTTAGACTTAAGCTCATTAACTTATGACAAATCCAAAAGCAATAAAAGACTGAAAACTCAAAAACAAACAATAATCGTCCCCTTCGGGATTCTTTTCTCATCACTTTCACTCATAAACGAGAATTCGCTTCTTCCGTCTAATGCAAGACAGTTTGCACCTGAGCCAGACAGGTCATACACTTGAGCATAGGCAAGCAAGCAATTCACAAGTCAATTCATTTTTCAGTCTCTTTGGGTCGAACTACGGTGTTCTGACTTCCTCATTGCACGAGAGGATACGTAGGCATAACTTAACAGTTATTGAACAAAAGTCTCTGTATATTCCCCCTCCTTCCAGCATTATTCTTTAAGCCTCATGATCTTGAGCATCTTATTCTTGTTCTTACACTGACACTGTACATACCGCACTTCACACAGACACCTGTACATTCTTTTCCAGCTCTTTACACACAAATTGCACTGACACTACCCCTTTTAAAACACAAATCTTTTAAGCGTGGATCCCGTCGAGTACGGCGGACAATATGGGTGCTAATACCTTCTCAGGTTGTAACCAACCCCCTTTCTCAGTCTCTCTGGTTCGCAACCGTCTTATCCATCTTTTTCTAGGCCTATGCAGCATTGCCTTTCCTCCGGGATAAAAATGCTTAGCTGGCGACTCTATTCTTTCTCCAGTGAGTTCACGGCTGTGTGTTCTCATTGTCCCTCTCGCCGACCGTTCGCGTCTGTACCTTTATTTGGGCCAGTCCCACTTATCGGGAGCGACAGTTGTGTTTGAATGTATGTATACTTTTGAATATGATTGATGTTTACCAGAAATGCATAAATGCTTAATATGATTGATGTTTACCAGAAATGCATGAAAATGCAGTAATAGTATTTACTAAGGACGAACGAGGGAAGGATTTCAACAAAGCTTCGCCGGTTCATCTCTACAAAACAGTTACAAACCCTCAGTAGGGCAAATCCATCTTCATAAAGTCACATCTCCCCTGGAATTTATATCCATCTCTTTTATCCTCATACGGATATTCGGGAATTTACTTTCCAATAAGAGTACGAAGAACGAAGACGGGAGGTTATATATACCTTACTATCCCCAGCAGACGGGAGGTTATATATACCCTACTATCCCCAGCAGACGAGAGGTTATGTATACCCTACTATCAAACGAAGACGGGAGGTTATGTATACCCTACTATCAAACGAAGACGGGAGGTTATGTATACCCTACTATCAAACGAAGACGGGAGGTTATATATGCCTTATTATCAAACAAGACGGGAACGAGTTCCTCATATTCTTCAACAACGAATCGAGATTTATTTTCCCTGGCCAGCAGTTGTTATACGAAGATATCCAGACATCTCAGGCAGTATCATATCATACATACATCATTTACATCATACCATAACATACATATCCATAGATACATAATACATTACTTAAATGCATCATACTATACACACATACATAGTGCATAAACTAATATTATCATACAGAACGCTACCTTGTTTTCAGGTTAATTCTCCAGCAAACAGACTTGTGATTATCAGGACTGCTTTATCCTCCTGAAAGTTATCATCCCTCAGGATTGCTTTATCCTCCTGAAAGCTTCTTGTCCCTCAGGATTGCTTCATCCTCCTGAAAGCATATCATCCATCAGGACTGCTTTATCCTCCTGAAAACTTCTAGTACATCAGGACTGCTTCATCCTCCTGAAGGCATCACTACATCAGGACTGCTTTATCCTCCTGAAAGCATACTATTACTTCAGGATTGCTTCATCCTCCTGATAGCTCATCACTACCTCAGGATTGCTTCATCCTCCTGAAAGATTATTATTACCTCAGGACTGCTTTATCCTCCTGACAACTTCTTGTACCTCAGGATTACTTTATCCTCCTGAAATCATATTATTACCTCAGGACTTCTTTATCCTCCTGAAAGCATATTATTACCTCAGGACTGCTTTATCCTCCTGAAAGCATATTACTACCTCAGGACTGCTTTATCCTCTTGAAAGTACACTATTACCTCAGGACTGTTTTATCCTCCTGAAAGCATACTATTACCTCAGGACTGCTTTATCCTCCTGAAAGCATATTATTACCTCAGAACGTTGTTTATCTTTCTGAAAGCATATCATTACCTCAGGACTGCTTTATCCTCCTGAAAGCATACTATTACCTCAGGACTGCTTTATCCTCCTGAAAGCATATTACTACCTCAGGACTGCTTTATCCTCCTGAAAGTACACTATTACCTCAGGACTGCTTTATCCTCCTGAAAGCATACTATTACCTCAGGACTGCTTTATCCTCCTGAAAGCATATTACTACCTCTGGACGTTGTTTATCCTCCTGAAAGCTATCTTTTTACCTTCATATTTTGGACTGCTTTATCCTCCAAGAAATGTACCTGAAGAATTTTTCTCCAAGTGGCATCTTTAAGCCCACTCAAGCATATTCAACTAGTCATCTATATCACTCTACGCACTGGTGAGTGCAAATTTTTGGGCTTTTGTGTTCAATCCCCTTCAACCTTCCAGGTCACGACTGGCAAATATACCAATCTAACCCCTCAGGTTTCAGAAAATTGAACAGGGGCATCTGTTGCACCCCAAAATTTGCCCTCACAATACAAGAATTTGTGTGCTAAGAAGGTTCACAAGGGTCACAAGATTCACAATGCTTACAAAACCTTTCATTGGGGTTCATGAAGTCTACAAGTCACTTTATGAGGTTCACAAGGTTCACAAGACCTCCCATGAGGTTCACAAGGTTCACAAGACATCTTATGATGGTTCACAAGGTTCACAAAGTTCACAATTGGTCAGAAAAGTTGACAATTCCCTCAGACAATGCACCTCCTAAGCAGTGCATCCAAAACTAGGGTTTTGACTTTAATCAGGCTAAATGAACTTCCAAGACTTCAAGTGAGCTCCATAACATCTTATATGTGTGTAAGAACCCCCCATGACAAGTTTCAAGACTTTTCTCAAAAGTTTGCTCAGTCAAATGATCAGATAAGTCAAAATCAGTCAAAGTAGTTAAAAAGTCAAACTGAGGTCAACTGTGGTCAAACCAAAGTCAAACTTCATGATTTTTTCCAACATCAAGTATATAAAGTAAAATTAATCATTTGATCAAGGTTTGATCATGATTCATCAAGGAGATTTCAGATCATCAAGAATCAGAAGTTTCTAAATTAGGGTTTCCTCAGTAAAAGTCAACTGAACTTTGACCAGCCATAACTTTCACATGCTTCATCACCAAGTCTCCATCCAAATCTCATTTTGAAGGAAATTGAATTCTCTACAACTTTGTGTGTCACAAGCCAATCCCAAAAATGCTTCATTTGGAAGGTATGAGCTAAGACATTATAGGTCCTTTTGAAAGTAAACAAAAAGTCAACAACTTCAAAAGGGCATAACTTGAGATTGGTAAATGATATGGACATGAAACCAGTGGGGTTGGTTAGAGGACTCTTCAAGCTTTCCAAAATGTCCAATAACACCCTCATAGCATTAAAATTGAAGGATGTGTGCCCTTGCAAAGTTGGGAAATTTTGGGTTGGTTTATGATGAAAATGGAGGTCTAAAACCAATTTCTTCCAAATGGGCTTGCCAAATGATGACCCAATCCACATTAAAACATCTTGCACGAAATTAAATTGATTTATTCATTTTGTTTTTATTTATTATGATTTTTATATTAAAAAATCATTTTAAATTCAAATAAAATATCAAATAATGAAAATTAATTTTGATTTGGTTTCTAGAAAGTCTTAAATCACATTTAGACTTGATTGATACAAGAGTAATGAGAATCATACCAAAATAGCAAGTGTTTATGCAAAATATTTGATTTTTAAAAGGCCATCTTTTTGAATCTTTTTAGATCAAAATTTCCACACAAGTGATCAATTTTTCTGACCTAATACATTGTCCTATAAGTACTTAGCACAAACCTAGCACAAAACACGAATTTCCTGCCTCCCAAGAGTAAGTTCCAAGTGTTCAAATTTTCATCAAAATTCCAAATTCGGATTCCAAGTTAGAGTCACTTTCAGGACAATTTGAAGGTTGATTCAGCTTCATTGAACTTCATTAATCATGTTTGGATCATAAACAGCATATGAAACACCCTCATTCGCATGAATCAAACCTGTGTTCATGTCAAATTTGAATTTTTCGATTCCATGATTTCATTGGTTTTAAATTGATTTTGATTGTTTAACTATGTTTGTTTCATTGTACCAAAGCATTCTGGATGATTGGATTGAAGTTTCATTGCCGAATCCGTGAATCACCATAGCTAGGGTTTCATAATCGTGATTTTGGGGATTCCATTATAAAGCTAATTTCAGGCCAAATCATGGATGTATTTGGACATATTGGACTGCCTTTGATTAATTTGAACCTTTAAAATAGATTTATTGTTCGTATTTGCCATGTTTAAGTATGCAGGAGTTCTAGTGACGGGAAAAATCCGTCACTATAGGCTATTGCGACAGACCAACTGTCACTAAAGGCTAAGTGGACGGACAGAGCTAGGAGATGAAGTTTGGCGCGCGTTCCTGGGATTCAAATTTTGTTTTATATTATATAGTTTTTGTTTGTATTTAAATTTCAAATGTTGTTGATGGCGTAGTGGAAAGAAAACGTGCGCATGAAGGCCAGGGCAGGGGTTCGAATCCCTGCTTCAGTATTTTTTGTTCATTTTCTTCGTATTTTTCAGGTTTGATATATATTGATTAGTACTCATCCAGTATTCACAAGGCATGCGCATCCCAGTGGTTAGACTGCTGGTACAAGGAAAATAAGGCCTAGGGCGTGGGTTCGATCCCTGCCCCAGGTAAGTTTCAATTTTTTTTTCTTTTTCTGTTTTATTTTGTTTAATTGATTTGTTAATTATTTTCTTATTATTAATAATCATATATACACATATATTTAAATAATTCTACAATAACACACATATATATATATATATATATATATATATATATATATCTTATATTTTCTAAATCCTAAAATAATTTTCTTAATTCAAAAATTAGTTTTTTTATTTATTATGTACTTAGGTTATAATATGTATATATTTATTAAAATAATTTTGTATATTAAATTATAAACCCTTAAATATTTTTCTAAAAAACCCTAATATTTGACAAACCCTAATTTATTTTTTTTCTAAACAATTAAAAAACCTAATTTTATCTTGTGATCTTAATTTCTAATTTTTTTCTAAATATAATTATCATATACATATTTTATTTAATATAATTAAATTTTGTAAATACAATTGTAATTAATCCTATTTTATATAAATATCCTATCATTGTTTATAATTAAATATATATGTAAATAATTTCTATTATATGTTTAAAAATTGCTAATTTAATTTTAATTATAATTTACTTTTTTATAATACGTTCATAATTTATTTAATTTGTTTATAATTTTAAATTTCATAATAATTGATATAATTGTTTATAATTTTTTCTTAACCATTAAAAAATTTTTTGTTTATTATAATATTTTTTGCTTATTATTATTATTATTATTACTTATCATGTTTATTGCTAACCCCATTTAAAATTGTTATTATTATTATTTTTACTAACCCCTTTATTTTTTAATTGTGATTATTATTATTATTTTCACTAACCCCTATTATAATTATTTATTTATTATTGCTCATTTATTTTATTTTACTATTTATTTAAATTGCTTTATTATTATTGTAATTGCTCCTGGATGTAATTTTTTGTAATATTTAAATTATTTATTTTTATGCCATGGTTAGTAAAAATAGGGAGTGTAACATGTATTATATTTAAAATTGAATTTAGATCACTTAATTAAAAGATAAATATAAATTGAACACTCACACACGTAAGTCGATCTTTGATCGCCATCTCACTTTCTAGGGTTACCTCTCATTGTTGCCTATTCAAAAAGGTCAAGTAGGGTGTATAAAGCAAAAGTCCCTTAAAAGAATAGTCATCTAGTCCCTTCATAATCACAGATCAAGTCCCTTAAATGGTTGCCTTCATAAAGATCTTGTCCCTTTCGAATAATGATGACAGTCCCTCCTAAATGCTTAATACACCCTACAGTTGCCTTCATTAAACAGATGTCCCTCACTTGTCCCTTACATCCAAGGTAATGACTACCTATTCCTTAATAATAGGGATAGTCTTACCACTTAAAGGATTCAAGAACAGAAAGACTTAAACTTTAGGGTAGGTTCCTCATAGTTACTTGCTCACTATTCAAAAATTTCTCAAACACTTCACAATTTTAAACAATTTTCAAACACAAGTTTTTTACGCATCCGTACATGGATCATTATTAAACTCTTATGAAAATTTCTATTCACACACTTCACATTTTCAAAAACAATTCAAAGTGAGCTAAGTAACTAAGAGCCCATGGATAACCATGGATGTAAAGGGTGCTAACACCTTCCCTTTACATAACCTACCCCCCGGACCCAAAAAAATCTTTTCAAAGGTCTTTCCTGTTCTTTTATGCCATTCCTTTGGATAAAATAAAAGTCGGTGGCGACTCTTGCTATCCGCAACATAACTAAAGTCAGTTCTCCCACCGTGTTACAGGATGTCCCAAGAAATGTTGAAGCATCTGAGGGCCAGAACAAAACCTCAACTGATAATGATAAAGCCACTGATGATCAAGCTCATGTTGATCAAACTGCTGAAAAAGAGGCCTCCCAACCTCCTCCTGTTGAAACCCTAGATGATGACTCTGACACAGAGATCATTGCATCTGTTAATCCTAGCATAGCCAAGAGGCTTAGGGCTAGGAAGGAGAAGAAGCCTGCTGCACATTCAACTCCTGAAAAGAAACAGTCAACTCCAAAGAAGGACAAGGTCAAAGTTGCCTTTGGACCTACTAAGCAATGGAGCAAGGTAAGCACCCAGAAGAGGAAGGCTACAACTCCACCTGACTCAGATGTTGAGGAGGATGTCCCAACATCCAAACCAAGGAAGAAGCCAGCACCTCCTAGGTCTGCATCTGCTGTTCCTGAAGCACCTCTGGACAATGTGTCTTTCCACCATGTCTCAAGTGTGAGCAAGTGGAAGTATGTCTACCAAAGAAGGATGGCTCTGGAAAGAGAACTAGGCAACAATGCTTTGGAGTGCACTGAGGTAATAGACTTAATCTCCAATGCTGGTTTATTCAAAACTGTCTCCAATTTTTCTCCCTGTTATGAGCTGCTGGTCAAGGAGTTTATAGTGAATCTGCAAGAGGGGTGTGCTGATGGGAAATTTGAGGATTTCAGGAAGGTTTATGTGAGGGGGAGATGTGTTGATTTTTCTCCTAGGGTAATAAATCAGTACCTAGGGATAGAATCAGATGGGCCAAATGAGCTGGGAAAAACTGACAACCAAGTCTGCAAAATCATCACTGCCAACCAGGTCAAGTCTTGGCCAGTCAAAGGCAAGCTATCTGTCAGCTTACTAACAAGGAAGTATGCTATGCTGCACAGGATTGGAACTGTCAACTGGGTCCCCACAAACCACACCTCTTCTATAGCTACTGGACTGGGAAGATTCATTTGTGCTGTAGGCACCCAAACAAAGTTGGACTATGGGGCTTACATCTTTGATCAAACTCTAAAGCATGCAGGAACATCAGCAACCAAGCTTCCAATAGCTTTTCCCTCTCTACTTTGTGGAATCATTCTCAACCAATATCCAGGCATCCTTACTGATAAGGATTCTATCTGCAAGAGAGAAAGTCCACTGTCCTTTCACTACAAACTATTTTTGAGCCATCATGCTGTAGATGTTGAAGCTCCAAGTGGGACATCTGCTGGACCATCTAATGCCAAGACTCCTATATCCAAGAAAGCCCTGATTGCAGAACTCAAGACAACATGCAAGGAGCTGGATGAAAGGAATAAAAAGCTTGAGGACATAATTCAGAGGCTAGAGCTGGAAGAGGTTGCTCAGAATGTTGATGAATCTGATGCTGAGTCTGAGGATGAAGAGGATACAGAGTATGATGAGTCTGAGTGAAGCTGGTTGTGGTGGAAAATGTATTGCCTGTTTTGCTTTGTAATTTTGAATGTTTTGTTTTTCTCTCTGCTTATGTAATAGTTGGCCCCAAATTTCTGTCTAACAAGGGGAAGAAGTGTATTGAACAATGTCTGCTGCTGTTTGCCTGTTTAATGAACAATGCTGAAGTTAATTTCTGTCTTCAGAACTAAGTTTTTTTTGAATGCTCATTGGTATATCAAATTCTGTTGAACAAGTCATAGCAGTATACATACAGGTTTGAGGGGGAGCAAATTATTAGCTCTCACATGATTCAGCAGAAAAGAACTCTGCTGCACTCTGATAAAAGAACTCTGCTGCTCTCTGATAAAACCAGAAGATTGTGTTAGCAAAAAATTAGCCAAAGGGGGAGTTTGTAGATGTTATGAATTGGCAGAATTTTTGACAAACAAGAAGTTATGAACTTAGTTCAGGATGTCACACCAGATGTTGTGACATTGACAAATAAAGTAACTGTTAATGAATTTAGTTCAAGACATCAGGATGTCACACCAGATGTTGTGACATCGCAAACCTGCTATCTGACTTAAATGATGCATAACATAACTGAGTAAATTCAGGGGTGTTTATCTGGAATTAATTAAAGAGAGATAAGCTCTCCAAGGCGCATCTTTAGGGAGCTTAGTTATCTGGTTTCAGCATAACAGAATAACTAACTCACCTTGATTCAAGGAGATAACAAACTGACTAACCCTAATTCAAGGTGATGACTGTGGAATTTATCAGGTCTGGATAATTTGCAAAAAGCCCAAAAACTAAGCATCTATTTAAGGAACAGAAACTCTCAGAATAGAGTACGAATTTTAGAAGACTGTAAAGGGTGTTTGTGTTTTATAGCAGGTTTTAAGTGTTTGTCACTTTATGAGCTTTTAAGCAAAAAGTGAATTGTGTCTTGATTGAAACTTTTAAGTAAGATCAAGCTGTTGTGTTTGAAGTGTGACTTCAATTTCATTAATCATTGTAAAAGATCACTGTGTGATTGAGGGGGAGTGAGTAGGTACTCATATCTAAGTTGTGTCTTAGGTAGAAATTGCCTTGGGTAGATATTAAGTGAAGGATTAAACTGGTTGGTTTAAGTCCAGAATTAATATTACTTATATTGGATTTCCTTCCTGGCTTGGTAGCCCCCAGATGTAAGTGTGGAGATACACTGATCTGGGTTAACAATTTCCTGTGTTATTTAATTTACCAGCACTTTAAGTTTTATTTAAGTCTTCAATTGTTTAAACATCTGATTCGACATCACGTACCTGATCCCAGAATTTCACAAACAGTTCAGGCAAAAGGAAGGGATAAAAAAGACAAAAGAAAAAGAGGTCACTACAATCCTCAACAAAAAAAAAGATGACTGGCTTTTCAAATAAACTTCTATCCGTGTTATAATTACAAACTCTTTTGGAGCCTCAATGCATAAGTTAACTGAACATAAGACTGAAGAACATCACGAAGAATGGGTTATGTACAAATAAAATTTGAGCCTTTATCCTTTGTTTCTTAAACCTTGAACCAGGCCATGTTACGACCCTTTAAAATTCCTAATTGAAGCATGGTTAGTTCGAAAGCGTACTGCTACAAAAAGGTATCCTGACTCCTTTAGGGCTTATTATAAATCTTGAGTTAATATCACAGTTTTTACAAACATTATTTTGCTAAAATAATTTTTTTTCAAAACTTCAAGACAGACATAAGTGTTGCATTTTGAATATCATTGTTTGCATATAACTAAGTGTTTGATAGCAGAGAAGCTTACATGATGAACATTCAATAAACCAAAGTCCTCCCGAAAGACAAAGTTGCTTCCTGGATCAAAACCAATGTATACAAGGGGCATAGTCACTATCTTCTAATCAAGGGGGCATGCTATGTTATTGTCCAATTCATTTGGGGAATTCAGGTCAAGATTCAAAAATGCTTAAATAGCCAAGGGAAGGTCTTCTCATCTTAATTACCAAAGGTAACATTACCAAATTCACGATGCCAGGGGCATATTATTGTAGGGCATTTTGTTTATTTATCTTGAGGTAGCCCTTTTCAAATACTTCTATCATGGGAAAAATCATCCTCGGATATGAGCAACGCTCTCTTTTCAAATCTAATCAGATCAAATTCAGTTGCAAGATCCTTAACCATTACCCAGGGCGTACACAATCCACCGCAGTCTGAAAACACATTCCTCTCATTACATTTCCTTGATACCGGATTTCAGCAAAAGCCATTGTGGAAATTAATTGTCTGTGCCAATATTATCAGATGATGTTAGTATCGTCTCTTCAGATTCAGTCACGATAATTCCTAGAAAATTACTCAGGGAAATCAAGAATATCAGAAATTCTGAAGCCATTGATTATTTTGAATGAATGTATGTTTTTGAATATGATTGATATTTACCAAAATGCATAAAATTACAATAACAACATTTACTAAGGACTCTTGGAGGTAGGAATCCCCAGCAAAGTTCATATCCAACAGATTTTCGCAGGCTCGTCCCCACAGAGTAATCTTTACGGATTTATTTCAGCGAGGTATTCCAAGTAGCCTCTTGTACTTCCAGCTATATAAAATCCTAGACATAATTCTCTCAATGCCTGATATCCTCCGAAGAATTGACACTTGGTCGGATAAGTCTCTCAGGGGAATGTCTGTCTCTTTTATCCCCAGTCAGGGTATTTAGGAATCTAATCTTCCAATAAAAAAGTACTACGAACGAAAATTGAAAGATCCTAAGTAGAATATTCTGAAACAAGACGGAAACAATGTCTTCATACTCCTCAGCAGCAAATCGAGATTTATTTTCCCCATCTAGCAGTTGTTACACGAAGCTACTAATGGGCTTTGATTACATAATTCATACATACATCATTTACATCATATCATGGCATACACATCCATAACGTATACGACATTCTCATTTATACATTAAGAACATCATGTCATACATGCATACATCAAATAATCTTACATAAAAACTAACTTTTCCTTTTCAGGATAGTTTGCAATCAGATAAACATTACCAAATCCTTGAGAAAGTTCAGAGACGATCTAAACAAAGATCTAGTGCTGATACTTAGTTCTTGATGCTTTTCTTTCCAGAGACAGTTCGGAGACGATCTATACGAAGATCTAGTCCTGGTACTTAGTGCTGAAATTTTCCTGAGACAGTTCAGAGATGATCTAAACGAAGATCTAGTGTTTATGCTTAGTGTAAGATGCTTAACTTTCCAGAGACAGTACGAGGACGATCTATACGAAGATCTAGTCTTGGTACTTAGTGCTAACATTTTCCTGAGACAGTACAAAGACGATTTAAACGAAGATCTAGTACTGATACTTAGTTCAGAATGCTTTTCTTTCCAGAGACAGTTCAGAGACGATCTAAACGAAAATCTAGTAATGATACTTAGTTTAGGATGCTTTTCTTTCCAGAGACATTTCAAAAATGATCTAAATGAAGATCTAGTACTGCTACTTAGTTCAAGATGCTTTTCTTTCCAAAGTCAGTACGAAGACGATCTATACGATTATCTAGTCCTGGTACTTAGTGCTGACACTCTCCTGAGACAGTTCAGAGACGATCTAAACGAAGATCTAGTGTTGATGCTTAGTGCAAGATGCTTTTATTTCCAGAGACAGTACGAGGACGATCTATACGAAGATCTAGTCTTGGTACTTAGTGCTAACATTTTCCTGAGACAGTTCAGAGACGATTTAAACGAAGATCTAGTACTGATACTTAGTTCAGGATGCTTTTCTTTCCAGAGACAGTTCAGAGATGATCTAAACGAAAATCTTGTACTGATACTTAGTTTAGGATGCTTTTCTTTCCAGAGATAGTTCAGAAATGATCTAAATGAAGATCTAGTACTGCTACTTAGTTCAAGATGCTTTTCTTTCCAGAGACAGTATGAAGACGATCTATACGAAGATCTAGTCCTGGTACTTAGTGTTGACACTCTCATGAGCAGTTCAGAGACGATCTAAACGAAGATCTAGTGCTGATACTTAGTGCAAGATATTTTCCAGAAGCAATTCAGAGATGATTTAAACGAAGATTTAGTTCTGATGCTTAATTCAAGATATTGTCCTAGAGACAGTTCAGAGACGATCTAAACGAAGATCTAGTGTTGATACTTAGTGCAGGATATTGTCCAGAAGTGTCGCTCCCCCGAAAAGACACCTGGTCAGATAGGGTATAGATGCGAACGGTCGGCGAAAGGAGAAGATGAGGGTGAAGGTGAATAGAGTCGCCAGCTAGGCATTTTTATCCCGAAGGAAAGGTAATGCTGCATAAACCTAGAAAGATATGGATACGACGGTTGCGAACCAGAGAAACTGAGAAAGGGGGTTGGTTACAACCTGGGAAGGTATTAGCACCCAGATTGTCCGTCGTACTCGACGGGATCTACGCTTAAAAGTTTGTGTTTAAAGGGGTAGGTGTATGTGCTATCTGTGTGCAAAAGCTGGAAAAGAAATGTACAAGTGTCAGTGCAAAAGGTGAATGCTCAGGAATGAGGCTTGAAAGAGACTACTGAAAGAGGGGGAAGACACAGAGACTTTTGTTCGATAACAGTTGAGTTATGCCTACGTATCCTCGCGTGCAATGAGGAAGTCAGAACACCGTAGTTCAACTCAAAGAGACTGAAAGATGAATTGACTGATGAACTGCTTGCTTGTCTATGCTCAAGTGTATGACTCGTCTGGCTCGAGTGCTGACTGTCTTGCATTAGACGGAAGAAGCAAGTTCTCGTTTATGAATGAGTGTGATGAGAAAAGAATCTCGAAGGAAACGATTATTGTTTGTTTTTGTGTTTTCAGTTTTGTTATTGTTTTTGGTGTTTTGCATAAGTTAATGAGCTAAAGCCTAAATCAAAGGTTGTAAACTCATTATATCCTCCCTGATTAGGGATAATGAGCCCACTTAAGTATGAGATAAGCACCTCAACTTAATTACCATGATGATGTAGGATTAAGATCATTAACCTACTTGTGATTATTTAGATGTTTTTTGGTTTTTGTTTAGTGTTAAGTAATGAGTTTAATCTCTAATCACAGATTAGTGGACTCATTACACCATCCTAATAGAAGGATAATAGATGAGAACACTTAAGCTGAGGAAGATACCTCAACTTAATCCATGGTTAGGGATTAAATTCATGACAAAACAAGCCTTTATTAAATGGATTTTAATTAAAGGATAAGATTAAGAAGTGAGTTTTATGATTTGTGAGACAACTTGAGGGGTACTTGTCCATTAAACACTAGGGTTAGTCCTTCTTATCCATAAAGGAAGAATTAGAACCCTAATGTAAGGCCCAAGTTACAAGTTAATGTCTTAGTGATTATTAGATGGATTGATTAAGAGGTTTAAATAGATTAAGGGTTTAACACTTAGGATTAAAGTTATACACTCCATCCTAAGATAAGGATACAGGCATAACCCTAATTCCAAAGTCCTAAAACCTTAAAGGTTTAGTCTCTAATGATGAGATGAGAAAAGAGAAACAAAGAAGACTCAAAGGAAAAAAAGTCTACGGAAAACTATCAATCCTAGAAGGTCATCATGCTTGGAAGTCCTATGGTTTGTGAGGCTTAAAGGAGAAGTCTTCAAGGAAGCCACCAAGGAGAAGCAAGATAAGAAAGAGATGAGATGAGAAGAGAAAGAGAGGAATAGAAACACAAGTGAGCAAGCCCACTCAAGGACAAGTAAAAATGCAGCAAGAATGCAATATGAAAGTATGATAAGAGGTGGGAGGTGAAGGCAAATCCACCTCCCAAACAACTTACCATTAACCCTAAAATGTTAGCACAAGATGCAATATGAAAGAAATGAAATGAAACAATGCATATGCAAGGGAAAAGACCAAGACCAGAAGCATACACGTGATGTAAATGATGCTATGATATGATGAAAGGACATACAAGATGCATATGTGTGATCATACAAGAGAATGAATGCAAATGAAGCATGTAGGAAGCATGTAAACACATGGATGTTTATGAAATGAAATGGATGCAAAGCATAGCAAATGTATGAATAAATGATCAAGAAATGTTCAAGCAATGTCTTAAGATGTCTAAGATGGCATACAAATGCTTGGAATGGCATGGCAAGTTCATATGTTCATGCAATGCAATGTAAGATGTAAATAAAGATGCAAAATTAGGGTAACATGGAAGGATGAGATGCAAATGACAAAGACAGAAACAAATGACATTATAAAAAATTGAAAATGCACTCAAAGGAACCCTAAACCTATACTAGGTTACCATCCAAAGGGGGGGGGGGGGTCAGAAGCTAAACGTAGAAGGAGTTATGAATTTCCTAAGTTTCTAGGGTTTTTTTGGGTGATCTTCAATGTAAAATGCCAAACAATTTGAAAATGCAAGATAAAAATGAAACAAAAATGTTTTTGAATGCTAAAAGCCATGCATAGGACAATGCAAAAAAAACCATTCACAAAATCAACTTGGTTTAAAAGTTATGAATTTTTGAAGTTAGGGTTAGAAAATGAACATTTTTAAGAACCCTAATTCATTGAAAAATCTCAAAGTTTGATCAAAACCAAAAAGAAATTTGCATGGTGAGTTTGTAAATGCTTCTAAATGTCTAAGAATGCTCTCTGAATTTTTTTGTGATTTTTAAATACTTAAATGTATTTTTAATTAATTAAAATGAATTAATTAATTAAAAAAACATTTAAATGATTTAAAAATACTTTTTATATGCAAAAAATAAAAATAAAAATATTTTTGGTTTCTGAAAATTAATAAAAGGTTTGATAAAAAATTTCAGAATTTTTTGATCATATTTGCTATTTTAAAATAAATGTGGAAAGAAAATGCAAGAAAATGAAATAAAAATCAAATAAATGAGAAGTAATCTAATCTGAAGGCTGAGATTCAAATCCTAGTTGACTGCGCACGCTATCCTGAGGCTAGGATTGAATCTGGCAAAATATTTAATTAAAACTAATTAATCTGATTAATTAATAATTAGGGTTTTAATGAACTGATCCTGGCCATCCAAAAACGCGCTAAACAAGATCCAAGGGCCTAAGTTTAAACTGAGATGATTAACCCTAAACAAAACCCTAATGACTTTCAGGTGGTCGGAGAAGACCTCCGGTCATCTTCTCCGGCCAACCAAAACTTCCAACTTCTTCCCTAGGCCAAATTAGGAGCTCTAACTCTCCAGATCCACTCTCCTAATCATTCTAAACAAGATTCAAACCTCAAACAACATTTATCATGCATCAAAATCCAGATACAGATCAAAACATAAAAACTGCAAAAATTTCAAAAGCACGATACAAGCTTAATACTCAACCATTTTCAAAAGTAAAAGGTGCAGTGTGATCAGTGAAGCATGAGGAACATTTCTATAACAAAAAATACAAGTTCTGGAAAATTTGTTCTTGATGATACCTGAGGTGAAGCTTTCTCAATCTGAGCTATCTGGGCCTCTCCTTGGTGCCAATCAACTCCAATGGACCTCCTGAGGATGCTTTGATGCTTGGAATGAATTTATTTGGCTGTTTTTTGCGGTTTCAGTTCAGAGGGGGTGAAATCGTGTTTTTGTTTTAAGGGGTTTCAGGCTTGTGTAAGGGGTGGGAAATGATCTGGAGGATGTATGGAGATGATTGGTGAAAGAATTTTTAAGTTTGGCTGAGGGGTTTTAGAATTTTGAAGAGATGAAGTTTCTTGAGGATTTTGTGAATCTGAGAGAGTGTATTGATTCAAGCTCTAAGATGTTATGAAATGTGATCCTTAGGGCATGTATGTGAAGCTGTGATAGGTCAGAAGAGTTGTTGTGGGCTATGCTGATAGGTATGGCTTCATTTGCAAAAAGTCAAGCTTGGTTGTACTTGAGGTATGGGTCATGGAAGGTATGGTTTCAAGGGGTGTCTAGCCTCAGCTGAGTTCAAGGAGGACCATGGAAACAAATTTTGTGAGCTGGCACAAGTGGATGGAAAGATCTATACCATTTTGCAATTTTGGGAAGTCTTGGCCCCTTTGAAATTTCTTGAAGTTCAAGTCATGGAAATGCATAATTATTGGGCCAATTCTGAGTTTTTGAAGTTGCTTGATCATGTTATGTCACATTTGGGCACATTAGAAATCATTAGAAGCCTTGGCAAGTGGTTTTGCAAAAATCCTCTTTGGTGCATTCTTGAAAATTATAGGATTTTTGCCAACTTTGAAGGATCATAACTTGAGTTCCATAATGAATCAAAACATGTTCTTGTACTTTTTGAAAAGGGAAAGACCTAATCTACAACTTTCATGACCAAGAATTTTTCATTTGAAGCAATTTTGATCAAGAAAGAAGAGGTTGAAAAACTTTCCCAAAATGGAAAGTTTCCATTACAAGTCATTTCCATTTTTGGCAACTTTTCAAATGGCTCAAATTTCTTCAATTTTGTGAACTTCCAAGCAGTTCAATGATCAAATAAAGATCATAGAACTTCAATTTGATGAAAATACCCCTTTGGTTCCATTGTTGGGGGCCTCAGATGCCCTGATTTTGACTTAACTTGCTCAAGAAGTTACCTAATGAACAAATGACTTCCACAATGAATTTCTTCATCAAACTTGGTACATATGATCCTTATAACATTTTAAGAACATTAGAAACAAGAATGGCCCAAAAATTTGGTGTTGAGGCCTCTGAAACCAAAACCCTAATTTTGGTCATATGTATAGTGAAAACCCTAGCTCTGCTTCCATGCCTTGCCAGTTCTTGTGATTTCTTGACTTCCTTGAACTTTGAGGAACACAATATGGTGGTAGAATACACATGGAACCTCTTGGAACACTTTGAGGCCTTTGGGGTGGCTCAGATAGAATCTTGGATTGCTCAGATCACAAACCCTAGATGCAGATGAACTTGAACTATGCAGATGAAACAAATATGCAATGTGATGTGGTATGCTTATGCTTATGCAAATATGAAAGATCACAAGCCAAGGTATGAAGTGAGTGAGGGCAAATTTGGGGTGTTTACAAGAAGCAATTCAGAGATAATCGAAACGAAGATTTAATTCTGATGCTTAATTCAAGAAATTGTCCTTGAGACAGTTCAAAGACGATCTAAACGAAGATCTAGTACTGATACTTAGTGCAAGATACTTTCTAGAAGCAGTTCAGAGATAATCAAAACGAAGATTTATTTCTGATACTTAACTCAAGAAAGTTTCCCAGAGACAGTTCAGAGACGATCGAGACGAAGATCTAGTGTTGATACTTAGTTCAGAGTATCTTTTCCCCCAGAGATAGTTCAGATACGATCTAAATGAAGATCTAGTGCTGATACTTAGTTCGGGATATGTTACAGAGACAGTTCAAAGATGGTCGAGACGAAGATCTAGTTATGATACTTAGTGCAGTAACAACATTCAGATATAGTCAAACGTAGACACATTATGATACTCCTACCAACAGATACTTTGAATGGAATCTATAAGCCCATCTCCGAATACTCCTAATTGCATCTCTAAGCCCATTCAAGCAATAAAATCAACCAACAATATTACTTTATGCACCGGAGAGTACACATTTTTGGGCTTAAGTGTTCAATCCTCTTCCACCTCCAGGTCACGAATGGCGTACATGCCAATCTAACTCCTCAGGTTTCAGAAAAATGAACAGGGGAAGATGTTGTACCCCAAAATTTTCCCTCACATCTTCAATACAATATATCTCAAGAGGTCTCCTAATAGTCACAAGATTCTCAGTTGCTCGAAGGGATTCAAGGTTTCATTAGACAAAGCCTCCTCCTAAGCAAGGGATCTTAAACTAGGGTTTTGAGTTTCTCAAAGAAAATTGGACTTCCAAATACTCAAGTGGAATTTATGACATCACACATACTTCAAAGGATCCTCATGTCAAGTTTCAAGGCTTTCCCTACAAGTTTGGTCAGTTAGATGCTCAGATACTTAAAAATTAGTTAACTTGGTCAAAAAGTCAATTGTGGTCAACACAAAGTCAAACTTCAAGATTTTTGGTCAACATCAAGATTATGAGGTGAAATTCATCATTTTATCAAGGGTTGATCATGATTCATCAAGGAAACCTCAAAATCATCAAGAATCAAGAGTTACTAAATTAGGGTTTTGTACAAGAAAAGTCAATTGTACTTTGACCAGCCATAACTTTCGCATGCTTCATCAGAAATTTCTCATCCAAATCTCATTTTGAAGGAAATTCAATTCTCTACAACTTTGTGTCTCACAAGCCAAGGCCAAAAATGCTTCATTTGAAAGATATGAGCCAATACATTACAGGTCCTTTAAAAAGTCAACAAAAAGTAAACTTTTTCAAAAGCTCATAACTTGAAAATGGAGGATCAAATGGACATGTGACCAAAAGGATAAGTTATAGGACACTCTAAGATTTCTAAAAAGTCCTATAACACATACATGGGATGAATATTGAGAGAGTTATGCATTGTTGAAGTTGGGCAATTTTGTGGAGGTATATGAAGCAAAAATGACCAAAACCAAGTTTCTTCCAAATGGGCCCATATTTTTCCAATCCAAACTCAATTATAAGATCATACACGACCTATAGATCATAATATATTATTATTTTTATATTTATTTTATATTATATTGGATTTATTTCATTTAAATTCAATTTTAATTAAGATAAATATTGAAAAATCAAATATTTAATCCTAGGTCTATTTTGAGATCAAATATTTGATGTTTATGATGTTTGTAACTGTCAAATTCATGCAAGACCAAAATAGTATGATTTCATCTAATTTTTTGACCAAATTGGAAACATATTTTCTTCATCCTCAAGTAACCTCTCAATCCATCACAAAAGTCCAAAATCTGACCTAAATTACACCTTCTATAAATACTTATCATCTCCACAAGTCAAGAGGACGATTTTTTTTTTATCAAAGAGAGCATCAAAACTTAAAAAAACTCAAGAGTAAGTTGGGTTCGGTTTTAGGGTTGCAACCATTCTCAAGAAGGTTTAAAGGTCTAAGAACATTCCTTAGACTCTTCTGAAGGCGTACCAATCATCACATTGCTCCAAAACCTCATAAAACACCATAACTGAATTTGCTTCTTTTTGTTTTTTGTTTTTTTTCTTTCAATTTTTCGATTTTATATTTATACGCATGATACATCTAATCTCTTTGTATATTTGTGTTTTGTATGATGTGAGCAAGCTATCTGGGCGATCGAATTGAAGTTTAGGGTACCATGGAGAACTAAATTGTTGGTTAATCTGCTGTAATCTATTTTCGCCGATACTTTGAAGGCTGCAGTAGTGATAAGAATTCTAGTCTGACAGGTAAGTCAGATAAGTGCTATTGTTTTGATTTACTCCGAATGATTTCCAGAATTTCAGAAAAAAATTGAAGAACAATACTCTTTTAGATAGAATTCTAAAAGATTTCGACCCTCAAAATCACAAATTCCTTTTTTTTCTATTTGATTTGATTTATTTTCTATTTCCATATTTTCAAAACAATCTGAAAAAATTGTTCACTCTTTATTTGATTTTATTAGATTTTTAACATCGTTTTTTTAAATATTTTTTAGATTTTATTTTAATCGATTTTCTTATTTTCCATTATTTTAAAATCTGCAGTGATTTTATCTGACTCTATTTTTTTTATTCTTCTAATAGCTTGATAAAAAAACATATCCTCCTCTCATCTCAAAGACTTAATATTCTTCTGATCTTTTCGTTTCGATTAGTTTACAATTTCTAAAGATAATGTAACTGCTAAAGCCTTGTAATAGTTTAGGTTAATTTTCCGCACTTTACATTTTCTGTCAGGATTTTTTATATTTATGTATCTCTCCCAAAGCCATGTAATAGTTTAAAATAGGGTTTTATTTTTCTGCACTATAAACTGTTAGATGTATGCTTAATAGGATTGTATGGTAAGACTAAAATCAACCGTTAGCTAACCCTAATTCACAAGAAAAATATTTGAAATCAATATTCACACACATAAGTCGATCATTTTACGATTGCCATCTGCACCTCCTAGGGTTTCCACTCTTGGTTGCCTTACAATAAACATGGTCAAGTCCCTCGAATGTGGGGGTATCTTAGTAAAGTTTCCTACGAACAATATCATCAAGTCCCTTCAAGATAAAAGATCATAGTCCCTTTGAGTTGCCTACGAATAAATGATTTCTTCCCTCGATGACCCTACAAAAAAATGATGATTGTCCCTTCGAATTACTAAGATACCCTTACAGGTTGCCTTCTATAACCATACGATGACCCTACGCCCGTCCCTTTAAACATCCAAGGTAAAGACTACTTACTCACTAATAGTAAGGACAGTCCTACCCTTAAAGGAAATAAATAACAAGAAAGACCTTACAAACTTAGGGTAAGTAGTTCTTAAATACTTGCTCACTTTTTCAAAATACTCTTTACACCCCACTTTTCAAACATTTTCAAAACTAAACACTTTATATACATCCATACGAGGATCATCGCAAAGTTAAAGACTTTTGAAATATTTTTCTAAATACACACTACACTATTTTCTTTCAAACAAAAGTAAAATGAGCTAAGTAACTAAGAGCCCATGGATAAACATGGATACAAAGGGTGTTAACACCTTCCCTTTGTATAACTTACCCCCGAACTCAAATCTTCTTAAAGGTCTTTCCTATTGTTTTATTCATTTTCTTTATTGGATAAAATAAAAGTTGGTGGCGACTCTTGCTATCCGAACATAGTTTTTGGAAACAAAAACCCCCAAGTCAGGTCTCCCACTGTGTTACAGTATCCAACAGTTACCTCAAACCAGCAGGTTTCTGATGTTCCACTTTCTAGTTATGGCAAGTCAAACATGCATATACAAACTGAGCCACATCTCGTTTCATACCAGGCTACCAAAATATCTTCTTTAAATCCTGATACATTTTCGTCGCTCCTGGATGAATACTTCAAGAATCATTCTCTTCAAATCAACATCATCAAGAATACATATATGATCCCGAAATCTAAGTACTCCCTGTTCATCAACTCGAAATTCATTATTTCCAACTCGTTCATTAATAACCATCAAGTCCACCAGTTTCACATCTGACTTCTGACTTTCCCGAACATGATCAAGAAAATCATTATTAACTTTCAGCATTCCCAACATCACACTATGAGGTGTCTGTTCGCAAACCAAACTCATATCTCTAAATTGCTCAATCAACTCCAACTCTCTAGCCATTATATCCGACATGTGCAATGTCTTCCAACTCAAGGCATCAACTACAACATTAGCCTTACCTGGATGATAATTCAAACTAAAGTCATAATCCTTCAGAAATTCTAACCAACGCCTCTGCCTCATATTCAGCTCTTTCTGATCAAACAGGTATTTCAAACTCTTATGATCACTATAAACTTCAAACCTCGAACCATACAAGTAATGTATCCAAATCTTTAAGACAAAAACTACAGCTGCTAACTCCAAATTGTGAGTAGGATAATTCCACTCATGAACTCTTAACTGACACGAAGCATACGCCATAACCTGACCATCTTGCATCAATACTCCACCTAAACCTATCAAACAAACATCACAATAAACCACAAATGGTTCATCCACTTTCGGAAAAATCAAAACTAGCGTAGTAGTCAACTTCTTCTTTAGCTCAATAAAACTCTTTCACACTGAGAATCCCACACAAACGTCTTGTTCTTACAAGTTAATTGGTTCAACAGAAGTGCCAACTTCGAAAACCCTTCAATAAACCTCTGATAATAATTGACCAATCCTAAGAAACTTCTAATTTCTGTCACTGACTTCGGAGTCTCCCATTATAGCACTGCATCTACTTTGGACGGATCCACAACAATCCCTTGTTATGAAATCACATGACCCAGAAAACTCACCTCTTTCAACCAGAATTCACACTTTGACAGTTTCGCATAAAGCTTTTTCTCCTTCAACACTTGCAACATAATTCGCAAATGTTCATCATGCTCTTCTTCTGACATAGTGTAAATCAGAATGTCGTCTATAAATACAATAATTAATTGATCCAAATACTCATGGAAAATCCGATTCATATATTCCATGAATACACCAGGTGCATTAGTAACTCTAAATGGTACCACTACATATTCATAGTGTCCATGCTGAGTTCTAAAAGCAGTCTTCTGAATATCTTCATCCTTCACCCTTATCTGATGATACCCCGATTGCAAATCGATCTTACTGAACACACAAGCACCAACCAACTGATCCATCAGATCATCAATCCTTGGAAGCAGATACTTATTCTTAATCGTCACCTTATTCAGTTGTCTGTAATCAATACACAACCTCATGCTACCATCCTTCTTCTTCACCAACAATATCGGTGCTCCCCACGGTGATACACTTGGTCTCACGAATGTCTTTTCTAACAGTTCTTCTAATTGTTTCTTCAACTCAGATAACTCAAAAGCCGATATACGATATGGTGCCATCGAAATAGGTCTCGTTCCTGGCACAAGATCGATATTAAGTTCCACCTCTCGCTCTGGTGGCACATCCACAACATCATATGGAAACACTTCCGGAAAATCCCTCACTACTTGCAATTCACTAATTTCCATATCATTCGCCACCGACAACGAAGCAAACAACGCCAAAACTTGTGCTTCATCATCCATAAGCTCTTTCAACGCTTGAGCATACAAATAAATAGATTCTTCCTCCTCTTCACTAGGAGTAAGAAACCGAACCGACTTACTGAAGCAATTAATATGAACATGGTTGTACTCCAACCAATTCATACCTAAAATCATGTCCATACCTCTCAACGACAATCAAACCAAATCCACACCAAATTCCTTACCATAGATCGATAACGGATAATTCAGACATACAAGAGAAGTAGTTAACGACCCATCAGCAGGAGTCTCGATAACCATATCTCCTTGCATCGGAGACACAACAAGTCCTTATTTCCTCTCACAATCAAGAGAAATAAAATAGTGCGTCGCACCAGTGTCAATCATAGCAATCAACAGAATACTATTAATATGACAAATACCTCTTATCAAACGATCCTCGTTGGAAGTCTGTGTCCCTGTCAAAGCGATCACCTTTCCTCCAGTTGCAGCTTACTTGGGGTTCGGACAATGCGTACTGATATGACCTTGCTCCCCACAGTTGTAGAAAGTAACTAGATTTGCCTTGCACTCGGCAATCAAGTGTCCAGGATGACCACACTTGAATCACTTCTTCATGATGGAATCCATAAATGTGATTATTGATGATCTGCATAAAGAAGCTAATGTCACAGATGATGTTGGAACATTATTTGATACACCAGCTGGAGATAGTGATAAAGAAGGTGATCCCAATCCAGCTATCTCGGAATCTGAGTCAAAACTAACAAACAAGGGACCCTCCATCAGAATCCAGAAAGATCATCCTCAAGATCTTATTATAAGTGATCCTAATAGTGAAGTTATTACTAGATCAAGGGATATCATCTCAAATTCTTGTTTTGTGTCAAAGATTGAACCTAAGAATATTAAGGAAGCCTTGAATAATGAATTTTGGATTAATGTTATGCAATATGAGTTAGAACAATTTAAAAGGAATGAAGTGTGAGAACTTGTTCCAAGACCTGAAGGAACCAATGTTATTGGTACTAAATGGGTTTACAAGAATAAATCAGATGAAAAAGGAGTGGTGACCAGGAATAAAGCCAGATTGGTTGCTCAAGAATACACTCAAGTTGACTTTGATGAGACCTTTGCTCCTGTTGCTAGACTTGAATCAATAAGACTGCTATTGGGAGTTGCTTGCATTCTGAAGTTCAAACTGTTCCAAATGGATGTGAAAAGTTTATTTTTGAATGGATACTTGAATGAATAAGTTTATGTGGAATAGCCTAAAGGCTTTGTTGATCCAAACTTTACAGATCATGTTTACAAGTTGAGAAAGGCTCTTTATGGATTGAAACAAGCTTCTAGGGCTTGGTATGAGAGATTTTGGCAGAGTTTCTCATTAATAATGGATACAGGAAATGAGGAATAGATAAGACTCTCTTTGTTAAAGATGAAGGAGGAAAGATAATGATTGCTCATATTTATGTGGATGATATAGTATTTGGTGGGATGTCATATAGGATGGTTAAACATTTTGTCAGAGCAATGCAGTCTGAATTTGAAATGAGACTTGTTGGAGAGTTAAATTTCTTCCTTGGTTTGCAAGTAAAACAGATGGAAGATTCCATTTTTATCTCTCAAAGCAAGTATGTCGGGAACAGAGTCAAGAAGTTTGGGATGGAAAGTGCCAGTCACAAAAGAACATCTACTTCCACTCATCTAAAGGATTCTAAAGATGAAAAAGGTATAAGTGTTGATCAAAGTTTATATAGAAGCATGATAGGAAGCCTGTTGTATCTCACAGCTAGCAAACTTGATATTGCTTTTGCTATTGGAGTGTGTTCTAGATATCAAGTGGAAATCAAAGTCAGTCACATAAATCAAGTCAAAAGGATTCTAAAATATGTGAATGGAACTTGTGACTATGGTATGTTGTACTCTCATGGGTGTGATCCCATCTTATCTGGATATTGTGATGTTCATTGGGCTGGAAGTGCAGATGATAGAAAAAGTACATCTGGAGAGTGCTTCTTCTTAGGGAACAATCTCATATCCTAGTTCAGCAAGAAGAAAAATTGTGTTTCCTTATCTACTACAGAGGTTGAGTACAAAGCAGCTGGTAGCAGTTCTTCTCAGCTTGTTTGGATGAAACAAATTTTGACTGAGTATAATGTTACACAAGATGTTATGACATTATATTGTGACAATCTAAGTGCTATCAATATTTCCAAGAATCTTATTCAGCACAGCAGGACAAATCACATTGATATTAGGCATCATTTCATAAGAGATCTTGTTGAAGATAAAGTGATCATATTGGAGCATGTTGCCACTGAGCTGCAGTTGAATGATATATTTACTAAGGCTTTGGACGTAAATCTATTTGAAAACCTAAGAGGTAAATTAGGAATATATCTTTATGAGGGTTTATAGCAATTCTTGACATGTGGGAACATTCTTAAGGACATGTTGTATTTCAAGATTTAAACTTAATGCAATTGAGGCGTATAATTATATCTGAAATATTTAATTCCCTCATTAATTCTCCTGTTCAAGTGAAATATTTTCAAAGGATTCTTATTCCTCATAAAACAAGCTACTACGTCATTCTTCTCAACCACTCTTTGATCTTTCATACTTGCCCAAGACACTTTTTCTCTCTCACTCTGCATAGCTCAACTTGTTCAATAATGTCTCAACATCACTCTATTTCCCCTTCAAAGCAGTTTTCTCCTAAGACTGACTCCATCTCGCCTCCTAGAGTTCATTCCATGAATCTTTCTAAAGATGTTCTTGATGTTGATCCTCTGAATGTTGTTATTCTTGATGTCCCTAAGGTTTCAAAACCTAGAACTCCACATGCAAGAAGATCGAAAGATAGCTCTGCATGTTCCTCATCTAATGCTAGGGAAAGAAAGGGTTATGTTTATGCTAATCAAGTGATTGAGAACTTATTACGAGGATTTTTAATGAAGATCATGTTGTTGCTGGGTATATGTTCCTTTGGCTCAACTTCCTGCTCCTCAGAGTAGTTAGAAGAACTAATGATGGTCCAAATGTTGAAAGAACTGATGTTTCAAATGATGAAACACCTGTTGCTGAAGATGGTGAACAAGATGTTGGAACACATGTTGATGAAGAAGGTGAAAAAGATGTTGTAGCTGAAGATGGTGAAAAGGATATTGAAACATATGATGTTGCAGATGCTTCAAAAGATGTTGAAATCCCTGGAGCTGAAGAAGATGTTAAGGTTGTGAAGAATGCTAAGTCTGTTCCTACTGAAATAAAGAAAGTTATCCCTGATGATGTGGTTGATCTTGATGATGTTTCTAACGATGACCAAATTTCCAGTATTAACCCTGGTATAACTAGGAGGCTTATATCAAGAAAAGGAAAGAAGTTAGTTGAACAGAGTACTCCTAAGAGTAAGGCTGCTACAGGAAAAGGTCCCTCCAAGAACACTTCCAAGAAGACTATTGTTGGCCTCCCAAAATGATGGAGCAAAGTCATCACCAATAAGAGGAAGGCTAGAGTTATCTATGATTCAAAGGCTGATGTTGAAAGTGATGTCCCATACATCACTCCAAGGAAGAAACCAACCACCAGTAAAATTGTTGTTAGAATGCCTAATGAACCTCTAGACAATATCTCTTTTCACTGCATTAATAGTGTGATCAAGTGGAAGTTTGTTTATCAAAGGAGATTGGCGTTGGAAAGGGAACTAGATAGCTCTACTCTTAAGTGTAATGAGGTAATGTACCTTATCTATTTTGCTGGGTTATTAAAAATTGTTACCAGGTTTTCTAATTGCTATGAAATACTTGTCAAAGAGTTTATTGTGAATTTGTCTGAGGATTGTGCTGATGGAAGTTCCAAAGATTTCAGAAAAGTTTTTGTGAGAGGTAAGTGTGTTAATTTCTCCCCCAATATGATAAATACATATTTAGGAAGGGATAATGCATGTTACCCTGAGTTGGAAGTTACTGATAACCAAGTTTGCAAAGTTATCACTGCAAACCAGGTTAAATCTTGGCCTATGAAAGGAAAACTCTCTACTAGCATGCTCAATGTGAAGTATGATATGCTTAACAAAATTGGGGCTGCAAATTAGGAGCAAAAAATTCATACTTCTAACATTTATACTAGGTTGGGTAGATTTATTTATGTTGTAGGAACCAAGACCAAGTTTGATTATGGTACCTATATTTTTTACCAAACCATGAAGCATGTAGGAACTTTGGCTGTCAAATTACCAATAGCTTTCCCTTCTCTTACTTGTGGTATAATATTGAATCAGTACCCTGCTATACTAACTGAGTCTGACACTGTTATTTCCTTTCATTATAAGTTGTTTCAGGAAACTCATATCCCTGACATTGTTGTGACATCTGCTAGGACATCCAATAACATTAAGCCTATTAACAAGGATATTATCATTGTTGAACTCAAGGAAGCCTATAAAGAGCTGGATGCAAGAAAAATGAAGTTTGAGAAAAGGATTAGTATGCTAGAAAGGGATGTGATTGATGTTGAGAAAGCAGAGGATGAAGCGGAAGCAGGTTCTAAGAAGAGTGGTGAAAGTTAAAGTGGCTTAAATGGTGATCATGATAGTGAGGGAGAAGGTGCTAGTGTTGGAGATAGCTCTAGTCAATCTGGTTCTGATGAGGAATAGACTGTGTTTGGATGACTGATGGATCTTCTGGTGAAGTTTTGTTTTGGTTTTCTTTTTGATATTTGTGATTGTATGGCCTTTGAAGGCCCTAGTGTAGCCTCTGTTATATTTGAATTTCTGGTTTTCTGGTGTTTTTTTGAATTTCTACTCTTTATGAGCTTATGTAATGGCACTTCATTGGTTCTATGTTAGTTTAATATTTTGGCTCCATTTTTGGCTAAAAGGGGAGATATTTATAGATAGATAAATGATCTCTAGTTTTATCTATTTATGATGGTGTGTTTTGGCTTAGTCTGCAAGATTGCTCTGCAGGTTGTGTTGAGGGGGAGATTGTTAATCTCTTATTTGTGTTGGACTGGTCTACAGGTTCTACCGGTTGTGCTAAGGGAGAGATTGTTAATCTCTCATCTGTGTTTTTTTTCCAGCTGGTTGTACTCTGATAGGTGCTTGAATTGTTTTAGCAAACAATTTGCCAAAGGTGGAGTTTGTAGATGTTGTAGATTGGCAGAATTTTATGGTAAAACAAGTTTTGTGTACTAATGTCATGATTGATGTCATAACATGTTGTTTAAGAAATCTGCAGGTGTGAAGTTGTAAGTGTGTTGCTTTTTTATCAGGATGTCAAGACTGATGTCATGACATCTCTGTCTGGTGCTTAAGACTTGATTGGCTCTTTTAATTATGCGCCTATTTTCAGTAATTCGTTTGAGTGTTTTTGTTGAGAATTATTAAGCGCTATATTTAGAAGGTTATGATTCAGCATGGTTTATTCTCTTCAGAATATTTTATTTGGTTGTTATATTTGTTCCTTTATTTATGGAATTATTTTTATTAGGTTAAAACAAATTCACAGTTCCAGCAGGCCCATGCCCACGATTCTTCCTCTATTTAAAGGTTGTAAGACCCTATTTGAAGATACAAAAAATAAGGTGTTGAAGAGTATTACATGTATTAGGGTTTTTACGTGCTCTTAGTTTTCTTGTGAGCCAAACAATTATCATGTTCATAATTGTATTGGACAAGGTTTTGTTAAGTTGTAAGTTGTCCACTCAAAGCTTTTAAGCAAGAGTGATTTGTACTTAACTAAAGCTTTTAAGAAAAGTCAAGGTTTGTCTTTAAAGTGTGTCTTTTATTACTTGGTTGTTAGTTTGTTAGCACTGCTATGATTAAGGGGGAGTGAGAGGTGTCTCATATCTGAGTGTTCCTTAGATAGAAGTTGCATTGGGAAAGGATTAAGTGAAGGGTATAAATTGTTTGGTTTAACCCTGAATTAATACTGCTTATAGTGGATTTCCTCTTGGCTTGGTAGCCTCCAGATGTAGGTGTGGTGCACTGAACTGGGTTAACAATTGCTTGTGTCTTTTACAGATGTTTTTGTTTATTTAACTTGTTCATATTTAAATTTGTCAGATATTAGTGTCGTAACGTCTCATTCTACATCTCATATCTGCTTCCAAAATTTCATCTTCCTTATGAACATTCTTCCATGCTTCATTTCATTTTCTGCGAGTTTTTGAACTCCATTTGTAACTACTCATAATGTATCTTAATAATCCAACAAAGGCTCAATTTGTTTGTGTCATTTCACCTAATTCTTGCCATCAAGGATTGAAAGTGAGTTTAGAAGACCATTACCACTAGTTAGCTCTACTTGACTGATAACTAGAAAAAAATATTAAATTTGTGCATTCTACACAATGAAGAATCGAGCTAAAGATACCAAATATGTTAGAGAAAGAGCTTTCTTTCTCTACAAGAAATGAAGGGAAGAGAAAATAAAAAGAGAGTTGAGAGGGATCAAAGTGATGATTGTATTCAATTATGTTTGATAAATCATATAAATATGTGTTTTATCATTTATATAAGATCATATTACTAAATAACTAATTACTAGATAGTAACCACATAGTCAGTTAGAGTAACACCCCTTTCCCCCTCCCCCCCCCCACACACACATGCACGCGTGCACATGCATATATATATATATATATATATATATATATATATATATATATATATATATATATATATATATATATATATATATATATATTATTCCTGACTGACTCAAAATAGAGACCAACAATCAAGCGTCGGGGCTTTATACAAACCCTATCACTTGAGAGGGTCAGGTATGCAATATTCACTATCTTAACTCTTTTTACTCGTACTTGCTCACTCTTCTGTCTTGTCTTACTTTAGCATCAGAGGGTCTTATAGGTACACCTCATTCTCTTCTTGAGGACTGGGCATTATCATTAATGTTTGTGGCCCACCTCAGATTTTGATCTCCAGGAATGATCAGTGGAGTCGTCAGTGGGAATCTCGTTTCCTCGTCTTTCATCCTCGGATCGTGAAAAATAAATCTCTGCAATTCAAACTCTCTCAATGGTTAACCATGGAGACTCAGTTGATGCATGAATTGTTACCAACATCACCGTCAAGCAACTGGAAATCAATTGAACGAATCCCCCGTTTGAGGAGACAAGTTGTTTTCAAGACGGACGCATCACCTCGTTGTCACCTGAACCAATCATTGAACCAGAGATCACTCCTGTTGATCTTCCTCTTATTCTCCTCCCCGAGGGAACTAATGCGACCCTTGTTGCACTGGTCGAGACTATGAACCAAACCAACCTTCTGATATTGCGCCAGATCCCCTCCCCTGCGAGAAGGCTCAACAAGTCTCGTAGTCGTTCACCTGAACAAAGAAAGAATCACAATCGCCCAGAAGAAGTTGGGTCAATCAAGAAGTGGGTTCATTTGTCTCCCCGACGACACAAGTCCCTAGAAGCCAGGAAGACAAGGAGGACTTTCCATACGGGAACGCGACCATCCCCTGAGGGTGCAAGAAACCGATCAAGATCACTTACCCCTCGATGACACAAATATAACTGTTCCCGCTCCATCTCCTATGACTCCAACAACAAAGATGAGCCCCGTGGACCACTCTCCCAAGAGATCATGTCCATGAAGTTGTTGAAGGGATTAGAGAATCCTCCTCCTCTGGGATCCTATGATGGGACAATTGATCTGTACGAGCATATAGAAAACATTGATGCCTTCCTCGACTATCGGCGCGTACAGGGAGCCATCAAATGTTGTCTTTTCCCAACAACACTCAGGAAGGGAGCCATGGCTTGTTACAAAATCCTCCCCTATGAGTGCATCACCTCGTGGAGACAACTCAGGAGGACATTCTCCCAACATTTCACCGCCTCTCGCCGACATCCTAAAACTGAGGCCTCTCTTATGACAATAATTCAGGGCAAGGATGAATCCTTACGGGCGTATATCGAAAGGTTTAATAAAGAAGTCGTGCAGGTCTCAACCACCGACAACATGAAGAAATACTTTCTCAAACGCGGGCTCCGACCCCATAGTGATTTTTCCAATGTCGTTGGCATTGAAACACCGACCATGCTTGATGCTTTTCTCTTTAAAGCCCAGGTGTATATACAATACGAGGAGAAAGAGGCAGCCAACATTGCTCGCGTCACCAGGCATCGGGAGGATGCCAAACCCTCTAAAAACGAAGACTCCTCGACATCACATCGGGGAGGTGACAAAATATAGGAAGACTGCTCCCGTGAATCGCCGGAGCACAAAGGCCCCTCAGGGAAGTTCCATGAATACACTCCCCTCACCGTATCGAGGGAGAAGATTTTATTTGAATGTACCAACTCCAAATTCTGCCAGCAGGCATCAGGTTCCCTAAGCAATTATCGACCAAAGCCAACATGGATAAGAGAAAGTACTGCAGATTTCACAAATCTCACGGGCACAATACGCATGATTGCATTCATATGAAGGATGCCATCAAGATACTCATCAGGGACAACCACTTGAAATAGTTTACTAAGGGGAAGGAGGCTCCCCGAAAAGAGGTGCAAAAGTCTCGGATGGTCGAGGAAGCTGCTCCCCCAGCCACGAATACCAACCTCGCGGTCGCTCCCTTATCACACAGATAGATGACTTTTATCTCCATGAACCGTTCATCGGCCCCACTTATTTCGCTGCTTATAGCCCATGGGAATTCTTCCTATCAACAATGGTAATCTCTAGAGGGGGCTACAATAAAGTCATTGTGGGCTCGGGGAAGCGAAGGTTCGACCAGCTGATCAACATGGGTTCTAACCAGAACTTCACACTTGATCCTCCCCATGAATAGGTATACCCAGAAGTTTAGAGAACTCTTCCATTGTAGGAACCAGCTGGTAGTCGGGGAATGTGAATCAATGGTGCTTAGGGTCAAAGAACTGAAATAGCACACTCATCATGTCTTCATTGAACCCTGAAGTGACTAGATCCAATAGGTGACCATGTCTCTTGATGAACTGGGAATGATCAGACACTTGAGAAACCAACTCTTTAAGCTTAGCAGGTATCCCTACAAAGTTGATCCTGATAGTGTTTCTACGAGCAGAAGCCATGACCTGCAACAAAGAACAAAGATAAATCCTTTGGTCCTTGAAATGGTTAGTGAAAATGCTATGCTTATGATGCATGATGATGTCATGTTGTTATGATCAATCACAAACATGTGGCACCCACAAACAAGTCACACAATAGCCCTAGGTTTGAAGGCTTGCATGAGGTTTAAAGGTAAGTACCCTCCCCTGAAGTTTAGATGGTTCATCCTGTCCTACAAATGTAACCAGGTTCTAAGGGATCTCAATATCATTGATCCTTCACAAGGGTGGTTGTTCAGTAGGCAACTTACTTGCCAACCAAAACCCTCCAAGTTTAAGATCTCAATGAGTGTAGTATCGAGTATCAACCAACTTCAGTCTTCACCAAAGCCGGCTATCTCACTACTTTCTAAAGGCCAATATGGGATAACTAGGGTTCTAAAAGTTAGTTAGTGTATTGACAACATATGGCAGCCTCATATTATCCTCAACGTGACTTAAGGAATATAAGCACCAACCAAGAAGTCACACTAACTATGGCCACCAGATCAACCATATCGGTATATGCCGTACAGTTTCCTTGGTCTATTGCCATTTACCTAAGGTACACTAGATCCGGGTTAGGACCTTTCACACATAAGAGCCCAACAAGTAAAGTAAAGCAAACAAAGCAAACAATTTAAATGTGATCTAATTCCTAAGAGTACCCCTCTTTTACTATCCCCAGCAGAGTCGCCAGTTCTGTAACACGGTGGGAGAACTGACTTTAGTTATGTTGCGGATAGCAAGAGTCGCCACCGACTTTTATTTTATCCAAAGGAAAGGCATAAAAGAACAGGAAAGACCTTTTAAAAGATTTTTGGGTCCGGGGGGTAGGTTATGTAAAGGGAAGGTGTTAGCACCCTTTACATCCATGGTTATCCATGGGCTCTTAGTTACTTAGCTCACTTTAAAATGTTTTTGAAATGTGTAGTGTGTGAATAGAAATTTTCTTAAATGTTTATAATGATCCATGTACGGATGCGTATAAACCTTTGTTTTGAAAATTGTTTGAAATGTGAAGTGTTTGAAATTATGAGCAAGTATCTAAGAGGAACCTACCCTAAGTTTAAGTCTTTTCTGTTCTTGAATCCTTTAAATGGTAAGACTATCCCTATTATTAAGGAATAGGTAGTCATTACCTTGGATGTGAGGGACAAGTGAGGGTCATCTTTTTAATGTAGGCAACTGTGGGGTGTATTAAGCAATTTTGGAGGGACTGTCATCTTTATTCGAAAGGGACAAGATCATTACGAAGGCAACATTCGAAAGGGACTTGATCTTTTGTTTGTAAAGGGACTAGATGATGTGAAATTGGAGGGACTTTGCTTTATACACCCTACTTGACCTTTTGAATAGGCAACATGAGAGGTATCCCTAAGGAAGTGAGATGGCGATCAAAGATCGACTTACGTGTGTGAGTGTACAATTTAATATTTATCTTTTAAATTAAGTGATCTAAATTAATTTTAAATAAACATACATGTTACACTCCCTATTTACTAACCATGGCATAAAATAAATAATAAACATTATAAAATATTACATCCAGGAGCAATTACATAATAATGATAAAAGCAATTTAAATAAATAAGCAAAATATTAATAAGCAAAATAAGTAATTATAATTGGGTTAGTGAAAATAATAATAATAAAAATACCAAATTAAATGGGGTTAGTAATAATCATGTAAATATAATTAATAATAATAATGAAATAAGCAAAATATTATATAAAAAAAATTCAAATTTATGAACAATTATCATTCAATATTAAAATATAAACAATTATACTAATTATTATAAAATTTTTTAAATTATGTATAAATTATATAAAAAGTTAATTATGCACATAATATGAAAATAAAATTATACTTATAAAAATTAAATTAGCAATTTTAAACATATAATAAGAATTATTTTCATGCAAAAATTAAGTTCTGAACAAATTATATCATATTAAGAATTCTAATTTTTAAACATATATAAAAAAAATGTAAATTATAAACAATTTATACATTAATAAAAATTAAATTAAGAATTATAATAAAATTATGAAGATAATATACACAAATAATAATATTAAATAAATAGGAGAAGAAAAAATTAGGGTTTTGAAAATTATTAAGATTAATTAGGGTTTAATAAGAATTAGGGTTTTATATACAAAAATGTTAAATATTAAATATTAATCTAATTATGCAAATAAATAATATATAATAGCAATATATACACATATTAAAAAAATAGTTTTAGAAAATATTTTAGGATTTATATTATAATTTTAATTAATTAATATTAATAATAATCAAACAAATAGAAAGCAAAAGAAAAAAAAACTTACCTGGCTGGGAGTTGAACCCAACACACCTTGCTTGCAAACACTCAGGCCAGCAACATCTACCACCAGGCCAACACGCGTGCAGGTGATGAAAGAGGGAGTCCAATTAGTTTTATGCCTTATGCCTGAAAAATCAAAGAAAAAGCAAGAAAAACAAAAGGCCTGGGGGGATCGAACCCAGGACCTTCACAATACACACAAACACCTTAACCAATCCAGCTGGGAGAGCGCACCTGTTGACAATCTCACCATAATTCATAATATATTAAAATGTCTAATTATCTGGAAAAAACAAGAAAAAGGTGGTGAAGTCAGGATTCGAACGCAGGTCCTCTGGCTACACACGCGTGCTTCATACCACTGGGACAAGCACAAGCTTGTGATATAAAACAGAAACAAAACATAAAAATATTAAAACCAAATTCAAATTCCAGCTTGCGCGTGCTGAGCCTTCTTCTTCCTTGGATTACCTGCGAAAGTTAATATGAATTTTCCTGCGAAATTTCCTGGGTGTTCATAAACCAGAAATCCTAGGTTTTTGGATCATCACGCAAACAACAAGATTAATACAAATTGACAGTCCAGATCAAACATACAACACTTATACATCATAACCATGTTCTTAAAAGTCATTTATCTCCAATAAATAATGAATTCCCAATTTGAGAACTCAAACCCTAACAATGGTGTCTTTCGGTTTAGGGCATATTTCTTCAATGTTTTTGTCCAGAATCCATCTAAGCATCATGATAAACAAGATTAAACACACAAAAATGATTCATAATGGTTAAATGAATGAAATCGAAAATCAAAACAAAGAACAAGAAAATGCATTCGGGTTGTCCAATTTATGAAGCTATGGATGCATATGAGAGTGTAAATCGTATCAAGGAGGTCCAGGGATCCTGTCTATGTCCATAGAATTCCTTTTTACCTTCTCTAAGATCAAAACCGAAAGTTCACTTTTTTGAGAATTTTTTGATGTTGGAAACTTACTCTTGAGGCTGGAAAATCGTGAATAGTGAGTAGGGTTAAGTCATATACTTATAGAGTGATGAATTTAGGTCAAAAAATTTGATGTTTGTGTGAGAGATTTGATTGGAAAAGATTCAAAGAGATTAGGCCTTAAAAATCAAATATCCTTGTATGAACACCTTCTATTTTAGGCAAATCAACATGATTCTCTTACCACTTTGATTCCAATCATCTATATGAATTTCTAGAAGCTCAATCCTTTTTAAATCTTTGACTTTTATATTTTATTTTAATTTAAAATGATTTTTAATTAATTAAATCAAAATAAATAAAAAATAAAATGATAAAAAATCTGATTTTTAAGGTCTTGGGTCGTGCATGAGGTCATAGTATGGATTGAGTCATCATATGGCAAGCCCATTTAGAAAAAAAATGGTTTTAGACCTCCATTTTCTTCATAAACCAACCAAAAATTTCCCAACTTTGCAAGGGCCCACATCCTTCAATTTTAATGCTATGAGGGTGTTATTGGACATTTTGGAAAGCTTGAAGAGTCCTCTAACCAACCCCACTGGTTTCATGTCCATATCATTTACCATTCTCAAGTTATGCCCTTTTGAAGTTGTTGACTTTTTGTTGACTTTCAAAAGGACCTATAATGTCTTAGCTCATACCTTCCAAATGAAGCATTTTTGGGCTTGGCTTGTGAAACACAAAGTTGTAGAGAATTCAATTTCCTTAAAAATGAGCTTTGGATGGAAACTTGGTGATAAAGTATGTGAAAGTTATGGCTGGTCAAAGTTCAGTTGACTTTTACTAAGGAAACCCTAATTTAGAAACTCCTGATTCTTGATGATCTGAAATCTCCTTGATGAATCATGATCAACCCTTGATCAAATGATGAATTTTACTTCATATACTTGATGTTGGCAAAAAATCATGAAGTTTGACTTTGGTTTGACCACAGTTGACCTCAGTTTGACTTTTTAACTGCTTTGACTGGTTTTGACTTATCTGATCATCTGACTGAGCAAACTTTTGAGAAAAGTCTTGAAACTTGTCATGGGGGTTCTTACACACATGTAAGATGTTATGAATCTCACTTGAAGTCTTGGAAGTTCATTTAGCCTGATTAAAGTCAAAACCCTAGTTTTGGATGCACTGCTTAGGAGGTGCTTTGTCTGAGGGAATTGTCAACTCTTCTGACCAATTGTGAACTTTGTGAACCTTGTGAACCATCATAAGATGTCTTGTGAACCTTGTGAACCTCATGGAAGGTCTTGTGAACCTTGTAAACCTCATAAAGTGTCTTGTGGACTTCATAAAAGGTCTTGTTAGTATTGTGAATCTTGTGAACCTTGTGAACCTCATAAAGTATCTTGTAAACTTCATGAACCTCATGAAAGGTCTTGTTAGTATTGTGAATCTTGTGAACCTTGTGAACCTCATAAAGTATCTTGTAAACTTCATGAACCTCATGAAAGGTCTTGTGAACCTCATAAAGTATCTTGTAGACTTCATGAACCTCATGAAAGGTCTTGTAGGTATTGTGAACCTTGTGAACCTCATGGGAGGTCTTGTGAACCTTGTGAACCTTCTTAGCACACAAAGTCTTGTAATGTGAGGGAAAATTTTGGGGTGCAACAGCTTCCCCTGTTCAATTTTCTGAAACCTGAGGGGTTAGATTGATATATTTGGCAGTCGTGACCTGGAAGGTTGAAGGGGATTGAACACAAAAGCCCAAAAATTTGCACTCACCAGTGCTTAGAGTGATACTGATGACTAGTTGAATATGTTTTAGTGGGCTTAAAGATGCCACTTGGAGAAAAATTCTTCAGGTACATTTCTTGGAGGACAAAGCAGTCCAAAATATGAAGGTAAAATGATAGCTTTCAGGAAGATAAACAACGTCCCGAGGTAGTAATATGCTTTCAGGAGGATAAAGCAGTCCTGAGGTAATAGTGTGCTTTCAGGAGGATAAAGCAGTCCTGATGTAATAATATGCTTTCAGGAGGATAACAACGTCCTGAGGGAGTGATATGCTTTCAAAAAGATAAACAACGTTCTGAGGTAGGGGTGATAGCTTTCAGGAAGATAGACAACGTCCCGAAGAGATAATATGCTTTCAGGAGGATAACAACATCCTGAGGAAGTGATAACCTTTGGGAAGATAACAACGGCCCAAGGTAATAATATGCTTTCAGGAGTATAAACAACATCCTGAGGAAGTGATGATAGCTTTCGGGAAGATAAACAACGTCCCGAGGAGATAATATGCTTTCAGGAGGATAACAACGTCCTGAGGTATAAGAAGCTTTCAGGAGGATAAAGCAGTCCTGAGGTAATAATATAACCTTTGGGAAGATAAACAACGGCCCAAAATACTATGCTTTCAGGAGGATAAAGCAGTCCTGAGGGATTGATAGCTTTCAGGAGGATAACAACATCCTGAGGAGGTAATATGCTTTCAGAAAGATGAACAACGTTCTGAGGTATAAGAAGCTTTCAGGAGGATAAAGCAGTCCTGAGGGAGTGATATGCTTTCAGAAAGATAAACAACGTTCTGAGGTAGGGGTGATAGCTTTCAGGAAGATAGACAACGTCCCGAAGAGATAATATGCTTTCAGGAGGATAACAACATCCCGAGGAAGTGATAACCATTGGGAAGATAACAACGGCCCAAGGTAATAGTAATAGCTTTCGGGAAGATAAACAACGTCCCGAGGAAATGATATGCTTTCAGGAGGATAAACAACGTCCTGAGGAAATGGTGTAACCTTTGGGAAGATAAACAACGGCCCACGGTAATAATATGCTTTCAGGAGGATAAACAACGTCCCGAAGTAGTGGTATGCTTTCAGAAGGATAAACAACGTTCTGAGGAAATGATATGCTTTCAGGAAGATAAACAACGTCCTGAGGTAATGATATGCTTTCAGGAGGATAACAACGTCCTGAGGGAAAGATAGCTTTCAGGAGGATAACAACGTCCTGAGGTATAAGTATAACTTTTGGGAGGATAAACAATGGCCCAATAGTCATGATATGCTTTCAGGAGGATAAACAACGTCCTGAGGTGATGATATGCTTTCAGGAGGATAAACAACGTCCCGAAGTAGTGGTATGCTTTCAGAAGGATAAACAACGTTCTGAGGAAATGATATGCTTTCAGGAAGATAAACAACGTCCTGAGGTAATGATATGCTTTCAGGAGGATAACAACGTCCTGAGGGAAAGATAGCTTTCAGGAGGATAACAACGTCCTGAGGTATAAGTATAACTTTTGGGAGGATAAACAACGGCCCAATAGTCATGATATGCTTTCAGGAGGATAAACAACGTCCTGAGGTGATGATATGCTTTCAGGAGGATAAACAACGTCCTGAGGTAATAAGGTAACCTTTGGGAAGATAAACAACGGCCCAAGGTCACAAGTTGTTGATGAAATCTGTCTGCTGGAGAATTGACCTGAAAAACAAGATTATAACATTCTGTATGATAATATTAGTCTATGCATTATGTATGCAGGTATGATATGATGCACTTAAGTAATGTATTATGTATCTATGTATATGTATGATATGATGTTATGATGTATGAATCATGCAGCCTGGAGTATTTGGATATCTTCGTATAACAACTGCTGGCCAGGGAAAATAAATCCCGATTTGTTGATGGAGAATATGAGGAACTCGTTCCCGTCTTGTCTGATAATATAGTATATATAACCTCCCGTCTTCGTTGGATAATAAGGTATATCTAACCTCCCGTCTTCGTTCGTCGTACTCCTATTGGAAGAGTAAATTCCCGACTATCCGTATGAGGATAAAAGAGATGGATATAAATTCCAGGGGAGATGTGACTTTATGAAGATAGATTTGTCCTACTAGGGATTTGTAACTGTCTTGTAGAGATGAACCGACGAAGCTTCGTTGAAATCCTTCCCTCGTTCGTCCTTAGTAAATACTATTACTGCATTTTTATGCATTTCTGGTAAACATCAATCATATTCAAACATTTCATGCATTTCTGGTAAACATCAATCATATTCAAACATTTTACATTCAAACACAACCAAGGGACGTTCCGCTTAGGTAAATAGGGTAAAAGTAAATCTGGATTCAGAGGGAAAAGTAAAGCTGAACTTGAAAACAGAATCGTTTCAACTTCGAGAGTGTATAACCAATTGGATTTAGAGTTCCTGAGATTCTTAACTTTCCTGAATACCTTCCCAGCAATCCTCATAGCTGGATCTGAAGACATGATACTGACACCATCTGATACTACTGGCGTAGACAATTAATTTCCACAATGGCTTCTGCTGAGAATCCAATATCAAGGTAATACAATGAGAGGAACGTGTCTTCAAATTGTGATGGACCATATACGCTCCGGATATTAGATTTGGAAAGAGAGAGTTGCCCCTTGGTTGAGGATGAATTGTCCCATAATGGAAGTCTCTTAATGGAGTTACCTCAAGAGAAATAAGCAGAATGCCCCACAATAATATGCCCCTGACATCATGAACTTTATAATGTTACCCTTGGTAATTCAAATACATGAGGAAAGATGTCCTTGGCTATTAAGCACTGTTGGATCTGGACCTGATTGCCCTGACTGAATTGAACAGTAACTTGGTATGCCCCCTTGATTAGGAAACAATGACCATGCCCCTGGCATTATGAATTCTGTAATGTTACCCTTGGCACTTCAGATAGATGAGGAGATCTGCCTCTAGCTGCTTAAACATAGTTGAATCTTGTCCTGATTGCCCCAAATGAGTTAGGCAGTATCATGGCCTGCCCCCTTGATTGGGAGATAATGATTATGCCCCTTTGTATACATGGACTTTGATCCAGGAAGCAACTTTGTTTATCGGAAGGACTTTGAACATTCATCCTGTAAGTTTCTCTGTTTATCAAACACTCAAGTATATGTAAACAAATATATTCAAAAATGCAATGCTTATGTCTGTCTTGAAATTTTGAAAAAGAATTATTTTAGAAAAACATTTTTTGTGAAAACTGTGATATTAACTCAAGTTTTATAATAAGCCCTAAAGGAGTCAGGATACCTTGTTGTAACAGTACGCTTTCGAACTAACCATGCTTCAGTTAGGACTTTTAAAGGGTTGTAATGTGGCCTGGTTCACGGTTTAAGAAACAAAGGATAAAGGCTCAAATTTTATTTGTACCCAACCCAATCTCCATGATGTTCTTCAGTCCTATACTCAGTTAACTTATGCATTGAGGCTCCAAAGTAGTTTGGAATTGTAACACTGCCATTTGTGATGGTTCAGAAACCGAAAATTTATTTGAACATTCAGTCATCTTTCTTTGTTGAGGATTCATAGTGACCTCTTTTTTTCTTTTTCTTTTGACTTTATTATCCCTTCTTTTTGCCTGAACTGCTTATTTCAAGGTTACAGTTAGCGGGATGTCTTAATGTTTTACTAAGTCTCCTTCATAGGTTTTGACTTAGCAAGACTGTTCTTTTGCTGGATATTGACTGTCAGGTTTAATGATTACAGAGAACCATCATTAGTTGTGTACAACACAAATAATTGGCATATTTGAGTTAACCGAGTAACTACCCTGCCCCGGGTTATGAATAAGGGTTTTAATTTGTGCGAGAATTAAAACTCCTACTTCATAGGCTCAAAAGGGTTGACTAGGGATTAACTTCCTTATATCTCCACTGTTTAGGAATTGAAACAATGCCTGTACATCGTCAGCATAGTCTGTTCAAAAGCATACTGCCTAATATTATGATATTGTTTTCGTCATCCTCCCTCTACAGGCTTATAGCTTTATCAGGAGTTAAATATCACAAAAAAGAAATATGAAGCATAGTTCAAAATATAGTGAAACGAATGGATTAATTCAAGACAAACATATGCAATGCATTAATGAAAACAAAAGTTTGACATAATAGTAAGTGTTTAAACAAACAAAAGAAATTACAAATGAAAATTCAAATGTTGTCCCATCCAGTTGGCTGAATGTCTTCAATTGCAATCTGTGAACTTTGAGGAGCAGTATACTTCAGCATGAAATCAAATTTGCCACTTGGACGTCCCAAGGTGCCCCATATCTCAACAGGAATAGATGGTATTCCTTTCTTGCTACTTTGGGCAACTTGTCTTGCAGCTTCGATGTTTGATGGACGATAGTAGAATTCAACTTGACCTTCTGGAGTAACCTCTAAGATTCCTTCGTCAATTAGGTCTTGAATCTTTTTCTTCAATGCCCAACAATTATTAGTATCATGTCCAGGACTGTTGGAGTGATACTCACACCTTGCCTTGGGATTATAGTGAGGAGAGGAAGTTTTAGGATTTTGAGGAGGATTTTTCAAGGAAATTAGCTTCATCTCCAACAAGCATTGCAGAACTTGTGACATTGGAGTGCTGAATTTGATAAACTGTCTTCTACATCCCTTGTGTTGAGGTGGATTAACCTTATCAGGTCTTTCTTCTTCAATTGAAGAACAATCAGTGACAATCTGTCTCTTACCTTCTTTTATCCTCATCTTCCTTTCAACCAAATCAGCTTGTTTTAATGGAGGTTGACTGACAATTAGATTCCTGACTCTATTGCTTTGAAATTTATGGACAAAGGTTTTTAGCTCTTTTTGCCCCTGAGTTAAACTTTGAATAAGAGCCACCTAGTCATTCATCTGGGTCCACATTTTTGTCATCTCAGCTTGCAGTTGTTTCAACTGATTGTCTTTGTTGTCCTCAGGACTCTTCTTCTTAGCCAGCAGTGTCTTCAATTCATCTTGTCCCTTGGACAAGTTCAGGATCAGCTCTTGGAACTGTGCATTTTGTGCCTGGAGATCTTTAACTGTTTGTTCAAGAGCCATTGCTGAAATAAACAGCGAGAAGATAAGAAACCTGTGCACAAGAAACCTGTGATGCAATGATATGCATATGCAATGTTTTTCAAGGACCGCAGGATTTAAATTTGCTTAAACAAACAAGGAGGTAAACTTTTATTAGTAATAAACTTGTTTTGCCTCTTGAGCTTACAGAAAATGAAATGCAATAAATACAAGAGATGGGGTTTTAAGTCTCCCATGGACGTTTCCTCTTTGTGTTGAGGTATGAGTTGAGATTCCGTTCCTCGTGAAGTTGCTTTGTTAGTTCTAGGATTCTTTCTTGGCTTGCCTTGTAATGAGACTCGAAAGTATCCCTTTGCTCCTTCAACTGGATCCAGGATCTCTGTAAGTCTTCCATGTCAGTAGGCATGTCTGGGTGAAGGATGGTATAAGAAGTGTCTCCTTCAGCAACAGGTTCCATGGTAACTGGCAGGATAGCAGGATATGGCATCATGAGAGTCTGAGCACGAGACCGCACCCATCTGAGATAAGCTTCTATAGGAATAGTGTACTTAGGCTCCAGAGTCTTGCTGTCAACCTTGTTTACTTTTCCCCATGCTCGTATGAATCTCTGACGGTAACCTTGAAGATCGTTGTCGTAGTCAAACACAATACCCTGAATCAACATGTCATGTGGACCATCACTCCGAGCGTAACCAAACCGTCGTAAAGCTAGAGAAGGGTTGTAAGTAATGCCTCCTCTTATGCCTAGAAGTGGCACATTAGGAAATTCCCCACAACGATCAATAATAGTAACATTCTCCATAGATCTGGAGCACCAATGAATATCTGAATGCGAGAGTGACATGATCCTTTTGGACCACCTGAACCCTTACTCATTCTTCATTGTGGAGCGAGGAAGGTGAGAAATAAACCACCTGGACAACAAAGGTATGCAACACATCAAAGTTCCTCGTGCCTTTGTAGTACGAGTATGAAGAGAATGTAGGATGTCTCCAAGCAATGTAGGCACTGGATTATGACTCAGGAATATGTTGATGGCATGAACGTCTATGAACTCATCTGGATTGGGGAACAACATTAAGCCATAAATCAGCAAGGCTAAGATCTCCTCAAAAGCATCATGACTCATAGCCTTCAAGAACACTTGAGCCTTCTCTATCAACACCTTGGCAAGAATACCCTTAACTCCGCTTCTCGTTTCTAGAACAATGTCAGACTTCTTCAGATGTAGGCTGCAGCAATAACCTCAGGTTTAGGCTCTTTTTCCAAGCCTGAGAATGGTTTCTGATCAAGAACAGGTATACCCAGAAGTTTAGAGAACTCTTCCATTGTAGGAACCAGCTGGTAGTCGGGGAATGTGAAGCAATGGTGCTTAGGGTCAAAGAACTGAAACATCACACTCATCATGTCTTCATTGAACCCTGAAGTGACTAGATCCAATAGGTGACCATGTCTCTTGATGAACTGGGAATGATCAGACACTTGAGAAACCAACTCTTTAAGCTTAGCAGGTATCCCTACAAAGTTGATCCTGATAGTGTTTCTACGACCAGAACCCATGACCTGCAACAAAGAACAAAGATAAATCCTTTGGTCCTTGAAATGGTTAGTGAAAATGCTATGCTTATGATGCATGATGATGTCATGTTGTTATGATCAATCACAAACATGTGGCACCCACAAACAAGTCACACAATAGCCATAGGTTTGAAGGCTTGCATGAGGTTTAAAGGTAAGTACCCTCCCCTGAAGTTTAGATGGTTCATCCTGTTCTACAAATGTAACCAGGTTCTAAGGGATCTCAATATCATTGATCCTTCACAAGGGTGGTTGTTCAGTAGGAAACTTACTTGCCAACCAAAACCCTCCAAGTTTAAGATCTCAATGAGTGTAGTATCGAGTATCAACTAACTTCAGTCTTCACCAAAGCCGGCTATCTCACTACTTTCTAAAGGCCAAGATGGAATAACTAGGGTTCTAAAAGTTAGTTAGTGTATTGACAACATATGGCAGCCTCATATTATCCTCAACTTGACTTAAGGAATATAAGCACCAACCAAGAAGTCACACTAACTATGGCCACCAGATCAACCATATCGGTATATGCCGTACAGTTTCCTTGGTCTATTGCCATTTACCTAAGGTACACTAGATCCGGGTTAGGACCTTTCACACATAAGAGCCCAACAAGTAAAGTAAAGCAAACAAAGCAAACAATTTAAATGTGATCTAATTCCTAAGGGTACCCCTCTTTTACTATCCCCAGCAGAGTCGCCAGTTCTGTAACACGGTGGGAGAACTGACTTTAGTTATGTTGCGGATAGCAAGAGTCGCCACCAACTTTTATTTTATCCAAAGGAAAGGCATAAAAGAACAGGAAAGACCTTTTAAAAGATTTTTGGGTCCGGGGGGTAGGTTATGTAAAGGGAAGGTGTTAGCACCCTTTACATCCATGGTTATCCATGGGCTCTTAGTTACTTAGCTCACTTTAAAATGTTTTTGAAATGTGTAGTGTGTGAATAGAAATTTTCTTAAATGTTTATAATGATCCATGTACGGATGCGTATAAACCTTTGTTTTGAAAATTGTTTGAAATGTGAAGTGTTTGAAATTATGAGCAAGTATCTAAGAGGAACCTACCCTAAGTTTAAGTCTTTTCTGTTCTTGAATCCTTTAAATGGTAAGACTATCCCTATTATTAAGGAATAGGTAGTCATTACCTTGGATGTGAGGGACAAGTGAGGGTCATCTGTTTAATGTAGGCAACTGTGGGGTGTATTAAGCAATTTTGGAGGGACTGTCATCTTTATTCGAAAGGGACAAGATCATTACGAAGGCAACATTCGAAAGGGACTTGATCTTTTGTTTGTAAAGGGACTAGATGATGTGAAATTGGAGGGACTTTGCTTTATACACCCTACTTGACCTTTTGAATAGGCAACATGAGAGGTATCCCTAAGGAAGTGAGATGGCGATCAAAGATCGACTTACGTGTGTGAGTGTACAATTTAATATTTATCTTTTAAATTAAGTGATCTAAATTAATTTTAAATAAACATACATGTTACACTCCCTATTTACTAACCATGGCATAAAATAAATAATAAACATTATAAAATATTACATCCAGGAGCAATTACATAATAATGATAAAAGCAATTTAAATAAATAAGCAAAATATTAATAAGCAAAATAAGTAATTATAATTGGGTTAGTGAAAATAATAATAATAAAAATACCAAATTAAATGGGGTTAGTAATAATCATGTAAATATAATTAATAATAATAATGAAATAAGCAAAATATTATATAAAAAAAAATCAAATTTATGAACAATTATCATTCAATATTAAAATATAAAGAATTATACTAATTATTATAAATTTTTTTAAATTATGTATAAATTATATAAAAAGTTAATTATGCACATAATATGAAAATAGAATTATACTTATAAAAATTAAATTAGCAATTTTAAACATATAATAAGAATTATTTTCATGCAAAAATTAAGTTCTGAACAAATTATATCATATTATCATATTAAGAATTCTAATTTTTAAACATATATAAAAAAAATGTAAATTATAAACAATTTATACATTAATAAAAATTAAATTAAGAATTATAATAAAATTATGAAGATAATATACACAAATAATAATATTAAATAAATAGGAGAAGAAAAAATTAGGGTTTTGAAAATTATTAAGATTAATTAGGGTTTAATAAGAATTAGGGTTTTATATACAAAAATGTTAAATATTAAATATTAATCTAATTATGCAAATAAATAATATATAATAGCAATATATACACATATTAAAAAAATAGTTTTAGAAAATATTTTAGGATTTATATTATAATTTTAATTAATTAATATTAATAATAATCAAACAAATAGAAAGCAAAAGAAAAAAAAACTTACCTGGCTGGGAGTTGAACCCAGCATACCTTGCTTGCAAACACTCAGGCCAGCAACATCTACCACCAGGCCAACACGCGCGCAGGTGATGAAAGAGGGAGTCCAATTAGTTTTATGCCTTATGCCTGAAAAATCAAAGAAAAAGCAAGAAAAACAAAAGGCTTGGGGGGATCGAACCCAGGACCTTCACAATACACACAAACACCTTAACCAATCCAGCTGGGAGAGCGCACCTGTTGACAATCTCACCATAATTCATAATATATTAAAATGTCTAATTATCTGGAAAAAACAAGAAAAAGGTGGTGAAGTCAGGATTCGAACGCAGGTCCTCTGGCTACACACGCGTGCTTCATACCACTGGGACAAGCACAAGCTTGTGATATAAAACAGAAACAAAACATAAAAATATTAAAACCAAATTCAAATTCCAGCTTGCGCGCGCTGAGCCTTCTTCTTCCTTGGATTACCTGCGAAATTTAATATGAATTTTCCTGCGAAATTTCCTGGGTGTTCATAAACCAGAAATCCTAGGTTTTTGGATCATCACGCAAACAACAAGATTAATACAAATTGACAGTCCAGATCAAACATACAACACTTATACATCATAACCATGTTCTTAAAAGTCATTTATCTCCAATAAATCATGAATTCCCAATTTGAGAACTCAAACCCTAACAATGGTGTCTTTCGGTTTAGGGCATATTTCTTCAATGTTTTTGTCCAGAATCCATCTAAGCATCATGATAAACAAGATTAAACACACAAAAACGATTCATAATGGTTAAATGAATGAAATCGAAAATCAAAACAAAGAACAAGAAAATGCATTCGGGTTGTCCAATTTATGAAGCTATGGATGCATATGAGAGTGTAAATCGTATCAAGGAGGTCCAGGGATCCTGTCTATGTCCATAGAATTCCTTTTTACCTTCTCTAAGATCAAAACCGAAAGTTCACTTTTTTGAGAATTTTTTGATGTTGGAAACTTACTCTTGAGGCTGGAAAATCGTGAATAGTGAGTAGGGTTAAGTCATATACTTATAGAGTGATGAATTTAGGTCAAAAAATTTGATGTTTGTGTGAGAGATTTGATTGGAAAAGATTCAAAGAGATTAGGCCTTAAAAATCAAATATCCTTGTATGAACACCTTCTATTTTAGGCAAATCAACATGATTCTCTTACCACTTTGATTCCAATCATCTTTATGAATTTCTAGAAGCTCAATCCTTTTTAAATCTTTGACTTTTATATTTTATTTTAATTTAAAATGATTTTTAATTAATTAAATCAAAATAAATAAAAAATAAAATGATAAAAAATCTGATTTTTAAGGTCTTGGGTCGTGCATGAGGTCATAGTATGGATTGGGTCATCATATGGCAAGCCCATTTAGAAAAAATTGGTTTTAGACCTCCATTTTCTTCACAAACCAACCAAAAATTTCCCAACTTTGCAAGGGCCCACATCCTTCAATTTTAATGTTATGAGGGTGTTATTGGACATTTTGGAAAGCTTGAAGAGTCCTCTAACCAACCCCACTGGTTTCATGTCCATATCATTTACCATTCTCAAGTTATGCCCTTTTGAAGTTGTTGACTTTTTGTTGACTTTCAAAAGGACCTATAATGTCTTAGCTCATACCTTCCAAATGAAGCATTTTTGGGCTTGGCTTGTGAGACACAAAGTTGTAGAGAATTCAATTTCCTTCAAAATGAGATTTGGATGGAAACTTGGTGATAAAGTATGTGAATGTTATGGCTGGTCAAAGTTTAGTTGACTTTTACTAAGGAAACCCTAATTTAGAAACTCCTGATTCTTGATGATCTGAAATCTCCTTGATGAATCATGATCAAACCTTGATCAAATGATGAATTTTACTTCATATACTTGATGTTGGCAAAAAATCATGAAGTTTGACTTTGGTTTGACCACAGTTGACCTCAGTTTGACTTTTTGACTGGTTTTGACTTATCTGATCATCTGACTGAGCAAACTTTTGAGAAAAGTCTTGAAACTTGTCATGGGGGTTCTTACACACATGTAAGATGTTATGAAGCTCACTTGAAGTCTTGGAAGTTCATTTAGCCTGATTAAAGTCAAAACCCTAGTTTTGGATGCACTGCTTAGGAGGTGCTTTGTCTGAGGGAATTGTCAACTCTTCTAACCAATTGTGAACCTTGTGAACCATCATATGATGTCTTGTGAACCTTGTGAACCTCATGGAAGGTCTTGTGAACCTTGTGAACCTCATAAAGTGTCTTGTGGACTTCATGAAAGGTCTTGTTAGTATTGTGAATCTTGTGAACCTTGTGAACCTCATAAAGTATCTTGTAAACTTCATGAACCTCATGAAAGGTCTTGTTAGTATTGTGAATCTTGTGAACCTCATAAAGTATCTTGTAAACTTCATGAACCTCATGAAAGGTCTTGTGAACCTTGTGAACCTCATAAAGTATCTTGTAGACTTCATGAACCTCATGAAAGGTCTTGTAGGTATTGTGAACCTTGTGAACCTCATGGGAGGTCTTGTGAACCTTGTGAACCTTCTTAGCACACAAAGTCTTGTAATGTGAGGGCAAATTTTTGGGTGCAACAGAATCCATGTAAGAGAAATAGATTAAAATGGATACAAGAATACATGTTGTCACTGTAGGAACTTCCATTAGAAAATCACATGGGGCAAAATTCACCTTCTATTTCTTTTCTTTTTCCATCTCTTATTTTTAATTGAAATATTTTTATTCTAAATCACATGGCACCATTGAAGGTTGTATAGTCAAAAACTTGAATTCTTCTGATAACCATAAATAAGGCGTGAAACCATAATTCTTCAGATGTCATTGATCCCATGCCTTGAGAAACCAATGATATGTGTGATATGAACATAACCTAATGTAATGCACACGCATGAGACACAAGCCAAATATTGGCGAAAATATGAGGACAAATTTTCGGGTGCAACAAGGGGTCCACGTCAAACTTAACAACGTTTAAAGGAAGAGAAAATATCCATGTCAAACTTCCCAATGGGATTATCCAAAGAGTGACCTTTGAAGGAAGGGGTCCACATCAAACTTAACAACGTTTGAAGGAAAAGAGAATATCCACGTCAAACTTCTCAATGAGATTATCCAAAGAGAGAGACCTTTGAAGGAATGGGTCCACTTCAAACTTAACAATGTTTGAAGGAAAAGAAGATAAACACATCCAAAAATGGTTTTTTTTTATGAAAGACAGGGTGACATACATGATTGCTTTGGTAGGTGACAAGTGAGTTGGACTTTGACTTTTGGTGATTGCCAATGGAAATTGGATTTTAAGGGTGCCAAATAAAATTGGACTTTGACCACAAGGTAAGATAACAAGACCTCGGGATATGAAAATGAGCACAAAACATATTTCGAGCTATGCTTGATATGAAATTGTATGATGTAAATGGTCAATGCTTGCAATGTAAATTCTAAGACCACTGGATAAGCCTCTTTTGGAGAGGTGAGGCTGAAACAACTGATTTCACAACACATGGAACTTTTCCAACTATGCCTATCAAAGATGTCTTGAAAACTACTTCTATTAAGCTTGTTAGAAGTATCAAGATGTTGATCCTGCAAGGAAGGATTGGTAAACTTTGTTTGGGGATTGCCTAAAAAATATTGCCCTAGTTGATTGATTCTGGAATGACTGCTTGACTGGCCACTTGAAATGTTTGCTCCAACATGAGTCTTGAAGAGGGTTTCTCTGAAGAATAAGATCCTTGACTGTGATATGCCCCTGATAGGATCACGGATCAAGTTTCGCAACTGTTTAAAATTCCTTGATGATGAGTTCTTACTTGCAAATGTTCATTCAAAAATGTTAATTTTAATGCAATGCTCAAGCAAATTTTGAAATCAAAATCATTATTGGAATGTTATTGGAATAAAGCAAATGAATCACTGGTAAGAATGCAATGTTTATTCAAACACTCAAAGTGAAAGATAATGCAAAGTGAAAGGTAATGCAAAAGGTATGATACCAAAGCAGATGATTGGAAAATCTCTTGGGAGTCAGGTTACGCAACCTTGTTACGATATGCTTTCAAAACAAACCTAGCTTCAATTAGGTCTTCAAAGGGTTGTAATGTGGTTTGGTTCACAGTTTTCAAACCAAGAATATAAGGCTCAAAATTTAATTTTTACCCAACCAATTCTCCATGATGATCGTCAGTCCTACACTCAACTAATTCAACCAATGCATTCAGGTTTTGTGAGATTTGAAATTGTATTGATGATGATGGCTCAAGATCCAAGGGATTATTGGATTAAAATAACGGTCACTGCTTCTTTACAACATTTAGTTGTCTTTGCTGAGGACTTTGGGTCAACTCATTTTTATCTTTATTGAGGAATTTTGATGACATCTCTTTGTCTCTGTTGAGGATTATGGTGACCTCTCTTGATTTGTATTGTGTCTTTGACATTTTTAGTCCACTGGTATGCCTAGGTCGCCTTTTTTTTTGTTTTGACTTGGTGGCTTTTTTCATTTTCTTGATTTCTGGATAATGACTGCCATCAGCTTCTTCGACATTTCCTTGATGTGTGCGAAGGGAAACTTGGGATTGAAACCCTTATTGAAAGGTGTAAGGCATTTTTCTCTTGAAATTGAATGCATATTCGAATTAATTGAGAACTACCCTGCCCCGGGTTAAGATTGCGAGTTTTTTCGTGTTGAAAGAAACTCCAACTTCAAGGCTCAAAGGGGTTGACAAGAGATTAACTTCCTTATTTCTCCAGTGTTTGGACTTGAAACAATGCCTATATATCATCAACAAGGTTATATTTTGAAAGCATACCATTCAAAAATTTAGGTATTTCATTTTCTTCATCCTCCCTCCAATCTTTGAATAAGAGAAAAAATGATATATATTTTTTGAATTTTTGAAAAGGAAAAGCATGAATATGCACAAATATGAAAGTGAATGAATTGATTCAAAATATGCAATGTTCATTTCATTAATATTAACATTGAAAAACGAAACAAGTCTTAAGCAAGTACACACAATACAAACAAGGAAATTTAAAAACTGAAGAGAAACAAGGCCTAGTGTCTAGTCAGTATCAAGGATGAGCTTTCCCGTCTGATCCACTGGCTTTAGGTTGTAACTTGTGATTCTCTGACCAAATCTTCAGCCACTCTATTTTGGCATGGGATCTCTGTAAACCTAGGGAGTCCATCTCTGTGTGAAAGTGAGCACATCTCCTTTGACCAAATCTTGAACTCGGGATTGGAAAGCATAACAGTTTTCAATATCATGACATGCAGCTCCTTCATGGAATAGGCAATGGAAGTCGATCCTAAACCCATCCGGAAGAGGATTTGGGGGATTGAGAGGTATAGTGGTGAGAAGACCATTCTGGCACAAGAAAGGGTACACCTCATCATACTTCATAAGAATAGGTTCAATTGGAGCCCTAGGTCTAGGATTGCGAGTCTGATTTTGACCAACATTTCTCTGTGGATGAGCTCGTGCTGGTGGAGCATTAGCAACTGCAACTACTTGTGGTTCACCATACTGTTGTTTCCTATAATAGGGTCTTCTTTTAGTTTTGACAACATGTGTATCACCCTCTTTCTTCTTTTGAAAGTCTCCAGAGGACTTTCTTGCAGCATTAGAAGTTTCAACATTACCAAACTTGACTTTCTTGACACCTTCTTCTAGTCTTTCTCCAATAGTGTCTAGGTCAGCAAAGCTAGATGATACACTGCCTATCATCCTTTCCCAGTATAGGGGTTGAAGAGTGTCCATGAAAAGACCAGTTAACTCTTTTTCTACCAAGGGAGGCTCCACCTGAGCAACTAACTCTCTCCAGCGTTGAGCGTATTCTTTAAATGATTCCTTTTCTTTCTGAGACATGTTTTGAAGTTGACGGGGGTCGGGCACCATGTCTAGATTGTATTTGTATTATTTCGGGAATGCATCAATCCGGTCTTGCCAACATTTGATATGGCTCCTCTCGAGTCCCATATACCATTTCAGGGATGCTCCACTCAAGCTATCCTGGAAGAAATGGATGAGAAATTTGTCTTTGTCAGCATGGGCAACAATTTTGTGATAGTACATGACCATATGGCTTTTCGGACAAGTGTCTCCCTTGTATTTTTCAAATTCTGGCATTTTGAACTTGACAGGCATAACCAAGTTCGAAACCAAGCACATGTCCGCATCAACAACATTGAAGACATCGAACCCTTCCACAACTCTTATCCTTTTTTCCAAAGTCATGCATTGTTCCCTAACATCTTCAATGTTTCCAGCTTCTCCTTGTAATGAAGATGGTGGATTATACACGAAAGGAGGATTCACATAGCAGTTTGGGCAACAATATGCACATTAGGTTGAGATTCAGAGAACACTCCAGGTTCAAAAAATGTGGGTGTACCAGCCATCTAACTAGTTACAAAGGGCAGAGTGTAACCTGGTGGAAAACCAAATTCTAGCCAAGTGGTAGCGGGTCTTGAAGACTCAAGATTGATGATGAAGCTATTGACTTCAGAGATGACAGTCCTCTGTGGTTGAGAGTCTTTAGTAGACAAGGCTTGGAGCATTTCCATGATCTTTCTCACGCTACTCTTTAAATCATCAATGTCTTCCCTGACTCGCTTGTTGTATTCTTCTTGTTCAACCATTCTTCTTCTTTCATTGGCTCTAGTTCTGTACTTGCATGGAGGAATCAACTTGACGAAGACTCAACAAATCTGAGGACAAGAACGAATGAAGATGAGTGACTGGGAAGTATGCAAAATGAATGCAAATAATATGCGAAGAGATGTTACACAAAATCATGATTTCACAAGTCCAAGGTACGGATGGAGGATACTCGGATTTCTCTCCTCACAAGGATCTCAACGGTTAAGCTATAAAGTTTAAAGGAACCCCAAAGTTATAAATCCATATGGTTGTTCATCAGGCACACCATAAATATGACGATTTAATGACTCCCCCATATGAATCTCATTTGAGTGAGTTTTTCGTATCGAACTATACGAGGGAGACCCTCGGTGCCCCATACTACGCAACCATTGACACATGGCTTCAAACAAAAGTCTCAGAGTTATAGACTTGTCTCAACTGTTTGCTGGACATGTTGGCGATTCGATAGTCAGTCAACTCCATTGAGAAAGTCTATTCTGAGTGAGATCTTCGTATCGAACTACACGAGAGTGACTCGTCGGTGCCCCATACTATGCGACTATCAACCCTTTTTTTGGGCCAAAAATTTTAAGGCTCTAAGGTCCTTAGAGTCAACGATTCTAATGAAAATATTGATCATCCGCGCCATAAATATGACGGTCACCATCATTCGCACTAGAATATACTCCAAGTGAGGTCTTCATATCAACCGTCCACGAAATCATTTCTTTCGGGAGCCAATACTACACAACCTCTCCTAAATTATGTTTATGCTCAAAGACTCGGGTATAGAGCCTTTCACTCAAGTTTCTCTTGCAATCAAAGTATCGATCCAGGAACGACAAGGTATAATATGGAAAGCGATAAAGAAAGCAGTAAGAAAAAATAAACAAGTAAGACATAAAGGAAAACATACAAACAAGCGTGAAGCAACCTAGATTAGGCTTGACTTGTTGGGGTGAACCTGTCCCCAGTAGAGTCGCCAACTATCGTACCTTGGAAAATACAATCCTCACGAATGCGGTCGCGGCTGGGCTGACTTGAGAGTCGCCATTTAACTTTGATTTATTCTCAAAAGAGGGAAAGGGAAAATATAGATCAAACTCGGGAAGAAAGGATAAAGACAAAGTCGTAGGAACCATTGTCTGGGTTCGGAAGTCGATTATGTAAGGGGAAGGTATTAACACCCCCTACATCCATCGTACTCGATGGGAACCATCTAAGTTTTCACGCGTGAAAGGATGTCTATGCCTAATTAGTTACTTGTTAAGGGGAAAAATGTTGATATTAAAGTTTGATTGATCCTAGGTGGTTGATTTTATTACCATTCTTTCAAGAAGGGATTTAGGAGTCGAATTGCACTAAAGACTATGGGTAGTTTATTCTGATCGATCCATCCAAACGTCCGGTGTCGAAATAATCGGAGTGAGTAACGAGATTCCCATTATCTTCCTTTTTACCGCTTAAGGCTCGTGGTGTATAATTCTTCTTGTATTATTAAAGTGTTTTATTTCCTAAGACCGCTTGACGTTGGATCAAGGGTTTGGATCTAAAAGAAATGTCTTGGTTTTTTTGTTTGATGGTGATGCATGAAGCATTCGACTTACAGGTGAATGCAAAATGGAGTGTAAGGGTTAAATGGTTACGTGAGATCGAGTCCTAGTCCTAAGCTAAGCAGAGCCGTTGGAGCTCGAAATTAAATCAGAGGCGTCAAAATATGACTCTTTAACTATCTTAGAATTGATTCAATGTTAGAATCATTCTATGAGAAGTTGAGTGTCACTTTATGCTAAAATTAAACAATTATTAAATAAATAAATTGTCTAGTCTTAATCACGATTTATTAATTATCACGATTTTTTTACTTTCATCAACCATAAAGAATAAGGAAATGCGATAAAAAGAAGTTTGGTCTCATATTGATTTAAATAACGTCGATTTATTGAAGTCGAATATTTAAATCGTTTGTTATATCATCGACCATAAAATAAAGTAAAGTAAAAAAATAATAATGAAAATGAGAGAATGGCCTCATATTTAGTTTATATAACGTCGATTTATTCGAAATCGAATATCTAAACGTTTATTCATCGGCCAAATAAAACTAAATCGATAAAATGGGAAATAATAAGGAAAATAAAAGAGTGGCCTCAAATTAGTAGATAACGTCAATTTATCGAATATCACCATTTATCATTGACCGAAATAATAATAAAATCCATAAATAATAATGGATCTAAAATTAATTAGAAACTATAAAAATAATAGAAAAGGGGCCTCATATCGATTTTATACAATGTCGGTTTATTTATGAAATCAAATGTTAAAAATCGGATAATAATATCATAGACCAAAAAATACAAGAATAAATCGAGAAATATAGAAATAATAGAGAAATGGAAAGGTTGGCCTCATATAGATTTAGATAACATCGATTAAAAAATCGAATATCGATAAACCATGTGTCGCTCCCGGGATTTTCATCCTAGTACAAACGCGAAAGTGGCGCGGAAAAGGTAGAGTCGCCAGCCATACATTTTTATCCCGAAAGAATGGGAAAGGTAATGTTGCACAAACCTGAGGAAGAAGGAAAGGACAAGGTCCTGCGAACCAAAGATCTGGGTTCGGGAGTCGGTTACGACCTAGGAAGGTATCAGCACCCCAGATCGTCCGTCGTACCCGATGAGATCCACGCTTGTTTGTTTTGTTTCAAAGGGTGAGAAAAATATAACTGCTGCTGAACAAATGAACTGCTAACTAGAATGGAAATGAGGAAGGAAATGAAACTGGAAAGAGAGAATGGAAAGAAGGGAAATGTAGCGAAAATAAAGAATGTGCTCGAACGGGCCCTACCCCGCTGCCTACGTACCTCATCGGGATAATGAGGATCAGAGTCGACGTAGTTCGCCTAACTAAGGCGGGAACTATTTGTTTGTGTTTTTTATAGCTGGAACTGCGTATGTCTATGCTCAGGTGTTGCAGGCTCGTCTGGTACGAGTGCATTTACTGTCTTGCATGCGAGACAAGTCGTCGCGAGTTCGCGTTGTGAGTGAGTAAGATGAGAAGAGAAGTTCCCGCAGGATAGTCGCTTGTTATTTGTTTTTTTTGTCTTTTAAGAGAAGTATTTTGAATTTGTTTGTGAACTGTCTTGTACTAAGACCTATCCATCGCAGGAATCATTTACACCTCGCCCCGAAACAGGACGCGTATAAATACTTCGCAACAAAGTCTCGTGCCGTACAAGATTGTTCGGTTTATCCTTAGATGTTTTATTATATTCTTCGTGAGATGAGAAAGAATGACTCAAGTTGAAAAAGGGAAAATCTAATGGGAACTAAGACACAACCCTAATTTTTATTGATTTATTTACAAGGGAAATCCTATGGTTTGTGGGGTTTTCTAAACCTAATGGAAAAGCACCTAGAACTAATAGAATGCAACTTACTTCCTAAGGAAGATAAGTTGATTCTAAAGTCAAGGGAAAACCTAAAACAATTGAAATATTGAACAACATACAAAACATTAAAATTTGCAAGCAAGAATAAAATTCATAACAATTCTATTAAAGGCATGAACTAAAATAGTCCTATTTTTTTATTCTAATTCTAATTAAAATGAATCCTAAGCCTAAATTCTAAACTAAAGGTAATACCTAATATTTTCCTTCTAAAAATCAGAATCTAAACTAACCTAAGTCCATATTAAATTCTAGGATTAAATCTAATCTAAACTATTTTTTTATTGAATTTTAGTATCATGACCTAAACTAATGGAAATTATAAGTAACAAAGCCTAAGAACTAATATTCTAAAAAAATATCAAAACTTCTGGAAAAATTATGAAAATTAATCTATGGGGTCCTATGATTACCTATAATATTGTATTAAAAGGGTTCCTAAGAAATCCTAATTTTGCTATGTCTAAAAATTGTCTATTTTCAACTAAGAATTATTCATTAATTTCTAAGGATTAAGCCACTAAAACCTAAGATAAAATGATCTAAAAAATCCTCCAAAATTACCCTAAATACTATTATGGGTCCTCTAACTACAGTAAAAAGAATGGGCAAAAAAAGTTATTGGAATGTAAAAATATAAAATCTACAAACTTGTATACAATTGAAGGAAACCCATTAAAAACTAATTACATGAAAAATCCAAATAAAATCAAAAATATAGCAAAAACAGAAAAATAAAATGCCAATAATTTCTAATGTGAATTAAAAGTATACTTGAATTTTTGTAGAATTTTTCTACTCATTTTACTATTTTTAGTGAATTAATTCTAAACTTATATCAAACTAAAAAAACTAAAAAAATCTAAAAAGAAAGAAATGAAGATGGGGGTGCTAGAAGCACATTTTCTAGTAATTTTTGAAATGGGCCTAAAATGGGGGTGTGTATAGCAAGGCCATAAGGCCCATTTTCGCAGAAATGAGGGGGAGGTGTGGAAAGTAATTATTTTCACTTGTTTTTTTCGTTATGGGCCTGCATTGGGGTGCCAATAGCAATAGGGTTATGCAAGGTTGGTCCAACCGGACGGTGACAAGTGTCACCACCGGATTGGACCCCAAAATCATAATTCAATCTTCTCAAATTTCTAACGGCATCTTTTATGGGGAAATTGAAGATTATTGCCTTAATGATAAATTAAATCTTCTTAATGGATGTTTACAACGTTTAATTCTCATTACTATGATATTTTTTCCCTAAATTAATCATAACAGTTTTTCTTCAATATTAATAAAATATAACACAACAAAGTGGAAAAAAGGGATTAAGCAATTCGCAAACCCTAACCCCTCTTCCCTCTTCCACCGTCGCCACCCCCATCACTACCTCAACTTCCTCTTCTTCTTACCAAAACCACCACCACCAACGTCTTCTCCCTTCATCCTTTCTTCGCCGAATTCGAAACACTCACCATTTCACTCTCTTCTTCATCCCGTCACACACCCCTTTCCCTCTTCTTCATCCCGTCCGCCGTCTTCTTCTTCATCGAACCACCCCAACCATAAACTCTTCCTCCCGCAATGCCGCTTCCATCACCACCTCAACTTCCTCTTCTCCGTCGTCTTCTTTTTTAAAACCAACTAAAACCCCTTCTAACCTTAACTCTAATCTCTAACACCGATTCGAGAATTCGAACACAGATATGTAAATCCGACGAAGCTAATCAGCATAACCGAACTAACGTGACTAAAGAACAACTCAACAAGGGCTTGGATTTTGGTACCTTGTCAATCGGAAACAAACATGGTGAAATCTTGGTAAGAAATTCTTCAATCTACCCTTGACTCTTTCACCTTTCTCTGCGCTATGATGTTGATGACCTAGCTATCTTTCGCAGGCCTGCTTCGACTCTGCCGCGTTATGGGATTCACCCTGGTAAGCTTAGTTGTGCTTCTACTCTTTCCATGATGCTTTAAATGATAACCATTTTCGATGAACTTGCATCGCTGCTGAAAAATTTAACAAGTGTTGTTGAATTATGGCCAGGTCTTAATTGCGGTTTGGTGACAAAGGATGCAGAGTGATGGTGATGACTGTAGAATTTGATTGGGGAAGAAGGGAAAAACGATTCTGGGAGAAGATTCAGGGGGAAGAAGAATGATATAAAGTTCTGTGATGGGATGAGTCCGCAGAAATTAATGAAGATGGTTGAAGTTGGGATTGAGAGAGTTATGGGAGAAAGAAAATGTGGAAGAGGATCGAAAAAGGGTGAAGAAGAAGGTTGAAGGAGAATTGGTGAAGGCAAGTTGTAGAAGAAGAAAATGGTTGCAGAAAATTGAAGGAGATGTGTGAAGAATGGTGAAGAGAAGAATGAGAAAAATGGTGAAGAGATGGAAGCCAAAAAACAATTGAACAATAGAAGCTTTTATTTATACTGAATTCAAGTGAGGTTCTAGAAAGTTTTTTCTGTTATTCTGGTTGTGAAATTCAGTCAGGGTTAGTTGTGATTCTGTTAGAATTTGTTATGAAATTCTGTTAAAAAGGTTTGTTGGAATTCATTTATGAGCAGGTTATTCTGTTCTGATAATCTTCCTACTATGAGCTTTCTTCTCTTTCCTTTATGAATTGTGATGGTTTTTCTTTTTAGTGAATGCTGATCTTTTTTTATTCGGTTCAAATTTGCAGGATTCTTCTGTTGAAGGTGTGTGAAGATGAGGATTGGAGGAAATGTAATTCTTGTTGAAGATTAATTGAGAGAGAGCATGGAGATTTTGAGAAGTTCTTCAATATTGAAGCATTCATTTTACTTGGCTCTACACTTGGTCGGTCCGCCGTACTCGGTGCTCCTGGAAGAGACATCGAGCCACTGCCAGCAATAGCATCCTCTGAACTAGCCTGGCAATGTTTTGGAGCTGTTTCTAAATTATCAGAAGATTGCCAATATGATGAGCCAAAATTTGTAGAAATAGCTTAATTACAATTTACAATATCATTTCTGTTTAAAGAGCAGGCTGTGCCATTCGGTCTTTGCTTTCCTTTTTGAAGTTGTTTATTATTCAGGTAGTCTCTGGTTGATGTGTTTAATGACCATATATGTAAATTTTGACAACTGCTTACAAAATCAAGCAAAATACTTTGAGGATTATTGGGGTCTGAATTTTTGTCTTCTCTATGAAATGATAAAACCTTTCTGGTTGTTTCCACCTTTCTAGAATCTGAATTCAAAGCATTCATGACAAGTTCAATTTGTATTATCTGTGCAAGCAGCCAAGTCACGTGATTTGTCCTAAGTATATGATAATGATCACCCTCGGAAAGCCGTGACACTAGCTTGTCCACCAAGTCAATAAAATCAATGCACCCATTTTCCGTAAGAAAAAATAAAAAAAATTAGAGAAAACAAACCAGTCCTGCCAGCAATTTATCTCTGAATTTGTTAATTTTGATAGTTCTACAATTCCATCAATGACTGCCTCACAAATCATTTCTGATGAAAAAACAGCACTAACAGTAATCCCTTGAGAGGAAGGCCTGTAGCAAGGAGCCAGTACCAGTACCCGTCTCCACCAATCAGGTGATGGTGTGGTTCGGAGAGCATGCCTGATGCAACGTAGCTCTCTCCCAGTCCAAACTTCCCTTCTTAATAGAGGTTGTAATATCCTATTCGTGCAATGGTTCTCCGAGTACACTTAAATATGAGAGTGGTGATAGTCGCAGGTGTGCTACTGCATATGTCACATGTTTTAAACTGCACTCCGGACCAGTTAAAATGACTTTGCAACATAGTTGGCGAAGGCTACTACTACTGATATCATTATTTCTAACAGACGGGCTGCCTCTTGGTTTAAGCTGTATTCCACTAGTGGAAATATCAGATGATCTTACAGGAGATAGAGCTGCACCAGATAACGGCCCAACCGATGACTGTGCAGGGGAGCAAATAGTGTGGACAAAATTCAATGGAGATGCAGGATTTGAAGACTGAAAATTAGAAGAATTAGTAATTATGTTTGGAGGAGGCAACATATTTTCCTCCTTGCTGAGGAGAATATTATTGGTTGATGCCCATAACAATGTTGCCCAACTGATGGGCCATTTAATGACTAATTTTGAGGAGTGAAACCCATATTTTGGCCTTAATTCATGATTCCTTGAGAATGGATATGATGGGGTTGATGATTGGCTATAGCCTTGAATAACTGGAGGAATTTCGATTTTAGCCCAAACCTATTTGAAATCTTTCCACAAATTTATAAACACGACCACTTCTGAGCCAATGAATATTTTCAGATTAGTCACAACTCCTTGAATCGTCTGAAACGTGCCATGACCATTCGAATCCAGATGAATCACTGATAAACGGAAGATTCGAACCGAACTTCACACAAAACACTGTTTGATAAACGGATGAACCTCATCACACGACAACATGATTTAAATTTGCTTAAACAATCAAGAAAGTAAACTTTTATTAGTAATAAATTTGTTTGCCCCTTGGGCTTACAATAAAACGAAATGAAATAAATACAAAAGATGGGGTTTTAAGTCTCCCATGGACGTTTCCTCTTTGTGTTGAGGTATGAGTTGAGATTCCGTTCCTCGTGAAGTTGCTTTGTTAGCTCCAGGATCCTTTCTTGACCTGCTTTGTAATGAGTCTCAAAAGTACCCCTTTGCTCCTTCAACTGGATCCAGGATCTCTGTAAGTCTTCCATATCAGTGGGCATGTCTGGGTGAAGGATGGTATAAGAGGTATCTCCTTCAGCAACAGGCTCCATAGTAACTGGCAGGATGGCAGGATATGGCATCATAAGAGTCTGAGCACGAGCTCGTACCCATCTGAGATAAGCTTCCATAGGAATAGTGTACTTAGACTCCAGAGTCTTGCTGTCAACCTTGTTCACTTTTTCCCATGCTCGTATGAACCTTTGACGGTAACCTTGCAGATCGTTGTCGTAGTCAAACACAATACCCTGAATCAACATGTCATGTGGACCATCACTCCGAGCGTAACCAAATTGTCGTAAAGCTAAAGAAGGGTTGTAAGTAATGCCTCCTCTTATGCCTAGAAGTGGCACATTAGGAAACTCCCCACAATGGTCAATGATAGTAACATTCTCCATAGATCTGGAGCACCAATGGATATTTGAATGAGAGAGTGACATAATCCTCTTGGACCACCTGAACCCTTGTTCATTCTTCATTACTAATCAAGGAAGGTGAGAAATAAACCACCTAGATAGCAAAGGTATGCAACACATCAGAGTTCCTCGTGCCTTCGTAGTACGAGTATGAAGAGAATGTAAGATGTCTCCAAGTAATGTAGGCACTGGATTGTGGCTCAGAAATATGTTGATGGCGTGAACATTTATGAACTGATCTGGATTGGGGAACAACACTAAGCCATAAATCAACAAGGCCAAGATTTCCTCAAAAGCATCATAGCTCATAGCCTTCAAGAACACTTGAGCCTTCTCTATCAATACCTTAGCTAGAATACCCTTAACTCCGCTTCTTGTTTCGAGAACAATGTCTGACTTCTTCAGATGTAGAGCTGCAGCAATGACTTCAGGTTTAAGTTCTTTCTCTAAGCCTGTGAAGGGTTTCTGATCAAAGTATAGGTATACCCAGAAGCTTAGAGAACTCTTCCATTGTAGGAACCAGCTGATAGTCGGGAAATGTGAAGCAATGATGTTTAGGATCAAAGAACTAAAACAGAACACTCATCATGTCTTCATTGAACCCTGAAGTGACTAGATCCAGTAGGTGACCATGTCTCTTGATGAACTGGGAGTTTTCAGAAACTTGAGAGACCAACTCTTTAAGCTTAGGAGGTATTCCTACAAAGTTGATCCGGATAGTATTCCTACGAGCAGAATCCATGACCTGCAACAAAGAACAAAGATAAATCCTTTGGTCCTTGAAATGGTTAGTTAAAATGCTATGCTTATGATGCATGATGATGTTATGCTCAATCACAAACATGTGGCACACACAAACAAGTCACACCATAGCCCTAGGTTTAAAGGCTTGCATGAGGTTTAAAGGTAAGTACCCTCCCCTGTTTAGATGGTTCATCCTATCCTATAAAGTAACCAGTTTCTAAGGGATCTCAATATCATTGATCCTTCACAAGGGTGGTTGTTCAGTAGGCAACTTACTTGCCAACCAAAACCCTCCAAGTTTAGAATCTCAATGAGCGTAGTATCGAGTATCAACCAACTTCAGTCTTCACCAAAGCCGGTTATCTCACTACTTTTCTAAAGTCCAAGATGGGATAACTAGGGTTTCTAAAAGTTAGTTAGTGCATTGACAACATATGGCAGCCTCATATTATCCTCAACTTGACTTAAGGAACATAAGCACCAACCAAGAAGTCACACTAACTATGGCCACCAGGTCAACCATATCGGTATACGCCGTACAGTTTCCTTGGTCTATTGCCATTTACCTAAGGTACACTAGATCCGGGTTAGGATCTTTCACACATAAGAGCACCCAACAAGTAATATAAAGCAAACAAGGCAAACAATTTAAGTGATCTAATTCCTAAGGGTACTCCTCTTTTATTAAATCCCCAGCAGAGTCGCCAGTTCTGTAACACGGTGGGAGAACTTACTTTAGTTAAATGTTGCGGATAGCAAGAGTCGCCACCGACTTTTATTTTATCCAAAGGAAAGGCATAAAAGAACAGGAAAGATCTTTAAAAGATTTTTGGGTTCGGGGGGTAGGTTATGTAAAGGGAAGGTGTTAGCACCCTTTACATCCATAGTTATCCATGGGCTCTTAGTTACTTAGCTCACTTTAAAATGTTTTTGAGAAGTGTAGTGTGTGATTAGAAATTTTCTTAAGTACTTTATAATGATCGATGTACGGATATATATAAAGACTTTGTTTTGAAAATTGTTTGAAAATGTGAAGTGTTTTTGAAATGTTTGAAAAGGTGAGCAAGTACATAAGAGGAACCTACCCTAAGTTAAATCTTTTCTGTTCTTGAATATCCTTTAAATGGTAAGACTATCCCTATTATTAAAGAATAAGTAGTCATTACCTTGGATATATGAGGGACCAATGAAGGGACAACTGTGATTAGGAAACTGTAAGGTGTATTTAGCAATTCGAAGGGACTTATCATCTTTATTCGAAAGGGACAAGATCATTTACGAAGGCAACCATGAAGGGACTTGATCTTATTATCTTTTAAGGGACTAGATGATATGAGAGAAGGGACTTTGCTTTACACCTTACTTGACCTTTTTGTTTAGGCAACATGAGAGGTATCCTTAAGAATGTGAGATGGCGATCCAGGATCGACTTACGTGTGTGCGTGTACAAATTCAAGTATTTATCTTACAAATTAGTGATCTAAATTCAATTTTAAATACAAACATGTTTGCACTCCCTATTTTACTAACCATGGCAATTTAAATAAATAATAAAAATAATTCTACAACTATTACATAATTGGCACAATTACATTATAAGAATAATAAAAATAATTTAAATAAGTAAGCATATAATAAATAAATAATTAGATTGGTTAGTAATAATAAACAAAAAATAAATATAAGAAGATTAGTATAACAATATAATATAGAAACAAATTAAAAGTTCAAAATTAAATAAATAATTATTTTTAAGAATTTTAATAAAAGAAATAAATAAATAATAATTATATACTAATAAATATAACTAATAGTCCTAATAATTTAATTTTATATACATATTATAAAAAAAAAATATTTGTTAATTATAATTAAGTAAACATATAAAAAATTAGAAATTAAACTCATAAAATAAAGTTAGGGTTTTTAATTGTTTAGAAAATAAGTTAGGGTTAATTACATTAATCTAATCCTAATTACATTATTTACATAAAAAACTACATATAATAATAATATAAACAAATTATAAATAAATATATACAATTAAAATTTTCAAACAAACATAATTAGGGTTTATGAAATAAATTAGGGTTTATAAAAATAATTAGGTTTTTTTTTACATATAAATTTTTAGAGTTTATAAATTAATCTAAATGTAATTAAATTATTTATATAAAACATATAATGTTAATAATATACAATAAAATAAATATTAACTAATTTTATTAATAAAGTTTAATTTATTTTGAAAATATAAGTTTTGAATTATATACAAGAAAATAATACAACTATTTTATTTTAAGCATTTTTTATTAATTTAATTAATCAAATATAAGATAAATAAATAAAATAAGTGAAAAAAATAATGGGAAAAAGGACTTACCTGGGGCTGGGATTCGAACCCAGGCCCTAGGCTTCACACCCTTGAGACCAACAAGCTCTCCACCAGGCCAACGCGCGTTTGGTGATAGTGAATGGGTACGAATCATTTTATTTTAAACCTGGAAAATAAATGGACAAAACACAAAAAATTGGTGAAGCTGGGATTTGATCCCCTGACCTTTGCTTCATACGCGCATGACTCTTACCACTGGGCTATCAACACATTCTTGAAATAAACTACAAACCATTCAATAAAATATTAAAACGAAAATTTAAAAATCCAGAAAGCGCGCGCTGGACTTCATCTTCTTCATTCAAATTACCTGCGAAATTTCCCATGCATTCTCCTGTGAATTTTCCTGCAAGTTCTTAAAACCAGAATCCTATGTATTTTCAAACATCAATCAAATCGTAACATCAATTCAAATTAAAAGCCCAGATCAATTATACAAGTCTCATAGATCATATCCATGTTCTTAGATTTCGTTTTAAGGCCCTAAATGCTTGGTTCCCGATTTGAAGCTCCAAACCCTAGCAATGGTGAATTTCAATACAGTCCACAATAATTGAATTAAATCATCCAGAAAGTTTCTAAACATCACAACAAACACAAATCCATAGTTAGTTTTCAATATTAATGCACAAATCATTCAAATCGAAAACTTTTAGAACATGAAGAAGAGGCATTCAATTTGTGCAATTTAAGGCATGAATGGACAATGTTATGATCCAGAATCAATCTATGAACTCCAAGGAACAAGTTGCAACCTTTGGTTTGTCTTGAAAACAGCTCTAGGTATCAAACCGAATTGGTGTTCTTAGTGTGAATTTTGAAACTTTGTTCTTACCTTTGGAGGCTGAATTTTCGTGTCCCCTAGGCTGCTCAATGTTCTTTGTATATATATGAATGATATTAGGTCAAAATATTGTATGATTATTTGGACTTTTGGATCACTTGAATATTGAAAAAGATTATGTCTTAAAACTTGATTTTTATTTGATCCAACCTTGCTATTTTGGGACAATTCTCATAACTTGTGTATCAATCTAATCCAAACAATATTCATGACTTTCTAGAAGCAAAATCCTTTTTTAAATATTTGATTTTATATTTTATTTCAATTTAAATGGTATTTTAATGAATAAAATTCAAATAAATATGAAATAAAAAAATAAAAATCATAAAATAAGTGGGTTGGGCCGTGCTTGGTGTTTTTATAAAGATGGGATGGCAATTTGGTGGGCTCGTTTAGCAAAAATTTGATTTTAGGCCTTATTTGCTTCATAAACTTCCCTAAAATTTCCCAACTTTGCAAGGGCACAAATCCTTCAATTTTAATGCTATGAGGGTGTTCTTGGACATTTTGGAAATCCTAAAGAGTCCTCTAACCAACCTCATTGGTTTCATGTCCATATCTTTTACCATTCTCAAGTTATGCTCTTTTGAAGTTGTTGACTTTTTGTTGACTTTCAAAAGGACCTATAATGTCTTAGCTCATACCTTCCAAATGAAGCATTTTTGGGCTAGGCTTGTGAGACACAAAGTTGTAGATAATTCAATTTCCTTCAAAATGATCTTTGTATGGAAAAAATTTGATGAAGCATGTGAAAGTTATGGCTGGTCAAAGTTCAGTTGACTTTTCCTATGAAAACCCTAATTTAGAAACTCCTGATTCTTGATGATCTGAAATCTCCTTGATGAATCATGATCAACCCTTGATAAAATGATGAATTTTACTTCATATACTTGATGTTGGCAAAAAATCATGAAGTTTGACTTTGGTTTGACCACAGTTGACCTCAGTTTGACTTTTTAACTGCTTTGACTGATTTTAACCTATCTGATCATCTGACTGAGCAAACCTTTGGGAAAAGTCTTGAAATTTGTCATGGGGATTTTCTTAAACACATATAAGATGTTATGAAGCTCACTTGAAGTCTTGGAAGTCCATTTAGCCTGATTAAAGTCAAAACCCTAGTTTAGGATGCATTGCTTAGGAGGATGCATTGTCTGAGGGAAATGTCAAATCTTATGACTAATTGTGAACTTTGTGAACCTTGTGAACCTCATGAGATGTATTGTTAACCTTGTGAACCTTGTGAGCCTCTTAGTACACAATGACTTGTCTTGTGGAGGGCAAATTTTGGGGTGCAACAGCTGCCCCTGTTCAATTTTCTGAAACCTGAGGGGTTAGATTGATATATATGCCATTTGTGACTTGGAAGGTTGAAGGGGATTGAACACAAAAGCCAAAAAATTTGCACTCACCAATGCATAGAGTAATACTGATGATTAGCTGTGTATGCTTGAGTGGGCTTGAAGATGCCACTTGGAAGAACTGGAGATGGGCTTAGAGATGCCATCAGGATGAACTGGAGATGGGCTTAGAGATGCCATCTAAAATATCTGGATGTGGTGATGTTCTGATGTTGATACTGGATATCAGTACTAGGTCTTTGTATAAGCCTTCTCTGAATCATTTATGCAACATGATTTGAATTGTTGGATGGACCAGTAGAAATAAATCTTGTGATGATTATCTCTTCTGGAAATATTTTGGATTAGGGAATGGATCTTTGTACAAACCGTTTGCCTATTCTCCAAGGGCCAAAAGAACGTCAGGATTTGTTCTTAAGGATCAAAAAAACGTCAGGATTTGTTCTTCTGAGTAAAATGTCTTGAACCAGGGAATGGATCTTTTTACAGACCGTTTGCCTGCTATTCAAGGGGCCAAAAGAACGTCAGGATTTGTTCTTAAGGGTCAAAAGAACGTCAGGATTTGTTCTTCTGAAAAAGTCTTGAACAAGGGGCCAAAAGAACGTCAGGATTTGTTCTTAAGGGTCAAAAGAACGTCAGGATTTGTTCTTCTGAAAAAGTCTTGAACAAGGGGCCAAAAGAACGTCAGGATTTGTTCTTAAGGGTCAAAAGAATGTCAGGATTTGTTCTTCTGAAAAAGTCTTGAACAAGGGGACAAAAGAATGTCAGGATTTGTTCTTCTGAAAAAAGTCTTGAACAAGAGGCCAAAAGAACGTCAGGATTTGTTCTTAAGGGTCAAAAGAACGTCAGGATTTGTTCTTCTGAAAAAGTCTTGAACAAGGGGCCAAAAGAACGTCAGGATTTGTTCTTAAGGGTCAAAAGAACGTCAGGATTTGTTCTTCTGAAAAATGTCTTGAACCAGGGAATGGATCTTTTTTACAGACCGTTTGCCTGCTATTCAAGGGCCAAAAGAACGTCAGGATTTGTTCTTCTGAATAATGACTTGAACCAGGGAATGGATCTTTTTACAGACCATTTGCCTGTTATTCAAAGACAACTTGAGCAAATGTATGGATCATTTCTGACCCGTTGTAAGTTGTTGATATTGTTTTACCTGCACATAACTATCCTGCAAGGAGAATGTTAGTTTTGTGCAATATGTATGCATGCATAGTATGATGCACCTAAGTAAATGTATTATGCATTTATGGATATGTATGTTATGGTATGATATAAATGATGTATGTATGAATCATGCAGCCTGAAGCGTCTGGATATCTTCGTATAATAACTGCTGGCCAGGGAAAATAAATCCATATTCGTTTGCTGTAGAATATGAGGAACCCGTTCCCGTCTCGTTTGATAATATAGTATTCATAACCTCCCGTCTTCGTTCGATAGTATAGTATTCATAACCTCCCGTCTTTGTTCGTCGTACTTCTATTGGAGGAATAAGTTCCTGAGTATCCCGACTGAGGATAAAAGAGATGGACATAAATTCAAGGGGAGATGTAACTCGAAGTATCTATGATGATAGATTTGCCCTACTAGGGGATTTGTAGCTGTCTTGTGGGGATGAATCGGTGAAGCTTCATTGAATTCCTTCCCTCGTTCGTCCTTAATAAATACTATTACTGCATTTTCATGCATTTCTGGTAAACATCAATCATATTAAGCATACATACATTCAAACACAACCAATGGACGTTTCGCTTATGTAAATAGGGTAAAAGTAAATCTGGATTCAAAGATGAAATTTTATTTATATCACAAAATGACCTATACATAGGCAAGTTTGTACAAGGAGACAGAAATCCTAGTAAGAGGAATTCGTCGTAAAATTTTTAAAAAACAGAGAAAATCAGCTATGTGGGAAATAATCCTATTGAGTTTCAATTCTACTATTGCCATTATCTTCAAGTATCTCATCTTCTGCTGTTGAGACGGAAACGATTGGATTGATCTTTATCTATTCGAGCTTGAATTAGGTAGCACAACTGGTTGGAGTTCACATGAGTGATCCAAACGAGACATAGTCATACGCTTTAATCCCTAACTTTTGCCTGGATTGCCTTTTCAGGTTTTCAATCCACCGGGATACCCTTTTTTGCCCAAGCCGCCTTTTCAGGTTTTCGACTTGCCGGGTGTACATTTTTTATATATATCCCTAATTTTTGCCCGAACCCTTTTGGTTCGCCGGGATGCCCTTATTTTTGCTTAGGCCAGTCAACCTAGCGGGTCTCTTTTTATGCGTAGTATTTTTTAACTATGTCTGCGTTTACAGGCTGTGGGAAGTCTTCACCATCCATAATAGTAAGAATCATGGCACCTCCTGAGAATACTGTCTTGACTACAAATGGTCCTTCATATGTAGGAGTCCACTTGCCCCTAGGATCACCCTGTGGTAATATGATACGCTTGATTACCAAGTCACCAGCCTGATATATTTTTGGCTTAACCTTCTTATTAAAAGCCTTGATCATCCGTTTCTGGTACATCTGGCCATGACAAACTACTGCTAACCTCTTCTCATCAATCAAATTTATCTGGTCAAGTCGAGTCTGAATCCACTCATCTTCATCCAAGCATGCATCCTTCATAATTCTTAAGGAGGGAATCTGAACTTCAATGGGCAGAACTGCTTCCATACCATATACTAAGGAGAATGGGGTTGCCCCTGTTGAAGTACGTATTGTAGTACGATAACCATGAAGAGCAAATGGTAACATCTCATGCCAATCCTTATAGGTGATAGTCATCTTCTGTAGAATCTTCTTAATATTCTTGTTAGCAGCTTCAACTGCCCCATTCATCTTCGGACGATACGGAGAAGAGTTGTGATGCTTAATCTTGAACTGCATGCAGAGATCAGTAATCATAGTGTTGTTCAGATTAGAGCCATTGTCAGTAATAATCCTTTCAGGGATGCCATACCTACATATGAGATTGTTCTTAATGAATCGAGCCACCACATTCTTAGTAACAGATGCAAATGAAGCTGCCTCCACCCACTTAGTAAAATAATCAATAGCAACCAGGATGAAACGATGCCCATTAGAAGCAGTAGGCTTGATCTCACCAATCATATCAATGCCCCACATGGCAAAAGGCCAAGGAGCAATTAACACATTCAATGGTGATGGAGGTATATGCACTTTGTCAGCATAGATTTGACACTTGTGACATGTTCTGGAATGTTGATAGCAGTCAGCTTCCATAGTAGACCAATAGTAACCTGCTCTCAATATCTTTTTTGCCATAGTATGACCACTAGAATGAGTGCCAAAGATCCCATCATGCATATCTTCCATAATCTCTGTTGCTTCCTTCTTATCCACACAACGAAGCAAAGTTGAATCATGATTGCGCTTGTACAAAATTCCATTACTCAAAAAGAACTTAGCAGAAAACCTCATCAGAAACTTCTTATCTTTGACAGATGCCCCTTCAGGGAACTCCTGGGCTTCAAGATATCTTTTCACTTCATAGAACCAAGGCTTCTCCCCTGCTTCTTCAGTGTCAATCTTATTGCAGTATGCAGGCTTCTCAAATCTATCAATAGTAATCTTGGGAGCTTCATCATCCCAGCTGATCTCAAACATGGATGCCATAGTGGCTAATGCATCTGCCAACTGATTCTATCTTCGTGGAATATGTCCAAAGGTAATCTCTTTGAAATGTGGGATTAAAGACAACACATACTCTCGGTAAGGAATGAGGTTATCATGCTTGGTATCCCAATCTCCTTTGATCTGACTTACTACCAGGGATGAATCTCCATATACGTCCAGGAACTGAATCTTCATATCAATGGCAGCTTTGATACCCAGGATACATGCCTTATACTCAGCCATGTTATTGCTATAATAGAAACAAAGTCTGGCAGTAATCGGGGTATGACAACCTTTAGGGGAACTGATCACAACACCAACACCATTACCAAGTGCATTAGAAGCTCCATCAAAAACCATAGTCCATCGGGATCCTTGTTCAGGTCCGTCATATTGTCCAGGTTCTTTAGTAATAATCATAATATCTTCATCAGGGAACTCAAAACTCATTGACTGGTAATCATCCACTGCTTGATGAGCCAAATGATCAGCTACAACACTTCCTTTAATGGCCTTCTGAGTAGTATATTGTATATCATATTCTGTTAAGATCATTTGCCATCTCGCTATTCTTCCGGAGAGGGCAGGTTTCTCGAATATGTACTTGATTGGATCCATCTTCGAAATCAATAAGGTAGTATGAGTCAACATATACTGTCTTAGTCGGCGAGCAACCCATGCCAAAGCGCAGCAAGTTTTCTCGAGCAGTGAGTATCTTGTTTCACAGTCGGTAAACTTTTTGCTAAGGTAGTATATTGCCTGCTCTTTTCGACCAGGCTCGTCATGTTGCCCCAACACACACCCCATTGAGTTGTCTAACATCGTTAAGTACATGATCAAGGGTCTTCCATCAACTGGTGGCATCAAAATGGGAGGTTCTAGAAGATATTTCTTGATTTCATCAAAGGCTGTCTGACATTCATCATTCCATTCCATTACCTGATCTTTCTTCAACAACTTGAAGATTGGCTCACAGGTAGCAGTTAATTGGGAAATAAATCTTGTAATGTAATTCAATCGTCCCAAGAAACCTCTAACTTCCTTTTCAGTACGGGGAGTTGGCATCTCTTGTATAGCTTTCACTTTTGCAGGATCCACTTCAATACCTTTTCCACTGACAATGAAACCCAGGAGTTTACCAGACCTAACTCCAAAAGTACACTTGTTTGGGTTTAATCTCAACTTATATTTCTTCAACCTCTCAAACAACTTATGCAGATGATCAAGATGTTGCTCTTCATTCTGGGACATGGCTATCATATCATCCACATATACTTCTATCTCGTGATGAATCATATCATGAAACAAAGCCACCATAGCACGTTGATATGTTGCCCCGACATTCTTCAAACCAAATGGCATTACTTTATAGAAAAAGGTGCCCCACTGTGTAACAAATGTAGTCTTCTCCATATCTTCAGGTGCCATCTTGATTTGATTGTAACCAGAGAAACCATCCATGAAAGAGAATACTTTATGCTGAGCAGTGTTGTCTACCAGAACATCAATATGAGGAAGTGGAAAGTCATCTTTGGGGCTAGCCTTGTTCAAATCCCTGTAGTCTACACACATACGTACCTTACCATCTTTCTTAGGTACCGGCACCACATTTGCAACCCACTGAGGATAAGAAGTCACAGCTAAGAACCCTGCATCAAACTGTTTCATCACCTCTGCTTTAATCTTCTCTGACATTTCAGGACGCATGCGACGAACCTTCTGCTTCTTTGGACGACAGTCTTCTTTTACTGGTAAACGGTGAACCACAATGTCTGTATCCAACCCTGGCATATCTTCATAGGACCAAGCAAAGATTTCCACATAATCATGTAACATCTGAATCAATCTGCTCTTAACACTATCTTCTAATTCAGCCCCTATCTTGACCTCCTTCCTGTTTTCTTCAGTTCCTAAATTCACAACTTCGATTGGCTCTTCATGTGGCTGTATAGCTTTCTCTTCTTGTTGTAACAACCTAGCAAGCTCTACAGGTACTTCACAATCGTCCTCATTTCCATCTTCAGCTTGATAGATCAGATTCTCGAAATTATAATTGGCAATAGTAGAACTGTTATCAACAGGATCCAGAGTGGATGAGGATCTGCATTTTAGTGATGTGGGTGTGTGTAAGAACACATAGCTGATAAAACAAAAATAAAATAAAAGAAAGACAAGGAACACAATATTTACGAAAACGAAACGTCCACTGATTTTTATTGAATGAAGTATGCAAATGAAATGACATCCCGTAACAAGCACACCATTGTGCCCCGGGTAAGGCACAAGGCTTAAGAGTTTAATTGTTCAAAAATTACAAACTTTAAAAGTAACAACATAGTAATAGTATTTACTCCTGACTAAAGGAGATAGGAATAACATCTTCAGCTTTCCAATTATTGAGCCCAGCACCCACAGTAGGAAAAATCCAAGCATCCAAGTTGTAGTCTTCATCATAGCCACCCACGACATTGATCTGATCTTTCATAATCCCTTGATTGGTGATACGAATAGCACGAGCACGACGAACAGCCTTATGGGACTCTGCAGTGAAACCCAAACCGAATTTGTCAGATTTGTAAGGAATGTCAGGAAGCTGACCCCAAATAGTACAACCACCTTCATCCATCACAGCTCTAGCATCCTTGAGGGAAGCCATTGTAGGAGGTACTCTGGTGACCACAGGAACTTTCTTGACAACAGGAGGAGCTTCAAAATCAGGAACAACCCAAGGAACTACTTCAAACGTCTGGCACGGAGTTTCAACATATTCACCTTCCACTTCAAGATATTTAAATGTATTCACATGGCTAATCATATATCCTTCCTCTCCGTAAACAGTGACAACCTTTCCCTTCACTGGATATCTCAGCTTCTGATGTAAAGTAGAAGTCACAGCACCTGCCCCATGGATCCAGGGACGCCCAAGCAAACAAGAATACGACGGACGAATATCCATTACATAAAAAGTAGCATTAAAGACCTGAGAACCTACTTTTATTGGGAGATCAATTTCTCCATGCACCACTCTCCTCGAGCCATCAAAAGCCTTTACCACTATATTACTGGGCCTCAACACAGCATCTTCAGGACTAAGCTTATTCAGAACTTCTTTGGGCAACACATTCAGCGAGGAACCATTGTCTATTAACACATGTGACAGGGTAGTGCCCCTGCATTCAATAGAAATATGTAGAGCCCTGTTATGATCCCTCTTGGAAGGAGTCAAATCAGCATCGGAGAAACCTAACCCATTATCATAGGTCAAGTGTGCAACACAGTTTTCAAACTGATCTACAAAAATCTCATTTGGTACGTGAGCAGTCTTCAAAAATTTAATCAAGGCTTTGGCATGAGCCTCAGAACACAACAATAAAGAAAACATAGAAATCTTGGAGGGAGTATGCCCCAATTGATCAACAACATCATAATCACTCTTGCGAATGATCTTCAATACTTCTTCCATCTGCTTAGAAAGATCATCAGCAGCTGGTACATCAGTTTGTATAGGTTCAATGACAGGACCTTTTCCCCGAGCATCAGCAGTGGAGGTAGTAGTTGGAGTAACTGTATTCTTGGAGGTAACTGGAGGGGAGAAAACTCTTCCATTTCGTGTGATCTTACTAGATCCAGCAATATTATCAGAATCCAGATTTTCATCAACAACAGGTGTCTCAGCTAAGGATTCCTGCTTAACACCATGAATATAAACATCGGACCCATAATGCCAAGGCACAGCTTTATCAGAAGTATATGGAATAGGACCAGGAGTGGTAATGATCATAGGAGCCACTCTAGCTTCAGCAACAATCTTCACAGGGCCTTCAGCAGTAATTTTAATTGGACCCTTACGAGTGATTTTTACAGGTCCCTTGGAAGTAATCCTTACCGGCACTTTATCAACTATATCCACTTCTTCAACCTTCGCACCTTTAATTATATGTTCAACCATGCTCTCTACAGAAGGTGTCCTCTCAAACAATATGGTGTAATTGTTCATGAGGCGCTGAATTCCGTCCTTGAACTTCCAGCAACTATCCGGTTTATAAGCACAATAGAAACAATCTTCGTGACAACCTGGAAAGAACCCAGCTTGTACCAACTTCTTCTTAATAACAGACAATGGTGTGGTTAAATCTGCAACTGAGGAAATATGTGAAACTTCATCAATGGCATTAATAGTCTTTTCATGATTTGGCATGGGAGCAGTAATCACATTTGGAGTACCCGGAGGGTCAAACTCAATCTCTCCCGCATCAATCATATCTTGAATCTTATTCTTCAATATCCAGCAACTATTGGTATCATGTCCCTGACAATTTGAATGATATGCGCATCGTGCATTAGGATTGTACCTGGGAGAGGTAACATTGGGATTCTGAGGAGGGTCCCTCAAAGTGATGAGTTCACCCTTCAACAAGTGTTGCAAGGCTTGGGCTTGTGACATATTGAGCTTAGTGAACTGCCTTCTAGGCCTCTGTTGATTGCCCCGTGGTGGCTCTGGTGTTGTAGGAGTTGGATTGGAGATATGAACTGCACTCACAGATTGGTGCCTCCTATTACGACCAGGTTGACCATAAACAACATTCGACTCTTTCTTCCCACTAGGGGGTTTCTTTGTAGTACTGGATGAAGAAGCACCCACTTGGATCTTGCCACTCCTTATACCACTTTCTACGCGCTCTCCTGTCATTATTAACTCAGTGAAGCCAGATGATGAGCTTCCAATGAGATGACTGTAAAAAGGACCATTCAACGTACACATGAACATATCCACTAACTCCCTGTTAGTTAGAGGGGGTTGTACTCTTCCAGCCAAATCTCTCCACTTCTGGGCATACTCCTTGAAATTCACTTTAGCACCCATAGAATGCTCTGTAGTTGCATGCGAGTAGGGGCTAGATCAGCATTGTATTGATATTGCTTATAAAAAGCCTCAGCAAGATCATTCCAATCACGGATGTTGACACTCTCCAACTGATAGTACCATTCCAATTGAGCTCCAGATAAGCTCTCTTGGAAGAAATGGATCCACAACTTCTTATCAGCAGTATGGGGTTGGATCCTCCGGACATAAGACCTCATATGCAGTTTGGGACATGAAACACCATCATATACTACAAAAGTAGGGACCTTGAAACCAATGGGTATAACCACTCCAGATATCAAACTCAGATCTTCAAAATCCAGCCCAGAAGACTTTTGCAATTCCATAGCATCCATTCTATCCACCAACATCTTGAACTTATCTTCATTAGGATCATGATAATAGTTAGCTTCAGAATCAGAGTCCCCCATTGTATTATGGAGACTGCCTCCCTATTTCTCAGACTCTTCAGACTCATAATCTTCAACCTGTTCTTTGGTCTTGACAGGGCCTCTGAACCTTCTTCCCATGTTGACCAAGCCTCCTGACCTTCTAGTCTTCTTGGTCTTCTTGGCCAGCAGTGTCTTCAATTCATCCTGCCCCTTGGACAAGTTCAGGATCAGCTCTTGGAACTGTGCATTTTGTGCCTGGAGATCTTTGACTGTTTGTTCAAGAGCCATTGCTGCTGAAATAAACAGCGAGAAGATAAGATACATGTTCATAAGAAACCTATAATGCAATGACATGGTATGTAAATGCGTATGCAATGTTTTCAAGGACCGCATGATTTAAATTTGCTTAAACAATCAAGAAAGTAAACTTTTATTAGTAATAAATTTGTTTGCCCCTTGGGATTACAATAAAACGAAATGAAATAAATACAAAAGATGGGGTTTTAAGTCTCCCATGGACGTTTCCTCTTTGTGTTGAGGTATGAGTTGAGATTCCGTTCCTCGTGAAGTTGCTTTGTTAGCTCCAGGATCCTTTCTTGACCTGCTTTGTAATGAGTCTCAAAAGTATCCCTTTGCTCCTTCAACTGGATCCAGGATCTCTGTAAGTCTTCCATATCAGTGGGCATGTCTAGGTGAAGGATGGTATAAGAGGTATCTTCTTCAGCAACAGGCTCCATAGTAACTGGCAGGATGGCAGGATATGGCATCATAAGAGTCTGAGCACGAGCTCGTACCCATCTGAGATAAGCTTCCATAGGAATAGTGTACTTAGACTCCAGAGTCTTGCTATCAACCTTGTTCACTTTTTCCCATGCTCGTATGAACCTTTGACGGTAACCTTGTAGATCGTTGTCGTAGTCAAACACAATACCCTGAATCAACATGTCATGTGGACCATCACTCCGAGCGTAACCAAACTGTCGTAAAGCTAAAGAAGGGTTGTAAGTAATTCCTCCTCTTATGCCTAGAAGTGGCACATTAGGAAACTCCCCACAATGGTCAATGATAATAACATTCTCCATAGATCTGGAGCACCAATGGATATCTGAATGAGAGAGTGACATAATCCTCTTGGACCACCTGAACCCTTGTTCATTCTTCATTACTGGTCGAGGAAGGTGAGAAATAAACCACCTAGATAGCAAAGGTATGCAACACATCAGAGTTCCTCGTGCCTTCGTAGTACGAGTATGAAGAGAATGTAAGATGTCTCCAAGTAATGTAGGCACTGGATTGTGGCTCAGAAATATGTTGATGGCGTGAACATTTATGAACTGATCTGGATTGGGGAACAACACTAAGTCATAAATCAACAAGGCCAAGATTTCCTCAAAAGCATCATAGCTCATAGCCTTCAAGATCACTTGAGCCTTCTCTATCAATACCTTAGCTAGAATACCCTTAACTACGCTTCTTGTTTCGAGAACAATGTCTGACTTCTTCAGATGTAGAGCTGCAGCAATGACTTCAGGTTTAAGTTCTTTCTCTAAGCCTGTGAAGGGTTTCTGATCAAGTATAGGTATACCCAGAAGCTTAGAGAACTCTTCCATTGTAGGAACCAGCTGATAGTCGGGAAATGTGAAGCAATGATGTTTAGGATCAAAGAACTGAAACACAACACTCATCATGTCTTCATTGATTTTAGGCCTTATTTGCTTCATAAACTTCCCTAAAATTTCCCAACTTTGCAAGGGCACAAATCCTTCAATTTTAATGCTATGAGGGTGTTCTTGGACATTTTGGAAAGCTTAAAGAGTCCTATAACCAACCTCATTGGTTTCATGTCCATATATTTTACCATTCTCAAGTTATGCTCTTTTGAAGTTGTTGACTTTTTGTTGACTTTCAAAAGGACCTATAATGTCTTAGCTCATACCTTCCAAATGAAGCATTTTTGGGCTTGGCTTGTGAGACACAAAGTTGTAGAGAATTAAATTTCCTTCAAAATGAGCTTTGGATGGAAAAAATTTGATGAAGCATGTGAAAGTTATGGCTGGTCAAAGTTCAGTTGACTTTTCCTATGAAAACCCTAATTTAGAAACTCCTGATTCTTGATGATCTGAAATCTCCTTGATGAATCATGATCAACCCTTTATCAAATGATGAATTTTACTTCATATACTTGATGTTGGCAAAAAATCATGAATTTTGACTTTGGTTTGACCACAGTTGACCTCAGTTTGACTTTTTAACTACTTTGACTGATTTTAACCTATCTGATCATCTGACTGAGCAAACCTTTGGGAAAAGTCTTGAAATTTGTCATGGGGATTTTCTTAAACACATATAAGATGTTATGAAGCTCACTTGAAGTCTTGGAAGTCCATTTAGCCTGATTAAAGTCAAAACCCTAGTTTAGGATGCATTGCTTAGGAGGATGCATTGTCTGAGGGAAATGTCAAATCTTCTGACTAATTGTGAACTTTGTGAACCTTGTGAACCTCATGAGATGTCTTGTGAACTGTAAACACCCCAAATTTGCCCTCACCCATTCACACATGACTTGTGATCATCTCATATGCATAAACACAATCATACAATCTCATACCTCATGTTTGATTCACTGCATAGTTTCTAAGTCATCTGCACCTAGGGTTTGTGATTTGAGCAATCCCAAAGCTTCTTGAGCCATTCCAAAAACCACTAATCAACTCAAAGTGGTTCATGTGTGTTCTTATGTCATATTACATCCTCACAAAGTCAAAAATGCAGAGGAATCACAAGAATTAGGGTTTGAGTGGATGCAGAGCCAGGATGAACTGCACAGTTGACTGAAAATTAGGGTTTTGGTTTCAGAGGCCATAACCCCAAATTTTTTGGTTATTCTTGTTTCCATTGATCTTTATATGGTATAGGGAGTATGCATATCAATTTTCATGAAGAAATTCCATGGGGAAGTCATCTGATCAAGAGTTGACTTTTCAGACAAGTCAGTGTAAAATCAGGGCATCTGAGGCCCCCAATGACCCAACCAATGGGTGGTCTTCATCATTTTGAGTGTATATGATCTTTATTTGATCATGGAAGAAGTTTGAAGTTCATGGAAATCAAGAATTTAGGGTTTTTGCAAAAGTTGACTTTTTGGGTTTTGTTGACTTTTCAAGAATGCACCATTTTAGGTCAATTTTCAAGCCTTGATTCATGATCCAAAAAGGCTTCAAATGGAAAAACTTTGGTCATGAAAGTTGTAGATCTCATCTTTCCCTTTTCAAAAAGTACAAGAACATGATCTAACTCTTCATGGATCAAAAGTTATGGCCATGCAAAGTTGCCAAAAATCATTGTTTTTCAAGTTATGCACCAAGTGGAAATTTTGCTAAGTCTTGAATCAATGCATGATTGCTGCCTCAAATTCATGACAAACCAGCATGTGAACATCCTCTAAGTCACAAAAATCAGAAATGGACCAAGTTTGCTCATGGTTTGGTTCATGTAATTTGACTTTTCTCATGGAAATCCATAAAGCTAGCCAACTTGCATTTTCACTCATGACCACTTCACCAACTTATGACATTGGCTGCTGAGTTTTGCTAGGCCTATCCATCACCTTTTGCTGCACCAGCCATGCCTTGTACTTGCTTAACTTTGAGCCATGCCCTATCTTACACAAAAGTGGATTTTTAGCAAAAGTAGCCTCACCTATCATAGCAGGCCATGTCACATCAAGCAACCAATCAGAATTGTTTATTGTATCCACTTGCAAGCTGAACATAACAAGAACCAAGGCTGAAAACATACCATTCACAACTTTCACAAAAAACCTTCCACATTGCAACTTCATTCGAATCTGCTCACACAGCCATCAAACACTAAAGCTTTCTTCATCACTCAACTAAACACACTTCATAGATCACAAAGCACCCAAAGCCCAAGCTTGAAACAGCCAGAAACTCCTACTGCCATCTCTCACCTCAGTTTGCAGTTTCACTTGGAACTATCACCATAGCCCACAAACATCAAAACAAACCTTGCAAACCTTCTCAACACATTGCATAGACCTCAAACAACCCATCATCATGACCTGAAAGTGCCAAGATCACCATAGCCATTGTTGACTGAACTGAAGCAGTTCTCTTCGAAACTCATCATCCAGCAAATCTAAACTCTATTTGAGCATCCAGACACACTTGGGGGATCAAGTAGAGCAGCTTGCATCAAGGGAAGTAGCCTGAAAGTTCCTAAATCAAAAACTGCAAAACTCAGGTAGCTCAAAAATAATTTTTCCAGAAATCTCTTTTTATGTTACAAACTTGTTCTTCATGCTTGCCTGATCATTCTGGTACCTTTAGTTTTTGAAATGGTTTTGTTTTAAGCATTTAATTTGAGTTTGAAGCTCACGAACCCTAGAACTTTCCCTCTTCGATTCAGATGATTTAGGGAAGTTAAATTTGTTTTAAGTTAGGGGTTTGATTCGTGAGGGTGTTAGAAACGTTTCCCAATTCATAGATTTCATTTATATTACGTTTTGAGAGGTTTTGAGATTTTTCAGGTGAGCTTCTGGCCGGAGAAGACGACCGGAAGTCTTCTCCGGCCACCTGATTGTGATTAGGGCTTAATCCAGTGATTAATGCTAGTTTGAATTCTGGCCGTAGATACGCGTTGACTGGTTGACTTCCCACCCTTTTTGATGGCCAGGATCTGTCCCATTAGCCCTAATCCACGTGTTAGGGTTAATTAATCCATGTTTTATTTAATTTAATCTGAAGCAATCTTGGCCTCTCATTCTGGCGCGCAGTCAATGCCTTTGAATCCAGAGCGCATCCTGGCCATTCATCCTGCTTACTTTCATTTTCTTTTAATTTTTATTCATATTTATTTCATTTAAATTGCACAATTTATTTAAAATAGTTAAAAAATCATAAAAATTATGAAACTTTTTCTTTAAGGTTTTATTAATTTTTATGACACAAAAATATTTTTATTTTATTTTTTATCATTAAAAAGTATTTTTAAATATTTAAAAGATTATTTTTAATTGATTAATGAGAATTAATTAATTAAAAATACTTTTAGGTATTTAAAAATTACAAAAAAATTCATGAAATGTTCTAAGACATTTAGAAACATTGTCCAACCTTCAAACCAAATTTCTTTTTTGATCTTGATGCATTTTAAGAATTTTTCATTGAATTAAATCATATTTTGTGCATTATTTTGATCACAAGTTTAAAAATCCATTTCTGCCTATTGGTGAAGGTTGAGACATTGATTCTTTTTGCATTGTTTCCCATTTGACATGTATTTTCAAGGTTAAAAGGGCCATGATTTGATCTTGCATTTTCCAATTGATTGGCATTTATTTTGATAAGAACCCTAAAAAACCCTAATAACTTGCAAAATTCATAACTTGAGTTTGGTTGAGAGTTGAGAGCTCCCCTTTGGGCAGTGGTTCATTATAGGCCTAGGGTTTCTTTGGGTACCATTTTCCATTTTTTAGGTTAAGGTTTGCTTCTGTTTTTGGTTTGTGTTTGATGTTTGATCCATGAACCCTAATTTGGGCTTTCATTTGCATCCTTCTTGCATTTCCTTGCATAACTTGACTTGTCATTTCACTTTGTGCATTCTTATGATTCATTTGACATCTTAAGACATGTAGAAAGCATCATTGATCATTGCATTGCATATTTGCCATGCCATTTGTCTTGTATGTTCCATAACATTTCATGTTTGTTCATGTTCCTTAGCTTGCTTCATTTGCATTCATAACCTTGTATGAACATCTCATTGTCTTGTCTCATGTTCATAGCACTCCATAGTATCATCATCATCATCAACATGCTTCTGGTTTTTGCTTATCATATCATTTCATCTCATTTAGCATTGTATTGCATTTGTTTCTAACATTTCAGGTGGTAAGTAAAACTTGAGAGGTGAATTTGCCTTCACTTCTCATAACTTTTCTTTTCATCTCTCTTGCATACCATGCTGCATTTGTACTTGTGTTTGAGATTGAGTTTGCTCATTCTTCTTCCTCCCACTTTCTTTCTTCAAGTGACTTGACTTCTTGGATGAAGCAAGTCACTTTGCTTCTCTTGATCTTGTTCATCTGCTTCCTGGTGGTTCATCTGAAGATTGTTCTTGAAAACCTCACAGACATTAGGACCAACCAAGCATGATAATGAATTAGGGTTTTGATTAGTCTCCCCCATAGTTTTACCTTTGTGTCTCTCCTTGAGTCATCTCCCCTCACCTCATAATCAGGGACTAAACCCTCAAGGCTTTAAGACTTTATGATTAAGATCATGCCTGCATCCTTCTTTTAGGATGGAGTGTATAACTTTAATCCTAAGTCTTGGACCCTTAAGGTGTTGAACTCTCTTAATTAATCCATCTAATAATCATCAAGACATTACACTTGTAACTTGGGCCTTGCATTAGGGTTCTAATTCTTCCTTAATTGGTTAAGAAGGACTAACCCTAAAGTTAATGGACAAGTCCCCCTCAAGTTGTCTTACAAATCATAAAAAACACTTCATCATCATATCATTAATAAAATCCACTTAATCAAAGGTTTGTTCTGTCATGGGTTTAATCCCTAATCATGGATTAAGCTGAGGATCCTTCCTCAGCTTAAACACCCTCATCTATTATCCTTCTTTTAGGATAGTGTAATGAGCCTGTTAAATCCCTGATTATGGCTTAACCTCATTACTTAACACTAAACAAAAATCACAAAAACATCTAATTAATCACAAGTAGGTTAATGATCTTAACCCTACATCAAAGGTGATTAAGTGTGAGAATCTGACTTCACACTTAAGGTAATTCTCATTACCCCTAATCAGAGGGATGATGTGATGAGTTTACCAAATCCATTGATTTAGGTTTAAGCTCATTATCTTATGACAAACTCCAAAAAGAAATAAAAGACTGAAAACACAAGAACAAACAATAATCGTCTCCTTCGGGATTCTTTTCTCATCACCTTCACTCACAACCGAGAACTTGCTTCTTCCGTCTAATGCAAGACAGTTTGCACCTGAGCCAGACAGGTCATACACTTGAGCATAGGCAAGCAAGCAGTTCACAAGTCAATTCACCTTTCAGTCTCTTTGGGTCGAACTACGGTGTTCTGACTTCCTCATTGCACGAGAGGATACGTAGGCATAACTTAACAGTTATCGAACAAAAGTCTCTGTACATTCCCCCTCTTTCCGGCTTCATTCTTTAGCCTCATTATCATGAGCATTTCACCTCTGTCTCTTTTACACTGACACTGTATATATCACACTTTGCACTCCTTTTGCACTGACACCTGTACATTCTTTTCCAGCTATTTTACACACAGTTTGCACTGACACTACCCCTTTAAAACACAAATCTTTTAAGCGTGGATCCCGTCGAGTACGGCGGACAATCTGGGTGCTAATACCTTCCCAGGTTGTAACCAACCCCCTTTCTCAGTCTCTCTGGTTCGCAAACCGTCTTATCCATCTTTTTCTAGGTCTATGCAGCATTGCCTTTCCTCCGGGATAAAAATGCCTAGCTGGCGACTCTATTCATCTCCAGTGAGTTCACGGCTGTGTGTTCTCACTGTTCCCTTCGCCGACCGTTCGCGCTTGTACCTGGATGCAAATCTTTGGGAGCGACAGCTTGGCGACTCTGCTGGGGATCCTTATACTGCAACCAGGGCTTCTGGTTCTTTTTGTGGGTTCCTCCTAGCGCTTGATTGATTTGTGTTTATTGGGGGTGTTATGTGCTTGTTTGTGCTTGTATTTATTTTTATTCATTGCTTTATGTACAGTTACTTTACTGCTTTCTTTATTGCATTTATATATATCATACTGTCATGCTGTCTGTGCTGGATCTGGTTTTGTTTTAGTGGGTGGGGTTCTATTGAGAGCCAAGGTCCTATACCTGGGACCTGAGTGACACTTAGGCTAGAGTGAATCATATTCTTTCCCATTCCATTTCGGTCTGGTGCGGGAATATGAAACACGGTTCAGATATGGGTTTCTTCTTGAGAACTCTGTGCTACGGATTTCCTGTAGTGCTAGGGGGATCTGGGAAGCCTGCTAAGTCTGGATGACCTTTTAGTATTGACCTTCAGAAATTGAGGTGAATTAGAGGAGGAATTGTTATGGTTATTGTAAACACTGTACCTCCGGGTTAGAAGTGTTTACACTTCTCATAACTGATCCAAGTCTGAGGATCCTTGTTCTAGATCACTACCTGTGAGGGGGTTGGGCTGTTTACAGGTTTGCAGGTACCTTGACCTCAGAATACCCTGTTACTTTGACTTTGTTAAGAATGCTCCATGTTGGATAGTTCTTGTGATTCTAAAACCCTGGACATGTGGCTCTTTATTTGAGTCCCCTACCCTGGTTACTGGATCTTTAGACCTCCATCTGGAATTCTTAAACACACATGGATTTATACCAAGACAGTGAATCAGATCCAGCTCAGTCGCAAACCCTTTGCATATCATTTGCATTCATACTCATTGCATCATATTGACATGTGCTTATTTGTGTTTCAGGGTATCCATTTTTCATCAGGCTTTGGTTTTGACCCCATCTGCAGCTTTGACCCATCTTCACCAGCATCTGCTTCAGTTTAGCTGTCTGCTTCAGCACCAGCCAGTCAGTGGTTTTCTCTACTTCAGCATTGTCATCAGCACTCTACCCAGTCTTCAGCATCATGGCTCCAAAGAAAAGCAATATCACCTATCATTTCTTCCAACCAGACTTGTCAGACATCAGGAGGGTCCAAACCCTGATGACCCCAGATCACATACCTCTGTTCAGGGAGCATTATGGGGATATACTTGACTTGGTTATAGACATGGACCCATCTCAGAGGAGCCTGATCCATACCTGCATCCAGTTCTATGACCCCCCATTGAGGTGTTTCACCTTTCAAGACTTTCAGTTGGGACCTCTCTTAGAAGAATATGCGGCTTTGGTTGGTTTGCCTATCAAGAGAGAAATTCCTTTTAACCCTGAAATGGTCTTTCCCAGCAATGGAGAGATAGCAAGAGCTTTGCACCTGGAACATGCTTTGATTGAGCAGCATATGACCTCTAAAGCTGGGATCCCTGGTTTTCATCTGGACTTCCTGATTTCTCAAGCTAGTTTGAAGGCCTCCCTGGGGGATTGGAGAGCTGTTTGTGCATTGTTGGCCTTGAGTGTATATGGAATTGTGTTGTTTGCAGATGAGCCCAGATTCATCAGCAAGAATGCCATCCACCTGTTCATCCTGAAGAACCCAGTGCCAACCTTGTTGGGTGACCTCTATTACTCAGTACATCAGAGGAATGAGAAACAGAGGGGTAAGCTAGTGAGGTGTTGTGCTCCACTATTCCATGCTTGGCTTCTCAAGCATCTACCCAGGACAGATGCATTCCTGAATCCTCATCAGCAAAGCAACTGGGCCAAGAGGCTCACTACTCTCACTGCAGCAGACATCAGATGGTGCACCCAAGGCACCAAGGGCAGAGATATGATCACAAGCTGTGGGCACTTTCCCAATGTACCTTTGGTAGGAGTTAAGGGAAGTATCAACTACAACCCCCTGTTGTTCAAGAGGCAATTAGGCTATGCACTGGTTCATGCTCCTAGGGAACAAGACCTGGTTGAGACCCTCTACTGTGAGAACAAGATTAGTGTGGCTGTTGTTAGGCAGGCTGCCTGGGCCTGGGATCATGTTCAAACCAAGGGAATCACCATTTTGGGGAAGTGCAATAATGTGGCATCAGCCCAATATCATGAGTGGTCCTATGCTAGGGCCCAAATCTCAGGACTGCCCTTCACCATCAAAGACATGCCTGAGTCATCATCAGCACCACCCCCTGCTACTGTCAGTTTGGAAGAGTTTGAAGGCTTGAAAGAAAGGAATGAGAAACTATCCCAAGCCCTGCAGAAGACCCTCAGGGAGAGGAGTGAAGGTGTAAGGGAGATTGAAAGATTGGAGAAGCTGAGAGTAGAGCACTTGGCTAAAATTGAGAAGTCTGGGGAGTATATCAACAAGTCTAAAGCTGGTGAGCAGATTCTGAAAAATGCTTGTAAAGAAGCCCAGTTCCAAAGAGCAAGGACAGACTTGTACTTGAAAGAGAGTCAGGCCAGGTGGGTCCGGATCACTGAAGCCCGTACTCTAGAAGACAAGAGAGTTCAAGATAAGATGGAGCAGATGGAAAAAGCCCTGGCAGCAGCCCAGGAGGAAATTTCAGAGTTAAAAATCAAAGCTGGAGTGAAGAAATCCAAAGACCAAAGCCAGAACAAGAAGTTGACTACAGCTGTTGCAACAAGAAACCTTCTCATCAGGAATTTTACGGAGCATCCGGCTGATCCTGTGACCGAAGCACTTCTTAAGGAAGTTCGCGAGGATGAGTTTGGCCTTGGAGTCTGATTATTTGCTTGTTGTTGTTCCTTTTCCATGTACTTTTGCTTTTTGGTGATGTATTTTTGACCCCTTAGAGGGCTAGTGTTGTAAAAAATGAACAATTTGTATTATTTTACCTTTGTAATATATTTGTGTTTGTTTCCATCTGGGTTCACTTCAAAAGCAACTTCAACAGCATCATCTTCAAGGGTCTGGACGGGTCAAAACTGAAGACCAAGCCGGATACCTCGATAGCAAATAAGCATACTGCATTGCATACTAACCCTTTTGTTTGTTTTGTAGGTTTTGTTTTATTGTTTCTAACCTCTGTTGTGACATTCAGGAATTATTGCTCGCCGCAGGCTATTCCCTCTCAACAGGCCACACAGGTACCCTACAAGAAACAACCTTCCGGGCATCCAGATGGACCAGTTGCAGCAAGACCTCAATGAGGCCAGAACCCAGATGGCTAATGAAAGGGTGGAGATGAGAACCCAAATAACTCAGTTCATGGAAGTGATGAATAATTTAGCTCAAAGCCAGGAGAGGCTTAGAGTTCTGGTAGAGGGGAGAACTCAAGATGACCCCCATGTGGGAACTGCTGGCACCAGTAATAATGAAAGGGTGCAACCACATGTTAACCCCCCTATATTTGGTCCACACCTACATCCTGAGATTCATATTCCTGCAAACGTTCAAGGAACAGCCACTGCAGCCAGAGTACTTCAAGAGGATCCTCAGGAGGATCAGTTTACAGTCATGGGTGCTGGAGAGGAAACCTATGATAGGAGATTGGATGAGTTGGCTGAGAAGTTGAGGTCTTTGGAATCCCAAAATTCTTTGGGGTTCGATGTCATGGACATGGGTTTAGTAGAGGGGGTCAGGATCCCTCATAAGTTCAAGCCTCCTTGTTTCGAAAGATATAATGGGACTTCATGCCCCCGGACTCATTTGCAATCGTTTCTGGGAAGGCTGAAGGCCTATACAATGGATGAGAAGCTCTGGATGTTTTACTTCGAAGACAGTTTGACTGGAGCATCAAGGGAATGGTATTCCCACTTGACAAGGGCAACTGTAAGATGCTGGAAGGACCTGGCAGAGGCCTTCATCCGACAGTATCAATACAACTTAGACATGGCACCCAACAGGACTCTCCTAATGGGAATGTCACAGTCGTCAAGGGAAAGTTTCCGAGAATATGCCCAGAGATGGAGGCAATTGGCTGCTGCTGTTCAACCACCAATGTCTGAGAGAGAAATGGCAGACATGTTTATGAACACTCTCCAGGGAACGTATATTGACAGGTTGGCTGCTTTCTCGTCCACTAGCTTCGCGGATGTTGTTATAGCTGGGGAGAGAATTGAAAGCCTGTTAAAAATGGGTAAAATTTCCGATAATGGCGCCAGTTCGTCCAGCAGTACAAGAAAGCCTTTTGCAGGCCCTAGAAGAGCTGGCGAGACCAATGCCATTCATACCAACAGGGGTAGGCCCCAATATGTTCAAAGGTCCATAGCAGCAGTCACTATCCCTGCTCCAGCACATCCTCTGCCAGTCTATCAACCTCCTCAACAAAACTTCCAACAACAACCCCAGTATCAGCAGAATCAGTATCCTCCGAGAAACAACTACAACAACAACTCCAACAACAACAATCAACAGAGGCCATTCCAACAAAGGCCCCCTCAAGCTAATCGAGTGATCGACCCGATTCCAATGCCGTATGCTGCTTTGCTGCCACAGCTTCTGAAACTCAACCTGGTTGAGCTAAGAACGTTGGCACCTCCGGATCCAAACAGTCTACCAAGAAACTATGACTCTAATGCTAGGTGTGCTTTTCACTCAAACGCGCCTGGTCACAGTACAGAAAAATGCAGGGCACTGCATATGAAGGTACAAGACTTAGTAGACTCCAAGGCTTTGAACTTTGCACCTCCGCCCAACGTCAACAAAAACCCAATGCCAAACCATGGTGGTCCCCGAATTAATGCTATCGAAGAAGACCAACCGTCTTATTTGATAACCAGTGTGGATCAGATCAGGACACCATTGGTGGAAATCAAGGCTCAACTCCGTGAAAGCAATATATTTCCGGGGTGTGAACTAGGGTGTCCCTACTGCAATATTTCTTGGAATGGGTGTGAAGACTTGAGGAATGGCATTGACAACCTTATTAAGAGCGGCCTCCTACAAATCACTACATCATTTCCTGTAAATCCGGCAACTTCATCAACAACGGTTCCAGACCCCGCTACAACTGCAGCAACTAATGTTCCCGACAATTCATCAGCACCATCAGCAGGTACTTCATCTGTCCTACCAAATGATCAATTTCCAACAGTTTCTTCTGCTACAACATCCGCTTCATTCCATTTCGACTCTCCATCAACAACAACAACAGTCCTTCCAACAGAATCTCCTACAACACCAGCAAACAATCATGAAGATGTCTCCACAGTTACCATCTTCTACGATCCAGAAAATAACTCCGCCTACCATTCAGAGGGTGCTGCTCCCACCAGAGCACCAGTTACTATCTTTTATGATCCACAAACAATTGCAATCCCTTCAGCAGCAGCAATCAGTCCAGTTACCGTCACAGTACCTGGACCTGTACCATATGAAAGCAATAGGGCCATCCCTTGGCACTATGGCTCTGACTTGTATTGCGAGGGAAAGAGAATCACTCTTGAAACATCAACACCTGCACCACAAATTGATAATGTGGGCGGAGGCGGAGGCTTCACCCGAAGCGGACGTCTCTTTGCTTCACAAGTTCAAAGACCTACTGCCGAAGCAGAAGCTGCTGCCAAGGCAAAAGGAAAGAGCCCGGTGCAGGGAGATCCAGCTGCCAAAGAAGCCCTGAAGACTCCATTCGATCAGGAAGTTGATGAGTTTATGAGGATCATCAAAAAGAGTGATTACAAGATTGTGGATCAACTTCACCAGACGCCATCCAAAATCTCCATCCTCTCTCTGCTTATGTGCTCCGAAGCCCATCGGAATGCACTACTGAAGGTACTGCACGCAGCTTACGTGCCCGAGGAGATTACTGTCAACCAATTGGAAACCGTGGTTGGAAACGTTACTGCTAGCAATGGGCTAGGGTTTACCAATTCCGACTTGACAGCGGATGGCCGCAACCACAACAAAGCCTTGCACATAACCATGGAATGCAAAGGAGCTGTCCTTTCTCATGTGCTGGTGGACACAGGTTCTTCCCTAAATGTCTTACCAAAGAAGGCTCTGGTGAAGTTAGAATATGATGGATTGGCATTGAGACCCAGCAACCTGGTGGTTAGAGCTTTTGATGGCTCAAAGAGATCGGTTCTGGGAGAGATTGAGCTGCCCGTGACAATTGGCCCGCAGACTTTTAAAACTATCTTTTATGTGATGGACATTCAGCCCGCCTACAGCTGTTTGTTGGGTAGACCCTGGATTCACGCCGCTGGCGCTATAACGTCTACCCTTCACCAAAAGTTAAAATTTGAGTGGGAGGGTCAAGTTGTCACAATCTGTGGGGAGGAAGACATTTTTGTTAGCCATCTGGCTACTTATAAATACATTGAGATGGATGGAGAGATCGTTGAAACCATGAGCCAAGGTTTTGAAGCCTTGAATGTGAATGAAGCATCTGCTGTTTCGGGGATCTCCATGTCGTCATATCAACAAGCCCGGAAGGTTGTTGAAGAAGGAACTGCCCTAGGCTGGGGCAAGGTCTTAGCTGTGGAGGAGAAGAAGGACAAATTTGGGTTGGGTTACAGACCAACTCAACATCAAGCAAAGGCTGCTGCAGAGCCAGGATTTGTCAGTAGGGGAATGCTAACCCCCGATGCTATCAACTGTCTGGAAGACGAGCTGGAAGAGGAGCGCAACCTGGAGAATTGGATTCGTCCGAAGATCCCGGGGAGCAGTGTCTCGAACTGGTCTTCCCAGGGAATTATAAGTGTTACTCGAGCAGAGTAATTATTATTTCCTGTATCTTTTATAGCATGCATCAAAGTCTTGCATCTTGCCCAAGATGACAAGACTCATTTTGTAATCAGGGCCATCTGTACTTTTGTGCAAACAAGATTAATTAATGAAATGTCAGACAATCTTTTTGCAAACGAGTCTTTTTCTTTTCTGCTCACTGTTTTTCCATTTTTCTTTTTGTACAAAAATAAATGGCGGTGTTTTCAAAATGATAACTTCATTTCACTTTTTTTCTAAAGCAAGATTAAAATCAATCACTAAAATGAACCGACTTAACCCTTGCAGAGAGTGCCTTCCAGACAGCACCGACAACAGCACAGCTATGACATCGTATGACTTTGACAATCCGATCAATCAAGCTGATGAAGGGGTTGATGAAGAATATGAGCTTCCTGAAGAGCTAGCCAGGTTGCTGAGACAGGAGGAAAAAGTTATTACTCCTCATCAGGAGGAGATTGAAGTGATTAATCTTGGTACGGAGGAAGACGTGAAAGAAGTCAAAATCGGGGCCTGCCTGCAAGACTCAGTGAAGAGACAGCTGATAGATCTGCTTCAAGAGTATGTTGATGTGTTTGCTTGGTCCTACCAAGATATGCCAGGGTTGGATACCGATATTGTTGTGCATAAGCTGCCTTTGAGGGAAGAATGCCCACCAGTCAAACAGAAGTTGCGCCGAACTCGCCCAGACATGGCTATGAAAATCAAGGAAGAGGTACAAAAGCAATGGGACGCCGGGTTCCTTGCTGTGACTAGCTATCCTCCGTGGGTTGCTAACATAGTACCTGTGCCTAAGAAGGACGGAAAAGTAAGGATGTGTGTTGATTACCGGGATCTGAACAGAGCCAGCCCGAAAGATGACTTCCCATTACCTCACATTGATGTATTGGTGGATAACACGGCTCAGTTCTCGGTATTCTCCTTCATGGATGGATTTTCGGGCTACAATCAGATCAAGATGTCACCTGAAGACATGGAGAAGACAACATTCATCACACCTTGGGGCACGTTCTGTTATAAAGTGATGCCATTCGGACTGAAGAATGCTGGTGCAACGTATCAACGGGCTATGGTGACATTATTCCACGATATGATCCACAAAGAAATAGAATGTTACGTAGATGATATGATCGCCAAGTCCCTTACAGAGGAAGATCACCTGGTAAATCTGCTCAAGTTATTCAAGCGTCTGAGGAAATACCAACTGAAGCTGAACCCCAACAAATGCACATTCGGGGTGCGATCCGGTAAGCTGCTGGGCTTTATTGTAAGTGGAAAAGGGATTGAAGTTGACCCTGATAAAGTCAAAGCTATTCAAGAGATGCCTGCACCGAAAACTGAGAAAGAAGTTCGAGGGTTCTTAGGTCGATTGAACTACATTTCACGGTTCATATCTCACCTTACAGCAACTTGTGAACCCTTATTCAAGCTGTTAAGAAAGGAGCAAACGGTCAGGTGGAACGAAGATTGCCAGAAGGCTTTTGACAAGATCAGAGAATACTTACAGGAACCTCCAATCCTCATGCCTCCAGTTGAAGGAAGACCTCTGATTATGTACTTGACAGTATTAGAAGAATCGATGGGGTGTGTACTAGGTCAGCATGACGAGTCTGGTCGAAAAGAGTATGCGATATACTACCTAAGCAAAAAGTTTACCGACTGTGAACAGCGTTATTCACTGCTCGAGAAAACTTGCTGTGCTTTAGCGTGGGCTGCTCGCCGACTGAGACAGTACATGTTGACCCATACTACTCTATTGATCTCAAAGATGGACCCAGTTAAGTACATTTTCGAGAAGCCAGCTCTTACCGGACGGGTTGCAAGATGGCAGATGATTCTTACAGAATACGACATACAGTACACATCTCAGAAAGCCATCAAGGGCAGTGTACTATCTGAATATCTTGCTGAGCAACCCATTGATGACTACCAGCCTATGAGGTTCGACTTCCCCGATGAAGACATCATGTTCATTAAAGCAAAAGATCATGAAGAGCCTATTCACACTGAAGGGCCTGACCCAGAAGAAGAATGGACTATGATGTTTGATGGGGCTGTCAACATGAATGGCCGCGGTGTTGGTGCAGTACTCATTACACCTAAAGGGGTTCACATGCCTTTCTCGGCAAAGCTCACTTTCAACTGCACTAACAACGAAGCTGAATACGAAGCTTGCATTATGGGTCTTGAGGAAGCCATTGACCTCAGGATCAAGACATTGACCGTATTCGGAGATTCAGCTTTGGTAGTCAATCAGACCAACGGAAAATGGTACACCCACCAAGATCATCTGATACCTTACAGGGATTATACAAGAAGGTTATTGACTTTCTTCACAACAGTCAAGCTTGAGTATATCCCTCGGGACGAGAATCAGTTTGCGGATGCTCTTGCTACCATTTCATCCATGATCAAAGTTCAAGCTGCTAACTTTGTACCTAAGATTTCAGTATCGAGACTTGATAGACCAGCATATGTATTTGCAGCAGATATTGCTAAAGATGATAAGCCTTGGTTCCATGACATCAAGTGCTTCTTGGAGGATCAGACATACCCACCTGGGGCATCTTCCAATGATAAGAAGACTTTAAGAAGGCTTGCTGGAAGTTTCTTTCTGAACACTGATGGATCTTTATACAAGAGGAACTTTGATATGGTACTCCTCAGATGTGTTGACAAGACAGAAGCAGATTTGTTGATGCATGAAGTGCACGAAGGATCCTTTGGTACCCATGCAGGAGGGCATGCCATGGCTAAAAAGTTGTTAAGATCAGGCTATTACTGGATCACAATGGACGCAGACTGTTGTGCTTACGCTAGAAAATGCCATAAATGCCAAATTTATGCAGACAAGGTGCATGTGCCTCCCAATCCCCTGAACATAATGTCTTCACCATGGCCCTTTGCTATGTGGGGCATTGACATGATTGGCAAAATTGAGCCAACTGCTTCGAACGGCCACAGATTCATCCTGGTCGCCATCGATTATTTTACAAAGTGGGTTGAAGCAGCCTCATATGCAAATGTCACAAGGCAAGTGGTAGCCAGATTTCTGAAAAGAGATATCATCTGTCGGTATGGAGTGCCCGAGCGAATCATTACTGATAATGGTTCCAACTTGAACAACAAAATGATGGCAGAGCTGTGCCGGGACTTCAAGATCCAACATCACAATTCTTCTCCTTACAGGCCAAAGATGAACGGCGCTGTTGAGGCAGCAAATAAAAATATCAAGAAGATTGTGCAGAAGATGGTAGTCACTTACAAAGATTGGCATGAAATGCTACCGTTTGCCTTGCATGGGTACCGCACATCAATCAGGACATCCACTGGGGCAACACCGTATCAACTTGTGTATGGTATGGAAGCAGTCCTACCTGTTGAAGTTGAACTACCCTCCCTACGGGTACTAATGGATGTTAAGCTAAACGAAGCAGAATGGGTTCGGTCCCGATACGAGCAACTGAGTCTGATCGAAGAGAAGAGATTGGCTGCAATCTGCCACGGGCAGCTATATCAGAAAAGAATGAAGAGAGCCTTCGATCAGAAAGTCAGGCACCGAGAGTACCAAGTAGGAGATCTTGTGTTGAAGAGAATCCTCCCTCCTCATACAGACCACAGGGGCAAGTGGACTCCCAATTACGAAGGACCATTTGTTGTGAGGAAAGTCTTCTCGGGTGGAGCGCTGATGCTCAGCACCATGGATGGTGAAGATTTCCCGTCCCCTGTGAATTCAGATGCAGTTAAAAAATACTTCGCATAAAATGACCCGCTGGACATAAAAAACAGAATGTAAGTCCAGGCAAAAATAGGGCATCCCGGCGAGTCAAAAACAGAATAAAAGACTCGGGCAAAAATAAGGGAAAATAAACAAAAAATGTACACCCGCTGAGTTGAAAAGCCGCATTGGACAGCTCGGGCAAAAATGGGTATCCCGATGGATTGAAAACCCGAAAGGGCGATCCATGCAAAATAAGGGAATGAGCGAACAACTGCATTCTGAATTCGTCTGTATCGCCTACAACTTGGTAAGCTCCAAGGGATCAAGCTGCAATCAGAATCAACTCTCTCCAGAAAGCAAGACGAGAAGAACGTCATTGTCATACGAGTCATAGCAGAAGAGGAAGCTCCTTGAAAGCATCGCCAGCACCGCCAGCACTTTATTTCTCAATTTGTAACAATCTCCTCATTTCAGGAGATATGTTTCTCTGACTGTATCTTGCCAATTCAGGGCACACGAATTAATATAATCAGATTTTCAGTCATGTCTCGTTTTTTACATTTATGTTTTGCAAAGAGTTGTCTGATGTCTCTAAAAACACAATTGCATAAGTACAGATGCCTCTCTCTAAAAATAAAACACATGCTTGCAGGGAATATACTTACTCTCGAAAGTACTTATTTCCTATGACGGAATCTCAGTAAAAGATACCTCGGGACCATTTGTGCGTTTCTTTATCTTTGCAGGATTGCAGGTATCCAGAATGCAACCTGGGGCATGCAAGTTACGTCTCAGCAAACTGACGAATCGTTGTCAACTCTCATGGCCCTGGGAGGTGCCCACTTCCCCAGCAAGTTGCCAAATCAACATACAGCATCGGGAATGCTCTATCCCCAGCTGAGTTGCCTCTCACAATTCCCCAGCTGAGTTGGCCGCTTATTACTTATCCCCATCAGAATGGGCAGGTGTCACAGAAGATGCCCTTATCCCCGGCGGAGTCAAGAAGTCACCGTAACAGATTTTCTAGGGAGATCTTTCAGTGATGCCTCTCTCTCTCCCCAGCCGAGTTGTCATCTCGCCCTCAGCTGAGTACAAATCAGGGAATCATCCCCACAGAGTTCCAGCCTCTATCCAGAAGAGCGGCGCATAGAAGATCACAACAGAGTACAGAAAGCTTCTACAAACCCCAGCTGGGTCCCGTGTTATAAGGATATGTCAACCAATGACCTATATCCCCAAGCAAATATCGTCTTATCAGATCTATCAATGATCTCATCCCCAGCTGGGATGTTCACTTCAAGCAGATCGATCAGAGATCTTTGCAGCAACGGGATCCGAATCCCGGATCGGTGCCTCTTTGCATAATCATAGCATTCGCATCATATTCACCCCCAGAGCGTAGCATTCCGTCTAATACGGAGCATTACGGCAAAAAATCAAATGCATAGCATAATCATAAGTCATGTTGTGATTTGAACACTTGTAAATATTGACAATCTGTCGGCATACAGAATACATCCCCATCAGAGTCCCAGCAAAAGCAGTTGCCCCATATCACAAACACCAGTGCATATCTCCTTTTTGATACCCGTCCGTATCATCATTTCCCAGCAGGTTGCCTGAATACACTTTACAAACCAAGATCACCAGTATTACAGATACGTCCTGACACCCGTCCGTGTCATATCACCAGCAGAAAGCCCAAAGACACCCTCTTTGCACTTACATATACCTATACACTTTCTTGACACCCGTCCGTGTCATATCCCCAGCGTGGTCGCCTATACTTGTATATACACTTTCCTGACACCCGTCCGATAAACACTCACCTATACATTATATACTCACTACTCGTTGGTACACCTACTCCGATACTCGTCCGTATCTTATATACACCATGTATATCCCCGCAGATTCGACAGTAGTCCTTGTTCTTTGTTAACCAGTTGGTACTCGTCCGTACCACCATCTCAGAACATTGCGTCTAATGTTTGTTTCTACATGATACTCGTCCGTATCATAGTCTTGAGGATGCTCGTCCGCATCTTTAATCCATACACCGTGTCAAACACTTATGTCTTCGTGAATATAGATGCTCGTCTGTGTCTACTATTCCCCAGAAGGATACTTTCAGATGCAACACTCGTCCGTGTTCCTTGTTAACCAGTTGATACTCGTCCGTATCATCAGCTCTGAGCACGTGTCAGTTTGTTTCTACATGATACTCGTCCGTATCATAGTCTTAAGGATGCTCGTCCGCATCTTTAATCTATACACAATACCAAACACTTATACCTTTTGTTTCTTGGATGTAAACGCTCGTCCGTATTTACTATATCCCCAGTAGATCGCAGTCAAATTTCCTTTTTTATCTAACACTCGTCCTGTGTTATGATAAACTTTGAGAGCAGCCGTCCCCTGCTAAGTGGTCGTCCTCCACTTCTTGATGGTCGTCCTCCATCATGCTCATCCGATGGCCGTCCCCATCGTTGATTTTAGCAGCCGTCCCCTGCTAGGTGGTCGTCCTCCACCTTTTGATGATCGTCCTTCATCACTTTATCCAATGGCCGTCCCCATTGTTGATTTTAGTTGTCTAACACTCATCCTGTGTTATGATAAACTTTGAGAGCAGCCGTCCCCTGCTGAGTGGTCGTCCTCCACTTCTTGATGGTCGTCCTCCATCATGCTCGTCCGATGGCCGTCCCCATCGTTGACCTTTTCTATCCGATGGCCGTCCCCATCGTTGATATTTTGGCAGCCGTACCCTGCCAGGTGGTCGTCCTCCACCTTTGATGGTCGTCCCCATCATATTTCTTTTATGCCCAACAGAGCAGCCGTCCCCTGCTAGGTGATCGTCCTTCACCTTTGATGGCCGTACCCCATCATCTGTTTATTTCATTTATTCTTTAACCCGATGGCCGTCCCCGTCGTGGTCCCTTTTCTTTTTAACCCGATGGCCGTCCCCATCGTTGGTTACTTTACCTTTGTGAACTTGATGGCCGTCCCCGTCATGTTTCACCAATCCCCAGAGAATGTTACTACTTTATCTTGATGGCCGTCCCCATCATATTATCTTAGTTTTCCCAGCTAGTCGGCCGTCCCCGTCTTAGCTCTATCTTTTATCCCCAGCATGTCGGTCGTCCCCGTCATTGCTTTATTTTACACACTTTCCCCAGCATGTCGGCCGTCCCCGTTTACCCAGCAGTCGTCCTCTGCTCGACGGTCGTCCTCCGTCGCCCATACTTTACGATATACTTTATTTGCTTTTACAATCTATATCCCTTTTCTCCTCCATTCTGTGAGTGCAAATTTTGGACTGTCTTTGGTATTCAACCACAAGTTATCTTGTTTGCCTGTTAAGCCGCCACTTACAACCTGCACAGCTAACTCATGCTTGAATAGGGGCAGCTGTAAACACCCCAAATTTGCCCTCACCCATTCACACATGACTTGTGATCATCTCATATGCATAAACACAATCATACAATCTCATACCTCATGTTTGATTCACTGCATAGTTTCTAAGTCATCTGCACCTAGGGTTTGTGATTTGAGCAATCCCAAAGCTTCTTGAGCCATTCCAAAAACCACTAATCAACTCAAAGTGGTTCATGTGTGTTCTTATGTCATATTACATCCTCACAAAGTCAAAAATGCAGAGGAATCACAAGAATTAGGGTTTGAGTGGATGCAGAGCCAGGATGAACTGCACAGTTGACTGAAAATTAGGGTTTTGGTTTCAGAGGCCATAACCCCAAATTTTTTGGTTATTCTTGTTTCCATTGATCTTTATATGGTATAGGGAGTATGCATATCAATTTTCATGAAGAAATTCCATGGGGAAGTCATCTGATCAAGAGTTGACTTTTCAGACAAGTCAGTGTAAAATCAGGGCATCTGAGGCCCCCAATGACCCAACCAATGGGTGGTCTTCATCATTTTGAGTGTATATGATCTTTATTTGATCATGGAAGAAGTTTGAAGTTCATGGAAATCAAGAATTTAGGGTTTTTGCAAAAGTTGACTTTTTGGGTTTTGTTGACTTTTCAAGAATGCACCATTTTAGGTCAATTTTCAAGCCTTGATTCATGATCCAAAAAGGCTTCAAATGGAAAAACTTTGGTCATGAAAGTTGTAGATCTCATCTTTCCCTTTTCAAAAAGTACAAGAACATGATCTAACTCTTCATGGATCAAAAGTTATGGCCATGCAAAGTTGCCAAAAATCATTGTTTTTCAAGTTATGCACCAAGTGGAAATTTTGCTAAGTCTTGAATCAATGCATGATTGCTGCCTCAAATTCATGACAAACCAGCATGTGAACATCCTCTAAGTCACAAAAATCAGAAATGGACCAAGTTTGCTCATGGTTTGGTTCATGTAATTTGACTTTTCTCATGGAAATCCATAAAGCTAGCCAACTTGCATTTTCACTCATGACCACTTCACCAACTTATGACATTGGCTGCTGAGTTTTGCTAGGCCTATCCATCACCTTTTGCTGCACCAGCCATGCCTTGTACTTGCTTAACTTTGAGCCATGCCCTATCTTACACAAAAGTGGATTTTTAGCAAAAGTAGCCTCACCTATCATAGCAGGCCATGTCACATCAAGCAACCAATCAGAATTGTTTATTGTATCCACTTGCAAGCTGAACATAACAAGAACCAAGGCTGAAAACATACCATTCACAACTTTCACAAAAAACCTTCCACATTGCAACTTCATTCGAATCTGCTCACACAGCCATCAAACACTAAAGCTTTCTTCATCACTCAACTAAACACACTTCATAGATCACAAAGCACCCAAAGCCCAAGCTTGAAACAGCCAGAAACTCCTACTGCCATCTCTCACCTCAGTTTGCAGTTTCACTTGGAACTATCACCATAGCCCACAAACATCAAAACAAACCTTGCAAACCTTCTCAACACATTGCATAGACCTCAAACAACCCATCATCATGACCTGAAAGTGCCAAGATCACCATAGCCATTGTTGACTGAACTGAAGCAGTTCTCTTCGAAACTCATCATCCAGCAAATCTAAACTCTATTTGAGCATCCAGACACACTTGGGGGATCAAGTAGAGCAGCTTGCATCAAGGGAAGTAGCCTGAAAGTTCCTAAATCAAAAACTGCAAAACTCAGGTAGCTCAAAAATAATTTTTCCAGAAATCTCTTTTTATGTTACAAACTTGTTCTTCATGCTTGCCTGATCATTCTGGTACCTTTAGTTTTTGAAATGGTTTTGTTTTAAGCATTTAATTTGAGTTTGAAGCTCACGAACCCTAGAACTTTCCCTCTTCGATTCAGATGATTTAGGGAAGTTAAATTTGTTTTAAGTTAGGGGTTTGATTCGTGAGGGTGTTAGAAACGTTTCCCAATTCATAGATTTCATTTATATTACGTTTTGAGAGGTTTTGAGATTTTTCAGGTGAGCTTCTGGCCGGAGAAGACGACCGGAAGTCTTCTCCGGCCACCTGATTGTGATTAGGGCTTAATCCAGTGATTAATGCTAGTTTGAATTCTGGCCGTAGATACGCGTTGACTGGTTGACTTCCCACCCTTTTTGATGGCCAGGATCTGTCCCATTAGCCCTAATCCACGTGTTAGGGTTAATTAATCCATGTTTTATTTAATTTAATCTGAAGCAATCTTGGCCTCTCATTCTGGCGCGCAGTCAATGCCTTTGAATCCAGAGCGCATCCTGGCCATTCATCCTGCTTACTTTCATTTTCTTTTAATTTTTATTCATATTTATTTCATTTAAATTGCACAATTTATTTAAAATAGTTAAAAAATCATAAAAATTATGAAACTTTTTCTTTAAGGTTTTATTAATTTTTATGACACAAAAATATTTTTATTTTATTTTTTATCATTAAAAAGTATTTTTAAATATTTAAAAGATTATTTTTAATTGATTAATGAGAATTAATTAATTAAAAATACTTTTAGGTATTTAAAAATTACAAAAAAATTCATGAAATGTTCTAAGACATTTAGAAACATTGTCCAACCTTCAAACCAAATTTCTTTTTTGATCTTGATGCATTTTAAGAATTTTTCATTGAATTAAATCATATTTTGTGCATTATTTTGATCACAAGTTTAAAAATCCATTTCTGCCTATTGGTGAAGGTTGAGACATTGATTCTTTTTGCATTGTTTCCCATTTGACATGTATTTTCAAGGTTAAAAGGGCCATGATTTGATCTTGCATTTTCCAATTGATTGGCATTTATTTTGATAAGAACCCTAAAAAACCCTAATAACTTGCAAAATTCATAACTTGAGTTTGGTTGAGAGTTGAGAGCTCCCCTTTGGGCAGTGGTTCATTATAGGCCTAGGGTTTCTTTGGGTACCATTTTCCATTTTTTAGGTTAAGGTTTGCTTCTGTTTTTGGTTTGTGTTTGATGTTTGATCCATGAACCCTAATTTGGGCTTTCATTTGCATCCTTCTTGCATTTCCTTGCATAACTTGACTTGTCATTTCACTTTGTGCATTCTTATGATTCATTTGACATCTTAAGACATGTAGAAAGCATCATTGATCATTGCATTGCATATTTGCCATGCCATTTGTCTTGTATGTTCCATAACATTTCATGTTTGTTCATGTTCCTTAGCTTGCTTCATTTGCATTCATAACCTTGTATGAACATCTCATTGTCTTGTCTCATGTTCATAGCACTCCATAGTATCATCATCATCATCAACATGCTTCTGGTTTTTGCTTATCATATCATTTCATCTCATTTAGCATTGTATTGCATTTGTTTCTAACATTTCAGGTGGTAAGTAAAACTTGAGAGGTGAATTTGCCTTCACTTCTCATAACTTTTCTTTTCATCTCTCTTGCATACCATGCTGCATTTGTACTTGTGTTTGAGATTGAGTTTGCTCATTCTTCTTCCTCCCACTTTCTTTCTTCAAGTGACTTGACTTCTTGGATGAAGCAAGTCACTTTGCTTCTCTTGATCTTGTTCATCTGCTTCCTGGTGGTTCATCTGAAGATTGTTCTTGAAAACCTCACAGACATTAGGACCAACCAAGCATGATAATGAATTAGGGTTTTGATTAGTCTCCCCCATAGTTTTACCTTTGTGTCTCTCCTTGAGTCATCTCCCCTCACCTCATAATCAGGGACTAAACCCTCAAGGCTTTAAGACTTTATGATTAAGATCATGCCTGCATCCTTCTTTTAGGATGGAGTGTATAACTTTAATCCTAAGTCTTGGACCCTTAAGGTGTTGAACTCTCTTAATTAATCCATCTAATAATCATCAAGACATTACACTTGTAACTTGGGCCTTGCATTAGGGTTCTAATTCTTCCTTAATTGGTTAAGAAGGACTAACCCTAAAGTTAATGGACAAGTCCCCCTCAAGTTGTCTTACAAATCATAAAAAACACTTCATCATCATATCATTAATAAAATCCACTTAATCAAAGGTTTGTTCTGTCATGGGTTTAATCCCTAATCATGGATTAAGCTGAGGATCCTTCCTCAGCTTAAACACCCTCATCTATTATCCTTCTTTTAGGATAGTGTAATGAGCCTGTTAAATCCCTGATTATGGCTTAACCTCATTACTTAACACTAAACAAAAATCACAAAAACATCTAATTAATCACAAGTAGGTTAATGATCTTAACCCTACATCAAAGGTGATTAAGTGTGAGAATCTGACTTCACACTTAAGGTAATTCTCATTACCCCTAATCAGAGGGATGATGTGATGAGTTTACCAAATCCATTGATTTAGGTTTAAGCTCATTATCTTATGACAAACTCCAAAAAGAAATAAAAGACTGAAAACACAAGAACAAACAATAATCGTCTCCTTCGGGATTCTTTTCTCATCACCTTCACTCACAACCGAGAACTTGCTTCTTCCGTCTAATGCAAGACAGTTTGCACCTGAGCCAGACAAGTCATACACTTGAGCATAGGCAAGCAAGCAGTTCACAAGTCAATTCACCTTTCAGTCTCTTTGGGTCGAACTACGGTGTTCTGACTTCCTCATTGCACGAGAGGATACGTAGGCATAACTTAACAGTTATCGAACAAAAGTCTCTGTACATTCCCCCTCTTTCCGGCTTCATTCTTTAGCCTCATTATCATGAGCATTTCACCTCTGTCTCTTTTACACTGACACTGTATATATCACACTTTGCACTCCTTTTGCACTGACACCTGTACATTCTTTTCCAGCTATTTTACACACAGTTTGCACTGACACTACCCCTTTAAAACACAAATCTTTTAAGCGTGGATCCCGTCGAGTACGGCGGACAATCTGGGTGCTAATACCTTCCCAGGTTGTAACCAACCCCCTTTCTCAGTCTCTCTGGTTCGCAAACCGTCTTATCCATCTTTTTCTAGGCCTATGCAGCATTGCCTTTCCTCCGGGATAAAAATGCCTAGCTGGCGACTCTATTCATCTCCAGTGAGTTCACGGCTGTGTGTTCTCACTGTTCCCTTCGCCGACCGTTCGCGCTTGTACCTGGATGCAAATCTTTGGGAGCGACATGAACCTTGTGAGCCTCTTAGTACACAATGACTTGTCTTGTGGAGGGCAAATTTTGGGGTGCAACACTGGTATACCGGCCTCAGGAGATAACCAGAAACAACAAAGTAAATAGGATAAGATGGAACAGGATCGTTATACATAAACGAGAGCCCAGGCAAACAGGACCGTTGTACGAAACGGGAACCTGTGACGCAACTGTTGTACCAAACAAGACGCGGAATAAGTGACGAACATCGACTTGGAAAGACAAGGATGTCTGAAAAATGACATTGGTAACCTCTGTGCGGAATACTTCAGGTTGAGAAGATGTTCGTAATATACCTCAAAACTGGCCCATGCTGACATGCATATACTTGGATTTATGGCATAATGCTCCATGATGATGGAAATGATACTCTTTGGAGGATGCAAATGTGATGATGATTATGCGTATGCAAATGCAAAGAGATCTTCTGACAAGAAGACTACAGGTACCCCAGACAGCTCGACTGGGGAGGAATAGTGATCACTGCATTGATCTGGTTCATCTTGATGAGGAGGAAACAACTATGCGGGGAAGGTTGTCAATGATACACCGGCTCTGAACAGCCGCCACTGCCAAAAATAAATTGGACTTTTAAGACCGGAGTGCCAAGACCCTGCTGGAGATGGACCCTTCTTGAACTCTGATGGGGAAGTGAAGACCTCCTGACTCGACTGAGAACCAAAGGCATGATATTGCTAAGGAAGCAACTGCTGGGGAGGCAAAACACTCCTTATACTGCTGAGAATTTCCCATGTCTGAAGGGGAACTTTTTCTTGGGGATGACACCCACCTCCTGCTACCTTGCTGGGAGAAATTTCAATTTCCACTTGGCTGGGGATGATTGGAGACACCTGCTCTTGCTCCAACATAAGGGAAAACTCCTCCTGGGAAATTTTTGTTAGCTTTGTTAGCAACACCAGTACCTGTACCTGCATGAGCACAATCGATAGTACCTGCAACATAGAGAGTTAGTTTCGGACCTGCTTGCCCCAGGCACATAGAAAGAATCATTATCTGGGTATCTCGACACCCTTTCAGAGTTGTATTAAATGTTTCTATTCTCCTGCACGAGTTAGAAAGCATTCAAATGTTCACCATACAATGTAAGTCACAATTTGCTAGACGTTTTCACAATCAATCAATGCTAGATGAGAAAAAGCAAAAACAAGAAGCAAAATAGCCAAATTGACTGAAGTTGATTTCTTATTGATTTGGAAAGATGGCCCTGAATAGGCAATACAAAGGAAGCAGTTCCCTGGAAAGAGGGAACAACTAAAAAGAAAAAAAAACAAACTATCCTATAGGCAATGTGAGAAGTGAATCTCATCAAGTCTCAACCCGGTTATGACTCGTATGTCTTCAAGACGCTCCGCTCGCTCTGCCTCTTGAGAAAAAGTAAGTGAACTGATCTTCAACCCTTAGGATAGCCTCAATTGTAGGTAGGTCATAGATATCGCAGATCGCAGTCGTTCGTGTTAATCCCTCTTTTGCGTGGATCGCCTTTTCAGGTTTTCAATCCACCGGGATACCCCTTTTTGCCTGAGTTGTCCGATGTGGCTTTTCAACTCAGCGGGTGTACATTTTATTTTCAAGATTTCCCTAACTTTTGTCTGAGCCTTTTATTCTGTTTTTGGCTCGCCGGGATGCCCATTTTTGCCTGGATCTTTATTCTGTTTTTATCCAGCGGGTCTTTTTACACGAAGTATTTTCTTACTGTGTCTGCGTTGACAGGGGATTGGAAGTCTTCCCCGTCCATGGTTGTCAGCATCAAGGCTCCTCCTGAGAAAACCTTTTTAACCATGAACGGTCCTTCATAGTTGGGTGTCCACTTGCCCCTGTGATCGTTGAGAGGAGGAAGAATCCTTTTCAACACTAAGTCTCCTGGCATGTACCTCTGTGGTCGCACTTTCTTATCAAAAGCTTGCTTCATCCGTCGCTGATACAACTGTCCATGGCATACAACTGCTAGACGCTTCTCTTCAATGAGGCTCAATTGATTATATCTGGATCGGAGCCACTCAGCTTCATCTAGCTTGATATCCATCATCAACCTCAACGAGGGGATTTCCACTTCGATTGGTAGGACTGCCTCCATACCATATACCAATGAGAATGGAGTTGCCCCAGTTGAAGTACTTACTGATGTTCTGTACCCATGCAACGCAAATGGTAGCATCTCGTGCCAGTCTTTGTACGTTACAACCATCTTCTGCACAATCTTCTTGATGTTTTTATTGGTCGCCTCAATGGCACCGTTCATCTTTGGACGATATGGAGAAGAGTTTTGGTGTTCTATTTTGAAGTCTCGACACAAGTCAGCCATCATCTTGTTATTGAGATTAGAACCATAATCAGTAATGATCCTTTCAGAGACTCCGTACCGGCAGATGATGTCTCGTTTAATAAATCGGGCGACCACTTGCTTAGTGACATTGGTGTAGGACGCCGCTTCAACCCACTTCGTGAAATAATCAATAGCAACTAGGATGAAGCGATGACCATTAGAAGTTGTTGGCTCAATATTTCCAATCATATCGATGCCCCACATAGCGAATGGCCATGGTGAAGACATGACACTCAACGGATTCAGAGGCACATGGACCTTGTCGGCATAAATTTGACACTTATGGCATTTACGGGAGTATTTACAACAATCAGATTCCATGGTAATCCAATAGTATCCCGATCTCAACAATTTCTTGGCCATGGCATGTCCTCCAGCATGGGTGCCAAAGGAGCCTTCGTGAACCTCCTACATTAACATGTCTGCTTCGTGTCTATCCACGCATCTGAGCAGCACCATGTCGAAGTTCCGTTTGTACAGCACGCCGTCTTGATTCAAGAAGAAACCTCCTTCCAGTCTTCTAAGGGTCTTCTTATCCTTACTAGATGCCCCAGCCGGGTATTCTTTAGCCTTCAGGAATTGTTTGATGTCATGGTACCAAGGCTTGTTATCTTCACCATCATCGACTGCAAAGACATAAGCGGGTCTTTAAGGATGGGAGACCGAAATTCAAGGCACGAAATTCTCTTGACAAACTTTAATCATGGACGAGAAAGTTGCTAGAGCATCGACGAACTGGTTTTCACCTCAAGGAATATAGTTCATCTTGACTTTGGTGAAGAAAGTTAACAACCTCCTGACATAATCTCTGTAAGGAATCAAACGAGGTTGATGAACCAACCATTTGCCATTGACTTGATTTACCACCAAAGCATAATCTCCGAAAATCTCGAGGTTCTTGACTCGCAAGTCTATTGCCTCTTCGATCCACATGATACAAGCTTCATATTCCGCCTCATTGTTAGTACATTCGAAAGTCAACCGAGCAGCTAAAGGTGTGTGGACCCCTTCTGGCGAGATAATAACAGCACATACTCCACTTCCATTCATGTTTACAGCCCCGTCAAACATCAACTTCCATTTGGATTCAGGGTCGGGCCCCTCCTCCGGAAGTGGTTCTTCGTAGTCTTTCGACTTGAGGAACATGATGTCCTCATCCGGAAACTCAAACCTCATGGGTTGATAATCATCGATCGGCTGCTGAGCCAAGTATTCTGACAACACACTCCCCTTAATTGCCTTTGCGAAGTGTATTGTATGTCATACTCCGTTAGTATCATCTGCCAACAGGCCACTCTTCCTGTCAAAGTTGGCTTTTCAAAGATGTATTTCACAAGATCCATCTTGGAAATTAAGAGAGTAGTGTGAGTCAGCATGTACTGTCTTAGTCGGCGAGCAGCCCATGCCAAAGCGCATCAAGTTTTCTCGAGTAGTGAGTATCGCGTCTCACAATCGGTAAACTTTTTGCTAAGGTAATAAATGGCGTGCTCTTTTTGACCAGACTCGTCCTGCTGACCCAACACACACCCCATCGATCCTTCAAGTACAGTAAGATACATAATCAAAGGTCTCCCTGGCACTGGAGGCATAGGAATTGGAGGCTCCAACAGGTATTCTTTGATTCGGTCAAAAGCTTGCTGGCAGTCTTCGTTCCATCTAATGGCCTGATTCTTCCTCAGAAGCTTAAAGATGAGCTCACACGTGGCTGTTAGGTGAGAAATAAACCATGAAATGTAGTTTAGTCTCCCTAAGAAGCCACGCACTTGCTTTTCAGTCTTCGGCTCAGGCATTTCTTGGATAGCTTTCACCTTAGCTGGATCAACCTCAATTCCTCGTTCACTAACAATGAAGCTGAGTAACTTGCCAGAACGGACCCCAAAGGTACACTTATTCAGATTCAACCTCAGTCTGAACTTCTGAAGTCAGTCAAACAATTTTGCTAGATTAACCAAGTGCTCCTCCTCTGTTTCGGATTTTGCTATCATATCATCAACATAAACCTCAATTTCATGATGGATCATGTCGTGAAATAGCGTCACCATTGCCCGTTGATAAGTAGCTCCTGCATTCTTCAAACCAAATGGCATGACTTTGTAACAGAAGGTGCCCTAAGGAGTGATGAAAGTTGTCTTTTCCATGTCATCGGGAGCCATCTTAATCTGATTATAGCCGGAGAATCCATCCATGAAGGAGAACACGGAAAACTGAGCAGTATTATCGACAAGTACATCTATGTGAGGTAGAGGGAAATCATCTTTGGGACTGGCCCTATTCAAATCCCTGTAATCCACACACATCCTGACCTTACCGTCTTTCTTAGGAACCGGCACAATGTTAGCAACCCACGGAGGGTAACTGGTCACGGCCAAGAAGCCAACATCGAACTGTTTTTGCACTTCTTCTTTTATTTTAATTGCCATGTCTGGACGTCTACGCCTCAACTTCTGCTTTACCGGAGGACAATCTTCTTTGAGAGGCAGCTAGTGTACCACAATGTCAGTGTCTAAACCAGGCATATCTTGGTAGGACCATGCGAAGACGTCAACATACTCTCGAAGCATAGCAATCAAACGAGTCTTAACATATTCTTCTAATGCAGCTCCGATCTTGACTTCTTTCTTGTCTTCTTCAGTACCCAGGTTTATTACTTCGACATCTTCTTCGTGCGGCTGAATCATCTTCTTCTCCTGTTTAAGCAGTCTGGCCAATTCTTCAGGTAGATCGCAATCCTCTTCACCTTCCTCATCGGCTTGATAAATTGGATTGTCGAAGTCATACTCATCCATAACAGGTTCGTCATTGATAAGATCCGGTGACGAGCACCTGCATGAATGGTGATTCATGCAAGGCTTTAGCAACAACTTGAGAAAACGAGAAACATTGCCATTTTAAAACTTTTCTTTCTTTTTGAAAAACAAAAGTAAAAAAAATGAAAGACAGAGAACAACATGAATGAATGTGAAACGTCAGCTTTATTTATGATTGTGTTAATGAACAAATGAACCCTTACAAAGAGCTACTATGCCCCGGGCAAGACATAGTGCTTCAATACAGGAAAAACAGAAACAAAAATTATTACTCTTCGAGATAGGTGACCGAGATAAGCCTTTCTGATGTCCAATTGCTAAGCTGAGTTCCTGGAGCGGCATGCCTGATCCATTCATCTAGGTCACAGTCACTATCGACTGCGTCATCCTGCACAGCACTGATGTTTCCGTAATCTACCACTCCCGCACTTGTGAAAGTAACCGGGCTCTGACAACCTTTAGCACTTGGTCTAGACGATGACTTCCCAGGATGATAGCCAATTCCGAACATATCTTTCTTCTCTGGCACTTCTATTGGACTGCCCTAGCCTTCTCGTACCCCAGATTCTACCAATTCAAGAGCTTGCTTATAAGAGGCTATGGAAACCCCCTTCTTCGGTACTTCAGGAGAAGTTGCCACTGCAGATGCTTGTTCAGACTTTAAGGGCTCAAAATCCTGACACGGGGTCTCAACTATTTCGCCATCCATCTCCACATATTTGAATGAAGCCAGATGACTAACGAAAATATCTTCTTCCCCACTGACAGTTACAATTTGACCCTCCCAGACGAACTTTAACTTCTGATGGAGTGTGGACGATACTGCTCCTGCTGAATGTATCCAAGGTCTTCTGAGTAAACAACTATATGCAGGCTGTATATCCATTACGTAAAATGTGGTATTGAAGATCTGTGGACCTACCTTGATGGGTAATTCCACCTCTCCGAACACCGATCTCCTCGACCCATCAAATGCTCGAACTACTAGGTCACTGGGCTTTAGAACCACTCCATCATAATCCAACTTCATCAGTGCCTTCTTAGGCAAGAATTTCAACGACGATCTAGTATCTACCAACACGTGAGAAAGTACTCCACCTTTACATTCTAGAGAGATATGCAATGCCCGATTATGAGCACGCCCGTCAGAAGTTAAATTCAAGTCTGTGAAACCCAATCCGTGACTGGCATTGATGCTGGATACCACTGCTTCCAACTGATTTACAGAAATATCCTGAGGCACGTATGCCTTGTTCAGAATATTCAGGAGAGCCTTCCTGTGAGAGTCAGAACACATGAGCAAGGACAAGATGGAAATCTTCGACGGCGTCTGCTGCAAATGGTCCACAATCTTGTAGTAACTCTTTTTGATGATCCTCAAGAATTCTTCAGCTTCTTTATCAAAGGTGAGGTCTGGATCAGTTGATGGTGCAGGATCATTGACAACTGCTGGCTGCTTCCCTCTTGCTCTAGCCTGGGCTGCTGCAGTGTCTCTGGGTGGTATCACATTGTTTCTCAGTGTTTCCGGCGCAAACAACCTTCCACTTCTAGTAAAGCCCCCTACTCCAACGTTTTCTACTTGAGCTGGGGTTATACTAGTCGTGGCCAACTCTTGCTTCTGGCCGTTATAGTATACTTCACCACCATAATTCCAAGGAATAGCTCTGTCACTTTGGTACATTACTAGTCCTGCAGTAGTGATGGTTATCGGTGCCACTCTGGCCCGTGAAGGAACTTGAGATGGATCGTAGAAGATAGTTACCGTGGGGACTTCACTTTCTTTTACAACCTTGTCAAACTGCAACATTCCCTCATCAATCATGCTTTGGATTCCGGCTTTCAACTGCTTACAACCATTTGTAGCTTCAGCACATTCCGGACAATCTTCTTCACATCCAGGGAAGATACCTTTCTTTAACAAACAAACCTTAAAAACAATCAACAAAGTCTGCAAGTCATTAACATCACATACCAAGTTCAGGTTCTCCCCTTCATCAACTGCCCCAACCGTACCTCTGTGAGGAGGCATGGGATTCTGAATCACATTAGGAGAAGGAGCAAAGTTGATTGCTTTAGTGTCCAGTAGGTCTTGAACAACATGCTTCAATGCTTTATAGTTCTCTGTGGTATGGCCGGGAGCTCCGGAATGAAATTCACATCTGGCATTTGAATCATAATCCTCGGGGATCTGGCCTGGCTTCGGAGGTTGTAGAGTTCGGAGTTGAATCATCTGAAGCTGTAGAAGATTCTTCAAAAGCTCTGAGTAGGACATCGGTGGAACTTCGAAATGTCTTTCCTTTGGTCTCTGAGGGTAATATGAACGAGGAGCTCTTTACTGATACCCTTGCGAGCGTTGCGGCTGTGGTGGTTGTACTTGCTGTTGAACAGGTGGAGTTGAGATAGTGACAGGGGCCACTTGCTGATAAAAACCTTTGTTGATCATTCCCCTCTGCACGTACAGTGCACCGGTCTCTCCTTCTCTTCTCTTCACAAAGGGTTTCTTAATACCAGAACTTGAAGCAACTCTGTTCTGAATCTTTCCCTGCTTAAGCTAACTTTCTATCCTCTCGCCAGTCAAGATGATATCCGAAAATCCACTTGAAGAACATCCAGCTAGCCTTTCCATGAAATGCCCAAGGAGGGTATCCAGGAAAAGGTCAACCATCTCTCTCTCCAATAAAGGTGGTTGCACTCGAGCAGCTACCTCACGCCACCTTTGTGCGTAATCCTTGAAACTCTCTGAGCTCCTCTGAGTCAAACTCTGAAGTTGGGTACGACTGGGTGCCATGTCAATGTTATATTGATACTGCTTGAGGAAGGCTTCTCCCAATTCCTTCCAGCTCCTTACAGAACTCCTCTCTAGCTTCATATACCATTCTAAGGACCCTCCGGAGAGACTATCCTGGAAGTAGTACATCCAGAGTTTTTCATCCCGAGTGTGGGCAGCGATCTTCCGATAGAAAGCCTGCAAGTGAGTCTTTGGGCAGGAACTACCGTTGTACTTGTCAAAAGCTGGTGTCTTGAATTTGTGAGGAATGACCACCCCAGGGACTAGACCCATGTCAGACACATCAATCCCCAAAGTGTCTCTACGCTCGAGGGCTTTGACTTTCTCAGCAAGCACCAAAAAGTCATTAAGATTTCCTTCTCCATCGAATCCCATGTCATTGTTGAAATAAGGGAATTGATCCTCCTGCCTGTCGTGTACTGGAACGAAAGTTGCCGTGGCTGGATCTGGAATATGAGGTCCACCTGGGCCATTGCTGGTGTTGGGAGGAGCCCCTTGCCCATCAGAAGTGGTCGCAGGAGTATTAATATTAGGAGGGTTGAGCCCTTGAATTGCATTCCTCAATTCTTGCTGTCCCTGAGCCATCCCTTGCATCATGGTCATGAACTCTGCCATTCTGGTGCGAACCTCATTAAGCTCAGTTTGCATAGCGTCCATGACTGTCCTCTGATTGCTGCGAGTTGCGTAGCGATGTGGGATATCTTGTCGAAGATACCGGGTCTTGGCAGCTCTCGCAATCTTTTCCTGAAACACAGATAAATTAAGTATCCCGTAGAAAAACCTACAAAGACAAAGACAAAATGCGAATGATGTGTATGCAATGCAATGTGTTCCTTTTATTCCCGAGTCTTTCCCTATTTCCGGTCCTAGCATTAAGAGAAGATAAGAATTGGGAAGAAGACCCAAGCAATATTCAAACGTAATGATGGCCGTGGAGAATTGGTGCCCATTACCCCGTGTCGGCGCAACAAATAACGAACAAGAGATTCAAAACAATTTAATCACATAAACTGAAATTTGAAATAACAAAGTCCCCGAAGGGCGCCAATCACAAGAACAACAAAAGTGCATCAAATAAAAGGAATCCCACAACAAGCCTGTGGGTAATCCAAGTACAATAACATGAAATTAAACCCTGGGGAACTCTAAGTCCTGCAACCTCCAGCTAAGACGCTTGACATTCTAGAACAACTGAACGATATCTGGATGACCGGGCTCCTGGATGAGTCTCTGGATGAGGAGGTCCCTCGTATCAAAAGAAGCATGTAACTCTTCAATCTGCTGTAGGAACGTTGTCTCATTCTCTTTGCTTGGACCCGGCTCGGCCTTTGACCTCTTCACATCATCTTTCAACTTCAAGTCTTCTATTTCCTTTTGAGCTTCCTTTAACGCTTGTTGACTTTCTGCTAAACGTTGGAGACGACCCTTCTCTTGATGATAAGCCTTCCGAAGGAGTTCTTTCTGTCCATCCAAAGAATCCCGAAGACTCTTAACTTCCAACTCATGCTTGACGTCCAACTCCTTTTGCTTCTTCAAATTGTCTGCCCATTTTTCTTGCCATAAGGTAACAGCTTCATTGGCTTCATTCAGGTCTTTCTTCTCTTTCCGGCGCTGGGCTGCCTTGTGAGTCTCAGCTAACCCCTTTTTCCTGAAGTAAATCTCTCTCTCCTCGAAGTCCTTCTGCTTGAGACGAACTGCTTCCTCAGCTTGTATAGATCTATCTTCTAATTGACGGTTCTGAATCATCAATTTCTAACAAGAATTATGAGCCTCTTGATTCTCAACCCTAAGCTGTTTGACCAAAGCTTCCAACTTCTGATAATCTTCTAAAGGCACCGTTGCTGGAGGCGGAGTTGGAATAGAAAAAGGGACTAGAGCCGTTTGAACCTCCTTCTTTATCCAAGCTTCAAATTCAGGGAACATTCGGTTGTTGCTCTTGCCTAGACATGTTGTATCCTTTCTCTTGATCACCTTCCAAGAACCTGCAACCTTTCTGACCAACGGAAGATTGTCTTTCACCGGGAAGTATAAAGTTTGGAATAATTCAGATTCATCAGGAATCTCCTTGAGCGCATATCCTAATTGTCTTATTAAGAGGATGGGATTGTAGTTGATACCTCCTGATACTCCCAACAAAGGCACATTAGGGTAATTTCCACAACTGGTAATGAAACTCTTTCCTTTCAACCTTAAAGTAAACCACCTGATATCTCTAGCAGACAAAGTACTCAGCTTCTAGGCCCAAGTGGTATTAGGATCAATAAAACTCTCAGTAGTAGGCAAGTGTCTCATAACCCACTTGTAGAATAGTGAAGCACAACATCTAACAAGACCTCCTCGCTTCTTCTCATTCTTATAATGTACTGAATAATACAAGTCACCTAAGAGGGTGGGCACCAGATTCTTCAACACGAACAAATGAATAGCATTTATGTCCACAAACTTGTCCATATCAGCAAACAAAACTATCCCATACACAGATAACGCCAAGATGGCGCAAACTGAATCCCACTGCTTTTCCACGACACATTCTTCAGCTCTCCTGACCAGAAACTCTAAGGAAAAACCAAGTACTCCTGCCTTGGTGGCAACCAGATTAGAAGATACCTCTGATGGGCTCAAATAAAGAGCACTAGCAATGTCATCATGCGTTGGTCTTGTCATCTCTGAGTTGAAAGGAATCTGATCCTTGATTGAAACTCCCGTAATCTCAGCATACTCTTCCAGCAAAGGACCCAACTGAAAGTCATGAAATGTGAAACACCTGAGCCGTGGATCGTAATACTGCAACAAAGTGTGAACGACGCTTCTCTGAGAACTATCCAAATTGAATACTAAATCCAGAATATCACCATACTTTTCCTTGAAGTGACCCAAATGACCCGGGGTAATCAGAGACACCAATTGGTTGATAAGGTCCATCTTGGTATCAAAGAATTTGTAGTGCACAGTTCTCTTCTTGACGTCTTCCATTCTGAAGCAGTGATATGACCAGGAACCGGGAATAAATGCAGACCCTGAGAATAAAAGAAACACAAATGATTAATGATGATATGATGCTTATGCAAGGCAAGGCATGTGATCAGTGAAGTGTCTGTGATGTGCCAATCATATAATCAGGTGTCGGTGCAAGGTCTCAAAATCCAGATATCACAATAACCATCCCTCTGATCCGGGATCCATATCTTAAAACCAGAAATCCAAATCACAAAACTGAACCAAAGGCAAAGTGGGTATGCTGAAGGTATTAGGGTTCCTGCAAACCTGTAAACCCCTCCCAATCTCACGGGTGTGCTACTCGGGTCAACATCACAGACTCTCAAAGCCGAATAGCAATAATACGTTCACCATTTCCGAGACATGGCTCATGACCAAATCAGGGAATCAGTTTGGCATTATGTACTACTCAGGGAGGTCTCAGTTGAGTCCAGAAAAACAAGCATCCCTCACAAGTCTCCAGCTTCAAGCACTGAGTCGAGAAACAATAGTACATTCATCCCGAAGGGTACAATACTATTGTCATACGATCAGTTTGCTTTAACTGAATTCCTATGAGAGAACCAGGCCATCCTATGCGAGTTCCCAATGGACCCTCGGATGCGAGTGGGTTTGCCAACAAATGTGGTATGCCACTGTCATCACTGGAGAGGGGTGTTCCCATTAAGGTCCTCGAAGATCGGTCACCAGAAGCACATAACTATCAAGGTTGTACCCTGAAGTGGAGAAGAACCCCCACACAGAATAGTCCCGAGACGGTCGTAATCTGGGTGTGGAACATATCGCCACTCATCATGTAACCATGCGAGTACAACACGTCCACGCTAATCCTATAGTGCACTCAAGCCGGGTAGTTGGCTTATCTCACAGTAACTCCCATCCCGCAGAAAAAATGAAAACCAGCACAGCCAGACAGTCCAGTATAATATGATGCATGGAAAATAAAATACTGAAAGCAGTAAATAAATGCGGTAAAGTAGAGTTGTAAAGTAAACTGTAAATACAAACAATAAAACTAAACTAAAGCACACAGCAACAAACATATAAACACCCACAGAAATAAAACCAAACAGGCGCTAGGATTGACTCTACAAGGGAAACCAGAGATTCTGGGTTCGATCCCCAGCAGAGTCGCCAGCTGTCGCTCCCGGGATTTTCATCCTAGTACAAACGCGAAAGTGGCGCGGAAAAGGTAGAGTCGCCAACCAGACATTTTTATCCCGAAAGAATGGGAAAGGTAATGTTGCACAAACCTGAGGAAGAAGGAAAGGACAAGGTCCTGCGAACCAAAGATCTGGTTTCGGGAGTCGGTTACGACCTAGGAAGGTATTAGCACCCCAGATCGTCTGTCGTACCCGACGGGATCCACGCTTGTTTGTTTTGTTTCAAAGGGTGAGAAAAATATAACTGCTGCTGAACAAATGAACTGCTAACTAGAATGGGAATGAGGAAGGAAATGAAACTGGAAAGAGAGAATGGAAAGAAGGGAAATGTAGGGAAAATAAAGAATGTGCTCGAACGGGCCCTACCCCGCTGCCTACGTACCTCATCGGGATAATGAGGATCAGAGTCGACGTAGTTCGCCTAACTAAGGCGGGAACTATTTGTTTGTGTTTTTTATAGCTGGAACTGCGTATGTCTATGCTCAGGTGTTGCAGGCTCGTCTGGTACGAGTGCATTTACCGTATTGCATGCGAGACAAGTCGTCGCAAGTTCGCGTTGTGAGTGAGTGAGATGAGAAGAGAAGTTCCCGCAGGATAGTCGCTTGTTATTTGTTTTATTTTTGTCTTTTAAGAGAAGTATTTTGAATTTGTTTGTGAACTGTCTTGTACTAAGACCTATCCATCGCGGGAAGCATTTACACCTCGCCCCGAAACAGGACGCGTATAAATACTCCGCAACAAAGTCTCGTGCCGTACAAGATTGTTCGGTTTATCCTTAGATGTTTTATTATTTTCTTCATGAGATGAGAAAGAATGACTCAAGTTGAAAAAGGGAAAATCTAATGGGAACTAAGACACAACCCTAATTTTTATTGATTTATTTACAAGGGAAATCCTATGGTTTGTGGGGTTTTCTAAACCTAATGGAAAAGCACCTAGAACTAATAGAATGCAACTTACTTCCTAAGGAAGATAAGTTGATTCTAAAGCCAAGGGAAAACCTAAAACAATTGAAAGATTGAACAACATACAAAACATTAAAATTTGCAAGCAAGAATAAAATTCATAACAATTCTATTAAAGGCATGAACTAAAATAGTCCTATTTTTTTATTCTAATTCTAATTAAAATGAATCCTAAGCCTAAATTCTAAACTAAAGGTAATACCTAATATTTTCCTTCTAAAAATCAGAATCTAAACTAACCTAAGTCCATATTAAATTCTAGGATTAAATCTAATCTAAACTATTTTTTTATTGAATTTTAGTATCATGGCCTAAACTAATGGAAATTATAAGTAACAAAGTCTAAGAACTAATATTCTAAAAAAAATCAAAACTTCTGGAAAAATTATGAAAATTAATATATGGGATCCTATGATTACCTATAATATTGTATTAAAAGGGGTCCTAAGAAATCCTAATTTTGCTATGTCTAAAAATTGTCTATTTTCAACTAAGAATTATTCATTAATTTCTAAGGATTAAGCCACTAAAACCTAAGATAAAATGATCTAAAAAATCCTCCAAAATTACCCTAAGTACTATTATGGGTCCTCTAACTACAGTAAAAAGAATGGGTAAAAAAAGTTACTGGAAAGTAAAAATATAAAATCTACAAACTTGTATACAATTGAAGGAAACCCATTAAAAACTAATTACATGAAAAATCCAAATAAAATCAAAAATACAGCAAAAACAGAAAAATAAAATACCAATTATTTCTAATGTGAATTAAAAGTATACTTGAATTTTTGTGGAATTTTTCTACTCATTTTACTATTTTTAGTGAATTAATTCTAAACTTATATCAAACTAAAAAAACTATAAAAAAAATCTAAAAAGAAAGAAATGAAGATGGGGGTGCTAGAAGCACATTTTCTAGTAATTTTCGAAATGGGCCTAAAATGGGGGGGTGTATAGCAAGGCCATAAGGCCCATTTTCGCAGAAATGAGGGGGTGTGTGGAAAGTAATTATTTTCACTTGTTTTTTTCGTTATGGGCCTGCATTGGGGTGCCAATAGCAATAGGGTTATGCAAGGTTGGTCCAACCGGACGGTGACAAGTGTCATCGCCGGATTGGACCCCAAAATCACAATTCAATCTTCTTAAATTTCTAAAGGCATCTTTTATGGGGAAATTGAAGATTATTGCCTTAATGATAAATTAAATCTTCTTAATGGATGTTTACAACGTTTAATTCTCATTACTATGATATTTTTTCCCTAAATTAATCTTAACAGTTTTTCTTCAATATTAATAAAATATAACACAGCAAAGTGGCCAAAAGGGATGAAGCAATTCGCAAACCCTAACCCCTCTTCCCTCTTCCGCCGTCGCCACCCCTGTCACTACCTCAACTTCCTCTTCTACTTACCGAAACCACCACCACCAACGTCTTCTCCCTTCATCCTTTCTTCACCGAATTCGAAACCCTCACCATTTCACTATCTTCTTCATCCCGTCACACACCCCTTTCCCTCTTCTTCATCCCGTTGCCGCTCCCGGGATTTTCATCCTAGAAAAAACGCGAAAGTGGCGCGGAAAAGGTAGAGTCGCCAGCCAGACATTTTTATCCCGAAAGAATGGGAAAGGTAATGTTGCACGAACCTGAGGAAGAAGGAAAGGACAAGGTCCTACGAACCAAAGATCTGGGTTCTGGAGTCGGTTATGACCTGGGAAGGTATTAGCACCCAAAATCGTCTGCCGTACCCGACGGGATCCACGCTTGTTTGTTGTTTCAAAGGGTGAGAAATAAAGTTGATGCTGAACAAATGAACTGCTAACTGGAATGAGAATGAAAATGAGAAAGGAACTAAAATAAGAAAGGGAACTGGAAAAAAGAGAATGAGAATAAAAGGGGGAAATGTAGGGAAAATAAAGAATGTGCTCGAACGGGCCCTACCCCGCTGCCTACGTACCTCATCGGGATAATGAGGATCAGAGTCGACGTAGTTCGCCTAACTAAGGCGGGAACTATTTGTTTGTGTTTTTTACAACTTGAACTGCGTATGTCTATGCTCAGGTGTTGCATGCTCGTCTGGTACGAGTGCGTTTACCGTCTTGCATGAAAGACAAGTCGTCGCGAGTTCACGCTTAGAGTGAATGAGATGAGAAAGAGAAGCTCCCGCAGGATAGTCGCTTATTATTTGTTTTTGTCTTTTATGAGAAATGTTTTGAATTTGTTTGTGAACATTCTCATACTAAGACCTATCCATCGCGGTGAGTATTTATACCTCGCCCGAAACAGGACGCGTATAAACACTCCGCAACAAAGTCTCGTGTCGTACAAGAACGTTTAATTTTTATTAAGTGTTTTATTGCTTTTCTTTATGAGATGAGAAAGAATGACTCAAGTTGCAAAAGGCAAAATCTAAGGGACTAAGACTCAATCCTAATTTTGTTTATTTATTTACAAGTGGTCCTATGGTTAATGAGGTTTTCTAATCCTAATGAAGAAAAGGAAAAGAAGAAAAGAGAGTTAGAAACTAACTTACTTCCTAAGGAAGTTAAGTTGTTTCTAAGAAAAGGGGAAAAGCCCATGAACAAAGCACAAGTATGAAATATAGGGAAAGTGAAAATTAAATGTATAAGATAAAGGAATGAAGTGAGGCTTACCTCAATCTTTCCCCCTACAAAACAAAAGTTAGCATGATAATGCATATTGAAAGTATAAACAAAGCATAAAAGCGATTAAGTACCATAAACGTCCTAGAATGGAACTAGGGTTCAAAATAAGACCTAAGTCTAAAGGTAAAGGTACCTAAAGGTTACATGACATCTAAAGTCAGTAGCTATATTCTATAGGTCCCTAATTATGCTAGGATACCTCACAAGTTCAAACTATGTCAAACTATGTACAAAAAGTTCACCTAAATGCAAGTTAGGGCTCATGGATGAAGTATGAATGCATATGGCTTACAAGCATGAATTAATACATGAAATGAGTATCAAAGTCAGTAGTGAATACTTATGAATGTAGATTAATGAACATACCATCATGGATGCAATGGTTTAAGCATATGGAGCAAGGAGAAGAAGATGTGAAAATAAAATGAACAAAAATTGCATAAGATCGCAAAGGATGCAAGTTAAGGATGTCATGTGAATATGCATGAGATTATTATGGATCAGTAGCATACAAGGTATGAGATGCAATTAGAGTGCATGGATAGACATTAATGATTTCCACATAATTCATGTTAACAATTAGAGGAGAAGAGAAGCTAGTTTAAGTTAAACATGTTCAAATAAGTATGCACTTTGAAACACCAAAACAAACCAAATGAGTATCGTTCAAAAAGTGACCTATAACTGGAATTAAGGACCTATAAATGACCTATAATCAACTCCTAAAAATTACCAAAAATTACCTCAAGCAAGTGGCATGAATGCCTTCCTAACATCTAGGTCATGGAGCAAATAAACACAAATTTGGACCTACAATCTAGGTGGCATGAAAAAATAGCAAAAAGGATTGAAAAATTATGAAATTAAATCCCTGGAATTATAAAGTCAATAACTTGTATGGTCTAAAAGGATTCTACAAAATTATGCACCAAAGTGCCAAAAACGTTACTTGATGGTCAAGATAACAAGGCATGATCGCCGAAAAACAACTCCAAAAGTGGATCAAACATGACACCAAAAATTATGAAAAAAATGCCTAAGAAGCATCAAAATGTCACAAATTCCAGTGATTAATCACACACAAAAAATAGGTCTCACACCTATGGGGAAAAATGGTTTTTGGTCCCTTATTTCAATACCATTCCTTTTGGGACAGCTTGGAATGAAAAATCCAAATTAATTACTAAAACCAACCAAACCTGGAAACAAAAATTATGACAAATTAATTAAGAGGACGAGGATAACTCATGAATCTTTACAGAATTTTATCCCACCTAAAACTATTTTTAATAATTGTGACGAAACGGGCAAAAAATGGTGTTTTAAGGGAAAGCGAAAGGAACCGAATTCTATAATTCATAACCTAATCCCTAAGCTCCGAAATCGACATATAACATCATAAATCACAAATAAAACCAGTGCCTCAGGTAGGAGGGCTCAATATGCACCTTAAGTTATATGATCCTAAGCCTCATACAAACTATAATGATGCATTAAAAGTGGAAAGTCGAAATTACTTACTTGATCGAAGTACCGATTCTTCACATAAAAGAAATCCAAAAAAACTTCAAGCAAGGTCTTCTAATCTCCATATGCAAAATAAATACTTATCTTCCATAATTGCTTTGTAAAGATCCACCATAATCGAAACAAAAACAACGACACAAAATATCATTTGAATTCAAAGGTATCCCACAAATAAAGTGGAATACCAATCAAACGACTGTCGTTAAGATCTTTGCGAGAATCATGCATGAACTCAACAAACGCATTAGAAACCCAAAAGAGGTGCAACCGGAAGTTGCACCTATGCCTCACAACTCAAAATCAAATAGAAAGATGAATATACGAGTCATGGACATGCATTGAAATTTATGTTTCAAAACGGGGCAGCACTTATGCACTAATATAAACAACATGCAAACTCAAATCGGAATCGAACAAATTTACATGCAATGAATGGAAAATGATCAAAAAACATAAGTACAAGTCAAAACAAGACCAATGCATCAAAACCGCACCAAACTGAACATAAAAAGCCTTGAAACGGAAAAACGCGTCAAAAATCACCGACTCGGAATTGAACGAAAATCGCATGGTAATTTGCAAACGTGCCAACGGATTCAAATATGCAATTGGATTTTGAAAATTCCGCTTGGAAGTGGTACTTTTTGTCCGATTTTGTCGGCTGACAGTAGCGAAATAGCCGGAAAAAATTGTCCAAAATCGACTAAAACGTTTACCAATGGCTCTAGAATAAACAACAAAGTCAATTTACACTATTCACATTCGCGAAAACGCGTTACGGTTAGGAAGTTATGACCAAAACATATTCTCGACACGCGACACATGAATTTAAAAGTCAACCTATCCTATTTCAAATTTGCAAATTGAAACAAACATGAATTTAAAAGTCAAGCACTTCAATCAATATCAAGTCACAATAATTAACTCTCTTAACAATTTTGTCAAACACCTAACATGCACCGATTATTCTATGTCAACTTTACCAAGCATTTCCAATTATGCACCACAACAATTATTAGAATAAATTAATTGAGAATCAATCAACAATAAAATCATGAATCAATGCACATAATCTCCACAAGATTAATTCAACTTGAAAATTCAATTCAAGAAATAATGCAACAACTATTCAAGAATTAAAGTTTAAGAAGCTTACCGAATGAAGAATCGATGAAGAAATTGTGAATCCGGAGGAAGTGAGACGCGATCATGAACGGAGGAGAGGAGGAGAGGCCGCGTGGCTGCCGGTGGCAGAAGATGGTGGTCGCACGGTGGTAAAGTTGACCGGAGGTGGTGGTTCATGGCGGCTCGGCTACCGGAAGCTTGATCGGAATTGTTATGTTCTTGAGTTCTTGATGAAGTTGTTGTTGTGTTCTTGAGAAAGAGTTGAGAGAATGAACTTTGATCCTTTAGAGAGAATTTGTGAGAGTTTTTTGGTGTTTGTAAATTATGATTGAAGTTATGAGACAAATTGTGGGTCAAAAGAATATATAGTGGAGTGTAAAATGAAAGGCAAAAGGTGGAATTTCGGCTTAAGTGAAAATAACAATATCTTCGGCAAGAAATTTTGACTCTGAGCCTTCCACAATATTGTCTGCCTCTGAATCACGGTTGTGTCGCTCCCAAAGATTTGCATCCCGGTACAAGCGCGAGCGGTCGGCGAAAGAAACAATGAGAACACACAGCCGTGAACCCACTGGAGATGAATAGAGTCGCCAGCTAGGCATTTTTATCCCGGAGGAAAGGCAATGTTGCATAGACCTAGAAAGATACGGATAAGACGGTTGCGAACCAGAGAGACTGAGAAAGGGGGTTGGTTACAACCTGGGAAGGTATTAGCACCCAGATTGTCCGCCGTACTCGACGGGATCCACGCTTGAAAGATTTGTGTTTTAAAGGGGTAGTGTCAGTGCAATCTGTGTATAAAAGAGCTGGAAAGATGTACAGGTGTCAGTGCAAAGAAGTGTAGGTGTGATAAATGAAGTGTCAGTGTAAGAGGTGAATGGAATGCTCAAGATCATGAGGCTAAAGAATAAAGCTAGAAAGAGGGGGAATGTACAGAGACTTTTGTTCGATAACTGTTAAGTTATGCCTACGTATCCTCTCGTGCAATGAGGAAGTCAGAACACCGTAGTTCGACCCAAAGAGACTGAAAGATGAATTGACTTGTGAACTGCTTGCTTGTCTATGCTCAAGTGTATGACCTGTCTGGCTCAGGTGCAAACTGTCTTGCATTAGACGGAAGAAGCAAGTTCTCGTTTGTGAGTGAATGAGATGAGAAAAGAATCCCGGAGGAGACGATTATTGTTTGTTTTTGTATTTTCAGTCTTTTATTGTTTTTTTGGATTTTGTCATAAGTTAATGAGCTTAAGTCTAAACCAATGGATTTAGTAAACTCATCACATCTTCCCTCTGATTAGGGGTAATGAGAATACCTTAAGTGTGAAGTCAGCTTCTCACACTTAAACACCTTTGGTGTAGGATTAAGATCATTAACCTACTTGTGATTAATTAGATGTTTTTGGTGTTTTTGTTTAGTGTTGAGTAATGAGGTTAAGCCATAATCAGGGATTAAACAGACTCATTACACCATCCTAAAAGAAGGATAATAGATGAGAATGTTTAAGCTGAGGAAAACTCCTCAACTTAATCCATGATTAGGGATTAAGCTCATTACAAAACAAGCCTTTATTAGATGGATTTTATTTAATGGTATGATAAAGAAGTGAATTTTATGATTTGTAAGACCACTTGAGGGGGACTTGTCCATTAACACTAGGGTTAGTCCTTCTTAACCAATTAAGGAAGAATTAGAACCCTAATGCAAGGCCCAAGTTACAAGTGTGATGTCTTGATGATTATTATGTGAATTGATTAAGAGATTTAAACACATTAAGGGTTTAACACTTAGGATTAAATTTATACACTCCATCCTAAGAGAAGGATGCAGGCATAAGCTTAATCACAAAGCCTTAAAGCCTTTAGGGTTTAGTCCCTGATTATGAGATGAGAAGAGAAGACTCAAAGAGACACAAAGGTAAAACTATGAGGGGAGACTAATCAAGACCCTAATCCATTGTCATGCTTGGTTGTTCCTAAGGTTTGTGTGGTTTGCAAGAACAATCTTCAAAGGAGCCACCAGGAAGCAGATGAACAAGATCAAGAGAAGCAAAGCAACTTGCTTCATTCAAGAAGTCAAGTCACTTGAAGAAAGAAAGTGGGAGGGGGAAGAATGAGCAAGCTCAAACTCAAACACATATAGAAATGCAGCAATGGATGCAAGAGAGATGAGAAGAAAAGTTATGAGAAGTGAAGGCAAATTCACTTCTCAAGGTTACTTACCACCTGAAATGTTAGAAAGAAATGCAATGCAATGCAAGATGGGATGAAATGGCATGATGCTAAGCAAAACCAGAAGCATGTTGATGATGATTATGATGTTATGAGGTGCTGCAAACATGAGGCAAGACATGGAGATGTTCATACAAGATCATGGATGCAAATGATGCAAGCTAAGGAGCATGAATGAGCATGAAAAGTTATGAAACATACAAGGCAAATGACATGGCAAATATGAGAAGCAATGATCAAAGATGCTTTATACATGTCTTAGGATGTCAAATGGAACACAAGCATGCATAAAATGCAAAGACAAGTCATGTTATGCAAGAGAATGCAAGAAGGATGCAAATGAAAGCTCAAATTAGGGTTTAAAGATCAAACAACAAACAAAACCCAAAAACAGAAGCAAACCCTAAGATAAAAAATGGAAAATGCCACCCTAAGAAACCCTAAACCTATACTAAACCAAGGTCCAAAGGGGAGGTCTCAACTCTTAACCAATCTCAAGGTATGAATTCTCTAAGTTAATAGGGTTTTTTAGGGTTCTTAACAAAAGAAATGCCAAACAATTTGAAATTGAAAGATCAAATCAAGGCCATTTAATCCTAGAAACTACATGCTAAACACAATACAAAGCAAAAAGAATCAATGTCCAAACCTTCCTAGATAGGCAGAAATGAATTTTTGAACTTAGGATCAAATTAATGCATAAAAAATGATTTAATTCAATGAAAAATTCTTAAAGTGCATCAAGATCAAAAAAGAAATTTGGTTTGAAGGTTGGACAATGTTTCTAAATGTCTTAGAACATTTCATGAATTTTTTGGTAATTTTTAAATACCTAAAAGTATTTTTAATTAATTAATTTTCATTAAATAATTAAAAAGAAACTTTTAAATATTTAAAAATACTTTTTTAATGCTAAAAATAAAAATAAAAATATTTTTGTGTTCTGCAAAATAATGAAAATCTTGACAAAAATTTCCATAATTTTTAAACATATTTTGCTATTTTTAATTAAATGTGCAAATAAAAGGAAAAGAAAATGAATAAAAATTAAATAAAATAGGAAGTAATCAGGATGGATGGCCAGGATGGAGCCTGAGTTTGAAAACATTGACTGCGCGCGCCATCTGATGGCCCAGATTCAAACAGGATTAATCTTAATTAATTAAATAAATGATGCTGATTAGGGTTTAATGACTGCATCCTAGCCGTTCACACGCGCGCGAAGTCAACTTTTTCAACGCATCCAAAGGTCCAAATTCAAATGGCATTTAATCACGTAATTAGGGCATAATCACTCTCAGGTGGCCGGAGAAGACTTCCGGTCGTCTTCTCCGGCCAGCAACTCCCCTGAAAAACTTCAAACTCCCTCAAATCGTAACAAAAACAAAATCTAAGGATTGGGAAATGTTCTCCAACCTCTCACGAATCAAACCCCTCTCCTAAAACAAATTTCTTTTTCCTAACTAAGCTGAATTGAAGGAAATAAGAACTAGGGCACGCAAGCTTCAGAGAGCAATTAAACTCTCATTCCAGAACCAAATCAAAAACTAAAAACACCAGGATGCTCAGTGAATCATAAGGAACAAGTTTGTAACAAGAAAAACAATTTCTGGAAAAATAAATTTCAAGCTACCTGAGATTTGGAGCTTTCAACCTGAGGACTTTCTGGCCACCTCTCCTTGTGCAATCCACTCCTTAGGACCTCTTGATGATGTTTGAATGCCTTAGAACAATTTATGTAGGCTGGTTGATGAGCTTCGACAGTTTCTGCTTCACCTCAGTCAGAAATGGCTATGATGATTCTGGTAGTTTCAGGCCATTGTGAATGGTGGTTTATGGTCCAGATGATGTATGGAGAAGCTTTGCAAGGTTTGTTTGGATGTTTGTGAGCTAGGGAGGGAGATTCGAAAGGAACTGCAAAATGAAGTGAAGAATGGCTATGGGGTGTTCTGGTTGATTCAGGCTTGTGTTCTTGCTGGTTTCTACTTAATGATGCATGGTAAATTGAATGGTGAAAATGGTTTGAGTGTTTCTTGGCTGAGTAGAGAGATTCGAAGGCTTATGCAGTTTGGTGTGTTTTTATGAATGTGTTGTTGTGTGTTGTTTCAGCCTTGCCTGCCTAGTGTTATGGCTTGCCAAAGGATACAATAAACAAATGCAAGTGGCCAGAGGATGTGACATGGCCTGTGGTGATTGGGATGTTTGCTTTTGCCAAAAGTCAAATTTCTTGTAAGAGAGGCATGGGCTTGATACTAGCTTGGTACAAAGGCTAGGGCTGGCGCAGCATGGTGTGGTGAGAGAGCTAGCAAGGTTCAAAGGCCAAGGCAGCCAGTTGAGGGAAGTGTCATGAGTGTTTTGCAAGTTGTTGCCTTTTTGGTTCACATGTGAAAAGTCTTGTTACATGAACCATAACCATGGGCATTCTTGGTTCAAATCTGAATTTTATGACTTAGAGAATGTTTGCATATTGGTTTGGAATGAATTAGAGGTTGCAATTGGCCTTGGTCCATGATTTTGCAAAATTTCCATTTGAGGCATGCCTTGAAAATCAATGATTTTAGCCAACTTTGTCACACCATAACTTTTGATCCAAGAAGAGTTTGATCATGTTCTTGTACTTTTTGAAAAGGGAAAGATGAGATCTACAACTTTCATGACCAAAGTTTTTCCATTTGAAGCCTTTTTGGATCAAGAATCAAGGCTTGAAAAATGACCTAAAATGATGCATTCTTGAAAAGTCAACTATGCCCAAAAAGTCAACATTTGCAAAAACCCTAAATTCTTGATTTTTGTGAACTTCAACCTTCTTCCATGATCAAATAAAGATCATATACACTCAAAATGATGAAGATCACCCATTGGTTGGGTCATTGGGGGCCTCAGATGCCCTGATTTTGCACTGACTTGTCCAGAAAGTCAACTCTTGATCAGATGACTTCCCCATGGAATTTATTCATGAAAATTGATATGCATACTCCCTATACCATATAGAGACCAATGGAAACAAGAATGACCAAAAAATTTGGAGTTATGGCCTCTGAAACCAAAACCCTAATTTTCAGTCAACTGTGCAGTTAATCTTGGCTCTGCATCCACTCAAACCCTAGTTCTTGTGATTCCTTTGCATTTTTGACTTTGAGGAGATGGAATATGATATAAGAACACTCATGGACCTCTTTGAAGTGATTGGTGGCCTTTGGAGTGGCTCAAAAAAAGCTCTTGGATTGCTCAGATCACAAACCCTAGGTGCAGATGACTTAGAATCTATGCAGGGAATCAAAATGAGATATGAGATGATATGATTGTGTTTATGCATATGAGAAAGATCACAAGCCATGGTGAAGGGGTGAGGGCAAATTTGGGGTGTTTACAGCTGCCCCTATTCAAACATGAGTTAATTGTGCAGGTTGTAAGCAACGACTTAACAGGCAAGCAAGATAACTTATGGTTGAATACCAAAGACAGTCCAAAATTTGCACTCACAAAAAATGAAGAAGAAAAGGGATATAGATTGTAAAGGGAAAATAAAGTATATTGTAAAGGTGCGGAAAATAAAGCGATGACGGGGACGGCCGACATGCTGGGGATAGAAGGTAAAGCCAAGACGGGGACGGCCGACTAGCTGGGGAAAATCAAATTATGATGGGGACGGCCATCAGGGTAAAGCTGTAAAATTTTCTGGGAGTTAATGAAACACAACGGGGACGGCCATCAAGTTCATAAAGGTAAAGCAACCAACGATGGGGACGGCCATCGGGCTAAAAGAAAAGAAAAAGGGACCACGACGGGGACGGCCATCGGGTTAAAGAATAAATGAAATAAACAGATGATGGGGTACGGCCATCAAAGGTGAAGGACGATCACCTAGCAGGGTACAGCTGCTCTGTTGGGGATAAAAGAAATATGATGGGGACGGCCATCAAAGGTGGAGGACGACCACCTGGCAGGGTACGGCTGCCGAAAATATCAACGATGGGGACGACCATCGGATAGAAAAGGTCAACGATGGGGACGGCCATCGGACGAGCATGATGGAGGACGACCATCAAGAAGTGGAGGACGACCACTCAGCAGGGTACGGCTGCTCTCAAGGCTTATCGCAACTCAGGACGAGTGTCGGATAACCAAAATCAACAATGGGGACGGCCATTGGATAAGGTGATGAAGGATGATCATCAAAAGGTGGAGGACGACCACCTAGCAGGGGACGGCTGCTAAAAACAACGATGGGGACGGCCATCGGATGAGCATGATGGAGGACGACCATCAAGAAGTGGAGGACGACCACTCAGCAGGGTACGGCTGCTCTCAGGGTTTATCATGACACAGGACGAGTGTCAGATAAAAGCAAATGCTTTGTTGGCGATCTACTGGGGGTATAGTAAACACGGACGAGCGTTTACAACCAAGAAAGAAAAGTATAAGTGTTTGGCATTATGTATAGATTAATGATGCGGACGAGCATCCTTAAGACTATGATACGGACGAGTATCATGTAGAAACAAACTGACACATGTTCAGAGATGATGATACGGACGAGTACCATCTGGTTAACAAAGAACACGGACGAGTGTTGTATCTGAAGGGACTCTTCTGGGGAACAGTAGACACAGGCAAGTATCTACGTTCAAGAAGACATAAGTGTTTGACGCGGTATATGGATTAAAGATGCGGACGAGCATCCTTAAGACTATGATACGGACGAGTATCACGTAGAAACAAACACTAAACGCAATGTTCTGAGATGATGATACGGACGAGTACCAACTGGTTAACAAAGAACAAGGACTATTGTTGAATCTGTGGGGAGATAAGTGTTGTGTATACAAGATACGGACGAGTATCTGTATAAGTGTATCGTGAGTAGTGAGTATATACAGATGAGTATGTTAACTGCTGGAGAGAATGACACGGACGGGTGCCAAGAGAGAAAAGTGTAATATGAACAAGTACCTGCTATACAAAGTATAGATGACTGCTGGGGATATGACACGAACGGGTGTCAAGAAAGTGTATACATAGGTATGTGTGGGTGCAAAGGGGACGTCTTTGGCTTTCTGCTGGGAGTTATGACACGGACGGGTGCCAGAAAGTATCTGTAATACGGGAGATCTTGTTTGTAAAGAGTGTTCAGGCGACTTTACTGGGAGTGATGATACGGACGGGTATCAAAGGGTGTATATGGTGGTATTTGTGAATATGAGGCAACTGTTTTTTTTTTTTTTTTTTTTTGGGACTCTGGTGAGGATTTCTGTACAATGACGATGAACGGTTATTATTCACAAGCGTTAATTCAGAACATGGCTTATGATTATGCTATGCGTTTGATTTTTGCCGTAATGTTCCGTATTAGGCGGAATGCTACGCTCTGAGGGGATAGTATGATGCGAATGCTATGATTATGCGAAAAATATCAAACCGGGATTCGGATCCCGTTGCCGTGAAGATCTCTGGTTGATCTTGTTTGAAATGGACATCCCAGCTGGGGATGGGATCATTGGTAGATCCGATAAGATGATATTTGCTTGGGGATATAGGTCACTGGTTGACACATCCTTGAGATGAGGGACCCAGCTGGGGTTTGTAGAAGCTTTCTTCACTCTGTTGTGATCCTTTCCTGCGTTGCTCTTCTGGATAGAGGCTGGAACTCTGTGGGGAGATGGTTCCCTGACTTCTGTATTCAGCTGAGGATGACACGGCAACTTGGCTGGGGAATTATGAGAGGCAACTCAGCTGGGGAGAGCAACAAGAGGCAACTCAGCTGGGGATAGAGCATTTCAGATGCTGAGATTGAGTGCATGCTGATTTGGCAACTTCGCTGGGGAAATGGGCCCCTTCCAGTGCCATGTGGAAGATAGACCGAGTTGATAATGATTCACCAGCTTGCTGAGACGTAACTTGCATGCCCCAGGTTGCGTTCTGGATACCTGCAATCCTGCAAAGATAAGGAGACGCACAAAAGGTCCCGAGGTATCCTTTACTGGATTCCGTCATAGGAGTTAAGCACCCTCAAGAGTAAGTATATTCCCTGTGAGCATGTGTTTTATTATTATTATTTTTGGGAGAAAAGCATCTGTACTTATGCAATTGATTTTTTAGAGACATCAGACATCCTTTGCAGATAAAAATATACAAAACGAAACATGACTGAAAAAAATCTGATTTTATTAATTCATGTGCCCTGAATTGGCAAGATACAGTCAAAGAAACATATCTCCTGAAATGAGGAGACTGTCACAAATTGAGAAACAAAAGTGCTGGCAGTGTTGGCGACGCTTTGAGGAGCTTCCTCTCCTGCTATGACTCGTATGACAATGACGTTCTTCTCGTCTTGCTTTCTGAAGAAAGTTGATTCTGATTGAAGCTTGATTCCGTCGAAGCTTTCCAAGTTGTAAGTGATACAGACGAACTCAGAGTGCAGTTGTTCGCTTATTCCCTTATTTTGCATGGATCGCCCTTTCGGGTTTTCAATCCATCGGGATACCCATTTTTGCCTGAGCTGTCCAATGCGGCTTTTCGACTCAGCGGGTGTACATTTCTTGCTTATTTTCCCTTATTTTTGCCCGAGTCTTTTATTCTGTTTTTGACTCGCCGGGATGCCCTATTTTTGCCTGGACTTACATTCTGTTTTTATGTCCAGCGGGTCATTTTTATGCGAAGTATTTTTTAACTGCATCTGAATTCACAGGGGACGGGAAGTCTTCACCATCCATGGTGCTGAGCATCAGTGCTCCACCAGAGAAAACTTTCTTTACCACGAATGGTCCTTCATAATTGGGAGTCCATTTGCCCCTGTGGTCTGTATGAGGAGGGAGGATTCTCTTCAGCACAAGATCCCCTACTTGGTACCCTCGGTGCCTGACTTTCTGATCGAAGGCTCTCTTCATTCTCTTCTGATACAACTGCCCATGACAAATTGCAGCCAATCTTTTCTCTTCAATTAGACTCAGTTGTTCGTATCGGGCCCGAACCCATTCTGCTTCACTCAGTTTGACATCCATCAAGACTCGCAAGGAGGGCAATTCAACTTCAACTGGTAGGACTGCTTCCATACCATACACAAGCTGGTACGGTGTTGCCCCAGTGGATGTTCTGATTGACGTGCGGTACCCATGCAAGGCAAACGGTAGCATTTCATGCCAGTCTTTGTAGGTGACTACCATCTTCTGCACAATCTTCTTGATATTCTTATTTGCCGCCTCAACAGCGCCATTCATCTTTGGCCTGTAAGGAGAAGAATTGTGATGTTGAATTTTGAAGTCCCGGCACAGTTCTGCCATCATTCTGTTATTTAAGTTAGAACCATTATCAGTAATGATTCGCTCGGGAACTCCATATCGACAGATGATATCTCTTTTCAAAAATCTGGCTACCACTTGTCTTGTGACGTTTGCATATGAGGCTGCTTCAACCCACTTGGTGAAATAGTCAATGGCGACCAGGATGAATCTGTGACCATTTGAAGCAGTCGGCTCAATCTTGCCAATCATATCAATGCCCCACATGGCAAAGGGCCATGGTGAAGACATGATGTTCAAAGGATTAGGAGGCACATGCACCTTATCTGCGTAGATCTGGCATTTGTGGCATTTTCTGGCGTAGGCACAACAGTCTGCATCCATTGTGATCCAATAATAGCCTGATCTTAACAACTTTTTAGCCATTGCATGTCCCCCAGCATGGGTACCAAAAGAGCCTTCATGCACTTCATGCATCAACAAATCTGCTTCCTTCTTGTCAACACATCTGAGGAGTACCATATCAAAGTTCCTTTTGTATAGAGATCCATCAGTGTTCAGAAAGAAACTTCCAGCAAGCCTTCTCAAAGTCTTCTTATCATTGGAAGATGCCCCAGATGGGTATGTTTGATCCTCCAAGAAGCACTTAATATCATGGAACCAAGGCTTATCATCTTTGACAACATCTGCTGCGAATACATATGCTGGTCTGTCAAGTCTCGATACTGAAATCTGAGGTACAACGTTAGCAGCTTGAACTTTGATCATGGACGAAATGGTAGCCAAGGCATCTGCAAACTGATTCTCATCCCGAGGGATATACTCAAGTTTGACTGTTGTGAAGAAAGTCAATAACCTTCTTGTATAATCCCTGTAGGGTATCAGATGATCCTGGTGTGTATACCATTTGCCGTTGGTCTGATTGATTACCAGAGCTGAATCTCCGAATACGGTCAATGTCTTGATCCTGAGGTCAATGGCTTCCTCAAGACCCATAATGCAAGCTTCGTATTCAGCTTCGTTGTTAGTGCAGTTGAAAGTGAGTTTTGCCGAGAAAGGCATGTGAACTCATTTGGGTGTAATAAGGACTGCACCAACACCACGGCCATTCATGTTAACAGCCCCATCGAACATCATAATCCATTCTTCCTCCGGGTCAGGCCCTTCAGTGTGAATAGGCTCTTCATGATCTTTTGATTTAATGAACATGATGTCTTCATCAGGGAAGTCAAACCTCATAGGCTGGTAATCATCAATGGGTTGCTCAGCAAGATATTCAGATAGTACACTGCCCTTGATGGCTTTCTGAGAGGTGTACTGGATGTCATATTCTGTAAGAATCATCTGCCATCTTGCGACCCGTCCGGTAAGAGCTGGCTTCTCGAAAATGTACTTAACCGGGTCCATCTTTGAGATCAACAAAGTAGTGTGGGTCAACATATACTGTCTTAGTCGGCGAGCCGCCCACGCTAAAGCACAGCAAGTTTTCTCGAGCAGCGAATAACGTTGTTCACAGTCGGTAAACTTTTTGCTTAGGTAGTATATTGCATACTCTTTTCGACCAGACTCGTCATGCTGGCCCAACACACACCCCATTGACTCTTCTAATACTGTTAAGTACATTATTAGAGGTCTTCCTTCAACTGGAGGCATAAGGATTGGAGGTTCTTGTAAGTATTCCTTGATCTTGTCAAAAGCCTTCTGGCAATCTTCGTTCCATCTGACCGTTTGTTCTTTTCTTAACAGCTTGAACAAGGGTTCACAGGTTGCTGTGAGGTGAGATATGAACCGTGAAATGTAGTTCAATCGACCTAAGAACCCGCGAACCTCTTTCTCAGTTTTCGGTGCAGGCATCTCTTGAATAGCTTTGACTTTATCAGGGTCAACTTCAATCCCTTTCTCGCTTACAATAAAACCCAGCAGCTTACCAGATCGCACCCCGAATGTGCATTTGTTGGGGTTCAACTTCAGTTGGTACTTCCTCAGACGCTTGAACAACTTGAGTAGATTCACCAGATGATCTTCTTCAGTAAGGGACTTGGCAATCATGTCATCCACATAACACTCTATTTCTTTATGGATCATATCGTGGAATAATGTCACCATAGCCCGTTGATATGTTGCACCAGCATTCTTGAGCCCAAATGGCATTACCTTGTAGCAGAACGTGCCCCAGGGTGTGATGAAGGTTGTCTTCTCCATGTCTTCAGGTGACATTTTGATCTGATTGTATCCTGAAAATCCGTCCATGAAGGAGAATACCGAGAACTGAGCCGTATTATCTACCAATACGTCAATGTGAGGTAATGGAAAATCATCTTTCGGGCTGGCTCTGTTCAGATCCCGGTAATCAACACACATTCTTACTTTTCCATCTTTCTTAGGCACAGGTACTATGTTAGCAACCCATGGCGGGTAGCTAGTCACAGCAAGGAACCCGGCGTCCCATTGCTTTTGTACCTCTTCCTTGATTTTCATAGCCATGTCGGGACGAGTACGGCGCAGCTTCTGTTTGACTGGAGGGCATTCTTCTCTCAAAGGCAGCTTGTGCACCACAATGTCGGTATCCAACCCTGGCATGTCTTGATACGACCAAGCAAACACATCCACATACTCTTGAAGTAGATCAACCAGTTGCTTCTTCACTGAGTCTTGCAGGCAGGCCCCGATTTTAACCTCTTTCACGTCTTCCTCCGTACCAAGATTAATCACTTCAACCTCCTCCTGGTGAGGGGTAATAACCTTTTCCTCTTGTCTTAACAACCTGGCTAGCTCTTCAGGAAGCTCATATTCTTCTTCAACCCCTTCATCAGCTTGATTGATCGGATTGTCAAAGGCATACGATGTCATAGCCGTGCTGTTGTCGGTGCTGTCAGGAAGGCACTCTCTGCAAGGGTTAAGTTGTTCATTTTAGTGATCTGATTTTAATCTTATTTAGAAAAGTGAAATGAAGTTGTCATTTTGAAAACACTGCCATTTATTTTTGTACAAAAAAGAAAAATGGAAAAACAGTGAACGAAAAGAAAAAAGACGCGTTTGTAAAAAGATGTCTGATATTTCATTAATTGATCTTGTTTGCACAAAAAGTACAGATGGCCCGATTACAAAATGAGTCTTGTCATCTTGGGCAAGATGCAAGACTTTGATGCATGCTTATAAAATACAGGAAATAATAATTACTCTGATCGAGTAACTCTTATAATTTCCTGGGAAGACCAGTTCGAGACACTGCTCCCCGGGATCTTTGGACGAATCCAATTCTCCAGATTGCGCTCCTCTTCCAGCTCGTCTTCCAGACAGTTGATAGCATCGGGGGTAAGCATCCCTCCACTGACAAAACCAGGCTCTTCAGCAGCCTTTGGTTGATGTTGAGTTGGTCTGTAACCCAACCCAAACTTGTCTTCTTTTTTCTCCACTAATAGCAGTTTGCCCCAGCCTTGGGCAGTTCCTTCCTCAACAACCTTCCGGGCTTGTTGGTATGATGACATTGGAGTACCAGATACAGCAGATGCCTCATTCACATTCAAAGCTTCAAACCCCTGGCTCATTGTTTCATGGATCTCCCCATCCATTTCAATGTACTTATAGGTTGCAGGTGGCTGACAAAAATGTCCTCCTCTCCACAGATTGTGACAACTTGGCCTTCCCACTCAAATTTTAACTTTTGGTGAAGGGTAGACGTTATTGCGCCGGCGGCGTGAATCCAGGGTCTACCCAACAAACAGCTGTAGGCGGGCTGAATGTCCATCACATAAAAGATAGTTTTAAAGGTCTGTGGGCCAATTGTCACCGGTAGCTCAATCTCTCCCAGAACCGATCTCTTAGAACCATCAAAGGCTCTTACTACCAGGTTGCTGGGTCTCAATGCCAATCCATCATATTCTAACTTCACCAGAGCCTTCTTTGGTAAGACATTAAGGGACGACCCTGTGTCTACCAGCACATGAGAAAGGACAGCTCCTTTGCATTCCATGGTTATGTGCAAGGCTTTGTTGTGGTTGCGGCCGTCCGCTGTCAAGTCAGTATTGGTGAACCCTAGCCCATTGCTAGCAGTAACATTTCCAACCATGGTTTCCAACTGGTTGACAGTAATCTCTTCAGGCACGTAAGCTGCGTGCAAGACCTTGAGTAGTGCATTCCGATGGGCTTCGGAGCACATAAGCAGTGAGAGGATAGAGATTTTGGATGGCTTCTGGTGAAGTTGATCCACAATTTTGTAGTCACTCTTTTTGATGATTCTCATAAACTCATCAACTTCTTGATCGAACGGTGTTTTCAAGGCTTCTTTGGCAGCTTGATCTTCCTGCACCGGGCTCTTTCCCTTTGCCTTGGCAGCAGCTCCTGCTTCGGCAGTAGGTCTTTGAATTGGTGGAGCGAAGAGACGTCCGCTTCGGGTGAAGCCTCCGCCTCCCCCCACATTATCTACTTGTGGTGCAGGTGTTGATGTTTCAAGAGTGATTCTTTTTCCTTCGCAATACACGTCAGAGCCATAGTGCCAAGGGATGGCCCTGTTGCTCTCATATGGTACTGGTCCAGGCACCGTGACAGTGACTGGACTGATTGCTGTTGTTGAAGGGACTGTAATTGTTTGTGGATCATAAAAGATTGTAACTGGTGCACTGGTGGGAGCAGCACCTTCTGAATGGTAGGCAGAGTTGCTTTCAGGATCATAAAATATGGTGACAGTAGAGACATCTTCATGATTTGTTGCTGGAGTTGTAGGAGATATTGTCGGAAGAAATGATGTTGTTGTTGTAGGAGGTTCAAAATGGAGTGAAGCTGACGTTGTAGCAGAAAGATTTGTTGTGAACTGATCGGTTGAGATGATGGATGAAGTACTTGTTGATGAAACTGAAGAATTGTCAGGAACAATAGTTGCTGCAGTTGTAGGAGGTTCTGAAACTGTTGCTGATGAAATTGCTGGATTCGTTAGAAATGATGTGGTGATCTGAAGTTGGCCACTCCGAATAAGGCCATCTATGCCATTCCTCAAATTATCGCACCCATTTACCGAGATATTGCAGTAAGCACAGCCTAACTCACACCCCGGGAACATTTGACATTCCAAGAGCTGAGCTTTGATTTCTACCAATGGTGTCCTGATCTGTCCCACACTGGTTATTAAATAAGACGGCTTGTCTTCTTCAATAGCGTTAATCCGGGGACCACCATGGTTTGGCATCGGGTTTTTATTGACATTGGGTGGTGGTGCGAAATTCAGAGCCTTTGAGTCTACCAGGTCTTGTACCTTCATATGCAGAGCCCTGCATTTTTCTGTACTGTGGCCAGGTGCGTTTGAATGAAAAGCACACCTAGCATTGGAGTCATAGTTCCTTGGTAGACTGTTGGGATCCGGAGGTGCCAACGTTCTTAGCTCAACTAGGTTGAGTTTCAGAAGTTGTGGCAGCAAAGTAGCATATGGCATCGGGATCGGATCGATCACTCTGTTAGCTTGAGATGGCCTCTGTTGGAATGGCCTTTGTTGACTGTTGTTGTTGGTGTTGCTGTTGTTGTAATTCCTTGGAGGATACTGATTTTGCTGATGGTACTGAGGTTGTTGTTGATAGCTTTGCTGAGGAGGTTGATAGACAGGTTGAGGATGAGCCGGAGCAGGGATGGTGACTGCTGCTATGGACCTCTGAGCATATTGGGGCCTACCCCTGTTTGAATGGATGGCATTGGTCTCGCCAGTTCTTCTCGGGCCTGCAAAAGGCTTTCTTGTACTACTGGACGAGCTTGCACCACTGTCTGAGATCTTTCCCATTTTCAACAAGCTTTCAATTCTCTCCCCAGCTATGACAACATCTGCAAAGCTAGTAGAAGAGAAAGCAGCCAACCTGTCAATATATGTTCCCTGAAGGGTGTTCATGAACATATCTGCCATTTCCCGTTCGGACATAGGTGGTTGAACAGCAGCAGCCAGTTGCCTCCACCTTTGGGCATATTCTCGGAAACTCTCCCTCGAAGACTGTGACATTCCCATCAGGAGAGTCCTGTTGGGTGCCATGTCTAGATTATACTGATACTGTCTGATGAAGGCCTCTGCCAGGTCCTTCCAGCATCTAATTTTTGCTCTTGTCATATGGGAATACCACTCCCTCGAAGCTCCGGTCAAGCTATCTTCAAAATAGAACATCCACAATTTCTCATCCATTGTATAGGCCTTCAGCCTTCCCAGAAATGATTGTAGATGAGTCCGGGGGCATGAAGTCCCATTATACTTTTCGAAACAAGGTGGCTTGAACTTATGGGGGATCCTGACCCCGTCTACCAAACCCATGTCCATAACGTCGAAGCCCAAAGAGTTTTGAGATTCTAAGGACCTCAACTTCTCAGCTATTTCATCCAATCTTCTATCATAAGCCTCTTCCCCAGCACCCATTACTGTGAACTGGTCTTCTTGAGGGTCTTCCTGTAGTACCCTCCCTGCTGTGGCAGTCCCTTGTATATTGACAGGGATGTTGGTCTCTGGATGGAGATGGGGTCCAAAAACTGGGGGATTGACATGAGGTTGGACCCTCTCGTTGTTACTTGTGCCAGCAGTTCCCACATGGGGTTCCTCTTGATTCCTCCCTTCTACCAAAGCTCTGAGCCTCTCCTGGCTTTGAGCTAAGTTGTTCATTACTTCCATGAACTGTGTTATCTGCGTTCTCATCTCCAACCTTTCGTTGGCCATCTGGTTTCTGACCTCCGTAAGGTCCTGCTGCATCTGATCCATCTGAATTCCCGGAAGGTTGTTTCTAGTTGGGTACCTGTGTGGCCTGTTGAGGGGAAATACCCGGCGGCGAGCAATAATTCCTGAGATTCACAACAGAGGTTAGTAACAACAAAACAAAAACCTACAAAACAAACAAAAGGGTTAGTATGCAATGCAGTTATGCTTATTTGCTCTCAAGGTATCCGGTTTGGCCTTCAGTTTTGACCCTTCCTGACCCTTGAAGATGCTGCTGTTGAAGTTGCTTTCGAAGTAAACTAACATGAATATATTACATAAGGTGAAATAATACAATTTGTTCGTTTTACAACGCAAGCCCACTAAGGGGTCAAAATACAGTACAAAAATAAAAGTACACGGAAAGAAAGCAACAACAAACAAATGGTCAAACACCAAGACCAAACTCATCCTCACGAACTTCCTTGAGAAGTGCTTCGGTCACAGGATCAGCCGGACGCTCCGTGAGATTCCTGATGAGGAGATTCCGGGTCGTAACAGCTGCTGTTAGCTTCTTGTGCTGATTTTGTTCCTTGGACCTTTTCACCCCTGCTTTGATCTTCAATTCTGATATTTCCCTCTGGGCTGCTGCCAGGGCTTCTTGCTGTTCTTTCGCACTAGCTTCCAGTTGCTCCATCTTGTCTTGAACTCTCTTGTCTTCCAGGGTACGGGCCTCGGTGATCCTGACCCACCGGGCTTGACTCTCTTTCAAGTACAAGTTTGTCCTTGCTCTTTGGAACTGGGCTTCTTTGCAAGCATTCTTCAGAATTTGTTCACCAGCCTTAGACTTTTTGATATAATCCCCAGACTTCTCAATCTTAGTCAGATGCTCTACTCTCAACTTCTCTTATCTCTCAATCTCCCTCATACCTTCACTCCTCTCCCGGAGGGTCTTCTGCAAAGCCTGGGTTAGCTTCTCATTCCTTTCCTTCAAGCTCTCAAACTCTTCCAAACTGATAGTGGCAGGGGGTGGTGCTGAAGATGACTCAGGCATGTCTTCTATGGTAAAGGGCATTCCAGAGAATTGGGCCCTGGCACGGGACCATTCATAATATTGTGCTGATGCCACATTATTACACTTCCCCAGAATGGTGACTCCCTTGGTTTGAATATTATCCCAGGCCCAGGCAGCCTGCCTAACAACAGCCAAACTAATCTTGTTCTCACAATAGAGAGTCTCCTCCAAGTCCTGTGCCCTAGGAGTATGGACCAGTGCATAGCCCAGTTGCCTCCTGAACAGCAGAGGGTTGTAGTTGATACTTCCTTTAACTCCTATTAAAGGCACATTGGGAAAGTGCCCACAGCTGGTGATGATATCTCTACCCTTGGTGCTTTGAGTACACCATCTGATATCTGCTGAAGTTAGGGTAGTGAGACTCTTAGCCCAGTTGCTCTGCTGATGAGGGTTTAGGAATGTATCTGTCCTGGGTAGATGCCTGAGAAGCCAAGTGTGAAACAATGGAGCACAAAACCTCACTAACCTCCCCCTCTGCTTTTCATTCCTCTGATGCACTGAATAATAAAGATCCCCCAATAAAGTTGGCACTGGGTTCTTCAGGATAAACAGATGGATTGCATTTTTGCTAATGAATCGAGGCTCATCTGCAAACAACACAATTCCATATATGCACAAGGCCAGCAGGGCACAAACAGCTTTCCATTCTCCTAGAGAAGCCTTCAGACTAGCTTGAGAAATTAAGAAGTCCAGATGAAAACCAGGGATCCCAGCTTTAGAGGTCATATGCTGCTCAACCAAAACAGGTTCCAGATGCAAAGCTTTTGCTACTTCTCCATTAGCAGGAAAGACCATCTCAGGGTTGAAAGGAATTTCTCTCCTGATAGGCATACCAACTAATGAGGAGTACTCTTCCAATAAGGGGCCTAACTGAAAGTCTTGAAAAGTAAAACATCTCAGTGGAGGATCATAAAACTGAATGCAGGTGTGGATGAGGCTCCTCTGTGAAGGGTCCAGATCCATAACCATGTCCAGTATATCTCCATAACTCTCCCTGAACAAGGGTATGTGATCTGGAGTGATCAGGGTTTGGATCCTCCTGATGTCTGATAAGTCTGGCTGGAAGAAGTGATAGGTGATGTTGCTTTTCTTTGGAGCCATGATGACAAATGTTGATGAAGATACTGAAGAGAAGGGCCACTAATTGGCTGGAATAGATAGCTGGTAGCAAGTGCTGATGAAGGCAGGTCAAAACTAAAGATGGGGTCAAAACCAAAACCAGATGAAGATGGATACCCTGAAACACAAATAAGAAAATGTTAATATGATGCAATGAGTATGTATGCAAATGAAATGCAAGGGTTTGTGACTGAGCTGGGTCTGATCAAAATGCCCTGATATAGGTCCAAGTGTGTTCAAGAATTCCAGTTGGAGGTCTATAAATCCAGTAACCAAGGTGGGGGACTCAAATAAAGAGCCACATGTCCAGGGTTTTAGAATCACAAGAACTGTCCAACATGGAGTACTCTTAACAAACAAAGTAACAGGGTGTTCTGAGGTCAAGGTACCTGCAAACCTGTAAACAGCCCAACCCCCTCACAGGTGGTGTTCTAAAACAAGGATCCTCAGACTTGGATCAGTTACGAGAAGTGTAAACACTTCTAACCCGGAGGCACAGTGTTTACAATAACCATAACAATTCCTCCTCTAATTCACCTCAGTTTCTGAAGGTCAGTACTAAAAGGTCATCCAGACTTAGCAGGCTTCCCAGATAGCCCTAGCATTGCAGGAAATCTGCAACACAGAGTTCTCAAGAAGAAACCCATATCTGAACCGTGTTTCATATTCCCGCACCAGACCGAAATGGAATGGGAAAGAATATGATTCACTCTAGCCTAGGTGTCACTCAGGTCCCAGGTATAGGACCTTAACTCTCAATAGAACCCCACCCACCAAAGGAAAACCAAATCCAGCCAGCAACATGACAGTATGATATATACAAAGTGCAATAAAGAAAGCAGTAAAGCAAACTGTACATAAAGCAAAGTAAATACAAGCACAAATAAGCACATAACACCCCAGTAAACACAAATCAATCAAGCGCTAGGAGAAACCCACAAAAAGAACCAGAAGCCCTGGTTGCATTATAAGGATCCCCAGCAGAGTCGCCAAGCTGTCGCTCCCAAAGATTTGCATCCCGGTACAAGCGCGAGCGGTCGGCGAAAGAAACAATGAGAACACACAGCCGTGAACCCACTGGAGATGAATAGAGTCGCCAGCTAGGCATTTTTATCCCGGAGGAAAGGCAATGCTGCATAGACCTAGAAAGATACGGATAAGACGGTTGCGAACCAGAGAGACTGAGAAAGGGGGTTGGTTACAACCTGGGAAGGTATTAGCACCCAGATTGTCCGCCGTACTCGACGGGATCCACGCTTGAAAGATTTGTGTTTTAAAGGGGTAGTGTCAGTGCAATCTGTGTATAAAAGAGCTGGAAAGATGTACAGGTGTCAGTGCAAAGAAGTGTAGGTGTGATAAATGAAGTGTCAGTGTAAGAGGTGAATGGAATGCTCAAGATCATGAGGCTAAAGAATAAAGCTAGAAAGAGGGGGAATGTACAGAGACTTTTGTTCGATAACTGTTAAGTTATGCCTACGTATCCTCTCGTGCAATGAGGAAGTCAGAACACCGTAGTTCGACCCAAAGAGACTGAAAGATGAATTGACTTGTGAACTGCTTGCTTGTCTATGCTCAAGTGTATGACCTGTCTGGCTCAGGTGCAAACTGTCTTGCATTAGACGGAAGAAGCAAGTTCTCGTTTGTGAGTGAATGAGATGAGAAAAGAATCCCGGAGGAGACGATTATTGTTTGTTTTTGTATTTTCAGTCTTTTATTGTTTTTTTGGATTTTGTCATAAGTTAATGAGCTTAAGTCTAAACCAATGGATTTAGTAAACTCATCACATCTTCCCTCTGATTAGGGGTAATGAGAATACCTTAAGTGTGAAGTCAGCTTCTCACACTTAAACACCTTTGGTGTAGGATTAAGATCATTAACCTACTTGTGATTAATTAGATGTTTTTGGTGTTTTTGTTTAGTGTTGAGTAATGAGGTTAAGCCATAATCAGGGATTAAACAGACTCATTACACCATCCTAAAAGAAGGATAATAGATGAGAATGTTTAAGCTGAGGAAAACTCCTCAACTTAATCCATGATTAGGGATTAAGCTCATGACAAAACAAGCCTTTATTAGATGGATTTTATTTAATGGTATGATAAAGAAGTGAATTTTATGATTTGTAAGACCACTTGAGGGGGACTTGTCCATTAACACTAGGGTTAGTCCTTCTTAACCAATTAAGGAAGAATTAGAACCCTAATGCAAGGCCCAAGTTACAAGTGTGATGTCTTGATGATTATTATGTGAATTGATTAAGAGATTTAAACACATTAAGGGTTTAACACTTAGGATTAAAGTTATACACTCCATCCTAAGAGAAGGATGCAGGCATAAGCTTAATCACAAAGCCTTAAAGCCTTTAGGGTTTAGTCCCTGATTATGAGATGAGAAGAGAAGACTCAAAGAGACACAAAGGTAAAACTATGAGGGGAGACTAATCAAGACCCTAATCCATTGTCATGCTTGGTTGTTCCTAAGGTTTGTGTGGTTTGCAAGAACAATCTTCAAAGGAGCCACCAGGAAGCAGATGAACAAGATCAAGAGAAGCAAAGCAACTTGCTTCATTCAAGAAGTCAAGTCACTTGAAGAAAGAAAGTGGGAGGGGGAAGAATGAGCAAGCTCAAACTCAAACACATATAGAAATGCAGCAATGGATGCAAGAGAGATGAGAAGAAAAGTTATGAGAAGTGAAGGCAAATTCACTTCTCAAGGTTACTTACCACCTGAAATGTTAGAAAGAAATGCAATGCAATGCAAGATGGGATGAAATGGCATGATGCTAAGCAAAACCAGAAGCATGTTGATGATGATTATGATGTTATGAGGTGCTGCAAACATGAGGCAAGACATGGATATGTTCATACAAGATCATGGATGCAAATGATGCAAGCTAAGGAGCATGAATGAGCATGAAAAGTTATGAAACATACAAGGCAAATGACATGGCAAATATGAGAAGAAATGATCAAAGATGCTTTATACATGTCTTAGGATGTCAAATGGAACACAAGCATGCATAAAATGCAAAGACAAGTCATGTTATGCAAGAGAATGCAAGAAGGATGCAAATGAAAGCTCAAATTAGGGTTTAAAGATCAAACAACAAACAAAACCCAAAAACAGAAGCAAACCCTAAGATAAAAAATGGAAAATGCCACCCTAAGAAACCCTAAACCTATACTAAACCAAGGTCCAAAGGGGAGGTCTCAACTCTTAACCAATCTCAAGGTATGAATTCTCTAAGTTAATAGGGTTTTTTAGGGTTCTTAACAAAAGAAATGCCAAACAATTTGAAATTGAAAGATCAAATCAAGGCCATTTAATCCTAGAAACTAAATGCTAAACACAATACAAAGCAAAAAGAATCAATGTCCAAACCTTCCTAGATAGGCAGAAATGAATTTTTGAACTTAGGATCAAATTAATGCATAAAAAATGATTTAATTCAATGAAAAATTCTTAAAGTGCATCAAGATCAAAAAAGAAATTTGGTTTGAAGGTTGGACAATGTTTCTAAATGTCTTAGAACATTTCATGAATTTTTTGGTAATTTTTAAATACCTAAAAGTATTTTTAATTAATTAATTTTCATTAAATAATTAAAAAGAAACTTTTAAATATTTAAAAATACTTTTTTAATGCTAAAAATAAAAATAAAAATATTTTTGTGTTCTGCAAAATAATGAAAATCTTGACAAAAATTTCCATAATTTTTAAACATATTTTGCTATTTTTAATTAAATGTGCAAATAAAAGGAAAAGAAAATGAATAAAAATTAAATAAAATAGGAAGTAATCAGGATGGATGGCCAGGATGGAGCCTGAGTTTGAAAACATTGACTGCGCGCGCCATCTGATGGCCCAGATTCAAACAGGATTAATCTTAATTAATTAAATAAATGATGCTGATTAGGGTTTAATGACTGCATCCTAGCCGTTCACACGCGCGCGAAGTCAACTTTTTCAACGCATCCAAAGGTCCAAATTCAAATGGCATTTAATCACGTAATTAGGGCATAATCACTCTCAGGTGGCCGGAGAAGACTTCCGGTCGTCTTCTCCGGCCAGCAACTCCCCTGAAAAACTTCAAACTCCCTCAAATCGTAACAAAAACAAAATCTAAGGATTGGGAAATGTTCTCCAACCTCTCACGAATCAAACCCCTCTCCTAAAACAAATTTCTTTTTCCTAACTAAGCTGAATCGAAGGAAATAAGAACTAGGGCACGCAAGCTTCAGAGAGCAATTAAACTCTCATTCCAGAACCAAATCAAAAACTAAAAACACCAGGATGCTCAGTGAATCATAAGGAACAAGTTTGTAACAAGAAAAACAATTTCTGGAAAAATAAATTTCAAGCTACCTGAGATTTGGAGCTTTCAACCTGAGGACTTTCTGGCCACCTCTCCTTGTGCAATCCACTCCTTAGGACCTCTTGATGATGTTTGAATGCCTTAGAACAATTTATGTAGGCTGGTTGATGAGCTTCGACAGTTTCTGCTTCACCTCAGTCAGAAATGGCTATGATGATTCTGGTAGTTTCAGGCCATTGTGAATGGTGGTTTATGGTCCAGATGATGTATGGAGAAGCTTTGCAAGGTTTGTTTGGATGTTTGTGAGCTAGGGAGGGAGATTCGAAAGGAACTGCAAAATGAAGTGAAGAATGGCTATGGGGTGTTCTGGTTGATTCAGGCTTGTGTTCTTGCTGGTTTCTACTTAATGATGCATGGTAAATTGAATGGTGAAAATGGTTTGAGTGTTTCTTGGCTGAGCAGAGAGATTCGAAGGCTTATGCAGTTTGGTGTGTTTTTGTGAATGTGTTGTTGTGTGTTGTTTCAGCCTTGCCTGCCTAGTGTTATGGCTTGCCAAAGGATACAATAAACAAATGCAAGTGGCCAGAGGATGTGACATGGCCTGTGGTGATTGGGATGTTTGCTTTTGCCAAAAGTCAAATTTCTTGTAAGAGAGGCATGGGCTTGATACTAGCTTGGTACAAAGGCTAGGGCTGGCGCAGCATGGTGTGGTGAGAGAGCTAGCAAGGTTCAAAGGCCAAGGCAGCCAGTTGAGGGAAGTGTCATGAGTGTTTTGCAAGTTGTTGCCTTTTTGGTTCACATGTGAAAAGTCTTGTTACATGAACCATAACCATGGGCATTCTTGGTTCAAATCTGAATTTTATGACTTAGAGAATGTTTGCATATTGGTTTGGAATGAATTAGAGGTTGCAATTGGCCTTGGTCCATGATTTTGCAAAATTTCCATTTGAGGCATGCCTTGAAAATCAATGATTTTAGCCAACTTTGTCACACCATAACTTTTGATCCAAGAAGAGTTTGATCATGTTCTTGTACTTTTTGAAAAGGGAAAGATGAGATCTACAACTTTCATGACCAAAGTTTTTCCATTTGAAGCCTTTTTGGATCAAGAATCAAGGCTTGAAAAATGACCTAAAATGATGCATTCTTGAAAAGTCAACTATGCCCAAAAAGTCAACATTTGCAAAAACCCTAAATTCTTGATTTTTGTGAACTTCAACCTTCTTCCATGATCAAATAAAGATCATATACACTCAAAATGATGAAGATCACCCATTGGTTGGGTCATTGGGGGCCTCAGATGCCCTGATTTTGCACTGACTTGTCCAGAAAGTCAACTCTTGATCAGATGACTTCCCCATGGAATTTCTTCATGAAAATTGATATGCATACTCCCTATACCATATAGAGACCAATGGAAACAAGAATGACCAAAAAATTTGGAGTTATGGCCTCTGAAACCAAAACCCTAATTTTCAGTCAACTGTGCAGTTAATCTTGGCTCTGCATCCACTCAAACCCTAGTTCTTGTGATTCCTTTGCATTTTTGACTTTGAGGAGATGGAATATGATATAAGAACACTCATGGACCTCTTTTAAGTGATTGGTGGCCTTTGGAGTGGCTCAAAAAAAGCTCTTGGATTGCTCAGATCATAAACCCTAGGTGCAGATGACTTAGAATCTATGCAGGGAATCAAAATGAGATATGAGATGATATGATTGTGTTTATGCATATGAGAAAGATCACAAGCCATGGTGAAGGGGTGAGGGCAAATTTGGGGTGTTTACAGGTTGCAACACAAAAAGAAAGGACGTCATACGATCAAAATCGAGTGTGATCGATACGTTTAAGCTGCAAGACGTCACTGAATAAGTTGTTTTTTCGGCTTATTTGGTGTCCGCTACTCGAAAATGTGACGAGGCCAACCTCTTCGGAGCATAATCTCGACTTGACTTTGTCAGAAAAGTTGTAGATCTATGAGTCAGTGACCTGGTGTTAAAATCTAAACTCAACCGGACAAACAACGAGGGAGATATGAATTTTCTCGTGAAACCACTTTCAGCATTTTTCTTCGGTTCAGCACTTCAGTTTTGTAAAATAAACCAAAACGGCAATCTTTGGAGCACCGTTCGAACTCGCGTTTGTCTTTGAACTTGAAGAGGATAAAATTTGTGAACCAACACTTCAAGAACGGGTGAAATCCGATGAAAATTGACCGAGTTATGAATTTTACAAAATCTGACAGACAATGCACTGCATCAAAGAACCTTACTGGTAATTCGCATTTTCGAGATCCTTCCGCTCGGACCTAACCCAAACTGAATTCACATAATGAAGATAACATCTAAACGGAATTTTAGGCACCAAAAACGACATCAATTCGATGAACGAGCCAAGAGTTATGAATTTTTTAGTGTTCAAAACTCACCGGTTCAGCACTGTTTTTCACTATGTCGACTCTAAAGACTCGCACATTCTAAGATCTTCTTCAAAGAATTAGTTCTCGGCCAAAATCCAAAAGTTGGAAAGGATATCAAGACAGGACTTTTGGCATATGAATCTCTCAGACATGTTGACCCAATCAGAAGTTACGAACTCTTGAATACCGCTAGCACAGTTAATCGGCGAAACCGAAATTTCAAAAACAAATAATTCCCGCCATTTTCCTTGATGAATTGGCCTCCGAGCCGAACACAAAAGTTGTAGAGAATACCGAAACAGTCTAAACTATACAGTTTCACACCAAAATGAGTTTCCGAGCATAAGTTACAACTTTTGCAAACTGCACCATAAAACTGATATTCTGCTTAAACTCCTCTGAATCAACCGAGAACTTTTGCCTTCTTCTGAGATTCTTGTGCACGTGCCTCATGAAGAAATAAAGGCCAGTCGCAACCTGTGAAAGCTCAAATGGAGATGTATGTTTATGATGCAATCGTGATCTAAATGCAATGCAATATATGAAAGGATATGCTAAATGGCATGGAAATGAGAGGGCAAATTTTGAGGTATTACAGCTGCCCCTATTCAATCATCTACGAGCCTGAACGAATAATTGCAACAGCTTTTAGACGTTCAAGATATGGAGTGATTGAATACTCGAATAAAACCTGAAAATTTACACACTGTGGGTAATAAAATATGCTGGGAAGAATGTCATTCTTGAATGACAACTCAAAAATGTGATTTTCGGATCAAACACAAAACCATCCTCGAATGGAAACACAATGGTATACCGGCCTCAGTCGATAACCAGAAACACAAAGACTGACCTCAAACAGACTTTACAAAAGAGACAAACTAACCTCAATCAATAAACTCAAAATGGTCTATCATCCTCGAATGATAGCCACAACAACAAGACCAACCTCAGAAGGACTTGAAGAAAAGAATGTCATCCTCGAATGACGATTCTCAAAAGATCCTCGGATCTAACACGAAACCATCCTCGAATGGAGAAGCAATGGTATACCGGCCTCAGTCGATAACCAAAAACACAAAGACTGACCTCAGACAGACTTTGCAAAAGAGACAAACTGACCTCAATCAATAAGCTCAAAATGGTCTATCATCCTCGAATGATAGCCACAACAACAAGACCAACCTCAGAAGGAATTGAAGAAAAGAATGCCATCCTCGAATGACGATTCTCAAAAGATCCTCGAATCTAACACGAAACCATCCTCGAATGGAGACACAATGGTATACCGGCCTTAGTCGATAACCAAAAACACAAAGACTGACCTCAGACAGACTTTGAAAAGAGACAAACTGACCTCAATCAATAAGCTCAAAATGGTCTATCATCCTCGAATGATAGACACAACAACAAGTCCAACCTCAGAAGGACTTGAAGAAAAGAATGCCATCCTCAAATTACAATTCTCAAAAGATCCTCAGATCTAACACGAAACCATCCTCGAATGGAGACGCACTGGTATACCGGCCTCAGGCATAAACTAGGAACACAAAGACTGACCTCAGACAGACTTTGCAAAAGAGACAAACTGACCTCAATCAATAAGCTCAAAATGATCTATCATCCTCGAATGATAGCCACAACAAACAAACAAGACCAACCTCGGAAGGACTTGAAGAAAAGAATTCCATCCTCGAATGACAATTCTCAAAAGATCCTCGGATCTAACACGAAACCATCCTCGAATGGAGACACAACGGTATACCGACCTCAGGCGGTAACCAGAAACACAAAGACTGACCTCAAACAGACTTTGCAAAAGAGACAAACTGGCCTCAATCAATAAGCTTAAAATGGTCTATCATCCTCGAATGATAGCCACAACAAACACAAACAAGACCAACCTCGGAAGGACTTGAAGAAAAGAATGCCATCCTCGAATGACAATTCTCAAAAGATCCTCGGATCTAACACGAAACCATCCTCGAATGGAGATGCAATGGTATACCGGCCTCAGGCGGTAACCAGAAACACAAACACTGACCTCAGACAGACTTTGCAAAAAGAGACAAATTGACCTCAATCAATAAGCTCAAAATGGTCTATCATCCTCGAATGATAGCCATAACAACACAAACAAGACCAAACTCAGAAGGACTTGAAGAAAAGAATGCCATCCTCGAATGACAATTCTCAAAAGATCCTCGGATCTAACACGAAACCATACTCGAATGGAGACGCAATGGTATACCGGCCTCAGGCGGTAACCAGAAACACAAAGACTGACCTCAATCAATAAGCTCAAAATGGTCTATCATCCTTGAATGATAGCCACAACAAACACAAACAAGACCAACCTCAGAAGGACTTGAAGAAAAGAATGCCATCCTCGAATGACAATTCTCAAAAGATCCTCGGATCTAACACGAAACCATCCTCGAATGGAGATGCACTGGTATACCGGCCTCAGGCGGTAACCAGAAACAACAATGGAAATAGGACAAGATGGAACAGGATCGTTGTACATAAACGAGAGCCCATACAAACAGGACCGTTGTACAAAACGAGAACCTGCGGCGCGACTGTTGTACCAAACAAGACGCGGAATAAGTGACGAACATTGACTTGAAAAGACAAGGATGTCTGAAAAATGATATTGGTATCCTCTGTGCGGAGTACTTCAGGTTGAGAAGATGTTATAGGTCGTATGTAATATACCTCAAAACTGGCCCATGATGGCATGCACATGTTTGAATTTATGGAGTAATGCTCCATGATGATGGAAATGCTACGCTTTGGAGGATGCAAATGTAATGATGATTATGCAAATGAAAATGCAAAGGATCTCCCAGAAAGGAGACTGCAAGTATCCCAGATGGCTTGACTGGGGAGGAACTGATGATCACTGCATTGATCTGATCTATCCTGATGAGGAGGAGACAACTCTACGGGGAAGGCTGTCAATGATACGCCGGCTCTGAACTGCCGCCATTGCCAAAAATAAATTGGACTTTAAGATTGGAGAACCAAGACCCTGCTGGAGATGGACTCTTCTTGAACTCTGATGGGGGAAGTGAGGACCTCCTGACTTGGCTGGGAACCAAAGGCATGACACTGCTGAGGAAGCAATTGCTGGGGAGGAAAGACACTCATTATACTGCTAGGAATTGCCCCTGTATTGAAGGGAAGTCTCTGCTTGGGGAGGACACCAACTTTCTGTTGCCTTGCTGGGGGAAGCTTCAATTTCCAATTCTACCAGGGATGATGGAGAATGTCAAATGCAAATAAAAGCTTTGATCGTCTCTCGTTGAGAATGAGAGGTAAGAAGGGTCTCATGTTAGGGATGAGAGAATATAATCTCATGCTGGGGATGAGATGGTGATGATACCATTCTGCTCAGGAAGCAACTTTCTCCTTGTCGCTCCGCTGGAGAAGAGATGATCTAATGAGACTTGCTAAGGAATTCTGATCAATGAAGTTTGCTGATGAAACAACTCTTGAAGTACTGTGCTGACAATGGCTTTGCTTCCAGCCTCTAGGTTGATAGATTGCCTATTAATCATGAGTGAACAATGATCCCTTTCAATTTTCAACTCGCCATAGATTAAGATCCATTGGAAGAAAATGTCTCAAGAGGATTTTACAGAAAACATGACATACGAAATGCCTCGATGTCTTCAAACTCTTGGAGAGATTCGTCGGATCTCGAAATAACTACCCTAGACTGCATGGTCTATGAAAGAAATTGCCTCGCGAGTATTCATGAAAAAGCTCATATCACTGTGAGATAGTGTGTCCTAGTATTTCGAACCTTGGGATAGGTGCTTCTGATTAACCGTCTTCAGGAGAAAGTAACTTCTAGCGCTCTTGGGATGGCCTGCCCCAGTACGAGCCTTAAAGTGATCACCTATGACTGGTTGTGTTTTGAAGAAAACACACATTACCAATTGTTCTTTGAAAGATTGGACCTCGAAGTAACTGCCCCAGTTTGGTTGAAATTTGAATAATGTCTCCGCCTGATGGCTCTTTGAGAGATTTGAATCTCGAAGTGATTGCCCCAGCTTGGCTGAATTTTGAAGAGATTGCTCAACATGATTTCCCCAGATTAGTTGGCTCTTACCACGACTGTTGGGAAAGTCCCTACTCAATGGAGTTTTCTTGAAAAGTGCACCTCGACAGATTGTCCTTCGGAAGTTTTAGACTTCTCAACTTGGCAAGATTAAGCTTCTGGACTGAAGTTTCGTAAGTGAATTTTTATGATGCCCAACAAATATATGCAAGCAGAAAATGTTTATTCTAAGAATGAAAATTCTAATGCAACACACATGTTAATCTCGAAGTTTTACTGAAAAAGATGTCGCAAACCTTCGTGAGCGAATCACTAGTTAAGATACGACATTAATTATTTTGAATAATAGAAAGCATGCACATGCAACACCAACAAAGATCTTTCAACACCACTCATAGGAGTCAGGAACACGGTCTCGTGGTAGTACGCTCTCAAAAATAACACTGTTTCAGTTAGGACTTTTGAGGGTTGTATCGTGGCCTGGTTCACGGTTATAGAAACAAAGGATATAGGCTCGAAATTTATTTGTGCCCACCCATATTCGTGATGTTCTCCATTCCTATTTTCAGCTAGCTTTCACAAGCGCTCACTTCTCAAAAAGAATTTTGTGATGGTTGAGGAACCAATTACATTAACGGTTTAAGCATCAATCAAGTTGTTGTTTGGAGTCAGTCACCCCTTTGTCTTTTGTATCTGTATCACACGACTTTGTTCTTGTTTAAGGATCTTTCTTGTGTAATCCTCTTCGTTTTTCGCTTTTGCATTATTTTGCTTATCCCTAACTTTTGCCTGGACTGATTCTTGTGAATCTTTGATTGCGATGTCCAGCGGGATGCCCTAATTTTTGCCTAAGTCGCTTGTTTTCAAGTTTCGACTTAGCGGGCTTTTTTATTCATTTTTTTTCTTTTTCTTTTTTTTTTGAACAAATCATGTGACACTGTTTGTCTTGAATGCTTTGCGAGGGTCGTGACTGTCTCACTTCTTGGTTGTTGAGAGATAACCATTGTGGTCTCCGGTCTTTGGACCTCTTGATTTGGTACAACGAAAGGTAATGGATCCTCAGATTTGCACTCCTTTTTTGAAATTTGAATGCTCAGTCAAACTAACTGACACCTACCCTGCCCCTGGGTTAAATGCAAGGGTTTTTTCATGCAAAAATAAACTCAAACTTCAAGGCTCAAATGGGTTGGCGAGGGTCTATCTCCCTTATATCTCCAGTGTTTAGGATTTGAAACAATGCATGTACATCGTCAACAAGGTCTTTCTCAAAAGCACACAATTAGAGTTTTTGTGTTTTCATTTCGTCATCCTCCTTGATAGAGTTTAAGCACAACAGTTGGTATTGCAATGCACATACACAAAATCATGAGTGAATACGAATGGATTACTTCAAGAAAAACATGTGCATTTTATTATGGCTATCATTCAAAAACAAATAAATTTCATGCATGCATACAAATGTATAAACAAACAATATAAACTACAAATGAAAATGCAGTAAAGAAACTGAACATTGCCGTCATTGAGGAGACTTGACTCCGTCTGGACTTATTGCTTCTGAAGATGCCCTTGCAAACTAGGATGCCAATTTGATGAGGATATTTCAATATATGGGCAGACTTCCTGGCATGATGACCTTTGAGTCAATCAAAATTTGAACCTTGTGCCTGAAAGCATGACAATTGTCAAATGGTATGCTTAAATGCCCCTGAGTGGTACTTGCATCTAACCTTCACATTGTGGTTGCCATTATTGAGGAGGCCTGACTCCGTCTGGATTTATTGCTCTCGAAGACTTTCAGCAGTCAGCAGTCTGGATATTCATTCCATTACTGTTTTGGTGCCATATTTCCACTTTTTCCTGGCGTGAACACAATAGTATTGGAGTCAATCAAATTCATGACCTTGTATTTACCTTTGCCTCTGAAATACTCGCAATCTTCAATTAGATGGTTAGGTTCCCCAGAATGGTAATCATACTTGGAATTGAAACCCTAAAGGAAGCTTTGTCGGAGATGATCCTGATGCGGCTAGCTCAACCAGTTTCAATCTGAGCAAATGAGGAAACCTGTTGCGTGTGTACGGAATCAGAATATCATCAAACTTCTTCTCAAGTTGTTCTCTGGCCTTTAACCATATGCTTTGCCCCTAAGACCCTCTTGGGAAGCTCAGGTTGGATGCTGACAAATGGCATCTGGAGGGAAGAGGTTGATAAAGTTAATAGATAAGGTTGATATATAAGGTTGCTCGGAAAGATCTCATATGATCTCCTGCCTACGTATCTCCATTGACCAATGGAGAATCAGAACAGCGTAGTTCCCCTCAATAGGGATGAAAATAGCTTCATTCAAAATTTCCATAACCAAGCTCATCCGAGTCTTCATCTGGTTGACTTCCTCTTTCAGCAGTTTCTGACTTTGAAATAAAGCTTGCACATTTGCATGAATTACCCCGACTGGGTCTTCATTTTGGTAACCTTCGCCCGGAGTTGCTTCAAATATATACCTTGATGATTGTGATTCAAGTTGTCCATTTGAAGAGAAACCAAATCAGGATAATAATCTGTCTCTGAACACTTGTTATGAATGCGAAGATGTATGCAAATTCCATGTTCGGTTATTTCCCAGGGATCTATCTGCTTTGATTCAAGTTTTGACATAGAAAAAGTCCAATGGTATGATTTAGATATGTGATCCTTAGAAATAACTAAACATGTGTGCTGGAATGGTATGATGTCATGTATGCAGCAAGCATGCGATCAATGGTCTGATGTTGGTGTCAGGCAGTGAACCGACTGTCTGTAAAGAACCACAATAGCGACACCATCTCTGTATAGAACCCCAAAACTGAGAACCCAATAACTGTAGAACTGGATCACATAATTGAACAGTCACTGATGGTGTTGAAGTTGAACAACGACCCAAGTGTCTGTGGAGAGTCATAATAACAGTCAATATATCAGGGTCACAATGGTAATCACAATAATAATTTCTCTAAATAGAAATCACGGATCTCTGAATCAAAGAACCATAGAACACTGAATAATACTGGAAAAATGGGTATGTTGAAGTTTAGGGTTCCTGCAAACCTGTAAACCCCTCCCAATCTCACAGGTGTGCTACTCGGGTCAAACATCATGGACTCTCAAAGTCGAATAGCAATAATACGTTCACCATTTCCGAGAAATGGCTCATGACCAAATCATGGAATCGGTTTGGCATTATGTATTACTCAGGGAGGCCTCAGCTGAGTCCGGAAAAACAAGCATCCCTCATAAGTCCCCAGCTTCAAGCACTGAATCGAGAAACAATAGTACATTCATCCCGAAGGGTACAATACTACCGTCATACGAACAGTTTGCTTTAACTGGATTCCTATGAGAGAACCATGCCATCCTATGCGAGTTCCCAATGGACCCTCGGATGCGAGTGGGTTTGCCAACAAATGTGGTCTGCCATTGTCATGACTGGATAGGGGTGTTTCCACAAAGGTCCTCGAAGATCGGTCACCAGATGCACATAACTATCAAGGTCGTAGCCTGAAGTGGGGAAGAACCCCCACACAGAATAGTCCCAAGACGGTTGCAGTCTAGGTGTGGAACACATCACCACTCATCATGTAACCATGCGAGCACAACGTGTCCATGCTAATCCTATAGTGCACTCAAGCCGGGTATTTGGCTTATCTCACAGTAACTCCCATCCCGCAGAAAAAATGAAAACCAGCAGAGCCAGACAGTCCAGTATAATATGATGCATGGAAAATAAATACTGAACGTAGTAAATAAATGCGGTAAAGTGAAGTTGTAAAGTAAAAACTGTAAATAAAAACAGTAAAGCTAAACTAAAACACACAACAGCAAACAGATAAACACTCAAAGAAGCAAAACCAAACAGGCGCTAGGATTGACTCTATAAGAGAAACTAGAGATTCTGGGTTCGATCCCCAGCAGAGTCGCCAGCTGTCGCTCCCGGGATTTTCATCCTAGTATAAACACGAAAGTAGCGCGGAAAAGGTAGAGTCGCCAGCCAGAAATTTTTATCCCGAAAGAATGGGAAAGGTAATGTTGCACGAACCTGAGGAAGAAGGAAAGGACAAGGTCCTGCGAACCAAAGATCTGGGTTCTGGAGTCGGTTACGACCTGGGAAAGTATTAGCACCCCAAATCGTCTGCCGTACCCGACGGGATCCACGCTTGTTTGTTGTTTCAAAGGGTGAGAAATAAAGTTGCTGCTGAACAAATGAACTGCTAACTGGAATGAGAATGAAAATGAGAAAGGAACTGAAATAAGAAAGGGAACTGGAAAAAAGAGAATGAGAATAAAAGGGGGAAATGTAGGGAAAATAAAGAATGTGCTCGAACGGGCCCTACCCCGCTGCCTAACTAAGGCGGGAACTATTTGTTTGTGTTTTTTACAACTTGAACTGCGTATGTCTATGCTCAGGTGTTGCAGGCTCGTCTGGTACGAGTGCGTTTACCGTCTTGCATGAAAGACAAGTCGTCGCGAGTTCGCGCTTAGAGTGAATGAGATGATAAAGAGAAGCTCCCGCAGGATAGTCGCTTATTATTTGTTTTTGTCTTTTATGAGAAATGTTTTGAATTTGTTTGTGAACATTCTCATACTAAGACCTATCCATCGCGGTGAGTATTTATACCTCGCCCCGAAACAGGACGCATATAAACACTCCGCAACAAAGTCTCGTGTCGTACAAGAACGTTTAATTTTTATTAAGTGTTTTATTGTTTTTCTTTATGAGATGAGAAAGAATGACTCAAGTTGCAAAAGGCAAAATCTAAGGGACTAAGACTCAATCCTAATTTTGTTTATTTCTTTACAAGTGGTCCTATGGTTAATGAGGTTTTCTAATCCTAATGAAGAAAAGGAAAAGAAGAAAAGAGAGTTAGAAACTAACTTACTTCCTAAGGAAGTTAAGTTGTTTCTAAGAAAAGGGGAAAAGCCCATGAACAAAGCACAAGTATGAAATATAGGGCAAGTGAAAATTAAATGTATAAAATATAAGAATGAAGTGAGGCTTACCTCAATCTTCCCCCCTACAAAACAAAAGTTAGCATGATAATGCATATTGAAAGTATAAACAAATCATAAAAGCGATTAAGTACCATAAACGTCCTAGAATGGAACTAGGGTTCAAAATAAGACCTAAGTCTAAAGGTAAAGGTACCTAAAGGTTACATGACTTCTAAAGTCAGTAGCTACATTCTATAGGTCCCTAATTATTCTAGGATACCTCACAAGTTCAAACTATGTCAAACTATGTACAAAAAGTTCACCTAAATGCAAGTTAGGGCTCATGGATGAAGTATGAATGCATATGGCTTATAATCATGAATTAATACATGAAATGAGTATCAAAGTCAGTAGTGAATACTTGTGAATGTAGATTAATGAACATACCATCATGGATGCAATGGTTTAAGCATATGGAGCAAGGAGAAGAAGATGTGAGAAGAAAATGAACAAAAATCGCATAAGATCGCAAAGGATGCAAGTTAAGGATGTCATGTGAATATGCATGAGATTATTATGGATCATTAGCATACAAGGTATGATATGCAATTAGAGTGCATGGATATGCATTAATGATTTCCACATAATTCATGTTAACAATTAGAGGAGAAGAGAAGCTAGTTTAAGTTAAACATGTTCAAATAAGTATGTACTTTGAAACACCAAAACAAACCAAATGAGTATGGTTCAAAAAGTGACCTATAACTGGAATTAAGGACCTATAAATGACATATAATCAACTCCTAAAAATTACCAAAAATTACCTCAAGCAAGTGGCATGAATGCCTTCCTAACATCTAGGTCATGGAGCAAATAAACACAAATTTGGACCTACAATCTAGGTGGCATGAAAAAATAGCAAAAAGGATTGAAAAATTATGAAATTAAATTCCTGGAATTATAAAGTCAATAACTTGTATGGTCTAAAAGGATTCTACAAAATTATGCACCAAAGTGCCAAAACAATTACTTGATGGTCAAGATAACAAAGCATGATCGCCGAAAAACAACTCCAAAAGTGGATCAAACATGACACCAAAAATTATGAAAAAAATGCCCAAGGAGCATCAAAATGTCACAAATTCCAGTGATTAATCACACACAAAAAATAGGTCTCACACCTATGGGGAAAAATGGTTTTTGGTCCCTTATTTCAATACCCTTCCTTTTGGGACAGCTTGAAATGAAAAATCCAAATTAATTACTAAAAAACCAACCAAACCTGGAAACAAAAATTATGAAAAATTAATTAAGAGGATGAGGATAACTCATGAATTTTTACAGAATTTTATCCCACCTAAAACTATTTTTAATAATTGTGACGAAACGGGCAAAAAATGGTGTTTTAAGGGAAAGCGAAAGGAACCGAATTCTATAATTCATAACCTAATCCCTAAGCTCCGAAATCGACATATAACATCATAAATCACAAATAAAACCAGTGCCTCGGGTAGGATGGCTCAATATGCACCTTAAGTTATATGATCCTAAGCCTCATACAAACTATAATGATGCATTAAAAGTGGAAAGTCGAAATTACTTACTTGATCGAAGTACCGATTCTTCACATAAAAGAAATCCAAAAAAACTTCAAGCAAGGTCTTCTAATCTCCATAAGAAAAATAAATACTTATCTTCCATAATTGCTTTGTAAAGATCCACCATAATCGAAACAAAAACTACACAAAATATCATTTGAATTCAAAGGTATCCCACAAATAAAGTGGAATACCAACCAAACGACCGTCGTTAAGATCTTTGCGAGAACCTTGCATGAACTCAACAAACGCATTAGAAAACCAAAAGAGGTGCAACCGGAAGTTGCACCTATGCCTCACAACTCAAAATCAAATAGAAAGATGATATACGAGTCATGGACATGCATTGAAATTTATGTTTCAAAACGGGGCAGCACTTATGCACTAATATAAACAACATGCAAACTCAAATCGGAATCGAACAAATTTACATGCAATGAATGACAAATGATCAACAAACATAAGTACAAGTCAAAACAAGACCAATGCATCAAAACCGCACCAAACCGAACATAAAAAGCCTTGAAACGGAAAAACGCGTCAAAAATCACCGACTCGGAATTGAACGAAAATCGCATGGTAATTTGCAAACGTGCCAACGGATTCAAATATGCAATCGGATTTTGAAAATTCCGCTCGGAAGTGGTACTTTTTGTCCGATTTTGTCGGCTGGCAGTAGCGAAATAGCCGAAAACAATTGTCCAAAATCGACTAAAACGTTTACCAATGGCTCTAGAATAATCAACAAAGTCAATTTACACTATTCACATTCGTGAAAACGCGCTACGGTTAGGAAGTTATGACTAAAACATATTCTCGACACGCGACACATGAACAACATCAACAATTAAGCCTCAACCTATCCTATTTCAAATTTGCAAATTGAAACAAACATGAATTTAAAAGTCAAGCACTTCAATCAATATCAAGTCACAATAATTAACTCTCTTAAGAATTTTGTCAAACACCTAACATGCACCGATTATTCTATGTCAACTTTACCAAGCATTTCCAATTATGCACCACAACAATTATTAGGATAAATTAATTAAGAATCAATCAACAATAAAATCATGAATCAATGCACATAATCTCCACAAGATTAATTCAACTTAAAAATTCAATTCAAGAAACAATGCAACAACTATTCATGAATTAAAGTTTAAGAAGCTTACCGAATGAAGAATCGATGAAGAAATTGTGAATCCGGAGGAAGTGAGACGCGATCATGAACGGAGGAGAGGTCGCGTGGCTGCCGGTGGCAGAAGATGGTGGTCGCACGGTGGTGAATTTGACTGGAGGTGGTGGTTCATGGCGGCTCGGCTACCGGAAGCTTGATCGGAATTGTTATGTTCTTGAGTTCTTGATGAAGTTGTTGTTGTGTTCTTGAGAAAGAGTTGAGAGAATGAACTTTGATCCTTTAGAGAGAGTTTGTGAGAGTTTTTTGGTGTTTGTAAATTATGATTGAAGTTATGAGACAAATTGTGGGTCAAAAGAATATATAGTGGAGTGTAAAATGAAAGGCAAAAGGTGGAATTTCGGCTTAAGTGAAAATAACAATATCTTCGGCAAGAAATTTCGACTCTGAGCCTTCCACAATATCGTCCGCCTCTGAATTACGGTTGCAACACAAAAATAACGGACGTCATACGATCAAAATCGAGTGCAATCGATACGTTTAAGCTGCAAGACGTCACTGAATAAGTTGTTTTTTCGGCTTATTTGGTGTCCGCTACTCGAAAATGTGACGAGGCCAACCTCTTCGGAGCATAATCTCGACTCTACTTTGTCAACAAAGTTGTAGATCTATGAGTCAGTGACCTAGTGTTAAAATCTAAGCTCAACCGGACAAACGACGGGGGAGATATGAATTTTCTCGTGAAACCACTTTCAGCATTTTTCTTCGGTTCAGCACTTCAGTTTTGTGAAATAAACCAAAACGGCGATCTTTGGAGCACCGTTCGAACTCGCATTTGTCTTTGAACTTAAAGAGGATAAAATTTGTGAACCAACGCTTCAAAAACGGGTGAAATTCGATGAAAATTGACCGAGTTATGAATTTTACAAAATCTGACAGACAGTGCACTGCAACAAAGAACCTTACTGGTAATTCGCATTTTCGAGATCCTTCCGCTCGGACCTAACCCAAACTGAATTCACATAATGAAGATAACATCTAAACGGAATTTTAGGCACCAAAACGACATCAATTCGATGAACGAGTCAAGAGTTATGAATTTTTTAGTGTTCAAAACTCACCGGTTCAGCACTGTTTTTCACTATGTCGACTCTAAAGACTCGCACATTCTGAGATCTTCTTCAAAGAATTAGTTCTCGGCCAAAATCCAAAAGTTGGAAAGGATATCAAGACATGACTTTTGGCATATGAATCTCTCAGACATGTTGACCCAATCAGAAGTTACGAACTCTTGAATACCGCTAGCACAGTTAATCGGCGAAACCGAAATTTCAAAAACAAATAATTCCCGCCATTTTCCTTGATGAATTGGCCTCCGAGCCGAACACAAAAGTTGTAGAGAATACCAAAACAATCTAAACTATACTATTTCAAGCCAAAATGAGTTTCCGAGCATAAGTTACAACTTTTGCAAACTGCACCATAAAACTGATATTCTGCTTAAACTCCTTTGAATCAACCGAGAACTTTTGCCTTCTTCTGAGATTCTTGTGCACGTGCCGCATGAAGAAATAAAGGTCAGTCGCAACTTGTGAAAGCTCAAATGGAGATGTATGTTCATGTATGTTTATGATGCAATTGTGATCTAAATGCAATGCAATGTATGAAAGGATATGATAAATGGCATGGAAATGAGAGGGCAAATTTTGAGGTATTACACACGTCCGCCGTCTTCTTCTTCATCGAACCACCCCAACCATAAACTCTTCCTCCCGCAACGCCGCTTCCATCACCACCTCAACTTCCTCTTCTCCGTCGTCTTCTTTTTTAAAACCAACTAAAACCCCTTCTAACCTTAACTCTAATCTCCAACACCGATTCGAGAATTCGAACACAGATATGTAAATCCGACGAAGCTAATCGGCATAACCGAACTAACGTGACTAAAGAAAAACTCAACAAGGGCTTGGATTTTGGTACCTTGTCAATCAGAAACAAACGCGGTGAAATCTTGGTAAGGAATTCTTCAATCTACACTTGACTCTTTCACCTTTCTCTGCGCTATGATGTTGATGACCTAGCTATCTTTCGCAGGCCTGCTTCGACTCCGCCGTGTTATGGGATTCACCCTGGTAAGCTTAGTTGTGCTTCAACTCTATCCATGATGCTTTAAATGATAACCGTTTTCGATGAACTTGCATCACTGCTGACAAATCTAACAAGTGTTGTTGAATTATGGCCAGGTCTTAATTGCGGTTTGGTGACAAAGGATGCAGAGTGATGGTGATGACTGTAGAATTTGATTGGGGAAGAAGGGAAAAACGATTCCGGGAGAAGATTCAGGGGGAAGAAGAATGATATAAAGTTCTGTGATGGGATGAGTCCGCAGAAATTGATGAAGATGGTTAAAGTTGGGATTGAGAGAGTTATGGGAGAAAGAAAATGTGGAAGAGGATCGAAAAAGGGTGAAGAAGAATAAGTGTGAAGAAGAAGGTTGAAGGAGAATTGGTGAAGGGAAGTTGTAGAAGAAGAAAATGGTTGCAGAAAATTGAAGGAGATGTGTGAAGAATGGTGAAGAGAAGAATGAGAAAAATGGTGAAGAGATGGAAGCCAAAAAACAATTGAACAAGAGAAACTTTTATTTATACTGAATTCAGGGGAGGTTCTAGAAAGTTTTTTCTGTTATTCTGGTTGTGAAATTCAGTCAGGGTTAGTTGTGATTCTGTTAGAATTTGTTATGAAATTCTGTTAAAAAGGTTTGTTGGAATTCAGTTATGAGCAGGTTATTCTGTTCTGATAATCTTCCTACTATGAGCTTTCTTCTCTCTCCTTTGTGAATTGTGATGGTTTTTCTTTTTAGTGAATGCTGATCTTTTTTTTTTGGTTCAAATTTGCAGGATTCTTCTGTTGAAGGTGTGTGAAGATGAGGATTGGAGGAAATGTAATTCTTGCTGAAGATTAATTGAGAGAGAGCATGGAGATTTTGAGAAGTTCTTCAATATTGGAGCATTCATTTTACTTGGCTCTACACTTGGTCGGTCCGCCGTACTCGATGCTCCTGGAAGAGACATCGAGCCACTGCCAGCAATAGCATCCTCTGAACTAGCCTGGCAATGTTTTGGAGCTGTTTCTAAATTATCAGAAGATTGCCAATATGATGAGCCAAAATTTGTAGAAATAGCTTAATTACAATTTACAATATCATTTCTGTTTAAAGAGCAGGCTGTGCCATTCGGTCTTTGCTTTCCTTTTTGAAGTTGTTTATTATTCAGGTAGTCTCTGGTTGATGTGTTTAATGACCATATATGTAAATTTTGACAACTGCTTACAAAATCAAGCAAAATACTTTGAGGATTATTGGGGTCTGAATTTTTGTCTTCTCTATGAAATGATAAAACCTTTCTGGTTGTTTCCACCTTTCTAGAATCTGAATTCAAAGCATTCATGACAAGCTCAATTTGTATTATCTGTGCAAGTAGCCAAGTCACGTGATTTTTCCTAAGTATATGATAATGATCACCCTTGGAAAGTCGTGACACTAGCTTGTCCACCAAGTCAATAAAATCAATGCACCCATTTTTCGTAAGAAAAAATAAAAAAAATTAGAGAAAACAAACCAGTCCTGCCAGCAATTTATCTCTGAATTTGTTAATTTCGATAGTTCTACAATTCCATCAATGACTGCCTCACAAATCATTTCTGATGAAAAAAACAGCACCAACAGTAATCCCTTGAGAGGAAGGCCTGTAGCAAGGAGCCAGTACCAGTACCCGTCTCCACCAATCAGGTGAAGGTGTGGTTCGGAGAGCATGCCTGATGCAACGTAGCTCTCTCCAAGTCCAAACTTCCCTTATGAATAGAGGTTGTAATATCCTCTCCGTGCAATGGTTCTCCGAGTACACTTAAATATGAGATGGTGATAGTCGCAGGTATGCTACTGCATATGTCACAGGTTTTAAACTGCACTCCATACCAGTTAAAATGACTTTGCAACATAGCTGGCGAAGGCTACTGCTACTGATATCATTATTTCTAACAGACGGGCTGCCTCTTGGTTTAAGCTGTATTCCACTAGTGGAAATATCAGATGATCTTACAGGAGATAGAGCTGCACCAGGTAACGGCCCAACTGATGACTGTGCAGGGGAGCGAATAGTGTGGACAAAATTCAATGGAGATGCAGGATTTGAAGACTGAAAATTAGAAGAATTAGTAATTGTGTTTGGAGGAGGCAACATAATTTCCTCCTTGCTGAGGAGAATATTGTTGGTTGATGCCCATAACAATGTTGCCCAAATGATGGGCCATTTGATGACTAATTTTGAGTAGTGAAACCCATATTTTGGCCTTAATGCATGATTCCTTAAGAATGGATATGACGGGGTTGATGATTGGCTATAGCCTTGAATAACTGGAGGAATTTCGATTTTAGCCCAAAACCTATTTTGAAATCTTTCCACAAATTTATAAACACGACCACTTCTGAGCCAATGAATATTTTCAGATTAGTCACAACTCCTTGAATCGTCTGAAACGTGCCATGACCATTCGAATCCAGATGAATCACTGATAAACGGAAGATTCGAACCGAACTTCACACAAAACACTGTTTGATAAACGAATGAACCTCATCACACGACAACATGATATCTGAATATGCAATGTCTAAGAAATAATCCAGTGGTCCAAAATAATCTTGCAATTGCAGTGATCTTTTGATAGTTTGACCAAAATTAGGTCAAACTCCTATCCGGATCGAAACATAACTGAACAATCGCATTTGAAGTGGAATAGTTGTCCAATGAAAATTCTCCACCATTTCAATCCCTGGCAGATACAGATAAGGTACGAAACCCTAGATTCAAAGGGCTTGAATCACATGCCTTATGAAACAATGAAATGCACTAATATGTTGTTAATGACTTAGTGAGAAATGCAGATGAATGCAAAACGATATGCCAGTAAATGGAATAAGTATGAGGGCAAATTTTGAGGTATTACACCATGTATTATATCATTGGCCCTAAATATGTGAATAAATCATGAAATCGATAAATAAAAGAGAAATGAAAAAAATGACCTCATATAGATTTAGATAACGTCGATTAAAATCGAATATCAATAAACCATATTTTATATCATTGGCCCAAAATAATAAAATTGGAATTTAAATACTATAAACGCATCAAGATTCACCAATAGAACAGATTATTAAGTACCAAATAACATAATAAAAGCAAAAAGAAAATAAAATAAAAAATATTAAAAGGAAGAGTCTATCAAATAATAAAAATAGTAAAAAAATGAGCCGAGATACATTGTGTGTTATTGGAGTATGGTTTAGAAAACAATAATTGGGCTCAAGAAAGGCCAAAGCAGTGTAAACAGAAACCTAAAAAAACAAATAAATAACAAAAAGTCAGCCAGGTTTTAGTAAATAACATGAATATGAAAACCATAGAAACATATCAATGGCAAACAAACTCAAAAAAAAGTTCTTCGAAAAGAAATATTCAGAGGAAAAAAAATAAACAAAGCAATAACCTTCACTTTCTCGATCTCGCGATAATAAAAGGGTTTATGCGTCGCTCTTAGTGTTAACAACGACGGTATGTTGCTCTGTCCAGTTATTCTTCCTCCCGGCCTCTCACTACAATGATTTTGGCTTGGGTGTTCTCTGATTTGGTTTTGTGAAGGGTTCCGAATCGGCCTCTCTCCTCAATCGCGTTTTGGACCTGCTTTGGTGTTTATTTGGGATTCGTTTTCGCTCACTCTCTCACTCGGTTCTCAGTGGTTTCAGCTTTATTTTATTTTTCGGTTCAATGGTGATTTTACGGTGCTGTTTAGGTGGATGTTTGAAGGTTGAAGGAGGTTTGGTGATTATGGAGGAAGTTTCGGTAAAGGAGAAAGGTTGAGGTATTATGGTGGATTCTGTATCTTTTCAAAAAAAAGAAGAAGAAAATGGTTGAAGTTTTGTTTTATAGGTTAGTGAGGTTGAGGAAGAACAAGGTATGGCAATGAGAGTCTTGGTTTGTATAAAAAAATGCAGGTTGTGGTTTTTTTTAGTGTGTTTTCTACAGAGTGATAGAGATTTTTTTCGGGTTTTTTTGTTGGGGTTATGTTTGGTGGTGAGATTATTTGTATTGAAGAATGAAGGTGGTTTTGTGATATGAGTTGTTGTTTGAAAGGGAGAAGGATATGAAGGGTTTAAGGAGAAATAAAGTTGTTTGTTTATGGAAAAAGAAAGGTTGAAGATGAAGGAAAGTTATGCGGTTTATGGTGTTTTGATGGTTTCAGCTTGGTTTATTTCGGTGGTTTGGCTATGGTTTTTTGTTGTTGTGAGTACTGAGTTTTAATCTTGAGAGTGGAGCAGAAGATTTTTATGGTTTGAGATTTGAATGAATGGAAGGTTATTTGAAGGTTTTGAAGAGTGTTTATTAAGGTGTGTTGTGAGTCTGTTTTCAGGTTTTTAGCAGGTTTGTGCGTGAGATTATTGTTGTGGTTTTGAAGCTTGGTTATGATATTTGTTTTTCTGCAGAATTCCTTATTTTTCCAAGATTGTATTGAAGAGAGGATGAGAGGCTTATTTATAGGAGGAATTAGAGGATATTTGAGGGAAAGAATTGTGACGCTTACCTGAAAAATGGTGGTGGAATGTGGAGTGTTGTGTTTCGCGGAATACGTTTTTGTGCGTTGGGTGAGTGGAGGTAGTGCGCTACGGAATGATTCCCTTGTGGGGTCCAATTTGTTGCAATGGGATGATGTATTGTGGAATGTATAATTCATTTTGCAGCTTGGAACTAGTGGAGAATCTTGTATAAAGGTGGGTCAGACTAGTTTCGTTGGAATTGGAAAAGGGTAATTGGGAGTGCACATGGTCTTGCAACATCCGTTGACAAATTATTTACATGGAATTTCCTTACTGATGTAATGAAAAAAAATGTTTACATATGATATGATGCTAATAATAATAATAATAGTAAAGAAAAAGAGAAATAAAAACTGATGAGCAAAAAATGATAATAATAAAATAGTAATAAAGAAATAATATATTAATGATAATAATAGGAATAATAATCATAAAAGAAAATAATAATGATAAATCGAAGTATGGACGAATTGTTACGGCACTAAAAAACCTCGATTTTAACACACACATGTCCTGATGAACTTGAATGAAATCCCAAACTGAACATTATTTTTTTTTGGAGTTTTTTTTAATAATAAAAGTAAATATGCGGGTAGGACAAATTTAGAGTATGACACTTTGGATGCTCAATCAACATTCAAGTCTTGTTTCTTCATATAGCCTCAAAATCTTCTTTTATGTCCTTTAGCCATACTTTCTTCTTGAGCACTTCTTCAACATTGGTTGGTTCTGAGTGTACTATCATGGCACACTGAATGACTTCCCATTCGGAGTCTATTTCAGTATCTTGCAACATGTCAAACTCAACAAATCTCATTGGTATGTTTTTTATTCCTTGTGGCCTCTGAACTTGTTCAGAATCTTCTTCGGATGTTGGAACCCCTGTAACACCTAACTAAACCCCGAGAATATTCGCAATACAATTTAAATAAATTAACAAATTATCAATCACAATCATGGTGTCACGTCTTTTTAAACATCTTACCTCAACGGTCTTGCTTCGTAACACGGGTTGCAATATAATTATAACCAAACAGTGCAATTATCATTAAACTAAACCATTTAAAATTTTTGCAGCGGATACTTGAGTCTTAGGATCTTATATAAAATCAAAACAAATACCATCAAAGGTAGTTCCAAAACATTCAAATAATTCAACGTACTTCATGGTTATCATTTCATAATTCCAACTAAAACCAGATTATAACAAAGTTAGGAAATCTTCAAAACATTAAAACATAAACATAATCATAATTGAACAACCCCAACCTCAGTGTTACATATCAGAGCAAGACTCCCTTCATTCCTCCAGGAATGATTTAGCACATTTTGGAGCAACTTCTAGATTTAATTACCTAATCTTTGTTCACCTGCAAGTTACTCACATTCGAGGGAACATTTCCAAGCAGAAAGGGTGAGCAATCATAATAATTATAAAAGAGATAAGGAATAAACATAGTATAGAAACACAACTTAAAACAATTAGAAGACATCATCATATACTTCAATGTAATTAGCAACAACTACAAAAACTTCACGGCAAAACGTCATACTTCTCAAAACATCACAGATACTTCACTTAATGCAACATCATGAAATTCCACAAATAATGAAATGCAACTTCATTAGACTCAATGCATGCGGTACCGAAACATCGCTGATGACTTAGTCATCGTTATCTCCAAAGATCCCCACCAATAAGATTGATTCCCGCTTAGAACCAGAGCACATCATAGTTTGCACTTAATCCATACAATGAGATTAAGGCCATCACTGGACCTGAACGTCCTACAAAATCGTCATTAGATATTCATCCTGCAAAAGATCACTAGACATTTCGTATTAACATATGTAATGAATGCATGATGCATACAACACATAAAATACGACCAGGACTAGTCAAAACGCATCATCATTCATCAAAGTCATCAAATTCTCTTCATATAACTCATATACATACATCATGGTTAACACATCATCATTCATCATAGTAACACGAAACAATTCACGTTAAGTCATCTTTATATGAATTTATACTTTTAAAACACCTATACTTCATTCAACATGTAAAGCCGGTTTACAATTCAAAAGTTATAGTCACATATATCACATAATATCATGCACATAAATCACCTATGGATCAAAATGAATATAACATCAAATATTACAACATACATCAAGCAATTCACTTCAATGTACCCTTACAATATTCCACATAGTAAGTACTCACATATAGGTTCTTTTAGCACATGTTCAAAACATTTAAACAGTAGGTACACATACATCATATTCATCACAACATCCCTTTGTTATAACAACACCAAACAATTCACGTCCAGTTACCAACATCATAATTCACTATTGATTTGTATAGTAAAGCACACACACATCATAATATTTGGTATACAAACCTGTCACCTATGTTCTGATACAGTCCCCACTTCCTATGCTTCTTATTATTTCAGTATAGTATATATCACTGACATGTCTTTCTAATGTTTCAAACTGTATGTAAAACAGATTCATAGTTTGAAATTTATGATAATCTAAAGGAAATGAAAATATAATTTGGCCCACATTCCTCATCATGTGGCACTCGCCACACACACACACTAGGTGTTGCTCGCCACCCCTTTAGATAGTGGCGTATGCCACTCTATCTTCCCACTAGTGGCTTGCGCCTCTCTCTCTCTCTCTCTCTCTTGGAATTTGTGGCAGGCGCCACTCTTGAACGTAGTGATTGGAGCCACACTTAATAATAGTGGCAGGTGCCACGCTTTTTATTTTCTTCTTATATTATACATTGTTTTATTTCTATGATTTGTGGATTATAGGTCTAGTAAATTTAAGAACTAGTGGCATTGTCTATAAAGAGAAGCATGATAAACTGGAAAATAAGAACAATAGAAATTGTGGCACTCGCCACCCATCTTTTTAATGGATCTCGCAATGCTTCGTTTTGACAGGGTTTTCCTCCTCCTAGTATTCAGCCAATATTCATACCAATCCTAATTTAACAGATTCTCATTCAGTATTTTCATCCAATTCCTCAATTATTCATCATCGATCTCAGACACTCATAACCTACTAACATCTAATAACCCAATCAATTATAATAAAGAAAAATTACAAACCCCTTACCTTTTATTATCACTGGTTATTTGAATCCTCTTTGCGTTCATCCAATCCTCTTCCTATCTTTCATTTTTCCTCCATACCCTAGTTTTCTTTCCCCCTCTCTCTCTCTCTCTCTCTCTCTCTCTCTGCCTCTTCTCAAACATACAAATGTATAGAATGAATTGAGAAACTCTCTTCCCTTGTGTGACCCTTATGACCTAAAATATGTTTCTCCAATAATACCCTCACTTATCCTCTCACACATTACCACAATACCCTTGTGGTCTCTAACTCATATATTATTCTATTTTATTTAATAATATAATTCTCAATAATAATTCTAATTACTCAAATATACTCGATAATTCCTCGACACGCTTAAACATCCCATAATTCAGAAATTCTTCAAAACCATCACATAATCGTCATCAAATTATCACCGATCTCGATTACGTCACATTGACTCATATATTTCGTATATTCACACTAAATTAATTAAATAATTAATTAATCTAGAAACCGGGGTGTTACAACCCCAGAAGTACCACATTCATATGCATGAACACCTTTAGAGTCTGGAACATTCCCAGAGTCTAGATCTCCATCAGATTCTGAATCACCATCAAAATCTGGATCAAAATCAGATTCACCTCCAGAGTCTTCTTTAGCTTTAAAGACACCTTCAGACGCTGTCTCATCTTCAAACTCGTCTTCAGAATCAACTTCGGATTCTCACTCATCTTCAGAACCTTAAGATTCTGAAGTATCTTCATAAGTTAGCTCATGTGTTAACATCACACCAGAGTTAGATTGAGATTCACTCCAATTCCACGCTTCTGACTTTTTCACAACGATGTCTCTGCTGAATTTAACCATTTTGGTGATAGGACAATAAAGCTTATAAACAACTTTATTATGTAACCCTACAAGCAACATGACTCTGCTTCTGTCATCCAACTTCATTCTTCAAGCATCTGGAATATGTTTATAACACACAACCAAATACCTTTAGATGCCTTACACTTTGCTTATCTCCAGTCCACTTCTCTAAAGGTACAATTTCCTTCAGCTTCTTGGTTGGACACATGTTTAGCACATATGTCGACGTGGCAACAACTTCTCCCCAAAATGTGTAAGAGAGCTTCTTCTCATTGAGCATGCTCCTTATCATATCAAGTAAAATTTGGTTTCTTCTTTCAACAAGACCATTATGTTGAGGAGTGTAAGGAGCAATCATCTAATGCTCAATTATATTCTCCTGATAGAAAATTTTAAACATTGTAGAGGTATACTCTCCTCCACCATCAGTTATGAGAATCTTCAGAGTTTGACCACTCTGATTCTCAGCCTTGATTTTGAATTTCTTAAATTCAACAAACACCTCATGTTTGAACTTTATAAGGGATACCCACGTCATTCTTGTGAACCCGTCCACAAATAACACAAATTGTTTATTACCTCCAAGTGAAAGTATTGGAAATGGTCCACACACATCAGATTGCACCACACCCAAAGCATGCTTTCCTCTTGGAGGCATTTCAGATGCAAATAGTAGTTTTGGTTGATTCCTCTCATGCAAAAATTGCATGACTTCTCTGGCTTCTTAATTGCAGAAATTCGATGTATAAAATTCTTTGAATTCATATGCCCTAAGCTTCTGAAGTTCAAATGAACAAAATTTTCGTGCCACATAACACTTATTGCATTAAGGCATTTCGAGTTTGTAGTTTAAGCATTCACTTTGAATGTTCTATTCCATCCCTGTTCTGACTTCGTAATCAGCTTCTGATTACAGTCATACAACTTAAAAATATTATCCTTCATGGTAAGTGAAAAACTTTCTCAATTAATTGGCCTACACTCATCAAATTTATTTTCATGACAGGCACCTACTACACATTATGAATTAATGTTGTTTTACCATTATTTTGAACACCATCAGATCTCTTCCTGACTTCTGACCAAGATTGCTTCTGATATTTCTTACCAGAAGCTGCTTTCAGAGCTTGCTACTTTACATCTCTTGTGTCTCTAGACTGCTTTACATCTCTTCAGAGCCTACTATAACAATGTAATCAAACTGAGGAGTAAGAGATCTAAGTACCTTCTCAATGATATTTTCATCAGAGAGAGTTTCTCCATACGACTTCATTTCATTTGTGATCATAATCAATTTAGAAATGTACTCATGTACATTCTCTTTGTTCTTCATGATGAGATTCTCATACTATTTATGTATATATTGAAGCTTCGTCTTCTTCACGTAACACCGTAACAGTGTGTCCCACACATCCTTCACCGTCGTCGAATCAACGATTTTCTAAAACATGTTCGCATCCACACACTGATGGATGTAGAACAACGCCTTATGATCCTTCTTCCTCATATCACATTGAGCATTCCTCTGCGCATTCGTTACCTTTGTCAGAAGTGCAACCGAAATATAATTGTCGTTGACGATATCAAGAACATCTTGAGCGTCAAAAAACACACGCATCTGAATCACCCACCAATTCCAATTTTTGCCATCGAACGTTGGAAGCTTGGTACTCAAATTAGTGTTTTTATTCATCTTTAACCTTGGACAGTTCACTCAGATCTCACCAAACACTAGTGTTTCTCAATCCCGCAAAATCAAGAAATGTGATTTTGTTAAGATTCCGATCAAAAAATTCAACACAAATTAAAAAAAAACGAAATTAATCACACCATGCATCACCGTTCACTCGTGTTTTCCCGTGTTTCTCTGTAGATCTGAACCGAAGTTTTAGATATCAATTGTTGGTGCACAAGATGAAGATATCAATTTATACAATCTAAACACTATTTAAATCTTAATTTTTTATTTTAATAATATTGATTCTTAAACAGATAAATTAGCATTTAACTCTATCGGTATTTTGGTTTAGTATTGTGCAAATATTGAAAAAGTCCTTTCAAATGATAGAAGAGATTACTACTAAATATCATAAATATTGTCCCTTAAACAACCTATTTAACTTTTTGATCCCTTTACCGTCCCCAATAAATACTTATACCCAATCCATCACGGGAATCACCTACGGCTGAGCGTGATCAAATATGCATGATTCGTGTGTAGCTGTTTGCCTTTTTATTAGTACCTGTCGCATAAAGTTGACAACCCTTTTATTTCGTTTCTAATACTCCATCAACCTTTGCCTTTCACCATTAAAAATGGCCACTAATGTGATATTACCCGTTTTATTCATCCACTCAAATTCTAGATTTTTCTTTTGCCCTTTTCCATGGTTTCTACTTTAGACTGCATTAGTGGTGATTACTTGTGCAACCGGCAATAAGAGAATTAGATGAACACGTAATGTATTCATTAAATTGGACATTATGAGTTTGCTGCATAAATGAAACAAATACCTACTTGAATAGTTATGGCATTACTAAAATTTTAATTTAAATATAAATAAATAAAGTATCGCTGATTAAAACTTATATATTTTTAATCGAATACTCTTAACATTATAACTATCTTTATTTATATAGTATTATCCAATCGTCATATTTTTAATTCATAGAGACACTTTAAATATGAATTTAGTCATTCATTTAAGTATGATTCTCATACTATGGAGTTTTTTTCTTTTCACGTATGCTTCTTTTTCTTTTTTTGTCCTTTTTATTTTCTTCAATTTTTTAATTTGCAAGTAAGCTCATACTCAAGGATTCACCGATTCAAGTGGTGAAATTTATTGTGATTCTGACTAGGGATGTCAAAATGGGTTGTCCGTCCCGCCACATCCCGCTTTAAGCCGACAAAAAAAAAAGATCGAATAAACCTGTCAAATAGAAATAGATATAAAAATTTAGCTCGTCACACTAAAGTGGCGGGTTGGCGGACTTGTCCGTCTACATTTTATTTATTTATTTTTTCATTTTTTTAATAGATTAATGAGTTAAATATGTTTTTCATTCCTCTAAATATCTCAAACTTCAATTTTAGTCACTATAAAAAAAAGTTGAGTTTTAATCCTTATAAAATCACTTTTGCATGCAATTTTAGTCTCTGTAGAGGGACTAAAACTACATACAAAAATAATTTTATAGAGACTAAAACTCGACTTTTTTTTACAGGGACTAAAAGTCAAAATTTGAGATATTTATAGGAACCAAAAACTATATTAACCCTAGATTAATAGGTTTTGTTTTTATATTTCAATTATATTTTTTACTTAAATTTTAAAATAATTTTTATAAAGTATCTTTTTAACAAATTTTATTTCAAAAAATATTGCATATATTCTAAAATAAAATCATCAAGAATTGGAAGTATTAGAATTAATTAAATATGTGGATTTAAAGTGGGACAAGATGAAAGAATAGGTACAGCGGGCTTTCGCGAACATTGGATTTTGACGGGGCGGATGACGGTCTTTAGCGGGACGGACTTTGATGGACGGAGGACCCAAAATCTCACCCAAACCTTCTATTTTTTGACGGGTGCGCAGGCCGGCCCGGCGCACCAATCCGTTTTATCGCCCCTAATTCTAACATTTATATATGCAGCACGATTCAACCATGACAATGCGTATGTTTTGAGCAGGTCATTATAGTAATTTTTTACTTCATTTAAAAAAAAATATCATATTTGAATCCATACTTGCTAAGATATCAATGTTTATACTTGTATTCTATGAGTATTTAAGTGTATATATTATATTTATTTATCCGTATTTTTAATATAAAAAATTATGGGAATTAAAAATTTACGAATCTTATAACTAGGGAATCTTATAACTAAGGACAAAGATAGTATTAATCGATACTAGTTTATCTTCACATTTTAAGTTTTTAATAACATTAAAAAAATTCAAGGATATTATGATTGATTTAAAAATTAACTGAAACTAATATTAAAATATATATACAAGTTTAATAATAAACATGCATATGTATATAATAATAAAAATAAAAATATATGAATATACATTATGTGGATAATGAGACGGAATAGGTACTAAGGTATATGTATCCGTCCTGATACACACTTATTTTAATGGATAATTATTGTTGGATGTGTGACTTTGCACACAAAAGGTTGATTAATTTTGTGGCTCGTAAAAACATGAATTTAAAAAACTTTTTATACTAGAATCAAAGTTTAAATCATTTTGAAAATTGTTTTAATATTAAGCAGCGAAAAATTAAATTAGCAAAATATAAATTGCAAAAATTAAAGAATTTGAGGAAAAAAGAGAACATCGAGAGTTATAGAAGTTCAATCAAACAAGGAAAAAAACCTACTTCTCTCTCAGAGAATTGATCTTGAAAGTATTCAAAAAAATTTAGAATTTTTAGTAGGTTATACTCACGAACCCCTTATACAAGGAAACATGAAGTTTAAGGCTAATTTCGAATCAAACAATAAACAATGTAGTGAAGTGACGAGTCTTCCTTCCAAATTGGGGATCGAAGCGGTTAGTCTACTTTCCACAAGAATCTTGGAGTGGTTAGTCTATAAGCTTTTAAACAAACTTTGTGAGTTCTTAATACTGATTGAGCTCACGAACCTTAAACATTTGCGAGCTAACAAATAACTTGTGGGATTTTAACACCGAGTTAATCTCGGACCTAATTAAGCTTTATCCTAAACTTGGTTTACCACAGGATAAGCAAGAACATATGAATTTTTTTTATCATGTGTTGAGCTTTCGAACCTAAACTAGCGTTTGATCACACAATCTGTAAACTAAAGTTTTTTATGGATTTAACTTCTAACCCAAAAAAAAATTGTCCCTAATAAGATAAAATGTCCAACCAATGTATAAACAAAAGTTTCTTGCTTAACTTACAAATTTATCCTTCCAGAATTACAACTTTTTACTTGCAAAAAGGACTTACTCGAAGAGCACTTTGGCTAAAATCTTAGTGAGAGAAAGTAAAAGAAATGTTTAGAAAGAGAAAGAGAGAGGTATGAAATGAAACTCGGTTCTGGGTTATTTGAAATGAGGGAAGGGTCTACTATTTATAGGCTAGATGTTATCTCAAAAAGGAAATAATTTTAAACATATTTTTGACTTGTCAATCGATAGATAACATGTCTCAATAGATTGGTTGCCTTCATTCTAATAGATTATCAAATTAAAAATGGAAAGAAAAGATTTTTTTCCCATCATTAAGATGATGTCTTAATCGATTAAGGCACGTTTTTGAATTCTCCCAGTCGATTGGGATAAGGTGCCAATCGATTGGCAAAGACAAAAACTTGCCCATATCTTGTAAGACAGCTCCCAACTCATCTGGAACGACTTCAATACATTTTTGAAAATATTTCTTTGAGAAAAATCAGTTTGAAAAATGTTTTGTGTGTGTGTGTGTGATTTTAGCCATGCAGTTTTACGAGAACACCTTTATGTTATACAAAGTAGTTACTCGGGTGAATCAAGGTAGAGCTTTCTTGTACTTCAAGATTTTGTCAGATACTTCATTTCATGTAGACACCTACTTGAGTTTACTTGAGATGAGCCTTTAGTTAAATTCCTTTTGGTTGCCATCATCGGATAGTTAAGTCCAACAACTCTAATTTTTTTTATTAGCATCTTTAACCACTTAGCCGCTTATACTTGACTTGTCATCATCAGTTGTCATCAATAGATAATATTTGGCATCATCAAAAGTTGTTGCTCTTATTAAAATCATATCACTTATAAAATAAGGTTCCACAATTAACATTGCCCCTGCATGTACTCAATTTTGCAGGTTTTATATTACTCGTTGTAGATAATTTTTTTTGAATATCTATTGGGGATAGTTACAATTGTCATCCATAGTTCTCATATAAAAAAAATTCAACAAATCAAAATTATTGTCTTTTGTATCTCAAACAAATTTAGGTGTTCATACATCAAATGTAACAATAAGTCCTTTATCAATAATGTACATACGGAGGCTTCCTTCTTTATTTTAGTTGAGTTCTTTTTTATTTTAATTTCATATTAGGATTCTCTTGTTGTGTTTTGTGATTATTTATTGTAACTTCATTTTCTTTCTTTATTAATATATTTATTTTTTCATTAAAAAAATAATATATGGAGATTGACTGGAAAATATTGGATGAAATATTTACGAGAAAATGTTATGATTTGTAAGAACATGATGCATTCGCTGAAATGTAGTGCATTTCTAGGAGATATGTTGTATCATGCAACTTTGTAAAAACAGAATGCATTTTTGGGAAACACAGTGTGATTCACCAAATAACGTAAATGCTCTTTTTCAACCTTATTTTGTACGAGTGTTATTTGATATTTTTTTCTAGAGAGAGAAACTTAAAGAGATAAAGGAATGGATTCTTAGGATTTGTTGTTCTAAGAATTGAAAGATCTTTATGAGGTATACGTGGACTGAGAAACACTACAAAACACAAAGGGTTTTAGTGATTTATATATTTAGTGGACGAGTGATTGGAAAAACTTGAGTTTAAAATATGAGATGCTCTTATGAATTTTGAAAGCTATTATGAACTTCGAAAGCTATTATTTTGTAATTCATATTGTGATCTCTTGTAACAACTCTTGAATTATAACAGATACCATATTTCTTATCTTTTCTATAGTAGACCAATTTGATTGAGTTAAGTAAACAAATTATGCATGTACTCGTCTTTTCTTTTCTACTTTTTCTTGTACTTTTGCTTTTGTTGTTTGGAAATTTATTTTTTGGTTAAGGCTATTTTGTTTTGGTTGAGAGTGACATGCATGATTTTAGGAGACCGTTATAGTTTGTTCACCTGAATCTATAGGGCTGGGCAATGGTGGAGACTCGTGAGGGTGGTTTCTATTTATTCAATATTATCGATGTTTTTTTTAGAAGATTATAGGTATATATTTTGAAAAATAAAAGTTACACTTTTGAAAAGTTAAGGAAATAACGTACTAAATTGGATGTTTTGAGATCTAACCATGGTCCAATGTTTGTTTCAGAATTCATGCATATTTTTTTGGAAGAAAGAAGGTATTCAGATGCATAAAACCGTTGTTGCCATTAGAGTTGTCAAAACGGACTACTCGATTTTTTAGAGTCGGACCCAAAAAACTTTCATTAATATGGGCTTAAAATATATAACCCGAGTATGATTCTAGATGGAGTTATCCGACTCTAAACGAGAATTTTTTAAAATAAAAAATCTCTCAATATTTATTATGTATTATAAATATAATATGTAAAGTGTATTATTTTAAATATAATACATTTTTAAAAATACAAATACATTTTTAAAAATATCTATCAATATTTTAAATAGAGTCATTTGTAGAATTAAACTGACTATTAAGTCTCAGGTAGACGCGGTGGTATGATTTCTGAGTTTTAGTTACGAGTTTACTGGGACATGTGGTTGTTCTATAGAGCATTTGGTGTGATTCATGGTGGATTTGCAGTCAGCAGCGGTTTTATGACATCAAATTGCAACTCAAGTTTGTTTGGGTTCAGTCTGTTCACCGCGTCTAAAGGAGTTTGCAGTAAGTTATGTCTGTATTCATGTTTGATGCGTGTTTTGGTCATTAACGTCTAGTGCCTTTGTGTTTGTGCTAGCTACATGGGCAGATGTACATTGAGGCAATATTCATGTTTGATGTGTGTTTTGGTATGTAGGTGTCTAGTGCCTTTCTGTTCGTGTTGGTTGCATGAAACATGTTTTTTCAGTTATGAAATTTGTGAATATTCAACTTTGTAACAAAATACACGATCATTGGTTAAATGGCCGTCTTATAACTTTGATAGAAATATGTTTTGAATAGGATACCTTAGAAGCAAAGTATAATAGGTTTCTTTATGATCAAGAAACCCACAAGGGTTGGAGTTTAGGGTAACCAAGGATAACAACAAGGATTAGTTATAAACTGTTATTATTTCCTTTCTCTTGAAACAAAATTACAAGTATAAAAGAATAACAAATAACCCCTCTCACTTTTGAATTAGGGTTTTATATTCCTATTTTTCCTTATTATAAAAGATGAGGGACTAGTAGACATGGAAACGGGGAAGGTCAGAGACAGTTTTTACCTTTCTCAAACCCAAACATGAATCTCTAAGTAGTCGTCGTTCCCCGCCCTAAACCCAAACGGGGAAGGGGAATTAAAACCCAAACTCGTCATAAATGAGTTCAGGTATCCCCACCCCGCCACCATCTATTTATTAAAATTAATTTTTTCAATAGAAATATTTATTTATTTTCAAAATAAAATTACGTTATAAATGATAAAATAAAATAATCTCAAAAAATTTCTTACATGCATTTCAAATATTTTAAATAATTAATAAATATCAAAATATCAAAACATTGATCACATATTTAATATTCCAAATCAATAAATATAAATAATAATGTAAATAATGAAATAAACGGGGCGGGTTCGGGAACGGGTTCGGGTGGGTACCAGTGTCCCCATTACCCAACTCGTCCCTATATTTTTTAATCGAGGAAAACCCAAACCCAATCAAAGCGGGTTTTCCCCGTCAACTTCGGGGCAGGTTCGGGTGGGTACCTGTGAGTATGGGTTTTGTTGCCATGCCTAGAAACTAGTATGCTATTTATATGAAAACTAACACAGTAACCTAATGGGATTTTTAACAATTACCCATTACAAGCTAACTTAAACAATTTGATCCATAACACAAGGCCCAATTAGACATACATACTAGAACTGACTTTGACTACAGTGTGTATAACTTCTGCACTAGCATGTGAACCAGCTTCTACTTCATGTTAAACCTCTCGTATCAGAGTTCGATCCAATATTCCACAAATCTCCACCTTGGACCAAACTCTATACCAACAAGCAAACAAAACTAGTTTTCTTCATGCATCTTTATAAACTGCATACAATGTAAAAACTTGCAACTGGGCAATGTCTTGGTGATCATATCAGCAACATTATGATTTGTCGAAACCTTCAGCACTTGGACTTCTCCATGCTCAATTACCCCCTCTAACGAAATGCAGCCTCACATCAATGTGCTTGGTTCTCTCATGATAGGTTGAGTTCTTCGACAGGTGTATTGCACTTTGACTATCACATTTAACAGTGATACCTCGACCTTGAAGTTTCAGCTCCTTTGCAAAACCTTCAAGCCATAATGTTTCCTTTACTGCTTTAGTTAGGGCGATATACTTTGCTTCAGTGGTTGATAAGGCAACAACGTTTGAAGTGTTGCTTTCCAACTAATTGTTGTGTCAAACATAGTGAAAACATATCCAGAAATAGATTTTCTAGAATCCATACAACCTGCATAATCAGAGTCGACATATCCTTCAATTGCTACTTTACTATCTTCACCCAAGGCTTCACTATAAATTAAGACTCTGCTCAGAGACCCATTTATGTACCTTAGAATCCACTTCAATGCTTGCCAGTGAGCCTTTCCAAGATTCTCCATGTACCTGCTTAGAAGACTCACTACTTATGTTATATCGGGTCTAGTACATACCATAACATACATCAAAGAACCTACTATATTAGCATATGGAATGTTATCCATATAATTTTTTTCGACATCAGTATTGGGACACTTATTTATACTCAACTTGAATTGAGGGTTTGTCGGAGTTACAACAGACTTTAAATTCGACATACCAAACTTTTCGAGAATTTTCCGTAGGTATGCCTCTTGAGATAAGCATAATCTTGACTGCTTTCTACCTCTTCGGAGGTCAATCCCAAGAATCCTGGACGCAAATCCCATATCCTTCATGTGGAACTCCTTATTGAGTTCATCTTCACCCTTTTACATCTTTGACATTTTTGCTTCCTATTAGAATATCATCCACATAAAGCAACAAAATAACAAATTAATTACCTAGTCGAAATCGAAAGTAAATACAATGGTCGAACTAACTTCTAATGAAACTTATGCGTGCCATGAACTTGTCGAATCTCCTATTCCACTATCGAGGAGATTGTTTCAGCCCATATAAAGATCTCTTTAGTTTGCACACATACTCTTCTTTCCCCTCTTCGACATACCCTTCAGGTTGCCTCATCAGAATTATTTCATCAAGATCACCATACAAGAATGCAGTCTTCACTTCCATCTGTTCCAGTTCAAGGTCAAACTGTGTCACCATGGCAAGCAACATTCAAATGGATATGTGTTTCACAATAGGAGAGAACATATCATTGAAGTCGACACCTTATTTCTAAGTGAATCCCCTAGCGACCAACCTTGCCTTGTATCTCTTAGACATCACTCCTTCGATACCTTCCTTAACTTTGAAAATCCATTTACAACTGACTAACCTAACTTCAACAGGTTTCTTGATTAGTTCCTAAGTATTATAATCATTAAGAGATTTCATCTCATCATCCATGGACTTCAACCATTCAGTCTTATTTCGAATCCTCATAACTTACCTATAGTCTCTAGGTTCTTCATCCAAAACATTACTTGCAGAGATTAAGGCATAAGTTATAAGATCTACATAACCAAGTCTCTGAGGTGGCTTGATAACTCTTCTCGACCTATTTCTTGCCCGTAGGTAGTCATTGTCAATCTCCTCAACTTTGGCAGCAACTTCTGCTTCTTCTTCGACATTATTTGGGTCATGCAATTCAGCATCTCTATGTTTCACCTGAATAGGAATTTCTCCCTGTTCCAACTCTTTGACAACCTCATCAATTTTTTTGAAAGCCATCCCAGCTTCATTGAAAACTACATCTCGACTGGTGATACACCTCCTGTAACCTGGTTCTAGGCACCATAGCCTATAAGCTTTGACTCCTTCAGGGAATCCTATGAACATGTATTTCATAGCTCTAGGTTTGATCTTGTCTTGCCTAATGTGAGCATATGCCACACAACCAAATACTCTTAGTGTGTCGAGATCTGGTGGATATCCCGACCAAACTTCTTCAGATGTCTTCATATCTAACACGGTCAAAGGATATTTATTTATCATATATGTTGTTGTCGATACAGCCTCAGCCCAAAACACCTTCTTCAATCCAGCACTAACCAACATGCGTCTAACCTTTTCGAGGATTGTTCGATTGAATATCTCTGCTATACCATTTTGCTGAGGAGTACTTGCTACAGTCTTATGCCTTGCAATCCCAGACTCGACACATTAACTGTCGAAAGCCTCATTGCAGAATTCAAGGTCAGAACCTTTCAACTCTTGAAATTCTCAAAAGTTTCATCCTTAGTCTTCTAAATGAATACCCATAACTTTCTGGAATAATCATATACTATGGATAAAAAATACCTTACACCTGAATGTGAAGAATTCCTTGGAGGCCCCCAAAGATCAACATGGATGTAATCAAGGGATCCATGTGTTCTTTATTTACCTCTGTTAAACTTCACCTACAGGATTTACCGAATACACACGATTAAGAAAACTCTAACTTCTCGATTTTGTCACCACCTAACAGGTTCTATTTCCCCAGTTCGACCAGACCTATTTTGCTGACATGGCCCAATCTCATGTGCCATAATTATATCTTCGACAACAGTTTCGTGGATGCAATATTTATCGAACCACTTACAACTTCAGCTTCAAGGGTATACAAGCCTTATTTCTTCATACATCTCAAGATTTCCTTCGACCCTTCATGACTCTTAGAATACTTTTCTCTCCTTGAAAGACATATCCCTTCTTGTCGAATTCACTAAGAGAAATCAATTTTCTCTTCAAGTCAAGTACATACCTAACTTCGTTCAATAGCCTTATTGACTCATCATGGAGCTTGAATCTCACAAATTCAATACTTGCAATTTTGAAAACTTTGTTGTTTCCCAGTAGCATTGATCCACCATCTTGATCACATAATTCCTCGAACAAATTTTTGTTTGGAGTCATGTTCCAAGTGCAACCTGAATCCACAATCCATTCTTTTTATATTCGCCGCTTGAAACCACAAGAACATCAGATGAGTCGAAATCAACTTGAATAATGGTTGCGTTTCCATTATCCTTACCTCCATGATCTTTCAGGCGTTCAGGGGACACCTTTCGAATGTGGCCCTCCTTCTTACAATGATAACATCGAACACCAGATGCTTCACCACCATAATACTTCTGCTAACTTTTACCTTTCTTCTTGTCGAACTTACCATCCTTTCGTAAGAATTTCTCCTTAACGGCCAAACCTTCACCAACAGTCAAAGGTTTATGCTCATTTCATTCGTTCAAGTCTAAAATTATGGTATATCAAATTACAGATGTCCTATGAGATGTCGGAACAACTTATCTCTGCACTTAACAAAATGACATGAACACAAATATAGTTTTAGAAAATAAATGAACACAAGGAATTGTTAACCTAGTTCGGTGCAATCACACCTACTCTGGAGGCTACCAAACCAATAAAGAAATCAAATATCAGTAGTATCAATTCAGAGTTAAACTCAACAATTTACACTCTTAACTTAATCATTACCCAATGAAACTTCTATCTAAGACACTTAGACATTAGACACTTCTAACTCCCTCTCAATCACAACAGTGATAGAAAATAGAAAATTACAAAGACAGAAGAACACTCTTCTAAAACAAAAGACTTGATATTGCTTAAAAGCTTCAATCAAGAACACCAACACTCATGCTTAAAATCTTAGAGTGAACAAATTACAACTCAATAAAATCAGTCTGATTCAAATATCTAGGTGATGTTAGAATGGCTCACAATGATCAAGACAATACTAAACCCTAAACTAGAATGCGCAACCTTCTCAATATCTCTTAATCTTCTTCATTTTCAATTAGGGTTACATCATAATAAATAAATAAAATAATATGCTTGGGCTTAGGTAATGATAACAGTTAGATTTGATTCTTCTATAAATGCTAAATGATCTTCAAATATTCTTCAATGCAAATAGAAACCAAAATAGGAAGATCTGATTCTTCCAAAAGCGTGAAATACTGCTCTAAAATTACTACCAAATATTGCACAGATAATCACTCATCATAAGCACACAAAAGATAAAAGCACAATTGATAAACAAGCATTCTAAACTGAATGATTTGTCATCATATGTCATAACATTTGGTTTGACATCAGGAACAGAAATATGCAACAACATAGAATCACACCTGTAGAATACTTGAAAGACATTTCAAGATATCATTCATAACATCATAAGACGGGATCTTGTTTTACCAAATTTTCTGTCAATCATAGAACTAACAAAGTCCTTAAAGTACAAGGCATATTGAACATCTTCAAAGGTCAGGGACTCTCTTCCATACAAGAGGATTTCTTTGAAGTGAATGTGTGTTATGGGCAAAGCTCATAACAGTAACAATGATTGATCTTCATCATCGATCTTCACATTAATATTTTCAAGATCAAGAATCAGCTTTTTGAATATATCCAACTGCTCAGCCAACACTTGGTCTTCACTTATCATGAATGAATACAAGACTTTCTTCAGGTAGAGTCGATTCACCAATGATTTGGTCATGTACAAACCTTCAAGTTTCAACCATAAACCTGACGATGTCGTCTCCTTTGATACTTATCGAAGAACCTTATCACTAAGGCTCAACAATATTGCAGTGTGTGCTTTCTTAATTGTGGTCGTCTTTTCAGCTGTCGTTAACGCAACGTTCATGGTCGTCTATCCCTTTAACACTTCCAAGCAACCCTGCTAAACAAGTAGGACTTTCATCTTCAAGCACCACAAACCAAAATTGTTCACTCCGGTGAACTTTTCAATATCATACTTTGTTGAAGGCAACTTCTCCACGCCCACCGCACCAATTTGTTGTGAATTAGATACCTTAGAAACAAAGTATAATATGTTTCTTTATGATCAATAATCCCACAAGGTTAGGGTTTAGGGTAACCAAGGATAACAACAATGATTAGTTATAAATTGTTATTCTTTCATTTCTCTTGAAACAAGATTACAAGTATACAAGAATAACAAATAACCTCTCTCACTTTTGAGTTAGGGTTTTATCTTCCTATTTTCCCTTATTATAAAAGATGAGAGATTACTATGCTATTTATAAGAAAACTAACACACTAACCTAATGAGATTTTTAACAATTACCTATTACAAGCTAACTTAGGGTACAAGCTAACTTAAACAATTGGATCCATAACACAAGGTCCAATTAAACATACATACTAGAACTTGTTGGGGTTGATTCAATGGGGTCAACGAGGGAGTATTTCTTACTTTGGGACACACCTTTGTGAGAGACACACCACATATCCTCCTAAAACCTTAAGGTGATAGGTGTGTGGGTTCTTTCACTTATATAGTGTTCAATCTTTGCTTTTCTAATCAATGTGGGACTTCTTCCTCACACTTGATTCTCAACAATCCCCCTCAAGTATGAGTCTATACACAATGCTTCCCCTCAAGTGGAAGCTCTATTTTACATATACACTTGTATCACCCAGACCTGTGGGAACACACCCACACCTACAGGAAGTTTTTCGATACAAGTAAGTCGGTCCCTTCACTCGAAACCAAAGGCTCATGATACCACTGTTGGAGCGAATCGGGGGGTCGACGAGGGAACGCTTTTATTTGGGACACACCTTTGTGAGAGACACACCACATATCCACCTAAAACCTTAAGGTGATAGGTGTGTGGGTACTCTCACTTATATAATGTTGAATCTTCCATTTTCTAATCAATGTGGGACTTCTTCCTCATACTTGATTTTCAATAGAACTGACTTCGACTACAATATGTATAACTTTTGCACTAGCGTGTAAACTAGCTTCAACTTCATGTTAAACATCTCTTGTATCATAGTTCGATCCAATATTCCACAAACGATATATCATTGAAACAATTTACAATAGTAATATTTTATTTCATTTAAAAAAATTGAATGATAGACAATTATTTATAATTTTTAATACAATTTAATTTATAGTTTTTTTATATTTAACATCATCAATATAAGTCTGGATCCGTCTTTAGCCACTTGTCTATGCTTTGGAGCATATAGATTGAAGTAGCGGGTTTGGTGGAATTTTTTTCTATACTAGTAGAAGACTCGTGCGTCCGCACGGGTGTGTGCGTTGCCGCACATTATTAGTTAATTAATCTAAAAGAAATATTTTTATTATTTGTTTAGATTTTATATGACTGGTATTGTCATGTGCTACAATTTTATTACATAAGCAACAGTCAAATGCACAATTAAAGGAAAATTTATGTACTTTGTTCGCCTGAATCTAACCGGTAGTGTCTCATGTTACAATTTCATTTCATGAGCTACAATTAAAATACCCATAAGTATATGCATGTTTTTTTTCCTAAATCTGGAATCTAACTGGTAATTTCCCATGTTATAATTTAATTATACGAACAATTCAAATGCACATTGACATTTATAAGTAGTACTTTATCTTTTCATGTTATGATTTTTTATATGAAATTGTTTAACGTCTCACATAAATTTGATATCTTTAAAGCCGTAATCATCCAACCCTTTTTATTATTCATCTCTTATGATATCATTTATTTATTTAGGGATATAATCAAATAGATTCAATGGTCATTGTTTCATCATTGTCCTTCATGTTTCAAGTGTTCACACGGTTGTCCTATAACTCCATCAAATTATTCAGCCATTGAGGAAATTTTGTATTGCAAGCACCATTTATCTTATATATGGAATGACAAATGTTAATTGTTTCACTTAGCACCATATTCTCGTCAATTGAAATAATCATTGAATGTGTTCTTTACTCAAATTCCCATTGCAAAATTAAATTAAGAATATATATATATATATATATATATATATATATATATATATATATATATCAACATAAAGGATAAAGCTATTTTATAATAATGTAATGACTATGCAAAAAATAATAATCCAAACATTGATCAAGTTTAAAGTACAATGAAATGCCCATTTTGGAAAGAATTTTAAGAAGACCTGCTTTTACGGTCTATCATGTAGAAAAATTGCAAAACTTAATAATAATAATAATAATAAAAGAGGAATTCATTCATTAACGAGGAGAATAGTAAAAAAAAAACACTATAAAGCAGGGAAAAAATTAGTGTATTGTAAGTCAACAACACATCACATCATAACAATAATCATTCAGAGTGCTAGACCTAATCTTTGATGATTGTTATCAAATGAAAGCTTGCAGAAGTATAGCACCATAAAGTGCTTGACCTAATCGTTGATGATTGTTATCAAATGAATTCTCAATTTTTTTTCAAGGACATAGCAGCTCCTAATGTGACAAGAAGCACTGAAAGCATCTGATACATGAAATATTAGATTATATGATAATCATAACAATTAAAACATATAATACTAATATAATCATGTTTGGTAGTATAGAATAAAATAAATAATTAAGAAAAAAACACTGGAATCTATACCTTTTAATGTATACCAATACTGAATATATGCTAAAAAATAATTTGTATTGTTATTCATGGTATTTCAATACTCAAGGTTTGTTAAAAAAAACCATTTGTACTGTAGTTATTCATGTTATTTCTATTGTGTTTGAAAATGCCTAAGAAAATAATGAGTATGATTATTGTAAAAGCCATGACTTATAATTATCTCCAAATATATTTTTCAACTTGTGTTATATTTTAAGTTACACTAAGTATGTATAAAACTCATGAAAACCTTACCACTTTATTATATATGAACATTACATTCATACAAATGTATGAACATGGAAAACATAATAGTTATTGCTTGTTGGAGCTGATAACAATCTTATACATACCAGTTGGTTTTTCGAAAAATTCCTGATACACAAAATAGATTCAATTAGAATATGTAAAATACAGTGACCATGTTGCATTCATATTGTGATAGACATAATACATCATCTGATTGCAATTGCGTAAGGGGATTATGATCATGTGCAAATACATAAAACCAATTGTTTAATGTTATAGATTTTGTAACAAATAACTTGATACAAATGTTTAAGAACAAAAATATTGAGTTGGTCAATAACCTTATTTTGAAGTTGTTGAATAACTTTTACCATAATATACACATGTACAATTATTCCACTGACTTCCGACATTAGCAACCGTCAAAATTTCATTTTGACTAATCCAAAAGGTTCTAAGAACTAATTCCTAAAGTTTTTATCATGTTAACGTAAGCATTGTCAAAGAAGACTCTTCGACTCGCATCGATCCACTTCACCAAATTCCAAATATAAGAGTACCTCAGCAAACAACATCAATAGAATGAACATAATGATCAATGTTCATGCTTAACAAAAAAGAATAAACATAATGATAAGCATGAACATGAATATAAAACATCAGAGGCAACACATCATAAAAACAACAACTTCGTTTAACATGAGCATGAAAATAAGAAAAATAGTCAATTATCAAATAACATCAAAAGAACCAAGAACATGAAAATAAACATGAACATAAAAAAAAAAACTCAGAACATTAACATGAATATGAAAACAACATAGAACAGAAATTAAAAACGTTAAACTAAACTGATGTGAAAACTTTGTTGTGGTTGAAGCAACCAAAACGAAAAAGTGAACCGGTCAGATTGAACATCCATGGACATACTTCCATGGAACATCTCTAACTAATTAACATCCATGGACTTACTTCCATGGAACATCTCCAACTAATTGTCACAAACTAAATTTGTGGATCTGTTTCAAAAATACAAAGTTAAAATTAGTGAAGAGATAATGATATTGTTAACAAACCTTAGGAAGAAAAAGATGTTGATGAAGACGATGAAATCAAACCAGAAAATGTTAAGTTTTAAGACTTACCGGTGAAATCAAAGCATACACATCAATAATCAGACCATGAAATCAATAGAGTGAAAGGAAAAGATAAATATCTGTGTTGGATCAAAAAGTGATGGTTGTGGTTTGGTCCCGCACGGTGGTCAAAGTGAGGTTGTTCGAAACAACATTTCAATCGGGTTCATTAGGAAGTCCATCAGATGAGGAGTGCGAACATGTCTTTGGTTTTTTTTATTGGAGGTGATGGTGGCTGGTAGTAGGGGAGAAAGCAACGACGACGATGGTTTTAGGGTCTCTGCAAAAAGAGAGAAAAGAAGACGAGTGAATGAGAGAGAGAGAATATGAGAAAGAAAACTATTATTATAATTGGAATCAATATTCAGTCAACACTTACCATCATTTTGTAAAAAATAACTAAAATTGTAGCTTGATTTAATTATTTATTAAAAGGGTCTTTTGGTAGTATAAATTTTTTTATGGAAAAGACAATTTAGTCAATTTGGTCAATTTCTTTATATTGAATAGATAGTAGATTGTCTTCGATGGTTTTCGCTAGGAATTTTGAAATTTAGTTTGGTCAAGAATTTACTATGCAGTGGTGTTTAGGTGGTCTCTCTATTTGTTGAGGTAGTGGCATGTTTTGCTATATACAATTATACATTAACCCGTAAACTTGACATGTCTTATGCCTTGACTTGACTTTTCTTATAATTTTTTTTTTCTCTTAAAAATATTTATATAGTGTCACTTAGTACAATGATATATTTAAAAATAACATAGAGAACATCGAATATATATACTAAAATATGTTGATTGACCAAATTTCCAAGAACGCATGTATTTTGAATGTAGAATTTTCTTACCTCTTTTAAAAAAAAATTTACAGTGTCAATAACAATAATTATAGTTATAATTATGCTGTAATTATTTTTTGCTTACAAACAGACTTCAAAAGGAAGATAGGGCTATCTCTACTTATTGCCGGCAACATCAGCTTCCCCATCATCATGAGATTTATTGAGGCATGCCTAATATTCGAGAATGTTTTGAATTTCAAAAGAACAATGAGTTACAAATAAAAAAACAAAGTTCATGAGACAAGGGACTGCGTTTCCATTCATTGATGTTTCAATTAGATTCCCAGTCTGCCTTTGGATGCTTTTTGGTAAAAGGAATGTACAGTACGGCAAATTGGATATGTTATATGTACGCCTAAAAAAGTGTGTTTTGTTTTTAATGCTTATTTTAACTTATTAAACAGTTTTAGTATATTTGATTTTTCCATGATAAATATAATTTTATTTTGAATGAATTGATTATTTAAAATTGATTTAAAATTAAGGAGTTAAAGAGTACGATTTTGATTTCTCTTTCTAGCATCACCCCTATTATAAAGTAATTTAGTGTGTTTTTAGGCTTATCTTTCTTTTAGTAAGTGGACAAATTCATTAAATTTCTCAATCTTGCGAGTTCAAATAAGTTACTGCAGCAACATAGTTAAACTAAATAGTTTAAGAAAGGAATTCACGGTTTATTCCTTTTCTAATCTTAAATAAATCCCAATTTGGAAGACAAAGAAAATAGGTAACTGAGGAATATGAAGTGAATCAAAGTCTTCTAATCAGATTCCTGCTTGTCATTCTTTCCCATCTCATCTCATTTTATATTTTTGATATTTAAAATCAATCAAAACTATAGCTTAAAAATAAATCAAAACATTAAAAATTAAATATAAAAAAGAAAGGAGTATTATTATTCACTATCAACTGTAGTAATTAGTATCTATCCAGTATCCATAGTTACATCTAAAAAATACAACTCATCAAGTTGGGGATTTCCAACAAACGGTTGGAGTTTCACAATTTCAATGCTTCAAACCATTCAATTGACTCCATCAAGAACACTTTGAAACTCATCTTTCTTTGGTCTCCATATAACTTTAACTATCTTAACCAAGAAGCACCATCCAATTGTTAGAACCAATGCTTGTAAACGTCCCACAATAAGCCCAACGAGTACAATCATAATCATAACCAGAATTGCATAACCTGAATTCCCAGCAATAATCGATTCTCTCGAATAAGCGATTCCATAATCCTCTCTTACTTCACTTTTAATAATAATCACTTCTTTATCTTCAACTTCAACGTCATTCTCTTTATAACTATCATTATTATTACTAATTCCCTTTTCTTCTTCCTTTTTCTCTTTCCTAGAACGAAACTTCTGAAGCTTCTTTACCATCGTTGCCTTAAACCTACCGCTACGACTACCTTTCCCTTTAATTTTGCATTCAGAAACCAACGAATCATCCAATTCGCAACAAATCCCTAACTCCTCACTCTTTTCTTCTTCCACAGCTTCAATTTCATCGTTCACAGAACAACGATTCAAATTCAACATTTCAACGGTTACCGGTTGTTGAATCTCGTTTTCCTTAACACGAAATAGAATCTTCTGGAAACGAGATTCAATATCTACAACGCTAGCATTAGAACAAGGCTTCAAACATGAAACGGCGCGTTTTAATGCGTTTTCCAGAAACAGCAGCGCAAACGCCGAGACCGTGATCGCAACAGTTAATTCCTTCACACTCGCTGCTAAAACAATAACCGTCAACGTTTTCACGATGATCACCTTTGAACGAAACGCGGAAGTTAGTTTTTCGACCGGAGGAGCCTCACTGACGGCGGATTCATCGGTGTTTTCTCCGATAAGAGGATTCGGTGTCGGAATCTCTTCGGATGAAACTTCATGAAATAGTGTCTCTGATGACGGAGGTGGATATAAGACCGGGGACGACGGCGGCGGAGGTGGCGGTGATGGTGACAGATCAATGTTTTCGGAGTGAACCGGTTTTTTGAATCTGGATTTCTTGAAGCGGTTACGGTTTTTAACGAAGAGATCGATGAGGGAAGTGGGGAACCCGGTTTCAACGAAAAGCGAACGACCGCGTTTTGGCGATTGAAGATCAGCGACGATTTGTGAAATTCGGGTGACCCGGTTCTTTTTCTTCCAAGGAAAAGGCATGGTGAGAAGAAAAAGGGTTGCGTTGTGTGTGAGAGTGGGTAGGGTTTAGGAATAGGACATTGGTTTATAGGGAAGTTTAATTGAGAAGAAAAACGAAACGGTTTCTAGGGAGAATGAATAGAGAGAAAATTAAGAAACGTATGAAAGGGTGAGAGGCGCGTGAGTGAGTAAGGAAACGAAGGTTGTTGTTGTGAGTAAACTTTGAACGCCACTTAGCTTTGTGTATTTTGGTTGTTATATAGTATTAGCTGGATGATATTGTGACTAACTCTATAGTGTATCTTTCTACCATTTATCTATATTTCAATTCTATTTTATTTCCTGTAAAAATAAATAAATTTATGAGTATATTCTAAAACACGTAATATAAATGTATTATAATGTAATCTATATTTTATATAAATATTTTATAATGATAATTAATTTAAAATATTTATCAATATAGAAAAAGAAACTTGAAATCTTTGTTATATAGATATCTTAATTTATGGTGACTATAGGTAATAATCTAGAAAAATATTTAAAACTTTTTTTTTTGAGGTAGAATAATGGTTATGTGACTTCTTTATATAACCTTTCCACTTTATAATTTTACCACTTATTTCACCCTTTAGAAAATAAATAAAAAGTCATCTTAAACTAGAATAATATTTATGTGTCATTTCTCTATAACCTTTCCACTCTAAAAAACTTCACCTCATTTTACTTTTTTTTTTAAATTAATAAATTTATGAGCATATTGAAAAAATAAAATATAAGTGCATTATACTATGACCAATATTTTACATGAACAATTTATAATAGTATTTATACTATATAGTAAAATAACTTTAATGTATTATATACAACGATGTAAAATGCTTACCCATGTGGTTAAACAAAGAAAAACTCAATTGTATGTATATATACACAACGATATAAAATGCTTACACTATGTGTAACTAATCAAGTGAGACATCAATAAGTGAAGCATAGTAACTTAGTTGATATTGATGGTTAATCAGACATAAACTGTATATGCTCAAAAAGGAGTACATCCGAAAGAAGTTCAAATTTCATGAAAAGAAGCCTTAGTGTTCATCATCAGAAAGATTCTAAGCAATACAGAACTAGACGATTTATAATCTCTTAGAGATTTATCATTAGATAGTTTTGTATTAGAAAGCAAGGAGTTGTTGTTCACATCTTGCTAGAAACAATTAGGTGTTCATGTACTTCATTTGTGTAATCTTCTTGTAAGAAGCATTAAGTGTACACGGAAATTTTTTTTGTAGAAAAGTAGCGTAAATTCTTATTGAAGGTGGCTGAAAATCCTTTTTGAGAAAGGTGGCGTAAATCCTTGTTGGAGGTAGCTTATTTCATGAGTGGCTATTTGATATAGTCTGATACTCGAGAGGGTCAACCGCGACTTGGAGGTTGATTCCTTGAGAGACTTTGAGAGCCAGGATTCTCAAAAAGGCAAAGGTGGTTTCCATTGTGGTTGTAATTATGTTGATGGTTATTGGATTATGTCCTTATGAGAAGGCAAATCACCTTGAGGGATGGACTAAAGTAACTTTGTTAAGAGTGAACCAGGATAAAAATAATTGTGTTATTTATTTTTATTTCCATTGTTAGATTTACATTCTTAATTCTGCAAAAGGGGAGAAAGGGGAAACTCAATTCAAATCCCTTATTTCTTGTGTTTTTCAACCTTCACTATGGAAGAAGATATTGCGTCAGAAACTAACACAATACATGTACCTAGTCCCTTCACAACTCATCTTTCAGTCAGTATAAACATAAACCTCCCACCTTCTCCTAAACTATCAAATGGAAGAATAAAAAATTGTTATTTTTGTTAAAATTCATAATTTGATTGCTGAGAGGCCCATAACTTCTGATCTTATTGCATATGTAACTAAATGGGACTCTCTCAGAACCTTTGTGGACACAGCTCTACAAAATCTGAAGTCTTTCTCTTCTGAGTTTGTTGATTCTTCTAGTCAAAGGCAAACTCTCTTGGAAATAAGTTGTCTTCGGTTGCTGCCAAGCAGGAAGAAATGGATGTCATGTTGCAGACTGTTGTGGCAAGACATGATGAAATAGGTTCTGATTTGAAGACTATCCCGAAGCTTCTTATACAAAAACCTTAAGCTTTAGGATTTAAAACACCTTATTTTCTTGAACATGTTTTATAACCTTTAATTTCTACTTATATGAATTTTTTTCCTTCAGTATCTTCTCTATTTCCTTTGTTTTTTTGTTGATGACAAAAAGGGGATTATATATAAAAGTATTTAAGCATCTAATATCTGAAAAATTAGTATCTTACTGAAATCCTAAAGAATTATTTATGTGCTTTAAATGTTTATATTTAATTAACCTTTATGGAATTTAGGGGAGACTTACAAACCTAACCTTATGGACTATTAGACTCAGGGTGAGCTTAAAAACCCCAGACCTTGCATTCAATTAGTTAGTTAAATCATCAATCATTGGTCTTAAATACTTTTGTTTGTCATCATCAAAAAGGTAGATATTGTTGGAACAAAATTAGTTTGTCCCATATCCTTTGGATTTTTATGATAACAAAGCATTTAAAGAATAATATGGTATATTAATTAATGTGTGTTCAAGTGTGTAGGACCATAAATTAAATTCATATTAAATCAAAGTATTGGTTCTGCCTCTGAACATAGAAAGAGAAGTGTGAATATCATATTATGATGATTCGAAAGCTGAAGAACTGAATCTGAAGAAGTCATATTCCAAAAAGGTCTACATTTAAAGAGCAGACTCTAAAGGAGTCAGCCTCTGAAGAACATACTTTGGAAAAATCTACTTCTAGTGACCAGAACCTGAGCTAGTCAAAGGGCAAAGACCAAGGTGACACTGGTGGATCTTTATTCATCTCTGAACACACAGATTATCATGTGATAATCTAAATCTCTAGGTTCTTCATAGAGTCTGTTGGGATACAACAGTTAAATCCTTTTGTAGCAAAGGTTATTCAAACTAGGTATCACCTAACCTGGCAGTTTGGTGAAACATCTCATCATCTTTTAACATCTCTTTTGAAGCTTCTCAAAGGACTCAACAATTGCATCTTTGACGACACTTTTCCTCATTATTTAAGGATCTAAAAGACTTGAAGATCAACACAACGCAACAACATAATATTCAAGAACACAACAGAAAGGAATATACATTATGCATGCTAAGACACAAGGATTAACAATAAAAAAGAAGTTAATTTGTCAAATTTTAATCACAAGCTAAACTTAGGATATCATATCCTTAAATATCTTAGAAATCCTTAAGTACTAATAGATCCTTACTATGTTGTATATTTATACACCTCTAATTGTATATTAAATGTATTCACCCAACAATCATTTATTTGCTAGGTAAATGGTAGAAGTCTCTTACTAAATGTTTGAGCAAAAAAGTCTTTAGCTTGTATGGTAAAGCAAGGATGCCTCGAGCTTATGGGCTTGAGCAAGGAAATCTCATACTTGTGTGTGTAAGCAAGGAAGTATTGAGCTTGTGAGCTTGAGCAAGGAAGTATCATATGTGTATGTGTGACCAAGGAAGTCTTATATTTATGTGTGTAAGCAAAGAAGTCTCCTATTTATGGGCCTGAGTAAATTGTTATCTTGTGTGATTATAGTGAAAATCTCTTGTAAGTACAAGGGGACTAGACTACTCTCAGTTTCTGACAGGAACTAGGATAAAGTTGCATGTTATTCTTCTTTCTTGCACTTTATATCTGATGTCTATCTCTAAATAACTCAGATTATATAACCTTGTGTTTGGAATTTTACTTGAGAGTTTTAAAAACACAAAAGAAAACACAATTTAACCTTTTTTCTTATTTTTTTTCTCACCTTCAGAACCGATCTGCTATGATAACAACTATGTAACACCCTAAACCCTAAACACTTAATTTATAAAACATGCAGAATAATTTTCTCCAAAAGTATATCACATTTTCTCAGCAAAAACATCTTTTTTTCAAAATGAATTACAGTAGTGGAAAATAAATCTCAACACATCGGTAATTGTATTATGAATAAAATCAACATCATTTTAAATCATGAAATAAATTGTTCAATTAAACAACTTGTAGAACACAAAACATAAAATGGCATTTTCATTCCAGTGTTACGAATTTACACGAAAATCAACAATCAACAGAATACAAAAAGGAATTCATATATATATATATATATATATATATATATATATATATATATATATATATATATATATATATATATATATATATATATATATATATATATAAAACAACGTCCTTAGAGAGGTCTAGCATAAACCTTCTCAAGCTTTAAAACCCTCGTCAATGGAGAAAAAAGAAAAAGAAAAAAGAAATAGGATAAGGGATCCTCTCTATCCTTCGTGTCTAAACACCCATATCATGGATAGTTTCTCCCTTATCTCGAATTTGTATTAAAAGTTGAAGATTTGACTTTTTAGATTCTCTCTTCTCCTTCCCAAAATCTCTCACGGGGTTTCTCTCATTTTTTTCTCTTTTCACCAAAAACACGTACTAACCCCAAACTTTCTCCCAACTTTTCTATTTAAATAAATAAAAACCTAATTTATATTGTAATTAATTCTACAACTTCTCTCAACTCTTACTAATTTCACTCACCTCCTTATTTTATTAAATAATATATTTTTTTCTCCTCAAAATCTCAATTTCTCTTATTTTCTAATTCATTGAATTATTAAAAATATAACTAAATTCTAATTTTAAAATTAAATTATTATTCCTCATTTCAACACTAATTTAATTATAGTAAAACTCTAACAAAAATTCAATAACTTAAATAAAATAATTAAATAAATAAATTCAAACACAATTAAAAATAAAATAATAAATAAATTGAGGTTTTTTCCAAGTCAAGTTTGAAAGGGACGTCTCCGTTTTTCTTTTTACTTCTTCACAATGTGGTAGTGTAGCTTTGAACGACTATGGATCCGTTTGTTTTGATTTTTTTTAAAATTGATTTTGATAGTGTAATATATTTTAGTGTATAAAAAGATTTTTTTTTTTTAAGTTTCAAATAAAAATTTAATTTAAATAATTATTTTTAAAATGTAATTTTAGGTACTTCATCATTTTATAAAAATAAATAGATATCAAAATTATAAAAAAAATCACTTAATTTTGAAGTTATTTCAAATGTTTTTTCATAAAAATCATTTTTAATATAAAATTTTTGAAAAAAATATGATTTTGACCATGTTTTGATTTTCAATAATATATATTTATATTATAATAAATTAAAATTAGTTTTTTAATTCATAAATTTTTTTTAAAAAAATTATAATATTTTAAAAACCATTTTTATAAAACTTATTTTAAAAAATAAAATAAAAAATCTATATTTTTAAAGTTAAAACAAATTCGTCCAATATTGACTTTAATTAAGGAGTCATCTTCCTTGATAACAAGTTTAGTGAGGAAAAGTATGCCAACCTCCTTTAGTTAAGGACAATAAATGATAGAAAAGGTGATAAGATGGTGATTGGTGCTATAGTCTTTAAAAATTTTCTGGACTTTCTCATATACTCCTACAAATTTTCTGGATTTTCTGGAGTAAGGTTTATTTTAAGAACTCTTTCAATTTCATTTAATAATGATTTTAGCATGACAAAATGAAGTGTTTTTGTCGCTAAATTTGATCCATTCATCTCGATTTTGAGACTATTAGATTTAGAACAAATAATACTCTATTCATTTTTTTTATAAAAGAAATTTGATTTTTTAGATTCATTGAATAAATAATATATTTAGACTATAAATAAATCAAATATATCAATGATTTAATGAAGATAAAAAATTAAAATTTGTATATAAAAGAGGATGATGAGAGTACAAATTTTATATGGAGATGTTGTAATATAAATAAATGGAGATGTTGTAAAGATACATTTCTCTGATTTGTTTACAAATTTTTTTTATAAATAACGTGGTACTTTTTTAGTAAGAAAATTCGTGGCAATATTACTAGTTTTATTAATACTTCATATATATAGAAGTGTTACAATCTAAAATTAAGAAGTTAATCCACGTTTAAATGCTATTAACTTTGTTTGATATAACCATTTCTTTTATTGCAATTATTTTAGCAACCTGATATTGACTTGATTGTAGCTTTAATAGCCGCCTAATTTCAATAACTACGCGCATTCATTTTCTATCCATTATATAATTAAAGATAACACTATCGTCCAATCTAATTGGTTCCATAGAAAGAAAAAAATAATACTGAGATTGCGTTTAATAATTTAGCAATATGAAAAAGAGAAAAGAGCAAAAGATGCTCAATAAACTTTACAAATGTTACGGAAATAAGCTGCCACTGTGTACATTCAACAACTACTTTTCTTAAGCCTTTTATCGTATAGATAATACACAATTACATTTGACTGTGACTGACTACTATATAATTGTTTCCACTACACAATGAACACTAAATGTTGTCCTTATAATTGATGGAATATACATAAGTGTTTTAAGGACCCATTTCTTCTTTTATTTTTATCATATTTTGTATTATATTTTTGTACTTTTGTTTTTGAAATATCTTTTTTTGGGATCCATAGTGGAATAAGACCCAAAGAGAAAAAGTTAAGCCTTAAGATTTTATTTTATATTTTTGTTTTTGAAATATCTATTCTTTAAGAAATATTAAAATAAATTATAAAATCTAATGTGATTATGGCTTGTTGTGGGAGTGAGTGGCAGTAGGGTTGGTGTGTGGGCATCTCAGGCACGCAGGCAGGCAGGTTCCTTAAATAAAGGTGTCATTTTTAAAGACAATAGAATTAAATACGTAAAATACTAACAATTGTTTATTTAAGTATTATTAAAAAGTTTGGTTAAATTAATTTAATTGATATCTATAAAAATAAAATACTAAAAAAAAAAAAATATCCAAATTATAACTTATTCAAAAAATTACATAATTAATTGTCTTTTTTGAGATTTCATATTCGGAAATCGTTGAATAATCGGCTCATTATCAATTTTTTTTAATACATCACTCTCAATATAAGTCACCAAACAATCGTTCATCGATCCTCATTCGATTACGCAATCTAGTTTTCACAATCTTTATAGCAGAAAATGATCGTTCGACGGTTGCCGTGGAAACAGGCAAAATCATTGCTAACTTCAAAAGTTGATAAACCAATGGATAAACAACATGTCTTCTAGTCTCAACCAACTTTTTTGAAAGATCACCAATTCCTTTCAAGGATGCAAATTCAATACTACTGCGCATATCAATGATATAAGTCTCAAGTTGATTATCAAGCAACATCAAACTAGTTTGACAAAATTCTCTGGATAAAACTTTGCAAATTCAACCAATTTTTCCTTGTCAAAAGAAGAGAACAAATTTTTTGGATTCAAACAAGACATGCAAATGAGCAACCTACTATTTGTCTCATTAAAACGGTCGTTAAGTTCTTGAAGTTGCATGTCCACGACAGTATAAAATAATTCAATGCGATAATGTTTCTCTATTGTGATAGACTCAACATTACTTCCACGCCTTGATCTTCCCGAAAAATATATATCATTCATGTTTGGAATGTGAATGTCATGCATATTGCAAAATAAATTTACCTCATCCAATAAAGATTCTCATCCATCATCTCTTAAAGCTTGTAACCGTTGCTTTGTGATGTTAACTAATTTCATAGCATTGACGATATCTTCATCTTTTCTTTGCAATGCCTGTGACAATTCATTTGAAATACCTAAGTTTCTTGACTCATACCTTGTCCACTATCAATTTCTCCTTTTCCCAATGCTTCCCTAATATTCTTTATTTGTCTTTCACGAAGCATGTCTTGTCGTTTGCATGATCCCCCAACAACATTTATTAAAGTAGACACTAGGTTAAAAACACCACAAACTTTAAGATGATCTTTGGCAATAACAACTAATGTAAGTTGCAATTGATGAGCAAAACAATGTACATAATATGCAAATGAATTTTCACGTAAGATCAAACTTTTTAGACCGCCAAATTCTCCTTGCATGTTACTAGCACCATCATAACCTTGTCCACGAATTCTTGAAGTAGTATGACCATGTTTGCAAAATAAATCTTCAACGGCTACTTTCAATTAAGCTATTGCTGTTGTACTTTTAACATGAATAATTCCCAAAAAACTCTCAATAATAATTCATTTTTTGTTGATGTAACGCAAAGCAACGACCATTTGTTCCTTATTAGATATGTCACGAGATTCATCAACAAGAATGGAAAATAATTCATCTCCAAGATCAGTCAAGATAACATTAGTGGTTTCTAAAGAAGTTGCCTTAACAATATCCTTTTGAATTGATGGAGAAATTATTTTTTGATTTTCAGGAGCATTTTCCAATACAACTTATCTTACCTTTTTTTTCCCTCTTAGCATACCAACTAAGTATTTCTAGAAAGTTACCTTGATTCCCTGATTCTATTGATTTATTATGACCACGAAAAATCAATCCTTGCTTTAATAGATAACAGATACAATTAATGGAAGTTGTCAACCGCCTTCTATATAAGTCACAAACGCTTTCAGATTGTTTACATATTACAACTTTAATATGTTGATTTTGATTCATCAAATATTGACATTTCTTCCAAGCAATATTATGAGCACTACTTGGACCTCTAACATGTGATGATAGTCTATCTTTCTTATTCCAATTAGTGAATCCATCTTTTATAAATGTATCACCAACAGATTATTTTCCAAAATCGAGTCGAAAAAGATAACAACATAAACAAAATGTTGCATCCTTTTCTATACTATACTCTAACCAATTTCCAAATTCATTAAACCAAGAAGAACAAAATCTTCTCAATGGGTTTCCAATTCTTCTTTGGGAAAAATTATGTTGAGTAGGTTGGCACGGTCTTTTCTGTAGATATGTTATGTTAATTATCTCTTGATCATTAGAATGATATGTTGACATTTTAAGTCGTTTTTCAAGATCTGATTGTAACTCTTCCAAATTAAATTGAACATGTTGTTGAGAACTAGAGTCTTGCTCATTTGATGGTAATTTTCTCTTATAAAATTTCTCCATAATCTCCTGTAACAAAACAAAAAATTAATAAAAATGATTAACAATAAGAAAAATAAAAGTTAAGTATGTATGAAAGATATTGACAATAAACTTCATAGTGTCTTTATATATTAATAATTTCTTTAATCATATATCCTTAATTATTTTGTTACTTTATTTATTTTTAAATAGAGAATAAACTCTAAAATTGAAACTTAAAAATCTCTACCGCCAGATTTTTATTTAATATTCAAACAAAAGAAACTGAAAAAACATTTAAAAGAAAGAAAAAGTTTAGTCTAAGATATTTTTAAACTTTTTTAGATGTTATAATTTTTTAAAGAACTTTTAATAAATAAAATTGTCTAGCTCAACATGATTTTATACAATATTATTATTAAAATCAGATTATATAATCAAGTCATTCAGTTTTATTCAAATTAATTATAATAAGTTCTAGTTTGAATATCAATCTCTTGACTCTTTGAATTTAGGGGTATATGAAAGAGGTGATTGTTAAAATATTGATTCTAAGTATCAAATGAATTCTCATCCCACAAATCCTCTGTGGAAGGAATTGGAGTGTGATGTGTATCTCTTTGCTTGTGTCTACGTGCCGTAATGGATTTCAAAATTAACACAATTCTAATTTAACAACAAAATCATCAAATCCTAATTTCTAATTTCGAAAAACCCTAAATTAACAAAACCTTAAAATCAATATATCTTACCTTAATAACTTCAATGAAAAATTGATTAAAAAAATTGCTAGTGAGAGCATGAGCAAGTTTGATACACCGTTGTTGAAACCATCAATGAAAAAGATGAGAAAAACTAGGGTTGGCGAGAGAAGAAGAGAGAGAACTGAAAAATTAAATTGAGAGTGCAAATACTTTTATTAATATTTTGATATCTAATTATTTGTTATTTAATTCAATTTATTTACAATAAATAATTAAAAATATTTGTATTCTTTGAAAGAAGAATTGAAAAGTATCTTAAGTGATGCAGTAGATGCAAACCCACAAAATCCAGGGGTGCAAATAAAATAAATTATAGATTATTAGTGTAAATTTAAAAAGTTGAGAGGGTGCAGTTACACCCCCTGACTACAATATAGATCCGTCTATGTGTGTTTATATATATATATATATATATATATATATATATATATATATATATATATATATATATATATATATATATATAGTGAGAGTGATTTTAAAATGAGAGATGAAAGAAATAAACAACAACCATTAGATTAGGTTATTAAGAGAGAGATAAATTAATTTTCACATTAATGAATAAGTTTAATAATAATTGTTTGACTCGTCTAATGATGATTGTTTATTCCTCTCATTTCTCATTTTAAAATCACTCTCACTTGATATATATATATATATATATATATATATATATATATATATATATATATATATATATATATATATATATATATATATATATATATATATATAGTGGGGATATATTTATTCCAAGAGTAAGTTTAATAGATTTACTCCAAATCTTAACCCTTGATTTGCATTAATCTAATGACTTTGATTGATTATTTATGCAGAAAAATATTTCCAAATATATTTAGTTTAAATGATCTATTAATGCAAATCAAAGGTTAAGATTTAGAGTAAGTATATTAAAAAAAGGTGAGTGGAGATATTTTAGAGTAAGTATATTAAAAATATCTCCACTCTACACGTCAAGGTCCTCGCTTAATATGATATCGTTTGAGCGACACCTTCAGAGATTGTGAGGACTTGCCCTGTGGTTAACTGACGTGTAGAGTGTTGTTATTCTCACATTAGTCATATGAGAATATAAGAAAGAGTCATACCACGATTCCGTAAAAAGGCAGGTAGTCAACAATCTTCCTTAGTCAAGGAGGAACAATTACTACCTCTAAAGGTTTCCTGATCTTTAGGCCTAAAAATGCTCAATAAGTACGATCTCCCTTAATAGGTGAAAAGGGATCATTACATACTCACTACTACACATAATTCCCTAAGTACAATGCTTGTATATATAGCCTCTCAGTTCACGTGAGTAGGTCGTTTAAAACAACATAAACATCATCATACATGGTTTCTCGCTATTATGGGTCAACCCTAACCACCACAATTGTTATAAACCTACTAAGACCTTTGAGTATCTCATACCCTTGTTGGGATACCGTAGTACACCCGAATTTTCTTACCAGTACAATAGAGTCTAATGTGGGATCCCAATAAAACTAATATGGGTCACACCTTCTTCATCACAATCACCATAGTCATAGTTAACCTCCCCTCTTATACCTAGCCTTTCTCAGACATGGTTAACAGGAGAGCTCTATACCCTACGCTAGAGGATCCAGTGTTAGTGGTGATGTCATCTCCCGAGTCGAGATGCACACCGCCATCTACAAATATTGCTATTAGAATCAAACACTAAAGGACAATGTCTACAACATTCAACAGCGCCAATATGATACCAATCCTTAAGAGGAGATGAAAGTGTTAGATCCCTCACCATTCTCATACGGGATATGGAAAGAGTTTGTCCCTGAAGGATTCAAACCTCCCTCTCTGGGCAAGTCACCTCCATCAACACATAATTGGTCATCATTTGAGCACCTAATTCTAGGAAATTCAAATTGATGTTTGGCATCTTCAGGGATTCCACCCTACAATCGTATATGGGTCAACCTGGTCTCAATCTCCAGCTATTAGGAGTTAAAGAAACTTGTGCATCAGATTGTCGCCAACTATCACAGGAAGACATATACCACTAGTCTGTTCAATATACGACAGGGTCCGTCAGAGTCGTTAAAGGACTATCTTGCCCAGTTTAATGAAGTCACCATCAGGGTCATTCCTCCAAATCAAGAAATGTTCGGGGGTGCATTTCAAAATGGAATCAAATTTGGACACTTTAAATGAGACTCTCTCCCATAAGCTAGCACTCTCGTTAGTGGAAGTGATAACCATAGCATAATGTTACATAAAAGGCAAGGAGAGAAACGCTGGGAAGAAGGCGCAAGACGTCAATGAGCATGTTCCAAATGACGAGGAATCACACCATTAGAGGAAGATTAATTGTACCTCCCATATCAAAGACAAGATTGCATTCAAGAGATTAGGAAAGGCCACTGAGAGCTTCATGCCTCTGAACACTCGCGGTTAACAGATTTGGCCTGACGTTCTTGACCTATACAACATCCAATACTACAAAACGCGTAAACAATGACGTCATGGTCACCATGGTTCATATCTACACCGTTGTGACATCTCTAAACTAAGGTGCTATTATATTATATTTGTTTTTTAATTAAAAATTATTTTTATATAACAACGGTTGATAAGCCAACTGTGGTGATACTAGCAAGCTTTCATGGATTCAAACCTCAACGCCATCATATATATTATTTCTTTTATGTTAAGGCACGCCTTTTCTTTTTTATTCACTCTTAAATAAAAAACTTAAAAGTTATTACTACGGTTGTGTTTTCCACCGTTGTGATATATATATATATATATATATATATATATATATATATATATATATATATATATATATATATATATATATATATATATATAATTTTTAATTCTAAATTTAACTTTGGCGCTTCGTTATGAAATTTCATTATGAAAGTAATATATCACAATGGTTGATGGTATAAACCATCGTAGTAGCTTTACAATATTTTATGTATCATAACAGTTGATGGAATAGACCGTCGTAGTAGATTTACAATATAGTATACTCCTAGTTTGCTTGTCTCTTCAGTATTCTTTTTTCCATTGAAAATGGAAAATAGACGAAACGATACACGATTTCAACCTTAAACCCTAACATTCAATATTGTAATTTCAACCAAAGCTTGCATAATCAATATCCATTCTTTACCATGTTGTTGTCATTTTCGTCATGATCATCACGATCGTTAAGGAAGGAAGAGTACACTAACCAAGTTGTCACTGTCGAGAAGGAAGATAACAACAACATTGTTGATGTCGTACGGAAGGAAGACAACATCACCAACAACACCAACACCAACATCGTTTAATTAGTCACCACGTAATAAATCTTTTCCCTATGCATCTACAGTAAAATCATTTGCAATTGTTGTGGTTGTTGTTTATGTTCTTGTTGTTCATGTTGTTGTTGTTGTTTATGTTCTTGTGTTTCATGTTGTTGTTTATGTTTTTGTTGTTGGTGTTTATGTTCTTGTTGTTGTTGTTGTTTATGTTCTTGTTGTTCATGTTGTTGTTGATGTTTTTGAACATAGATGTCAACCTTGTCGAGTTCTACATCAGGAAGCAGCAAAGATACTCAAACAATTGAGTGTTCTGTGAATACAACTCAAACGATTGATACTCAATCGAAAAGATCACAAAGAGGTGTCACAATGATGCCCCAATTCACATCAGTCTATGACTCATCAGGTGTAAAAATTCTGATGGAGTTTGATTCGTTCTACGGAGTAGTGGATTGTCCATATTACTCTACTTTTAAGAGTTATGCTGTGTTCCTTGTACATAGCAAAGTAAGTATACTGATAGATGATTAGAGATAAGTGGATGATAATGTCAAAGACAACATATGGACAGACGTTATGGTATTACACACTATAATTTTCATATATTTGATATCACTACCTATAGTTTCTAATTCATACTTATATATTGATTTAAATGTAGTTGAATTTTGAGTTTAACGATAACTCAAAATTGAAAAAAATGGATATCTTATGTCGTTATTCGTTGGAGGGGATTTAATTCACAACTCACAAATGACTAAATTACGAGGCCGAAGTTTGGTCTTGGACGTCCATAGATTCGGTATAGTTTTATATCGAAGAAGGTGTGGCACAAGTTTACGAAGAAACGTCGTTCTGAGGAATTCAAGGTTAGTACTAGTCTTATGTAACTGATAATATTATGCTAATGAGTTATAGATATTAATAATATACATTTTTCGCTATGTTAATAACAAGCTAAAAGCGAAGTAGGAATTCAAAACAAGGAGAAAAATATGTACCCCCGTATGTTGCCTCGTGGAGGTTACAGGAAACTTGATAAGAGAATCATGCTTTAAAAACAACAATAATAGGAGATGGTGATATCCCATTTCCACCGTCAAGACATGAGAAACAGAAGAGGGCTCGATTAAGACCTAATAGAGAGTACACCTCTGAGGCTTCAAGAGTAGTTGCGGAGAAAATTATAAGTATATGTTTTGTTTTGCTTATGTTATTTAAATGTGTTTGCTTATGTAAGTTGCTCATATTGTGTAGGATAATTTGGTTGAGGCGGCCCGTGAAGGAAAATTTGTTACAGAAGCACGACATGACATATTATTAGAAGCTATCAGAAAACTAAGCATGGAGGTCGTGTCTGTGGTGTTGGAGAAGGTGTCAGCTTGAGGTCATACTTTGGATCTCAAAGAAAAAGCACAGAAACACCTGACTTGAATGCTCAACGACAAAAGATTGAGAATGTTGAGAAGCAATTGGAAGAACAAAGGAGGATATTTGAGGAGGAGAGGGGAAAAAGGGAGAAAGAAATGGAAAAGTTACAAGAGATCTATTTCGTATGTGCTTTAATTGAGATATTAGTGTTTTATCATAAATGTATGATATATATTGTGCTTATTTTTATTTTATGTTCTAATTGAATGTTATTATGTAAAGATTAAGTGAAAACCTCAAATGACGAACAAATGAAGGTCAATGTTACGTTAACGGTGATGATCAAACTCCAAGTAGAAGTGTTGTAAATCACGCTTCTACAAAAGGAAGTAATTGTACAACCTCCCCAGTAGATAACCAGAATGGGATATTAAACCCTAGTCAAAATGAAATAACCATGTTTTACTTGTCCATTGTGGAAATAAATGAAACGCAAGCTCTCCCGCTAGAACATTTCCCGAAATTGGATGTAGTGTATTACACTCCTGACGATGTAAGGAATTTTCTCTCAGGATTTAAGTGGCTTGACATATGGATTTTGCAAGTATGGCGCATATAAGTATATAGTCGAATATACATGTCGTTATAGAATATTATTATTTTTTGTATTTTTCTCCCTTAGTTTATTCATTTTCTTTGACCATTTAGGTATATTCACAATGTTTGTATATAGTTAAATAAATCAAGTACTTATGGAATCTTGGATCTGCTTTATATTCAATAGGCGTATAATGAACCAAAAATCATTGAAGAGTACTTGAAAGAATGGCTAAATAAGGGAGGAAAAGAATTTTATTGGTCGTTCATGTGCGATCAGAATCTGTAGTGGGTCTTGGACATTGACGTAGATGATGATGCGATACTCGGTCGTTAAGGAGAGATGGGGATGTACCTGCAAGGTACTCCGATGCCAAAGTGAGAGCGGGCAGAAGAGTATGCAAGTACGAGTAAAAGATTTAAGGGACTGAATATTCGATACCTGACCCTCTCGAATGAGTGGGTTGGGCCATGCCTAGTCATTGGGCCAATCCGGAACAGAGCCCCCCAAGTCGTTGCTTCAGGTCATAGAAGTGATGACTTAAGGGTGGCCAGCTATGTACAGGGTGAAACTGAGACTTGTGAACTTCTTTTGTCACCATCTTGATAGGGAAGAGCCCGAGTGCACCTGGGAGTTCGACAGATAAGGATCTCAACAGTTATGATGAGAAGTCACATCACACCTGCGCCTTGGTAAGCATGTGCATTCAATGTTTAATGATGGCTAGTTTACGGTAGTCCTTAGGTAATAAGTGTGTTGTTCGTAGGCTATAGGACACACGTGCCCGCACATGTGTTGAAGGAGGTTATAAATAGGGCGTTGGACAAAGACAAAGATAAGTCCCTGAACTCCGCCGCAAACCATCGTCCTTTGTCATCTTCAATGAGAACAGTCGACTGACCAAAAAATTCTCCTCTAAGAACTTGTACGTTTCTTCAATTATTTTTCTACTCTATCTTCTGATTCTTGATGGATATGTAGATATATGCAGTTAGGATAGATATTAGGGTCAATAGGACCTATAACTTAAACTTGTTAGGGTTTTCTGATATGGTGTCCCCATTTCTATATGGTGGTTGACGTGTGGTGTGCCATCTTCGTTGCGATAATTAGGGCTTTTAGCGCTGTTCTCCATGGTTTTACACGGCGACTCCAATTGAGCTTCAACGGGAGTTATGGGCTTCTGCACAAAGTCATCTGCATTTTATGCAAACTGAGAGTTGTTATCCTCGCAAATTTATTTTCACATAACACCTTGAATAAGGGCTTGGGTTGAGGACAACGTCTTCGTTCCTCTACACGCCCTTTCACTTGATCAGTAGTGGAAGGGTGGATTTGATTTAACTCATCGAATTCACGTTTACTTTTGCCATTTTTCAGGTACAAGGATGTCTGCTGACGAACATGTTCATATGGTCATGGAGGAACTCTCTGATGATACGGCTTCTTCCCCGAACCGGTCTGAGGAACCTGTGTCGGAAGAAAATGCCTCTGCTTCAAGTGATTCTAAGGAAACTACCTTTGATCATACTGGGTACAACAATTCCAGGGAAGACAATGTTGAGCAGGACATCCCCGTTGAAGCTTGGGTCGATGGGGAGCCCTTAAACATCACATCAGTATATGCTGAAATTTAGGAAGGTCCTGCTCCGGTGATCGGGAACCCCGAAGACTGATGCATTAGGTATCCCAGAGGGAAGACCGTATCTGCTCACCTTATGGCCCTAACCGGTTTCCCATGTACGACTTTTTCTTTAAGGAGCTTCGGTTCAGGCTTCCTTTCTCAGGCTTCCAGGCCTCTGTGTTCGCCAACCTAGAACTTTCACCCTTGCAACTTCACCCGAACTCGATTGCTCTTATGAGAGCTTTTGAGCTAACTTGCGGGTATCTGAAGATTGAAGCGACTCTTCCTCTATTTTTTCATATCTTTCACCTTCAAAGGCAGATTGTTTAGGGGAGATACGACTGGATCTCCCTCAAACAAAAATAAATATTTTCAAAGCCTATTCGGAGTCGATCAGAGATTTTAAGGATCAATACTATTTGGTCGAACCAATCTCAAATTCTGGGGGTAGACACTGACAATGAAGGGAGAGTCTTGTTTGGTGATTAGGGAAGAGAGGTGCCTCGTCTTATGCTGAAGTTTCATTTTACATGGTCGCGTGACCATTTTATGTATGACACAAACGAATACCCGACCATCGCTTCTAAGTTGAGTGTCGAGGACCAGACCAGTTACGATGCGTTGATGAAATTTGTTTCCAGAATTACTATGACCGTGCATGTGGACGAGTAGGGTCGTCCTCTTTTGGATAAGGACGGGGGTGAGAAAGTGACCCCTAGGTTTATAGAAGTGTCTAAGCTCCTTGCATGTGAGACAGACGATGAAGTTATAGCCTATCTTGGTAGCTTTCAGAATTACTTGTTCGTGTTGATTCTTTGCTCGTATACTTTTTATGTTCTAATTGGTTTCCTTTTGTCTTTTCCAGATTCGATGGTGGACGTGCAAGAAAAGTAATGGTGAATGTTGCCAAAATAAAAGGGGAGAAGAAGTTAAAGCAAACCCTGTTGAACGATCTCTTGACTGTGCTAGGCACAGGCTCAGGCAATTCTACCTCCGCTCCTCAGGGTTCTCCGGGGACTGCCTCGAGACTAGGGAAAAGGTCAAGTGTCGATGAAGTCATCAACCTGACGGGGACACCCCAAATTCGTCGTTCGAACTCCCCACCTTCTTTCTAAAGCTGAAGTTCTTCAAGGACTCTTCATTCCAGGTCCACCGGGCAGAAACGATGAAGCTAGAGGAGCTAAGTTGACCAGAAAGGCGACTGTCTTTGGCTCGGGATGTGGGTTCAGTGGTGAGGGTCCTAGCTATAGCCTCCATGTACGCCGAGGGGACCGCCACTCAAGAGTAAGAAATCAAGAGGCTGAAACTTCTCTTGTTTTCCTCCGAGGATAAAGCCAATAAAGCTTCCGAGATGGCAAAGGATGCCCTGAAAAAGACTAAGGAGTTGAAGGAATCTCTGGCTGCTGCTAATTCTGAGAGGAAAACTGCAAAGGATGAAGTTGACCGTCTCAAGGCTACAATGTCTCCCTTTGCGAATGAAATCGAGGACCTGAAGTTGCTGGTGACCCGAGTTGAGTTGGTCGTAATGATCGAGCAAGGGGATGAGTACCTTGAAGAAATGGCGGTTGTGGCATTTAAGAACACGATAGATCAACTGAAGATCGTTAATCCCGTGGTCGTACTCAATGAGGAGGTATCAATTACTTGTACACGGTTTTGAATGAAGAGATCTTTGTGCCCGATTTTCTTAGGCAGCCGGAATAGGAAGATGTGATCATGGCTGAGGGAAATAAGGGGGTCCCCGTTGATGATTAACCTGCCGCAAACGTAGATGTGCAGGGGAATGTCTGATAATCTAGCTCTTACTCTTTGATTTTGGTAGTCGGCATGCGCACCATGGCTTTTGTTTCTCTGGGGGAATCGTTACCCTTTTATGCACTATTTGAACAAGTAGGTCTGCGTGACCACATTTTATAATGTTTTTCCAACCGCGGTGGTCGTTCGTTATTTATTTGTTGTGCTTGCACATGTGTTCGTCGGAGGGCACACTTTAATTCTTTGATTTTTTACTAAGTGTTTGTATGATGCTTGATCACTTAGATGTTCACTTAAGAAACACGTGCAATATTCTTTTATATGCCCGCCGAGGGACTTGGGATGCGTTTGTATATTTGGGGAACTGTGCTCGGTACATATGTGTCTGGTGGTTTGGGGAACCAGATAGAATACCAAAGTAGATCTGGTCGGAAAATGGTGCTCGATTCATGATAATGGCCCGTGCTCTGCAGCGTGAATGTCCCATCGTGAGCTGGATGTTCTACATATTTGTGGTACGAAGATGATGACATAATCGGTTGAGGATCTATTCGTGTGATGGTGATCTTCCTCGTTCATAAGGGAAACCACATCAAATAATAGATTTTGGTATGCAATACTTGTACCTAGGTATGCACGTTAGGTCAGTGCATGTGCTCCATTGTTCAGATCCAAGTAGGATGACAGACGCCTTAACTATAATATTGCTTAAGTTTCTCGGCGTTCCAAGGACGAGCAAGTTCTCCCCCATTTAAGTTTTCCAAGTAGTAGGCTCCATTTTCCGTTTTCGCTCGAACGCGGTAGTGGCCTTCCCAATTTGTGGCCAGTTTACCTTTTTTGGAGTCCTTGTGGTTTCTCCTCAGGACGAGACAACCGACTTTGAATATTCTTTTTATGAATTTAGAGTCAAGTCTGATGGCGATTTTTTGTTTAATTGATGTTTCGCGTAGGGCTGCTCCTGACAGAACTTCCTCGACCAAATCAAGCTCTTCGCGCAATGCTTCCGAATTGGTATCTTCGTCCATTGGAGCTTCTTTCCGTTTGGACGGTGTCGCACCTCGAAAAATACGATCTCGCGATAAGAAAATACCGCAGATAAAAATTAAAACAACAGAGTCGCCACCGAACTTTTTTATTCCAAAAATTTATGGAAAAGGAAAATATCGAGAAACCTTTTGAAAAACGGATAGTACAAGGTCTTTGAAACCAGATTCTAGGTTCGGGAGTCGATTCCGTAAGGGGAAGCTATTAACACCCCTTACGTCTGTTGTACTCAACAGGAACCTCTTAGTTTAACTTGCGATCTAATGCTGACTTATGCTTTCTGTTTTCTTCAAATAAAAAAATAAATGCGAACGATTATAAGCTAGAGTTAATAGGGGAAATAAGTTATTTTGTTCCTAGGGTGCTCGGCAAGGAGTAAGATCCGTGTGTCTACGTATTCCCTTGTGCAATGGGAAAGTCAGAGCCTCGTAGTTCGTGGTACTAAGGTTGATCGGTTGATTTGTTTTAATGAACGATTATTTAAACCGCATTCTACTACTAAGCGTTGACTTGTCTGCTCGCGATAGGAGGCTGAAGCGCTAGCTTGTTTGTGAGATAGAAAGGATTTAGATAATGTTCGCTTTTAAAAGATGTTTGATCTGGTTAGGGTTTTTAAGGATGAAAGGGTAAATAAACTGCGTCCTGAGGGGCGGGCCTCAGGAGAGTTTGTTCGAGAATTCGAGGAATGCTAGACTCCAGAATTAAAATCTTTCATTATTTGATGTGTGGATTAAGTATTTTAATTACGGAAAGTCGAATGAACTACGTCCCGTGGGGCGAGCCTCAGGAGCGTTCATTCAAGAATTCGAGGAATGCGAGACTCTAGAATTCAGTTATTCCGTTATTTAATTAAGAAAATGTTTGAATATCGAGTTTGGAAATGTTTGGTGGCGAGGCACGGTGCGCTCGGCTTACATGGGTTTGCGAATCGATTAAAGCGATAAAATGCGAAAAAATAAATTAATGGCAACTATTCGAAGGCGTTGGACCTTTTTAATCGGGTGCGTCGAAATTTTGTCCTTTAACTTCCTTAGAATCGATTTAGAGTTGAAATCGTTCTATGAGGAGTCGAATCGTTTATTTAAAAGGCTATAAAATAAATAAACTAAATTAAATAGAATTGCAGAAATTAAATCGGAATAAGAATAATAAATACAAATAACTAAATAAATTGAATTGAAACTTGATAATATGATAAATAATTGGAATAATACAATAAATAAAAGAAATTAAATTAAATATGTTTAATCGAAATAGAATAATAAATAATAACTAACTAAAGGCCTCATATTAATTAAATTTCCCGACTTAATAAAATCGAAAATAATTTAACTTTTTGGTATACCATTGGCCCTAATAAGGGATAAAAATCAAGAGAAAACAAAAATGAAAAATAATGGATCCAAAAAAAACAATTAGCCAAGAATCCAATTAATTAACAAATGCTAAATAGTAAGCTTAACAAGAAAATTAAATTAATAAACAAACCAAAAATAAAAACACAAATAAAAGGGCTTGCCGCTGCACTGAGTATGTGTATAGTGAAAACATGGCCATCAGCAGCCCAACAACAACTTATAATAAAATAAACAAAACGCAAGGAATGCATCGGATTTAGGGAGTGTGAAAAGAAAGACCAGTAACAACAAATGGACTTAGCCCATTGACCAAATACTAAATCAGCCAGAAGAAAAAAAAATACAAATCAAAATGAAATGAGAAAATATAAAAAAAAAGAAGATAAAATATAAAATAAAAGGGAAGGCTCAAACACGAATCCCTAATTTCCCTTTCTGATTTCACACCGTCAACCCTTCCCCCATTTTCAGAAAATGATTCGAAAGGAAAAGAACAAAGTACCCACCCTCAGTGATTTCTGTCTCTCTCACGTGCGAGCCTCACGGTTCTCTCTCTGTTTCTCACTCACCACGGTCTCTCACTTGGCTTCTCTCAGTTTCGATGCGGTTGAGGTTCTGGTGATGGCTTCGGCGGTGGCCGCGTTTGGTGATGGCTTCGGCGGTTTGTTAAGGTTTGTGAGGTTTAACGATGGGTTGCGGTTTCGGATCAGTCTCGCGGTGAAGATGGTTTTTGGCTTGAAAAGTAGGGTTATGTGAGTGAGTTGTTGGTCTGAGTTTGTGAGGAAAGGATGAAGAATAGGTTTGAGGAAACGATTTCGATGGTATTGATGTTGATGATAGGATTCGGTAGATGGGGTTTGCTGAAAGTTCGGATTGAAGGTTTTCTGTTTTGGCCGCTAGGGTTTTATGCGTGTAGCCCCCCCCCCCCCATTGCTAATGATTGAACCGCTTTTATAGGAAGATTTGAGGTAAAGATCATACATGTGAAGATTGTGAATCATGTGAGGAATTTTGATGAGGTGTGTTGAATACCGTTAGGAAGAAATCTTTTATGAGATATCGTGTGGGGACCTCATGTGACAGGCTGTGAAGTTTGTTTGTAGTGAGGAGAAGAGATTCTAGAAGCATGAGGTTTTCACTGAATTTTTCACTGCTGTAACTTTAAGTTTTACTGCTGTAACTTGCTCTTCATTACTTACAAACTTAATTTATTATTGCAGAACATTGTTGCTTGTACGAATCTTGTGATATTGGCCTCATGATCTTGCCTTGTTTCTTCTTGATGTTTGTAATATTACCTGACCTGCTATCATGTTATGGTTCCATGATGCCATTCTTGATGCTTTGTGAGTATTATGCCTTCTTCACTTATGTTTTGTTAACGTTTCATTTTGTAGATGCGGTATATCGAGAAGTCAAGAGATCTAAAAGCAAACAAAGAACTCTGATAAAGCAGTGCAGGTGCAGGTCCCTGAAGCACTCCGACACAAACATATATCTTGTATCGTACTTGAGAATTTATCAAGATAAATGGTAAATAAACAAACCTTCTCTATATTCAGCAATGTTAACCAATTTTTGAGCATAACTATTTGTTTGTTTTGTATGTCTTGCGTGTTGCAGCTCATTTGAAAAACTTAGTGAGGGACTTGGAGTGCTCGATGAGGAGCGAAGATGCTCATGGTTAAAGATTATTGACTGATACTCCACACCGATCAAATTACCTGATCAATACGTATGCTAGTTCTGGTTATGCAACGTTATTGAAAGATTTGCAGTGGCATTTGGCGATGGAGTTATGGAGGGAGAAAACTTATAGCTGAATATTTGGAATGGAAGCTTGAGAAATCAACATGAAAGTAAGCGACCTTAAGAGTTTCTTTCAATGCGCTTTGAGTTTACATAACATCCCTTTTGAATTTTGTCAATGTCGAGGTTTGCAATGTGAACTTTTCATGTGATCACTGTGTTTCGCTTGTGTCAGTTAAGTTCTCTGGTGTGCATAACCCTTTTGTGCGTGTGAAGTACGGATGCAGTAGCAACTTGCAAATGGGACGTAAACTTGGAGTTAATTTTAAGGCGCACGAAATATGAAGTTTGATGGAGGAGTCGTGGCAGCAAGAAGTTCATAACTTGGTTTAAAAGCCTCTTGGTAAGATCAAATGATTGGTATCGTACCATTCTTTCATACTTTCTTTGATGATGTAACATGTCCCTGTTATGATTCTTTCCTGAAACAAATTGCAATTCCGATTTCCCGCTTTGTTTTTTTTCTTTAGTGGCTGATTTTTAAATATAAAAACATCATCGCTGACTTGTGCTTTTCTTTATCTCAGAAACGGTGCCACAGATTTCTTGCTTGAACTTGAATTGGTTTCCTCGTGTCTGATGTTCTGCAGGTCATTGGTTATACTTCACGATACTCTGCTTTGTCTCAGAAATGTGACTTGTTGCATTGCTTAAAAATTTCTAAGAAGCTTTAGCACGGATAATATCATAAGTTTCTTAGAGAGTGAATTAAACATGGTATAACTTAGCATGTAAGGACCTCGTGGAGGAAACACGGTCATGCTGAAGTTCTGGACATGAATTAGTTTTGACACACTGTCATGAGGAATTTGTAAGGCTTTTTGGTTGCAGAGTCAACTTCTTTGTATATAGCCCTTTATTGTAGCATTGCAACAACTTTGTAATTCTTGGATTTTGTAACATGACTTCCTTTATGGCAACTTGTTTTTTTGCACCATTTGGCATTTCAAATCTTCTACACACTGTTGCATATTTTGGGATGAAATTAACTTGAGTCCGGGACTTGTATTACACTGTAACATACTCTTGTCATTTGAAAATCCCTTAACCGTGATTCAAAAACTTGAAATGGCCCAAGGAGGGAATAATACAGAATAAGGTTTTTGAATCTTTGTAATGTATGGTTTTTGAACCTTTGTAATTAAGACTTATCACGGCTTGTAAAAGGATTTTCCAACCTTGGTCTTTATTTTTAGTATTAAGATTACAACCTGTTTGATTCTCAATTGTAAAATTCTTTTTTTCAAGCAACTGTTGAATTTTTCTTGTAGCCTTGTGATATTTGAATTTTCTCCATTTTAGACCATCAAATTAAATGAACGCTTGCCACTAATTAAAACTTGCAACCAGCTCCATGAATCATGGTCATGGTTATAACTGAGAAACAAACTTGGAGCAATTTGAATCAAGACTTAAATGGTACAAAATTCATATTGAGTAAAGCTTCAAAATGAAAGAGAAGTTAGCTATAAATCATCTTGAATCCACATGACCGTAACTAAACTCCACGTCTTGAGCCTAACCTGGGATAGATCCAATTATCCATTAAAATGAACCAATCACGTAACTTGGCTCAAAGCTTACATCTTGATCATTAGTTCATGAGAACACATATTCTCTCTATCTCCTCCTGATTTCTACACACTTGCAAAGACTTAAAATCATAATAAGCACAAAAAATCTCCATGACCTACATTTTGAAGCTCGTGGCCAATGCTGGGATGATCACCTAGAGAGAGTTCAGGAAGAAAATACAAACGCTTGAAAATATATATATATATATATATATATATATATATATATATATATATATATATATAAAATAAATAAATAAATAAATAAATAGAAGGTAGGACAAATTTGGGGTATGACAGTTGCCCCTATCGAATTGGCTTAGACCGAGTAAGATGAACCGACTCACGTTCAAACTTTCAAGGTATAAGATAATTAGATACTAACAGACTCCAAATTTGCCTGATAAAAGAAAATGTGAAAATAGCAGACGATTAAAATTAGAAATGATGGGTAACACAGCAAGAAACAAGCTGACAAAATAAATCATTTATCACCAGAGGATGATAAGGCAAATAACTGAAAATAAAATCACTTATCACCGAAGGATGATAAGGCAAGTAACTGAAAATAAAATCACTTATCACCAGAGGATGATAAGGCAAATGACTGAAAAGAAAATCACTTATCACCAGAGGATGATAAGGCAAATAACTGAAAATAAAATCACTTATCACCAGAGGATGATAAGGCAACAGACTGCAAATAAAATCACTTATCACCAGAGGATGATAAGGCAAATAACTGAAAATAAAATCACTTATCACCAGAGGATGATAAGGCAAAAGACTGAAAATAAAATCACTTATCACCAGAGGATGATAAGGCAAATAACTGAAAATAAAATTACTTATAACCAGAGGATGATAAGGCGAATGACTGAAAATAAAATCAACTTATCACCAGAGGATGATAAGGCAAATGACTGAAAAATAAAATCACCTATCACCAGAGGATGATAAGGCAAGTAACTGAAAATAAAATCACTTATCACCAGAGGATGATAAGGCAAGTAACTGAATATAAAATCACTTATCACCAGAGGAGGATAAGGCAAATAACTGAAAATAAAATCACTTATCACCAGAGGATGATAAGGCAAATGACTGAAAATAAAATCACTTATCACCAGAGGATGATAAGGCAAATAGTTGAAAATAAAATCACTTATCACTAGAGGATGATAAGGCAACAGACTAAAAATAAAATCAATTATCACCAGAGGATGATAAGGCAACAAACTAAAAATAAAATCACTTATCACCAGAGGATGATAATGCAACAAACTAAAAATAAAATCACTTATCACCAGAGGATGATAATGCAAATAACTGAAAATAAAATCACTTATCACCAGAGGATGATAAGGCGAATGAAATTTAAATACGATTCCCGTTACTAAAGGGAAAACCGAGCGACTGAAAATTAAAATAGTTGAAGAGGAAAGTTTCAATGGGGGACAGCCACCGAATCCGCCGAGGAGATGCCTGGAATTTTCGATCGATATGATCCTGACTTCCGCTGGGGAAAGGACTGGAAACTTGTATTGATCTTGGATACTGAGCTATGCACGTATGCTTGATTGTTTTTTTTGTGAAATGGTATTCCATAATGATGGAGATACGATGCAAGTGCTTATGCATTGATGAAAGTTAAAACTGTTGGAAGTATGAAAAGCTGATTTATTTAGGTATGCAAATGATGCATATGCTGTAAATGATTGATGTAAATGATGTGTAATGATGCATATGATGCATATGATGCATATGAGCGATTGAAAGGTGCCAGCTTGATGGACTTTTGGTTTGGTAGTTGCCAATAATGATTGGAATTTGGGTGGGTGGAGGGCTTGATTCCCCGACACTCGATCTTCGACGATGCACGATCAGAAGATAGATCTGAATGCTCCAAGTTCGGTCACTTTCTTTTTTTCAAGCAACTGTTGAATTTTTCTTGTAGCCTTGTGATATTTGAATTTTCTCCATTTGAGACCATCAAATTAAATGAACACTTGCCACTAATTAAAACTTGCAACCAGCTCCATGAATCATGGTCATGGTTATAACTGAGAAACAAACTTGGAGCAATTTGAATCAAGACTTAAATGGTACAAAAGTCATATTGAGTAAAGCTTCAAAATGAAAGAGAAGTTAGCTATAATTCATCTTGAATCCACATGACCATAACTAAACTCCACATCTTGAGCCTAACCTGGGATAGATCCAATTATCCATTAAAATGAACCAATCACGTAACTTGGCTCAAAGCTTATATCTTGATCATTAGTTCATGAGAACACATATTCTCTCTATCTCCTCCTGATTTCTACACACTTGCAAAGACTTAAAATCATAATAAGCATAAAAAATCTCCATGACCTAAATTTTGAAGCTCATGGGCAATGCTGGGATGATCACCTAGAGAGAGTTCAGGAAGAAAATACAAAAGCTTGAAAAAATATATATAAATATATATATATATATATATATATATATATATATATATATATAATAAAATAAAAAAAATAAAAAAATAGAAGGTAGGACAAATTTGGGGTATGACAGACGGTACATGTATTTCAATGGGGATGACGACCTCTATTTCATATGATAGTCGGAAAGGGGTTTCCCTGGTTGTAAAGTTAGGCGTGGTCTGGTATGCCCATAAGATGTTGTGCAATTCCTCAACCCAGTGTTTCTTAATCTCATCTAATATTCACTTAAGTCCTCGTAGATTACCTAATTCGTTGATTCTGCATGCCCGTTAATTCTTGGAAATTTTTACCCGTGAATTGTGACCCATTGTCGGTAACTATGGCTTGGGGTACCCCGAAACGAGCGAGGATGTTACATTTGAAGAACATAATATGTTAAGGGTTGTGATCTAGGCTAGAGCCTCAGCTTCTATCCACTTTGGGAAGTAGTCTATGTCGATTATTAAGTACTTATTTTGGTTTGAACCAACGACGAAGGGACCGAGGATATCCAGGCCCCACCATGTGAATGGCCACGGGGGTGACATTATCTTAAGCTCGTTCGAAGGCGCTAAGTGCATGTCCCCATGTCGTTGGCATTTATCTCATATTTTCACATTATCTTTAGCATCGTTATGCATTGTTGGTCAGTAATATCCCGCCTGAAGGGCTTTCCTAGCCAATGATCTCCCGCCCAAATGCTGGGCGGTTATGCCTTTGTGAATTTCGTTCAGGACATGTGGGATAAATTCCTCCTCGACGCACTTGAGGAGAGGAATGGAGAATCCTCGTCGGTAGACTTTTCTCTCAACTAATACATATGAGCAGGCTCTTCGCCTAACTATAGTGTCCTCTTTTGGGTCTTGGGGCAATTCGTCATTCGTCAAGTAGTTGTAGACCAGGGTCATCCAGCAGTAGGTGTCGCCGATGACGTTTACATCTACCGTTGAGGACATTTTTTCAATGTTGGGCCGAGGGAGTATCTCTTGTATAATAGATTTGTTTCCGCCTTTCCTTTTTGTGCTCGTGAGTTTCGATAACACGTATGCTCGTACGTTATGTTCACGAGGAACATGTTTGACTTCTACGGATGTAAAATTTGCAATTTTTACTTTGACTAGGGTTAGGTATTCTGATAAGTTGTTGTTTTTAACCTGGTATTCTCCCTTGACTTGTAAGGCCGCGAGCCGAGATTCTATAAAGATGATTATTTCTTCAGCTCCTAGATCGTCGGCGAGCCTCAACCAACGAGGAAAGCTTCATACTCTGTCTGGTTGTTGGAGGTGTGGAAAGATAGTGCAAGGGACACCACTATCAGGATACCTTCCTCGTTTTCCAGAATAATCCATGCTTCGCTTCCCATTGAGCTTGATGCTCCTTCCACGAAGATGGTCCTTTTCCTGGATGCACAAGCTTTATTCTCCGGAGTGGTCATTTCAGTCACGAAATCATCCAGGACTTGTGCTTTGAGGGCTAATCTGCTTTCATACCGGATGTCGAACTCAGACAGTTCTAAGTATCATTTGAGCATCCCTTTGGCCATGTCGGGTCGATCGAGAAGTTGTATAATGAGCTGGTTTGTTCGAACAAAGATCGTATGTTCCAGGAAATAATGCATGAGTCTCCTTGCTGCGTTGAGAAGGGCTAAGTCTCCTTTTTCAATTAGTTGATATCTGAGCTCGGACCCCTGCAAGGCGGCGCTTACGCCTTCGTTTGCGACTGCCAGATATAGAAACAAAGTCTCCCCGACCTCTAGTCAGGAGATAACATATGGTTTCTACAAATCCTTCTTGAGATGCGTCAACGCTTTCTCGCACTCCTCTTTCCATTCGAAAGCAGCCTCTTTATGGAGGAGCTTGAAGAAGGTAAACGCTTGATGGGCAGATTTTGCCACAAAGAGAGATAGCGAGGTGAGAACCCCGTTTAGTGACTGGATGGAATTTTTGGATTTTGGCGTGGGCGTTTCAGAGAATGCTCAACACTTATCGGGGTTAGCTTCGATTCTCCTTTCGGTTAGATACAAACTGAGGAATTTGCCCGAGTGTACCCCGAACGTGCATTTTTCTGGATTAAATTGCATTTTGCACTTGCGTGCTTAGTCAAAAATCTTTTTTAAGTGGAGAGCATGATCGGTTTCCTCATGGGATTTAAAGATCATGTCGTCCATGTAAACTTCAAGCATGTCTCTGATCTCTGCTCGAAAGACTTTGTTCATCATGCATTGGTAGGTCGCGCCAGTGTTTTTCATGTCGAAGCGCATTACGTTGTAGTAATAGTTGCCCGGTTCGGTCATGATAGCAATGTATTTCTTGTCGGTTACGACCATGGGTATTATATTATACCCAGAATAGGGGTCAAGGAACGACAATAATTTAAAACCTATATAGTTCTTGACCAGCTTATCAATGTTAGGCAAAGGGTAAGCGTCCTTCGGGAAAGCCCGATTGAGATTAGTGTAGTCAACACACATGTGCCATTTTCCATTGCTCTTTTTAACTACTACAATGTTTGAGAGTCAAGTGGTATACCTGGCCTCAGTTACAAAATGTGCCTCTAGAAGGTCTTTAACAGCCTGCTCTACAACTTTTATCTTTTCTGGGGACTGATTCCTCCTGCGTTGTGCCACAGCTCAGACGGAGGGATCTATGGTCATATGATGGCATGCCGTTTCTGGATCCAATCTTGGCATCTCGACTGCGCTCTACGCAAACAGATCAATGTTCTCCTTGAGGCACGCCTTCAGCTGCTTCCTTACAAGGTCTGGGAGGTCGACTATAATCTTTACTCCTTTTGTAGGGTCCTCACCTAGTACGACCAACTCGATATCTCTGTCGGGCACTATATGAGTGGACGAAGATATTTTTGTGACCAGACGTGCCTCCTTCTCTTCCTCGGCAAACCTGCTATTGAGATTAATTGAATCGATCCTATGGAGTGGCTTTGGTTCCTCGGAACTGCAGGGAAGAGAAACTTTGGTAGTTGGCTTTGGCTTGGCGGCTATGGTGTTGAGTCCCTTAGACGCAACTTTGAAACATCGGCGAGCAACCACGATGTCTCCATGGAGAGTGGCTTCCTTCCCCGATGAAGTGTAGTACTTCATCTTCAGATGTACCGTGGAGGGTACATTGATGAGCTCAGCGAGGGTCAGGCGACCCAAGATGCATTGATATAGTGACGACAGTCAATCATGAGAAATTGCACCTTGATTTCCCTAGAAATCTCTCTCGCTACGAAAGTCACTATCAAGTCGACATAAACCCAGGGCCTGGATACCTTCCTATTGAACCCCTGGAGATCGGACCATGCGTAGGGTGTTAGATGCATCTCATTAAGCTACAAGGTCGCGAAGAGTTGGGAGTACATCATATCGACATAGCTTTCCTGATCGACCAGGATCCTCTGAACATCAAAGTTGGCCATTTGTGATCGAATGAGTAGGGGGATGCTAGTGTTAGGTGTACCACCGAGGAGATCTCCCTTGTAAAAGGAGATGGGTGTTGATCCTCTATGAGGAGGGTCAATAATGGAATTTTGGTTGGAGTTGGTGCTAATTAGTTGATCAAAACATCGCTTTACTGACCCCATAGTTACTTTGTTTTGTCCGCCTCCTAAAATTACCATGGCAGAGAGAAAGAACTCCTTCGGGCTGTAGGCGGCGAAATAAGAAGGACCGGTGTATAGTTCAGGGACGTAGAAATCCTCTGGCCGTGTGATACTGAGCGAAACCTGGAGATTGGCGTCTGTTGTTGGAGGGGCAGTCTCTTCGACTTTTCGAGTCGCTTGCACCTCTTGTCGGGGACCCTTTTCCCCCTTGGTGAACTGCTTCAGATGGCTGTCTCTAATGAGTTTTTCGATGGCATCCTTTAGATGGATGCTATTGTCAGTATTATGCCATTGGGACTTGTGAAATCGGCAGTACTTTGTCTTATCTGTATTTGGCTTGGTAGGAAACTGCTTTGGAAACATGACGTCAACTTGACGGAATTAAGAGTTAGCACATTCAGACAAGATCTTCTCCCTCGACACGATGAGGGGTGTGTAGTCGTGGAACCTCCCAGATGGGCCCTTGTGCTCCCTCGGTTCACATGAGTGGTCTTCCTTTCTTTTTTCACCTCCTCGACAGGATGTTGAGGGGTCTTCAGATTTGGACAGTTTGGCATCTTCACACTGCCTCGTATCCTGGGTAATGTTAGCTTCCTCCTTTCCTCTTATTGGATATATGCCTGTGCTTTGAGGAGAAAAGCATCAAGCGTGGTTGGCGTCTCAATGCCTATGACCCTCCTAAAGTCGCTACGGGGTCGGAGCCCGCTTTCAAGAAGATATTTTTTCATGTCGTATGTGGTTGAGACCTAGACGACTTCTTTATTGAATCTCTTAATGTACAATCGCATGGGTTCGTCCTTGCCCTGAATAATTGCCTCCAGAGAGGCCTCGATCTTAGGATGACGGAGGGACGTGGTGTAGTGTCGGGAAAAGGTCCTCCCGAGCTATCTCCAGGAGGTAATAAATTCACGAGGGAGGCTTTTGTACCAAGCCATGACCCCCTTTCTGAGAGGTTTGGGGAAAAGACGACATTTGATCGCTCCTCGGACACCTTTGTAGTCGAGGATATCATCAATGTTTTCGATATGTTCGTTCGGGTCTGTTGCCATATCATAGGACCCCAAGGGATGAGGCTTCTTGAGCCCCTTCGGTATCCTTGTGGATATAATCTCATTGGAGAGAGGTCCGTGAGGCTCGTCCTTGTCGCTGAAATCATGGGAGGCAGAGCGGAAGCAGGCGTCTCGGTGTTGGCGATGGGATGGTGATCTTGATCAATTTCTTACGCCCTCAGGCGATGGTCGTGTTCCTGCCTGGAGAGTCCTCCCGGTCTTCCTGATTTCTGGGTACTTATGTAGTTGGGGAGACGAACGAGTCCGCTTCTTGATAGACCTAACTGCCTCTAGGGGCTAGTGAGTCTTTCTCTGTTCAGGCGAACGACTACAGGTCTTGCGGAACCTCCTCTCTGGGGAGAGAGATTTGGTATGTAGCGAGTCTTCTAGAGCTTCTAATCTTTCTCCTTGGCACAAGATCAGAAGGTTGATGTTGTTGGTCGTCTCAACCAGAGCAGAAAGCGTCTCATTGGTCCTTTAGGAATGGGAATCAGGGGAGATCAGTAGGGGTGATCTCAGGTTGCATGGATGGTTCTGGTGACGGGGAGGCGGTGCGCCCGTCCTGAAGACGACCAGGCTCCCCGAGCGGGGGATTGGTTCCATCACTCCCCTGTTGCTTTATGGGGATATTGGTGATGATCCGAACATCATCAGGGTCGTCACGGTGAGCCATAGAGAAAGTTGAATTACGATGTTTTGGTTTTCACGATTTAGGGATGAGAAATGAGGTATTTGGGCAGTCCGGAACAATTACCTTGCACCATTCCTCTATTGGTAAGTATTGTTGTAATTTATTTATATATTTTATATTTAGTATTTTTATTATTATTAAATACTATATATATATATATATATATATATATATATATATATATATATATATATATATATATATATATATATATTCTCGTGTACATTCAATGGTCATTGACAATTGATCATAATATTATTAAGGACAAATACAATGATTGTACTGTGTTCCTTGCATATCCCACTCCTCAAGAATATGAAAGATATTATTCAAACATAAGTCTATGTTTAACTCATTTTCTTTGACATTGTAATTATTTTATCATGTAATATGTTTAATTCATTTTCAATGTACAATGTTGTGGAGTAAGTTAATATGATGAGGAATGTTACAAAAAAAACACATGGATTACTCCTAAAGTAAGTGGTCCGATTAATTTTTTCTTTCATTTACATTCATGTATGGTTATATTCATGTAATTATTTCTTAAATTTGTAGACGAGGAAACAATGTGGGACTTACGAGTGTGGGTATTTTGTCATGAAACACATGTTAAACACTGTCTTTGCCGGCATTGTTAAATCATGAGCTAAGGTATATATATCTTAAATTTTTTACATATATTAATTTATAAGTTGACTATTAAATTATTATCATACATAATATTCAATTTTTTTCTCTTTCTTATATATATGTTTAACGATGAAACCTCATTCCCCATTTAGGATTTTGTAGATATTCGTAAACTTTGGGCATATATCCGCAATGCGCTTAAGGGTACCCCTTCTATTTGGTTTATCAACAACATTCCTCAGCTGTCGCAATGCGAAAAACAACCGGCAAAAAGGGATGAACATAAGAGTCACCACCAAACACTTTATATCCTCGAAAGGAAAGGGGAACGATCGATAAAAACTTGGGGGAAATAAAAGGAATATTCATCGCAACCAAGTCCGGGATCAGGAGTCAGTTACGTGAAGGGAAGATATTGGCACCCCCTCACGTCTGTTGTATTCAACGAGATCCACACTTGATTTTATGCTCAAAGGGTGTAGGTATTTGCTCCATCTACTGCTAACTGGAAACCGGAAAGGAATGGAAAGAGAACGAGAGAAAGAGAAACAAAGGGGTCAATGAAAGAAGTTGACTAGCTATGACATCGTGTCTGAGCCTGACGTATCTCATATGGAATGAGAATTAGAGTCGATGTAGTTCTAAACAGAACATGGATTGTGGTCGTTAGGCATCGTGCCTATGCCTACGTATCTCATTTGCAATGAGAATCAGACCACCGTAGTTCGGCTCACTACGAGTTGCAACTTGTTTTTTTTTTGTTTTTTAGATTGCCAATGCCAAAGTTTACGTCCCATCAGTTAAGGCTTACCTGCTCGCTGAATCGAGACTTGGGCGTTACCTTTTTGCGGTAGAATGGACATGACATGTCATGCGTCTGCATCAAAGTATGAGATGAGAAGAGAAAGATGTGTGAAGCTTGCTTCGTGTCTTTTAAAGAAGTATTTTTACTTGTTTTGTTTGTAATGTGCCTCTTGCTAAAGACTATGACATAAGAGAGAATACTTTGTGCAAATGATCCAAACGTCTCGCACACAAAGCATCCTAAAGTGGGTTTGGTTCTGCATCCATTCACTCTTTCCCATATGCTTAAGGCTCGTGGAACACAATACACATTGTATTCATTAAGTGTTTTTTCTTTTCTTTGTAGATGAGAAAAGAGACTCAAAGCTAAAATAAAAATCTAAAGGGGGACTAAAAACCTAGTGTTAGCATGCAATGATTAACCCTATAGTTGAGGATGAAAGGGAAATATCTACCTAATACTATCATGCAAGGGTTAATCCTACGTTATGGTTCCTAACCCTCCTCACTTAAGCAAGTTAGTATGGGCATCTACTTGTCTCAACTTGATTATGAGTCAAGTTGAAATAAGTCATTCCTAATGAGGGAGAAAGGACTAAAGCAAACAAAACAATTATATCACATATCAAATTAGAAGAATAAGAAAAAGAGATATGAATGAGATCACATAAGCGTAAACATAGATCAATGTGAGCTAATGACAATGAGTGGGGGTTTGGTTGCTAAACCCTCCTTCCACTTAGACCGACTCGATAACAAGAGAAGGTGATGGGAGCTGATAACAAATCAAACTAGAATGATGGGGGTTGATTACAAACCCTCCTTCCAACAAATGCCTTCTTGAGGTCTTTATAGGGGAATAAGGAAAGGGATGCCTCTTCAAGGTATTAGGCACAAATGTAGACAAACACAAGCATGACCTCCTTTGAGGACTTTAAAACAGTAAACATAATTGCCCACCTAAAGTAAAGACTCCCAATCATGCATCTCTATTCCTACTTCTCATGGTATTGAAAGCGGTAAAGTGCGGAATAAAAGGAATTTAAATAACAATGTGGGATAATAAAAGAATGCGAAAATGTAAACATCACACCATATAAGCTTACCTCACAAACAAGCTTGACCTCTTGGGTTGACATGCAAACAAGTTCAACTAGTAAATAGTTGATGTTTATGTAACTACATGAATCCTAATGCTCATGCAAAGGTTCTAAAATCATCCTAAAATGAATCCTAAAATTATGCTAATTATCATACAAATTGACCTATAACGTAGATCTAAATGATCATGCAAATGCAAGCCAAACATAGCACAAACCAAACAAATTAGGAGCTACAACAATGCTTCAGTACACAATTCAATGACCACATGCAATTAGCACAAAATAGCTTACTACAGCTACCAAACAACAAGGTAGCAGGTGTTAAAAGTGCAAAAATAGGGTATGAGAGCATGCATTTAACATCTTACAGACAAAAATGTAGTTGTGAAATGCATGGTAGAATTGGATCATACAACATGGAAATGCATGTACAACAATACATGGACATGTACCAAATAAGCATGCAACTAAAAATACATCATGATTAGTATGAATGGCCATGGACATGTGTTAGTGCAAACACTTCAAACCACTTTGCATCAAGAAATTTATGAACAAATTAATGTGCCTTTTCAAGAGATGAACACTTTATGCAAGTAAAAATCACAAATTTTGAGCATGCATCACAATCCATCCTAACTAATGCAAACATTCACCAATGTGAAAACATAGAGAGTACTCATACATCAAGAATGTGTGCAAACATACATGGATTATGTAACTTCCTCAAGGAATATGAAACATATTCAATTATGCACATGAGTGTCTGAAAGTGTATCGAACATGAAAACAACATGAAAAAGTAGTTTCATCAATTATTATCATGCCAACAATTAGGTTCAATCATGTGAACAACACTCATAACACACCATAAGCACAAATATGCAAGTATGCCAAATATCGGGAACAAGCAACTACGTGTGTCGAGAGAAGTCAAATATACATGAACCTACACCAAAACAGCTCCAAAAAATTCCCTAAAATCATATCCTAATGATCCATGATGGTTGGAGTTAGAATGAATATAAAAAATGCAATAAAATGCAAAACAAAATTCACTCCGGTTCAGTGGTAACCGACTACCAATTAGGTGGTAACCGGTTACGGCATGTAAATAAGGCCAAAAAACACGCAAAACAGGCTCGTAACCGGTTACACATTAGGTGGTAACCGGTTACGACAGTGTCAGTAGCAAAAAAAAAACTGCATTTTTCAGCATCTTTCCAACAACTTATCCAAATAAGTCCTAATGCAATGCCTATCAATTGTACACAAATTTTACACCTAAATGAATTGATTCACCACCAATTAACACCACAAACAAACAAGATCATAATACCTAATGATCTAATTATCTAATGCATCAAGAATCAATAAAATGCGATGAACATACGTGTCGAGAAATTCGAAATAACTTTAAAACATAAGTGATTATGGATTTCACCAACCTACAAAGTTGAGATTTGATTTGGTAATTGTTGCAAAGAGAAATCAACACTATATCGACGAGAAATCCGGAGATCCAATGCTCTTCTTGCAATACCAGGCAAAATAAATGCGATTTGGTGAAAACCTTGAAGAAACCCTTCCAAGAATCACTTTCAAGATGTGAATTCAGCCCCAAAAGAGTAGCAAATCCTTAAATTAACCAAGAAATAATGAAATGATGGAGGTTTATATTCAAATTCAATAAGTTTCAATGCAAAACTTGAAGAATTTTGGAAGATGAAGCTTTGTGTGAGGTTTTGGAAAATGGGAGAAAAATGAGAGAAAATTGAGAGTGATGAGAGAAATTGTGAAAACTTAAGTGTCTATGGTGTGGTTTGGAGCAAAAATGCCTATATATCCCTTGCTTGGAGTATAGTTTGGGCTTGGAGTGAGGCTAGGAAATTAGCTTGGGAATGAGGTTTGGAAATATGGTTAGGTAATTAGTTCAGAAAAGTTTCTAGAACCTTCCTTTGGAAAGTGGTGGATCGATCTAAAATATTCCTTTGGTCCAAGCTAAAATGAAGTGGAAAATTGAAGTGAAAAGTGAGAAAACCCCTCCATGCTGAAAATTTGAATTTTATGGCAAAATTGCACGTGGTAACCGATTACCCCATCCAAATTTTGAAATTTTCCTTTTTGGTGGGAAATTCTTGGATATCCGGCTTCGGCCATTTGTTATGAGCTTATTTTTCTTCTGAGACTCGATGATTGATATTATCACTGAATAACACCTTATATGAGTTAAAAATTTGCTCTGACACCTGAAATGCACTATTGTGAAGCAAGTTGCTCAGTATTGAATTGTCGGGCAAAATAAATGTCGGATCCCCTGATGATCAACTGTTGGGTAAATTTGACTTGAGTTACTCTTAACTAGAAAAATCACCTTGATCCCATGCCCTGGGGAAACTAATGGTGCATGTATGATGAGTTATGCCCCAATATGCAATGCAATGAAGCATAAACTACTTGATATTAGTAATAAATAAGAGGGCAAATTTTGGGGTGTTACATCAACATATTTTCTGCTCTCTCTTATGTATTGATGTTCGATGTAAATAACATGTACATATTGTGTTTGATGTAAATAACAAATTTTTAAAAGCAGAGTATTTTTATGTTGTAAATTCTCTGATTCAGTTATAATATTTACAGGATAAAATATAGGAAGATTTTTGAAAAGTAGAGAGTTTTTATATTTAAAACAGAGATTGTTTTGATAGTGGTTATAAAACCTAAATGTGGTTGTATGTTAAACGCTGACCAGAATAATATAAATAATAAAATGTTATAGTTGAGAACCGAACCAGATTACCTTTAGTTCTATCACAACAGTTGCGTAAATAAATCATGTGAAATGGTGTGTGCTTTCTAAAATACAACAACGGCCCTAGGATCGTGATTGTAAGTACCATGCATACAACAACACTCTACATAACAACTCATGTGCATGCATCATTATATATCTTTCCCAATCATTGTTAAAGGCCTTTTTCGTAGTAGTGATCCCTACACTTCTAGATTTGAAGGCAGATGTAATGGGTCCTAAAACAGGTTGATGGTAAAATTTCTATAAGGTTAAATGACACCACACTAAGGATTGTTACCAACTCAAGAAAAAGATCAAGAGGCTGATCCAAGAGGGATGAATCAAGAAGTATGTCAAGGGAAATTCCAAATGTGGACCAAAATAATCCAGCTCTCGCGGGCAAAACAATATAGGGAGCCCTGGGCTCATCAAGGAGAAGGAGACATCCCAAGGCGAGGGTAACAAAATTGTGTGACACACGCTCAATACTATTGCATGGGGATTCATCGGAAATAGAGAGACTAGGTGTACACGTAAAAAGTATGCTCGGAAAATTATGAATACACAATACCTTCCAAAAACTTAGCGGAAAGGAGAGACAAGTGCACCATAATCCATAACTACCTTATTTGAGAAATATGCAATAGAAATCCACCCTCATAATGATGACTCCATGGTCATTATCGTCAGATGCGATGAACGGGAGATCATAATAGTCCTCGTATACAAAGGAATTCAGGTAGATATTTTATATTGAGATGCGTTTAAAAGACTCTGTCTCGTAGGTTTCAGAGGCAATCAAAAAGGAAATATTGTTGGCTCTGGAACTATTGGTAATGGTACTCTTCCCCCTATCTCTAATGTTCTGTTAGTAGAAGGATTAATGCATAACTTGTCATCCATAAGTCAATTAAGTGATAACGGTTATGATATAATCTTCAATCAAAAGTCATGTAGAGTTGTTAGTTAGAAAGATGGAATAATCATATTTAATGGAAAGAGAAAGAACAACATATTTAAAATAAAACTTTCTGAACTAAAAAGTCAGAATGTAAAATGTCTAATGTTTGTGGATGCTGAGCAATGGGTCTGGCGTAGAAGATTGGGACATATTAGTATGAGAAGATTATCTCAGATTAACAAACTCAATCTGGTCAGAGGACTTCCTAATCTGAAGTTCAACTCAGAAGCTCTATGTGAAGCATGTCAGAAAGGAAAATTTACTAAACCTGCTTTTAAATAAAAAATGTTGTTTCTTTCTCTAAACCATTAGAACTTCTGCACATTGATTTGTTTGGACCAGTGAAAATTGCCTCAATTAGTGGCAAGAAGTACAGATTGGTGATCGTAGATGACTATAGTAGATGGACATAGGTAAAGTTTCTTAGACACAAGGATGGGTCAATTGTTGTATTTTCTAACTCCTGTAAACAAGTTCAAAATGCAAAAGAGTTTAGAATTGTTAAAGTCAGAAGTGATCATGGTGGAGAATTTGAAAACAAAAAATTGGAATTATTTTTTAATGAAAATGGCTTCTCTCATAATTTATCTTGCCCTAGAACTCCACAACAAAATTGGGTTGTATAACGTAAGAACATAACATTACAAGAGATAGCCAGAACCATGATCAATGAGACTAACATGGCTAAACATTTTTGGGCAGAAGCAGTAAATACATCATGCTATATTCAGAATAAAATCTCTATAAGACCTATTCTGGAGAAGACTCCTAATGAATTGTGGAAGAACAAAAAGCCCAACATTTCTTACTTTTATCCTTTTAGATGCACCTGTTTTATTCTGAACACTAACGATCATCTGAACAAGTTTGATTCTAAGGCACAAAAGTGTTATATATTAGAATACTCTGAACGCTCAAAAGGATAAAGAGTATACAATACAAAAACACGAATTGTGATAGAATCCATCTATGTCAGATATGATGATAAGCTTGGTCTTGAAAAACCAAAGCAAAATGAATCTCTTGCAGATATAGAAGTACAAATCATTGAGGATAAAACATCTGAAGAACAACCTCCTACAGAACAAGACAAGACATCTACATCAACAACCTTTGAAAAACCCAGTCATAAGAGACAATCCAGAAGCACGTTGAATCATCCAGAAGATAAAATTCTAGGAAAGAAAGACGATCCAATCAGAACAAGATCCTCCTTCAGAAACTCTAAAGAATCACTAATGGGATTAGTTTCAATGATTGTACCAACTTCTATGGATGAAGCTCTCTCAGAAAATGATCAGATACTTGCAATGCATGAAGAACTAAATCAATTCACCAGAAATGATGTATGGGATTTAGTTCCTAGACCCAGAGGATTCAACATCATTGGAACCAAATGGGTATTCAGAAACAAACTCAATGAACAAAGTGAAATTGTCCGAAACAAGGAACGACTGGTTGCACAAGGTTATAGTCAACAAGAAGGAATAGACTATACATAAACCTTTGCACCAGTCGCAGGGTTAGAATTTATCATACTTTTAGTTTCCTTTGTTGTAAGTCAAGACATCACTCTTTATCAGATGGATGTTAAGAGTACATTTTTAAATGGCTATATTGATGAAGAAGTTTATGGGCACCAACTCCCTGGTTTTGAAAACACTACATTTCCAGAACATGTTTACAAACTAAAAAAGTCTTTATATGGTCTGAAACAAGCTCCCAAAGCTTGGTATGAAAGACTAAGAAATTTTCTTTTAGAAAATAATTTTACCAGAGGGGAATTGGATACAACTCTCTTCAGTAAAACATTTAAAAATGATATTTTGATTTGTCAAATTTACGTAGATGATATTATTTTTGGATCTACTAAAAGTTCTTCGGGCAAGGAATTTGTTGAGTCTATGCAGGAAAAATTTAAGATGAGCCTGATGGGAGAATTGAAGTTCTTTCTGGGAATTCAAATAAATCAAACATCAGAAGGAACCTATATTCATCAAAGCAAATATGTCAAAGAACTTTTGAAGAAATTTAACATGTCAAAAAGTAAAATCTCTAAAACTCAAATGCATCCCACTTGTATTCTGGAGAAGGAAGAGGTAAGTAAGAAAGTAGATCAGAAGATCTACAGAGGTATGTTTGGCTCTCTTCTTTACTTAACTGCCTCAAGACCAGATATTCTGTATAAAGTTTGTGTTTGTGCCAGATTCCAATCAGATCCTAGAGAGACTCACTTAATAGTTGTTAAGAGAATCTTCAGGTATCTAAAAGGTACTACTAACCTTGGCTTATGCTACAGAAAGTCCAAAGAATACAGGCTTGTAGGGTACTGTGATGCTTATTTTCCTGGAGACATAACAGAAAGAAAAATCACTTCTAGAAGTTGCCAATTTCTGGGAGACAATCTAATATCTTGGTCTAGCAAAAGACAATCAACCATTGCACTATCAACTGCTGAAGCTGAATACATATCAACAGCTGGATGCAGTACTCAGATGCTCTGGATGAAAAATCAGCTAGAGGACTTCAACACTTTCGAGAGTAACATTCCAATTCTTTGTGATAACACTTCTGCTATCTGTCTTTCTAAAAAACCTATTTTGCATTCTAGAGCTAAACACATAGAAGTTAAACATCACTTCATTAGGGACTATACACAGAAGAGAATCTTATTTTTAAAATTTATAGATACATACCATCAATGGGCTGACATCTTTACAAAACCCCTTGGTGAGGATAGGTTCAATTTCATTATGACTAATCTCAGTATGGAATTGTGTCCAGAATGACTGTTTAAGCTATATATTTATCTATCATAATTTCTTTAATTTTTACCTTCTGGTCAATAGTTCTTCTAATATAAGAAGGAAAATTGTCTCAGAAGTTCTTATAGAAATCTTATTGCTTGTTTCTTAGAACTTTTGTGTCAAGGAAATAACATGCAGATCAGAACACCAACACATGTCATTAAAGCTTAAGGTGTCCTCAGAATATGATTGCTTGTTCAAATTCTGAGGGAGGACAGAACATGCATTCCAACATTTGGACAACTGTCCTCTAAAGAAGAATACATGTTCAAATTCTGGGAAACTGAAACAGCTGAAAAGACAACATTGAGACGCTAGTTACGTTGGTAACTGTTCCAATTTTTTTTATGCCACTCCCATGTCAGAAGTCAATTAATGCAGTTAATAATTATGTTTGTGCATTAATGTTTTCCACTAATTGTGTTTATTTACCATTTCAATTTTTCTATATATATGGTCACATTTCACCCCACAAACACTTTTCACATTTCATTTTTACTTTCACCTCTCTTGCTTTCTATTTTTCACTCTCTTGCTTTTGCCTTCAAACCCCTTTTCTTATGAACAATGGCTTCTTCCTCAAAGAACGATCAACAAGATCCTGGAATTCAAATCTCTGAAGCACTCCATGCTACTCCATTCATAATGTTATTCACTCCAGTTGAGAAGTTAGAAGTTCTCTGTGAACTTTTTGTTGATTTTGAAAGTTGAAGGAAAACGAGTATGACTTAACACCAGAAATCAAGTTTCAAGACTGGGAAAAGTATTTTGATCGTCTGATGGATCCAATATTTCCTAAGTGAGTTAAGGAATTCTGGATATTCGCTTATGCTTCCAACACTCAAGTCACTTCTTACGTTTTGGGAAAGAAAATTGTTATCACTGAAGATTGTCGCTCCCGGGATTTTCATCCTAGTACAAACGCGAAAGTGCCGCGGAAAAGGTAGAGTCGCCAGCCAGACATTTTATCCCGAATGAATGGGAAAGGTAATGTTGCACAAACCTGATGAAGAATGAAAGGACAAGGTCCTGCGAACCAAAGATCTGGGTTTGGGAGTCGGTTACTGTCGCTCCCGGGATTTTCATCCTAGTACAAACGCGAAAGTGGCGCGGAAAAGGTAGAGTCGCCAGCCAGGCATTTTTATCCCGAAGGAATGGGAAAGGTAATGCTGCACAAACCTGAGGAAGAAGGAAAGGACAAGGTCCTGCGAACCAAAGATCTGGGTTCGGGAAATAAAGAATGTGCTCGAACGGGCCCTACCCCGCTGCCTACATACCTCATCGGGAAAATAAGGATCAGAGTCGACGTAGTTCGCCTAACTAAGGTGGGAACTAATTGTTTGTGTTTTTTATGCTGGAACTGCATATGTCTATGCTCAGGTGTTGTAGGCTCGTCTGCTACGAGTGCATTTACTGTCTTGCATGCGAGACAAGTCGTCGCAAGTTCGCGTTCAGAATGAATGAGATGAGAAAAGAAGTTCCCGCAGGATAGTCGCTTATTATTTTTTTTTTGTCTTTTATGAGAAATGTTTTGAATTTGTTTGTGAACATTCTCATACTAAGACCTATCCATCGCGGTAAGTACTTACACCTCGCCCCGAAACAGTACACGTATAAGCACTCTGCAACAAAGTCTCGTGTCGTACAAGAATGTTCGGCTTTTATTAAGTGTTTTATTGCTTTTCTTTATGAGGTGAGAAAGAAAGACTCAAGTTGCAAAAGGAAAAATCTAAGGGACTAAGTGTAACACTGTGGGAGAACTGACTTTAGTTAAATGTTGCGGATAGCAAGAGTCGCCACCGACTTTTATTTTATCCAAAAGGAAAGGGCATAAAAGAACAGGAAAGACCTTAAAAAGATTTTGAGTTCGGGGGGTAGGTTATACAAAAGGAAAGTGTTAGCAGCCTTTATATCCATGGGTATCCATGTGCTCTTAGTTACTTAGCTCACTTTAAATTGTTTTGAGAAAGGTGTAGTGTGTGATTAAAATTTTTCTAAGTACTTTATAATGATCCTCGTATGGATGTATATAAAGACTTTGTTTGGAAAATTTGTTTGAAATGTGAAGTGTAATGGAGTATTTTGAAAAGTGAGCAAGTACTTAAGAGGAACCTACCCTATATTAAGTCTTTACTGTTCTTATATGTTCTTTCAATGGTAAGACTAGCCCTATTATTAAGGAATAGGTAGTCATTACCTTGGATGTAATAAGGGACATGTGAAGGGACATCTGAATTTAGGCAACTGCAAGGTGTCTTTAGCAATTCGTAGGGACTTATCATCTTTTATTCGAAGGGACAAGATCATTTATCGTAGGCAACCTCGAAGGGACTTGATCTTATAAACTTAAAGGGACTTGATGATATTTATGGAGGGACTCTGCTTAAGACACCTTACTTGACCTTAGAAATAGGCAGCATGAGAGGTAACCCTAGAAAGTGTAGGATGGCGATCAAAGATCAACTTACGTGTGTGAGTGTTTATATTCAAGTATTTATCTTATTTAAGATTAATTATCTAAGTCATTTTAATTACACATAGTTATACACACCCTAAAGTTACTAACCATGGCAATAACATATTTACAAAAATAGAGACAAAAAATAAATCTACGACTATTACATGGCTTTCGCAATTACATAATAATAGAAACAATAATGATAAATATAATGAATAAACAATAATTTAAAGGTTAGTAATAATGAAATAATAATAATAAAAAGGGTTAGTAAAAAAAACATAAAGAAAATAAGAATTTAAGAGAAAATATTATTTTTAAGTTAAATGAACTATTTTAGATTTTTTTTAGAAGAAAATAGAATAATAATAATAATAATAAACAAAATAATAATTATTTACAAAAAATGATTAATTATTAAGTTAAATGTTAAAGTTAAATAAAAATTAGGGTTAACAAAAAGTTAGGGTTAGAAATTAGGGTTTTGAAAAAAATTAGGGTTAGGGTGGTAATCATGAGAATTAGGGTTTTATTTATTAATTTATAAAATAAATTAATTTATTTACAAATTATATATATATTGATCTTACCTGATCAGATGAGCCTTCCAAGGTCTTGGTGAATGGGCCAGAGAATGAAATGAGGAGGGGGGTGTACCTGCAAGGTGCTCCAATGCTTAAGTCAGAAGAGGTACAGAATAGGTTATCAGAGTGTAAGTTAGAATACCTGTCCCTTTGCCATGAAAGGGGTATTTATATTGAGCCCCCAGCGCTGGGCCAAGGCTCCTAATGGGCTGGATTAGCTAGGCCCAAGGAGGAGCTGCCAGGGAACGCGTACGAAGCGTGAAGACCTAGGCCAAGGTCTGCTCCCTGGTCCAACTGCCCCTATCCCTAAGGAGATAATATAGGGGAGTTGGGTGACGTGGTAAGCGATGTCCGTTATGGTTCTGCCCGGCATAACATAGTTGCCCGCGATGTGGGTTGATGATATGTGGGCAGAGACCATGGGACGGACAACACGTTCTTTGCCCGACACGTAGTCAGAAGGTCGAGGAGACGTTCCACGGGTGAACAGACCTTCGCCCGACATGTCTACGTGCTTGGTCGTTGGGACTTGGGCCCGACGAGAGTTGGGCCGTGCCGTGCATGAGGTCATGGCCCAGTCCAGAACATATATATATATATATATATATATATATAATAATAATATGAGCATACAATAAATAAATATAAATAATTAAGTTTTTGAAAATAAAGTTTGAATTTTAAAGATATGAATTTTTGGTATAAGAAATAATATACATTTATTTTAACATTTAAGAAATTAATTAAGTTAAATTAATAAAATATAAACAAATAAAACAAAATAAAAAAATGAGAAAAATAAATACCTGGGGCTGGGATTCGAACCCAGGCCCTAGGCTTTGCCAACACAAGACCAACAACATCACCACCAGGCCAGGCGCACGCTGGTGCTAGCATGGGAGGTCAATTTGTTTTATTGTTAACCTGCAAAATAGCAAAAATAAAAGCAAAACAAAATGGCCTGGGGGGGATTCGAACCCAGGACCATTCAATACACAAGCAAACACACAAACCAGCTGAGCCACATGGGGCGCGTACAATATAGAATCAACAACAAATTCTTTTATTTTAAAACCAATATTTAAACTGGATTTTTGGCGCCACTGACTCCATCTTCTTCCTCAAATTTCCTGCGAATTTTCCTTCAATATTTCCTGTGAAATTTCCTACGAGTTCTTCTCTTCAAGAACCTGCGAATTTGAATCTCTCACAACACGTAAAATTTCAACAAATTGGTTATACAAACATGATCCACACATCAAATCCAATTCAATGACGTCTTTGGAATTCATTTATATTGGTTTAAATGAGAAACCCTAAACGACCACTCTAAACCCTAACAATGGCAACTTCATGATCCTGTATCGAAACTCAAATTAGATTGCCCAGAAACGTTCCTAAGCTTGTCACAAACACAAAACAATCATCAAACACAATTTATAATGCACAAATAATAGAAAATGAGAAACTCATAAAAATGCCAAAACATTGATTCGGTTTATGCTTATGGCAATGCTTTTGATGCTGCAAACGGTCCAGAATCCTTCAATGATCACCTATAAACATATTGCACCTTTGAAACACCTTGAAATTGTCTCTATCCAAGAATCTGAATGTGAGTTTTTTCTTGATTTTTTGAAATTTGTTTAGTATTCTTGAAGCTGCCAAATTCGTGTCTTGTGTTTGCTTCATGTTATACATATATAGTATGACCTAACTAGGTCAAAAAATCAGATCATCTTTTGGACTTTTGGATCATTTGATATTGAAAAAGTTATGCTTCCAAATATTGAAAAATCTTGATATATCCTTACTATTTTTGGTTGATCTGATTTTGTATGATCTCAATCACTTTTAATTGACCTTCATGACTTTCTAGAACAAAAATCTTATCAAATATTGCAACTTTTATATTTTATTTTGATTTAAAATGATTTTTAATGTATAAAATCATAATAAATAAAATAAAATGAATAAAAATTTGAATAAATGATTTTTAATTCGGGCATGATGTCATGGAAGTTTTTGGGTCATAAAAATGCAAGCCCACTTGGAGAAATTTGGTTCTAAGGTCCCATTTGCTTCATAAACCCCTCAAAACTTTACCAACTTTGAAAAGACATAAGTCCCTCAATTTTAAGGCTATGAAGGTGTTATTGGACATTTTGGAAAGCTTAAAGAGTCCTCTAACAAACCTCTTTGGTATCATGTCCATATACTTTACCATTCTCAAGTTATGCCCTTTGGAAGATGTTGACTTTTTGTTGACTTTTAAAATGACCTATAATGTCTTAGCTCATACCTTCCAAATGAAGCATATTTGGGCTTGGCTTGTGAGACACAAAGTTGTAGAGAATTCAATTTCCTTCAAAATGAGATTTGGATGGAAAAATTTTGATGAAGCATGTGAAAGTTATGGTTGGTCAAAGTTCAGTTGACTTTTCCTGTGAAAACCCTAATTTTGAAACTCCTGATTCTTGATGATCTGAAATCTCCTTGATGAATCATGATCAACCCTTGATCAAATGATGAATTTTACTTCATAAACTTGATGTTGGCAAAAAATCATGAAGTTTGACTTTGGTTTGACCACAGTTGACCTCAGTTTGACTTTTTAACTGCTTTGACTAATTTTAGCCTATCTGATCATCTGACTGAGCAAACCTTTTGGGAAAGCCTTGAAACTTGACATAGGGATTCTTGAAGACATATAGGATGCTATGAAGCTCACTTGAAGCTTTGGAAGTCCATTTAGCCTGAAGGAAGTCAAAACCCTAGTTTAAGATGCATTGCTTAGGAGGATGCTTTGTATGAGGGGATTGTCAAACTTTCTGACTAATTGTGAACCTTGTGAACCTTTTGAGATACCTTGTGAATATTATGAACCTTGTGAACCTCTTGGTATAACTTAGTACACAATGTCTTGTCTTGGTGAGGGCAAATTTTGGGGTGCAACAGCTGCCCTTGTTCAATTTTCTGAAACCTGAGGGGTTAGATTGGCATATGTGTCATTCGTGACCTGAAAGGTTGAAGGGGATTGAACATAAAAGCCCAAAAATTTGCACTCGCCGGTGCGTAAAGTAACACTGATGATTAATTGTATATGCTTAAGTGGGCTTGAAGATGCCACTTGGAAGAATTGGAGATGGGCTTATAGATGCCATCCATAATATCAGGAGGTGATAATATCTTGATGTTGATACTGGATATCAGTACTAGGTCTTCGTATAGGCCATCTCTGAATCGTTTATGCAACATGGTTTGAGTTGAATGCTAGCACTAGATCTTCGTATAGATCGTCTCTGCATTATCTCTGGGAAAAAAGAATATCCTTCATTAAGTGTCAGGGCTTAGATCTTCGTATAGATCGTTTCTGAACCATCTTTAAGAACATACTTTAATTTAAGTGTCAGAACCAAATCTTCGTGGCGATTTTTTTCTGAATTAAGTATCAACACTAGATCTTCGTATAGATCGTCTCTGAACTGTTTTGAATTGTTGAATAGACCAGTAGAAATAAATCTTCGTGACGATTATATCTTCTGGAAATATCCTGGATTAGGGAATAGATCTTCGTATAGACCGTTTGCATACTATCCAAGGACAACTTGAGTATGATTATCAGCAATGAATCTTCATGGCGATCATCCCTGAATTAATTATCAGCACTAGACCTTCGTATGGATCGTCTCTGACCTGTTGTGAATTGTTGATAATATTTTATCTGTATATAACCATCCTGCAAGGAAAAGGTTAGTTTATGCAATATGTATGCATGCATGGCATGGTGCATCTAAGTAAATGCATTATGCATTCATGGATATGTTATGGTATGATGTAAATGATGTATGTATGAATCATGCAGCCTGAAGCGTCTGGATATCTTTGTATAACAACTGCTGGCTAGGGAAAATAAATCCCGCTTCGTTGCTGAAGAATATGAGGAACTTTTTCCCGTCTTGTTTGATAGTACAATATTTATAACCTCCCGTCTTCGTTCGTCATACTTCTATTGAAGGAATAAGTTCCTGAGTATCCTGACTGAGGATAAAAGAGATGGACATAAATTCAAGGGGAGATGTAACTCGAAGTATCTATAAAGATAGACTTGCTCTGCTGTGGATTTGTAGTTGTCCTATGGGGATGAACCGGCGAAGCTTCGTTGAACTCCTACCCTCGTTCGTCCTTAGTAAATACTATCACTGCATTTTATGCATTTCTGGTAAACATCAATCATATTCAAAAGCATACACACATTCAAACACAACCAATGGACGTTTTCTCTTAGGTAAATAGGGTAAAAGTAAATCTGGATTCAAAGATGAAATTTTATTTATATTATAAAGTGACCTATACACAGGAAAGTTTGTACAAGGAGACAAAAATCCTAGTAAGAGGAATTCGTCGTAAATGTTTTACAAAACAAAGAAAATATCTATGTGAGAAATAATCCTATTGAGTTTCTGATCTTACCTGATCAGATGAGCCTTCCAAGGTCTTAGTGAATGGGCCAGAGAATGAAATGAGGAGGGGGGTGTACCTGCAAGGTGCTCCAATGCTTAAGTCAGAAGAGGTACAGAATAGGTTATCAGAGTGTAAGTTAGAATACCTGTCCCTTTGCCATGAAAGGGGTATTTATATTGAGCCCCCAGCGCTGGGCCAAGGCTCCTAATGGGCTGGATTAGCTAGGCCCAAGGAGGAGCTGCCAGGGAACGCGTACGAAGCGTGAAGACCTAGGCCAAGGTCTGCTCCCTGGTCCAACTGCCCCTATCCCTAAGGAGATAATATAGGGGAGTTGGGTGACGTGGTAAGCGATGTCCGTTATGGTTCTGCCCGGCATAACATAGTTGCCCGCGATGTGGGCTGATGATATGTGGGCAGAGACCATGGGACGGACAACACGTTCTTTGCCCGACACGTAGTCAGAAGGTCGAGGAGACGTTCCACGGGTGAACAGACCTTCGCCCGACATGTCTACGTGCTTGGTCGTTGGGACTTGGGCCCGACGAGAGTTGGGCCGTGCCGTGCATGAGGTCATGGCCCAGTCCAGAACAGGAGCCCCCCAAGTCGAGTCTTTGAGCTAGAGCGACGACTTATGTTGCAACTGGGGGTTCCCCGAGCTGACGGGGAAGTGTGATCGTTCGGTAGGTGAGGTTGTTATAGAGTTGTTCATGAATTCCTCTTTCGCCGGGAGTGTCGGGGATGGAAGTGATCGGTTGGTATGCACCTTCCTAGTAACAGACGAGGGTATGATGCGAGGATATGGCGTCTTGATGAGTCGGGGAGACGGACAGGTGCCCGGCGTCGTTTCAATTTCTTTTTTGGATAGACGTGTCTCAGACTTAATGGCGTCGCTTCGTTTCGTGTGCAAAGACGGCGTAGGCATAGTAGGTAATGATGACCTTGCGCGTTGGTCCACGCGCCAGGCATTATAAAAAGGGGTTGAGTAACTTCATTTCTACTTTTTTGCTCCCTCGTTCACCGGAAGTTCTCCATATTCTCTCTTGTTTGCTCGTTCAACCGCCTGAACCGCCGTCTCCGCCCGTCTCCCTGCCTGAACCACCGTCCGTTGCCCGTGCGCCACCGTCTCCTTTTCAACTTCTCTATGTCAGGTATGATTTTTCCTCTGTGATTCATCATTTTCCTTTCTGTTTTCCGTCAAATGCATGTTATCTCTGTAGAAATGTGGTTAGGTTTGACTTAGGAATAGTGTAGTGGACTGTAGATGTATTGTAGATGGTGGAAAATAGGGTTAGGATCATACTGTACCGGGCAGAAATTTCATATGCCGGACAATATTTGCATAGGCTGTATGAATTCTCTGCCCGGTAACTTAAGAACGCGCGTGTCTCTGAGTTGAGCACAGTTAGTGTCTGTCGCCGCCACGCCCTTTCACTTGACCTGCGGTGGAAGGGTGGATTTGATATGACGTCGAATTCACTCTTTCTGTCTGCGTTTCAGGTGCTACCGGGCGTTTACGACCGAGGAGGGAAGATTCTGGGTCCTCGACCGAAGATGCGACAATCGCTCGTCTCCCTGTTGGGGACGGGAGTGTCCGGGATGGTATCGAACACGCCTCCTCTTCCGGGCAGGCTGACTTCTCCTGGGTTGCGGACGAGCCTTTGGAGGAGGAATCATATTTCTGTGACGAGGCCATCACTGCTTACGCTGTGGTCGAGAACATGAGCCGGGAAGATCCACCGAACTGGCATTGTTTCGCCCCCAAGGAAGAAGACCGCATCTGCCATCATTTCCCGGGGAAGCAGTTCACCATGTATGAATTTGCTTTCCGTGAGGCGGGGATTAGACTGCCCTTCAACTCCTTCCAGATGTCGGTCTTCAAATGGCTTCGGCTGGCGCCGTCCCAACTGCATCCTAATGCTCTCGCCTTTATGCGGGCATTTGAGTTGGTCTGCCAGTTCCTCGGCATTGGTTGTACCCGGGCCCTCTTCTTCCACGTCTTCCATCTCCAGCGGTCCGGTTCCCGTGGGCGTCACAGCTGGGTCTCTTTCAAACAGCCCGTGCGCCTGTTCAAGACGTACGTGGACTCTGTTCGTCACTTCAAAGGCCGATGGTACGTGGTGATGCCGATCACCCGTGCCGCCCTTCACTCCCTGTATTATTATCAACGAAAACCAGACGGGGAGGAGACCTTGATGTCGAAGATACCGCTGAGGTGGCAGCGTGATCATTTCGACCTCTCCACGGCCCATTACCGGATCAAATACGCGATGCTCGGCACTGAGGACAGGCTCGCGTATAAGAAGCTGGTTGATTACGTGCAGAGCTTCAGTTTGGGGGTCTGGGCGAATCGACAGGGCGTGCCCTATCTGGATGAGGCCGGGGAGCTAATCACCGAGACGCGCTACATCAATACCAAGGCTCTGCTCGAGTGTGATACCGAGGAGGAGGCTCTAGCATTATTGAGTAGGCAGACTTTGTTTAGTCTTTTATTTTTGTGTATGTTTTCGCTCGCTAATGTCTGTGTGTATTCTTTTGCAGGTGCCATGCCCAGTGCACGTGACCGAGTCTTGAAGCTGGCGAACCAGGCCGGTGCAGCTGACCGGGTGCCCAAGAAGAAGAAGAAGACTGTGGTCCGTGTCTTGGAGACCGCTGGTGATGCTGGGGCCGGTCCTTCGAATGTGGCGAGCGTGACTCCTTCCTCTCCTCCTCGGGCGATAGATATACCTGACAGCCCGCCGCCATCTGCCTCTCCCCTCCACAAACGGAAGCGTCCGTCGGGGACTCTTTCGAGGTCGTCGCTGGGAAGTCCGGATGGTCCGGGCAGCTATCTTCTACCTCCTTGCTATGTGGAACGGTCGTTCTTCAAGGCCGAGGAGGCGATTGCTGTGCTGGCGCCCGAGGCCAAGGCTATTCTGGATCAAGACGCTGGTGCTCGACGCAAAGATCTGGCTAGGGACATTGTCGCTGTCATCCGGGTGATGGAAACGGCCATGGTCTTGACCGACACTTCGGTCTCCACTGCCTCGCTGGAGGATGCTCTTTTGCAGGTCCGGTCGGAGAAGGACAAACTGTCCAAAGACCTGTCGGACTACAAAGAGGAGCATCAGCTGCAGGAAGGGCTGAGCCAGAAGCTGGATGAGGTGGAGAAGGAGCGAGACCAGTTGAAGGCTGCTAAGGCGAGCTTGGAAGAGCAGGTGGCCGATCATCAAAAGTTGACCGAGGACAATGCTGGCCTGAGGGCTCAAATTGAATCTCTCAAAGAAAAGGTCCGTTCTCTGGCCGACGAGACCGAGGAGGAGCGTGCCCTTGGTTCGCGCGGTGAGCTGCTGGGGCATATCCGCTCGCTCAACCAAGACCTTGTGGCCGTTTTCAAAGAGGGTTTCGACAATGCTGTCGAACAACTTGGGCTTCTGAACCCCGAGTTGGTGACGGCGGGGTCGGCCCATAACTACTGTGTCAGGGATGGTGAGATCGTCTGCCCGTTCGAAGCGGAGGAAGAGCTGGGGGGTGAGGAAGAGGAGGAGGAAGAAGAAGTGCTCCGAGCGGAGTCTTAATTATGTAATTTTAATTTGTAGTTTTGTTATGGCCTGCGTGCCCGTTATATATTTTGGCCTTCGGGCATTTGTAATATGGCCTTCGGGCGTACTTGGCTTCGGCCGTTGTTATTGTTTTTAATGTATGAATGTTTTGTTGTCATTCATTGTGTTCGTTTATGTTTGATATTTGCTTTTATGAATTCGTACTCTGCTCGACCTAGGTAATCTCCTCGGTTTAGGGAACCGACGAAGTGCCGGGCTTGGTGCCCGTTGGGATCAAAGCCCGGGTTCGTTGTATGAGCCCCGGTCTCGAGGCTTGGGCTTTCCCATCGCGAGCTGGGTGCCCTGCCTGTCCTGGTACTTCGACGTTGAGTCTTGGTCAAGATCCCACTCGTCGGGGAGGGTTGTGTTCGCTATGTGACCCCGGCTCGTTCCCGGGTCTCGCGGTTCCTCTCTGGGGTTTTGGAGACGAAGAGCGTGGTCGTACCACCCACGTTTCCCCGTGATACATTTAACTGTAATATTGTCTAAGTTTTTCTGCGTTCCATGGTCGAGCGAGTTCTTCCCCTTGTAGGTTTTCTAGGTAATAGGCCCCGTTGCTCGTCTTGTCGCGGACGCGGTAGGGGCCTTCCCAGTTGGCTGCCAGCTTGCCCTCTCTTGGGTTTTTCTGGTTTCTTCTGAGGACCAGGGTGCCGACCTGGAACTCTCTTCTTATGACCTTCGCGTCGTGGCGTAGTGCTATTTTTTATTTGAGGGTCGTTTCCCTGAGGGCTGCTTCGGAACGAATCTCCTCGACCAGGTCGAGCTCGTCTCTAAGTGTTTCGTCGTTCATTTCCTCGTCTAGGGGTTCCTCTATCCTCCTCGTTGGTGCCCGTATTTCCACCGGGATGACTGCTTCGGTGCCGTAAGTCAGTCGGAACGGGGTTTCCCCGCTGGTAGAATGTGGTGTTGTGCGGTAAGCCCATAGGACACTATGTAGTTCCTCGACCCATGCCCTCTTCGCCTCGCCGAGCCTGCGCTTAAGGCCACGTAAGATTACTCTGTTGGCCGCCTCTGCTTGCCCGTTCGTCTGTGGATGTTCGACAGACGTGAAATGCTGTTTAGTGCCTAGGCTGGCGACGAAGTCCTGGAATCCTCCGTCCGTGAATTGTGTCCCGTTATCCGTGACAAGTGCCTGGGGTATGCCGAACCGAGCGAGGATGTTGCGTTTAAAGAACCGGAGAATGTTCTGCGCAGTTATTTTAGCCAGTGCCTCCGCTTCGATCCATTTGGTAAAGTAATCCACCCCGACGATGAGGTATTTATTCTGGTATGATCCGGTGACGAAGGGTCCGAGGATGTCCATGCCCCACCACGCGAAGGTCCACGGGGAAGATAGTGATTTTAGGTCGTTCGGGGGTGCGAGGTGCATGTCGGCGTGTCGTTGGCATTTGTCACACCTTTTGACGTGCTCCTTTGAATCGCTTTGCATGGTCGGCCAGTAGTATCCTGCTCGAAGGGCCTTTCTTGCGAGCGATCGCCCGCCGAGGTGCTGAGCGTTGATTCCTCGGTGTATCTCTCCAAGTATGTCGGGGACTTTCTCTTCCTCGACACATTTAAGTAACGGGATGGAGAATCCTCTCCTGTAGAGCTTACCTTCGAGGAGTACGTACGAGCACGCTCGTCGTTTGACAGTGGCCGCCTCTTTCGGGTCAGTTGGGAGTTCGTCTCGTGTGAGGTAGTTGTAGATGGGCGTCATCCAACAGTGAACATCCCCGATAGCGTTGACCTCGAATGGAGGAGGTAGTTTGTCAATGCTAGGTCGAGGGAGGATTTCTTGAATTACTGATTTATTCCCACCCTTTTTCCTCGTGCTGGCTAGTTTCGAGAGGATGTCTGCCCGTGTGTTGTGCTCGCGTGGTATGTGTTGAACTTCCCACTTTTCAAATTTATCAAGTTTTTCTTTGACGAGGGACAAGTACTCGACGAGGTTGTCGTTCTTGGTTTGGTATTCTCCTCACACTTGTGAGGCCACGAGCTGGGAGTCTGTGGATATTGTCACTTCTTTTGCTCCCAGGTCCTCGGCTAGCCTCAGGCCTGCGATAAAAGCCTCGTATTCGGCTTGGTTGTTCGACGTCGGGAAAGCCAGTGCTAATGAAACCTCGATCAGGATCCCATCCTCGTTCTCGAGGATGATCCCGGCTCCGCTGCCTGACGAGCTAGAGGCGCCGTCGACGAAGATCGTCCATTTGTGGGCGCCCTCTGCTGGTGTCGGGCTATGGGTCATTTCTGCGACGAAGTCGGCCAGTGCCTGTGCCTTCAAGGCTTTCCTGCTTTCGTATTGTATGTCGAATTCGGAGAGTTCTAGCGACCACTTGAGCATTCTCCCGGTCATATCTGGTCGTCCGAGCAGCTGTTTGATCGGCTGGTCGGTCCTCACTTTTATTGTGTGTGCGAGGAAGTAATGTCGTAGTCTCCTTGCCGCATTGATGAGGGCCAGGGCAACCTTTTCGATTTGCTGATATCGGAGCTCGGGGCCTTGGAGTGTTTTGCTCGTAAAATAGATGGGTTTTTGTCCCTCGTCGGTCTCTCTTATTAGCACGGCGCTGACGGCCTCGGTCGCCACGGACAGATATAGGTATAAGGTTTCCTTTTCTAATGGTCGTGATAGGACCGGGGGTTCGGATAGAACCTTCTTCAGATGGAGTAATGCTTGCTCGCATTCGTCGGTCCAGTCGAAGATAGCCTCCTTGCGAAGGAGCCTGAAGAATGGTAATGCGTGCTGGGCGGATTTGGCGATAAAACGGGAGAGTGAGGCGAGCATTCCATTGAGGGATTGGATCGATTTCTTGGTCCTCGGGGTCGGGAATTCCGAAAATGCCCGGCATTTGTCGGGGTTGGCCTCGATTCCTCTTTCGGTGAGGTAGAACCCGAGGAACTTCCCTGCCCGTACCCCGAACGTGCATTTTTCGGGATTGAACCTCATTCTGCACTGCCTCGCCTGCTCGAACACTTTGGTTAGATGTCGAGCATGGGTACTCTCCTCGTGTGATTTGACGATCATGTCGTCCATGTATACTTCGAGCATGTCCCCTATTTCATCCTTGAAGACTTTGTTCATCATGCGTTGGTACGTAGCACCAGCGTTCTTGAGCCCGAACGGCATGACGTTGTAATAGTAATTGCCCGTTGGGGTCATGAATGATGTGTGTCTCTTGTCTGTGGGCGACATAGGGATTTGATTGTATCCACTATATGCGTCCATGAAGGACAAGAGTTTAAAACCTGCAGAATTGTCGACGAGCATATCTATATTAGGGAGGGGGAAAGCATCTTTCGGGCAAGCCCTATTAAGATCAGTATAATCAACACACATACGCCATTTTCCATTATTTTTCTTAACGAGGACTACATTAGAGAGCCAGGTTGTGTACTGGGCTTCAGAAATAAAGTTTGCCTCTAAGAGGTCTTTTACAGCTCGTTCGGTAGCCTCTGCCTTTTCGGGCGACTGTTTGCGCCTACGCTGTGCTATGGGCTTGGCTGCCCGGTCTAAAGCTAGTTTGTGACACGCGATCTCAGGATCCAGTCCGGGAATTTCTGCGGCATTCCACGCGAAGAGGTCAGAATTCTCTTTGAGGCATGCCACGAGCTTCTCCCTTGTTTCCTCGGGCAATCCTTTGCCTATCTTCACTGTCCTTTCTGGATCGTCCCCGAGGGGAATGAGCTCGAACTCTCCGTCGGGGATTGGTCGGACCGGGTGTTCGAGAGATCTTTCCTTGGTGGACTTCCCTTCTTCGGTTTCGTCTAGCCCAATACGACAGTCGAGGTCGATGGCGTTAACTCCCCGGGGAGGGTCTTCGGTCCTGAGCTTTTTGTTGCTGGAACTGTTCTTTGTGCTAATCACGGCCTGTCCTTTTACTGCAGCGTCGTAGCATCGCCGGGCAGCTTCGATGTCGCCGTGGATGGTGACCACGCGGCCCAATTTGGTGTAGTATTTCATCTTCAGGTGGACGGTGGACGGGACCGCAGTAAGTTCAGCCAGTGTTGGGCGTCCAAAGATGCAATTGTACAGGGACGGGCAGTCTACGACCAGGAATTGGATTTTGATTTCCCTGGCCGTTTCTTGCTCCCCAAAAGTGACGAGGAGCTCGACATACCCCCACGGCCTAGTCGTTGCTCCATTGAATCCTTGGAGGTCGGATCCGACGTAGGGGGCCAGGTTGGTCTTGTCTAATTTCAGAGTATTGAAGAGGTGGACGTACATGATATCCACTGAGCTGCCTTGATCGACTAGGATGCGTCGGACGTCGAACTGGGCCATCTTTGCTCTGATCAATAGTGGGATGCCCGAGTTCGGGGATCCGCCCGGGAGTTCCTCCAGGAAAAAGGATATCGGGTTGGATTTTCCCCGGTACTTTGTCAATGTCGCCTTTTGCTCGGGGGCGGTTAATAGGAGTTCGTCGAACTTGCGTTTGACTGAGAGGGCAGCGGTTTCGCCATTAACTCCCCCACCTGATATTACCAGTGCGGTTGGGAAGTCCTCCCAGTGGCTCGGGGAGGAAGAAATCTTCCGGGCGTGACACGCAGAGGGCCACTTGGTATGGAGAGTTGTCGGGGGGCGTTTCTTCCCGGGGTCTCTTCTTCTCTGCCTCGTCGTGTCTGGGGGTTTCGTTCTTCCTCGTATACTGCTTTAGGTGCCCCTCTTGGATTAAAATCTCTATTGCATCCTTCAGATGGACGCAGTCTTCGGTCACATGCCCGTGACTTCTGTGGAACCGGCAGTATTTAGATTTGTCGGTGTGAGGCTTTGGCGCAGATGGTTTTGGGAACCTGACTCTGCCCTGTTTGAATTCAGAGTTGATGCATTCTGCGAGGATGCGCTCTCGAGGAGCTGTCAGTAAGGTGTACTCGCTATATCGGCCCGCAGGACCCCTTCCTTCTCGGATCTCGCGAGGTCTTTCCTCTCTTCGCCTGTCCCCGTTGCGACGGGGGACGCTCGGGTCCTCGCGTCTGGAGTGCTCGGTGTCCCCAGCATTACGTCCGCTGCGGGCATTGTGTGCCACTTGTTTTTCTTCGTATCTAATGTAGGCCTGGGCCTTGTGCAGAAGTTCGTTCAGTGTGCGGGGAGGCTCGATCCCGACGGCTCTGCTCAACTCACTACCGGGCAAGAGTCCTCTTTCGAGGAGGTACTTTTTCATGTGTTCGGTGGTATCCACCTCGACAGCTTCTTGGTTGAATCGCTCGATGTACGAGCGCAGCGTCTCATTCTTCTTTTGCACTATGGCTTCAAGGGTCGCCTCGGTCTTGGGGTGACGACGGGAAGCCGTGAAGTGCCTCGTGAACATGGACCTCATGACTCTCCATGATGTAATGGATTCGGGAGCCAAGCTTTTGTACCAGGCCATGGCTCCTTTCCTGAGGGTCGTTGAAAACAGCCGGCATTTGAGATGCCCGGTGATGTCATTGCGGTAGTCGAGCATCGCGTTGACGTTGTCGACGTGATCGTCGGGATCGGTAGTCCCGTCGTACACAGCTAGATTGGGCGGTTTCTCCATGCCTTTGGGAAGCGGGGCTTCCATTATTGCCCGAGACAGGGGACAGTGCAGGTCTTCCTCGTCGCTCCTTAATGGGGATAGTTCATTGTTGTCGGGGTTGCGCCCGCGCTTTGGTGATGTTCCCGCTCGACCATTGTCCCGACGAGCGCGTGCCCTGCTGACGTGAGGTTCTGGAGAACGACGTCCTCGCTTCTTTGTTGGTTCTGGACGTTGCTGTGTCCCCCTCTCCTGCTGGGGCCGGGCCTCTTGTCGCTCGGCTTCGAGGGCCATGATTCGTTCGTGCTGCTGATAAAGCATAAAACCGGCCTGATTGAGGGCATTTACCATGGCAATCATTGTGGCGTCTCCTTCAACGGGAACGAGGATGGGATGAAATGTCTCTGCCCCTAGATTTTGAGCGTGAGGGGCATCCCCGTTATTTTGGGGTTCTGGAGACGGGGTGGCTGGATGACCGTCTCGAGCGTCTGCTTCATGGGATGGCGGGCCGTCGTCCGTAGTGTAGTCAACGAGGGGACGACTGCGCTCGCTAGGTTGTTCTCCGGCCATGTTGGAAGGACAGAAATAAATGAGCTTTTGATCCTCTGTTGATGAAGATGGGGATAGCTAGTTTCCCACAGACGGCGCCACTGATCTTACCTGATCAGATGAGCCTTCCAAGGTCTTGGTGAATGGGCCAGAGAATGAAATGAGGAGGGGGGTGTACCTGCAAGGTGCTCCAATGCTTAAGTCAGAAGAGGTACAGAATAGGTTATCAGAGTGTAAGTTAGAATACCTGTCCCTTTGCCATGAAAGGGGTATTTATATTGAGCCCCCAGCACTGGGCCAAGGCTCCTAATGGGCTGGATTAGCTAGGCCCAAGGAGGAGCTGCCAGGGAACGCGTACGAAGCGTGAAGACCTAGGCCAAGGTCTGCTCCCTGGTCCAACTGCCCCTATCCCTAAGGAGATAATATAGGGGAGTTGGGTGACGTGGTAAGGGATGTCCGTTATGGTTCTGCCCGGCATAACATAGTTGCCCGCGATGTGGGCTGATGATATGTGGGCAGAGACCATGGGACGGACAACACGTTCTTTGCCCGACACGTAGTCAGAAGGTCGAGGAGACGTTCCACGGGTGAACAGACCTTCGCCCGACATGTCTACGTGCTTGGTCGTTGGGACTTGGGCCCGACGAGAGTTGGGCCGTGCCGTGCATGAGGTCATGGCCCAGTCCAGAACAGTTTCAATTCTACTATTGCCATTATCTTCAAGTATCTCATCTTCTGCTGTTGAGACGGAAACGATTGAACTGATCTTTATCTGTTCGAGCTTGAGTTAGGTAGTACTGACAGTCGGAGTTATATGGGTGACCCAACGAGACATAGTCATACGCTTTAATCCCTAACTTTTGCCTGGATTGCCTTTTCAGGTTTTCAATCCACCGGGATACCCTTTTTTGCCCAAGCCGCCCTTTCAGGTTTTCGACTTGCCGGGTGTACATTTATATATATATATATATATATATATATATATATATATATATATATATATATATATATATATATATATATATATATATATATATATATATATCCCTAATTTTTTCCCGAACCCTTTTGGTTCGCCGGGATGCCCTTATTTTTGCCTAGGCCAGTCCACCTAGCGGGTCTCTTTTTATGCATAGTATTTTTTAACTATGTCTGCGTTTACGGGCTGTGGGAAGTCTTCACCATCCATAGTAGTAAGCATCATGGCACCTCCTGAAAATACTCTCTTGACTACAAATGGTCCTTCATATGTAGGAGTCCACTTGCCCCTAGGATCACCATGTGGTAATATGATACTCTTGATTACCAAGTCACCCGCCTGATATACCTTTTGCTTAACCTTCTTATTAAAAGCTTTGAACATCCGTTTCTGGTACATCTGACCGTGACAAACAGCTGCCAGCCTTTTCTCATCAATCAAATTTATCTGGTCAAGTCGAGTCTGAATCCATTCATCTTCATCCAAGCCTGCATCCTTCATGATTCTTAAGGAGGGGATCTGAACTTCAATGGGCAGAACTGCTTCCATACCATAGACTAAGGAGAATGGGGTTGCCCCTGTTGAAGTACGTATTGTAGTACGATAACCATGAAGAGCAAATGGTAACATCTCATGCCAATCTTTGTAAGTAACAATCATCTTCTATATAATCTTCTTGATGTTCTTGTTAGCAGCTTCTACTGCCCCATTCATTTTCTGACGATACGGAGAAGAGTTGTGATGCTTAATCTTGAACTGTGTGCAGAGATCAATAATCATTGTGTTGTTCAGATTAGAGCCATTATCTGTGATGGGAAACTAAGTCTCTTATCTGTACTATGTTATAGTTATCTTCATTAGCTTTCTGACGCTTCGAATGGGAATCGAAACAGACTTACAGATCAAAAGTTATGATCGAAACAAGTCTGATTGAAAATTCCAGAGGGCTGACACGGGTGCCTTTGTCCCATGACACGGCCCGTGTCAGGAGGTCTGACACTAAAAGTCAATTTTTATGATGGCAGAGGGCCAACACGAGTGCCAGTGTCCCATGACACAACACATGTTGGTCAGGGCGCTAATATGACTGATTTTGATGATTTTTGATGTTAAGTAACTCCTGGGGGTATTCTGGGTATTTTCTACTGCTATTAAATGATATGGAATTATTTAGTTTAGTTTTTGGGAAGGAAAGAAACACTTTTGATTGGACAATTATTTTTATTTCTGCTATAGGGATTGTACGCATGAGTTTTGGGAGAAAGGCGATCTTGGAACGGCGGAAGCCATTGAAGATCAACTAAACCCTATTACAAGTGTAATATCTTTTCCTTATTTTTATAGTTTTGTTATTGTTATCATGAACATGAGAGGCTAAACCCCCCAATGCTATGGGGTGTCCCTGATTTCCTTTGTAATGAAATTGATCTTTTTGTTATAATAATTTCACTGCATTCTCATAATCGTTATGTTGTTTGGTTGTTCATAATGCAAAACCTAAATTGGAAAAATAAGGTTTTCGATCTAAGGTTAACCGTAGGTAGGAATACCATAGTTAACGCCTTTTTCAAACAATATTATTTTATTAGACATCACCAAGGAATTGGGATGCCATCATTTAACCGTAAAAAAATTGGTATTCTAAAAACTTGGTATTCTTTCTATACAACCAAGGAATTGGGGTATAGAGGGAATACCAAAGGGTTTTCCTTGAAGGAATTTTTGAAAACTAATCTTGAAAGGCGGTAATGATTTAGCCTTGTGGTGAAATTACTAATAATATTATTTGTCATTATAAGGGTTTTCATACACCTTCCATAGTGTTATTCTCATATCTGTCATAACAACTTATTTTATTAAGTACTTTTAATTTGTTAATTGTAATTTCAAAAGTCAATCTTAAAACAACCCAAGGACTATTTATTCAATTGAATTTGTTAAGAAACTTATTTTTCATGCGCAGTCCTCAAGAGATCGACACTGGGAAAATCATTTTATATTGCTACATCGATACAATAGTACATTTGTTATTTTACCGATCAAGTTTTTGGCGCCGTTGTCGGGGACTACCAATTTATAAGTTTTTGTTAATTCAATTGAAATTTTGTTGTTCTGCAACCAAAATTTTATTTTAATTTTATTATTATTTGTTCCTGTTATTTTATTGTTATAATTTGTTATTATTACTAATATTTGTTAATTTTATCATTTTATTTTATTTTTCTGTTATTTTTATAATTTTTTATATATTATTATTATTATTATTATTAATTGTCTAACTTGTGTATGCGAGGAAAACCCTCAGCTTAATTTCTTTTTGGCACAGATTCAGGTTCAAACTCAGATAAAGAGACTGTTATTATGGCTAAAGATCCACCAGCAGAGAAACTCCTTGGTGATTATGGTGGAGCAAATGCACCGGTTGGAAGGTTAACAATTTTAAACAAACCGGTGAATGTGACGAATTTCCAGTTGCATCTGAACACCATCACTCTACTTGAAAGGAGACCTTTCATCGGAAAGGTTAACGAAGATGCCAACAAACATCTGCAAATATTTCTGACTATGAGCATTACTCTCAAGATTGATGGACACACCGATGAAGCGAAAAAATTAAGAATGTTTTCATTCACTCTCTCTGAAGATGCTGAGGAGTGATTCTACTAGTTACTTGCCGAGAGTATTACTACCTGGGAAGAGATGGAGAATGCTTTTCTTAATGAGTATTTTCCTGCCTCTATTTATATTAAAAAAAGATATGATATTGTGAATTTTAAACAAAAGGAGGGAGAGTCACTCGGAGATGCTTATAAGAGATTTAAGAGGTTGTTGGTTGCATGTCCTACTCACAACATGGATGCAATTGAACATATGAAAAAAAAATTGTAAATAGCCTGAAGATAAAGACTAAGCAACTAATTGATACAACTGCGGTGGCTTATCTAACTTTTCAACATCCACTGGTATCAAGAAGATCATCGAAGCTATTTTTGTAAATGAGTATTTGGAATTATATGATCGTACTGTGAGTCAACTTAAAGGAAAAATTGACTTGAAACTCGATAATCAAGTGGTGCACATGGAAGATCAGATTAAAGCTGAAGTTGAGAAAAGATTGAAAGGTATGAATATTAGCACTCAGACTGTGGCATAGGTTCAACCAGTTCAAGCTGTTTGCTGTGAAATCTGTGGTGGACCGCATGTTGTTATGCATTGTGTGGCAATTACGAAACAAATTGAAAAGATCAAGTTTCTGAAGAAGAATAACCCATATTATAATACTTACAACCCAAGTTGGAAAAACCATCCAAATTTCTCCTGGAAAGATCATCAAGGGAATGTTCAGCAACAGGGACCGATGCATTATCAGATGCCACCACAACAACAATATCAATATCCACAACAACCGTATCAGCAACAGGTACCGAAGAAAGCAGATTGGGAGATGGCTATTAAAAAGATGGCTACTGTTAACTCTTAGTTCCAAGAAGAGACCAGGAATAACTAGAGGAACATGAATGCTTCTATTAAAAATTTGGAAGTTCAACTGGGTCAGATATCAACACAAATTACAAATGTTCAAGCAGCAAGTGCTCTACCTAGTGCAACTGTGACAAATCTAAGAAATCAAGAGAATGTGAATGCGGTTGCCACTAGAAGTCAAAAAGTGGTGGAAAAAGAAGAAGAAACAGAAGATGAAGAGGATTGTGTTATTGAGGTAGATCTGGAAGTGAGAGAAAATGAGAAAGAACCAATAAAAGCTACACCTCCAGTTAAGCCAATAGATGAGAAAAAGAAATTGGAGATTAAATCAAAAATTAAGCTAACCTTCCCTCATAGAGTGAAGAAGAAAGAGGTAGAGGGAAAAGACTTTGAGAAATTCAGTAAAATGATCAAAAAGTTAGAAACTAATATGCCTTTCTTTGAAGCACTCGAGCAAATTCCAGTGTATAAGAAGTTCATGAAGGAAGTGATTGGTAAGAACAGATCCAGTGGAGAGGGGCAGAAAACTGTAACTGAAAAGTGTAATGAAGTGTCACAAGGTAAGAAAACTCCAATCAAGCAAGAAGACCCTGGAGCTGTCACCATCTCGTGCACTATAAAAGACATAACATTAAAGAAGGTCCTTATTGATTCACGTGCCAATGTAAGTCTCATTCCTTTATCTGTTTTCAAAAAACTGGGTATTGGAAAAATTAGTGATACAGGTACAAATGTGATGTTTTCCAACCACACGACTGAGATGTCATATGGAATAGCAAAAGATGTGTTGGTGACAATTGAGAATTTCACCTATCCTGTTGATTTTGAGGTCGTGGACATTCCAGAAGATGAGGAAACTCCAATCATACTTGGCCGACCCTTCTTGCGTACGAGTCGGTGCAATGTTAATATGGAAACAGGTAAAGTCACTATAAAATCGTTTGAGGTAGAAATAAATGTAAACATGAGAAACATCAAAGAGCCATGTAAAGAGAAAAAAGTAAAGCTTCAGTTGGAAAAATCAAAATAGAGACAAAGGGAAAATGCTTAAAGCCATTGCAGAAACAAATCTATGGGATAATCGCTCAGGTTGCAGCGATTCATCCATTTAAGGTAACCAACAAGGTGCAGAAATTGAAATATCCTCCCTAAGAGAGGGAATAAGGTAACCCTTCGAGTCATGTGACGTGAAACACAACGTTGCGTGGGAGGCAACCCACAATTTTTTTTTCATTCTTATTATTGTTTTGTTTATTTTGTAGATGTCTATTTTGTTGTCACTCACATAGCAAGCTTAAGGGAATACCATGGACAAGATTCACCAATGGATGCAGTAGATGAGGGTGTACTTCCCTCCGCCTCAGTGAGCTCTATAAGTCCCCTCTCACGTTTGTTCTAAAACAGTGAGGTCACTATTTAGTTCGAATGTGTGTGTGTGTGGGGGGGGGGGGGTTAGTTTATTTGCTTTCCGTTGTTTGTTTGTTTTTCCTTGTTTTGTTTTAGTCGTTTTCTTTGATTTGGTGTGTTATATGTTTGTGTGTGTTACATAATAAAGGTATTTGTGCTTGATGAATGATGAGGCTTGTAGTTAGTGGATGAAAATACGCAACCCATGTTTGTTCTCCAGGAAACTCTCGAACGTTGGTATTGCTGAAGTAAATGATTGGACGAGACTTTCTAACACGAGACTGATATGGGAGTACTTTTCACCTGAGACGGAAATGAAGCGACATTACACTAGAGGTACCTTGGAATTTGTCAGTATGCCAAACATTGTGAGGATCATAAAAAATCCAAACACCTGATCATCACGAGAGTTCATCAAGTATGTCTCTCTCACTCTTAGTTTGCGTACACGTATGTTGGAATTTCAATGCACACATATACACACTGAGGCACTTGTTTACTTTTAACCCTGAGACTTTCCAGTCTACCCTTTTATGTTATCCTTCGTTAACCCCCTCGAGCCTTTTTCCCTTAGTTTGTTTACTAACCGTATAATTAAACCATGACCCCAAACACTCCCTCGCCCTACTCAAATAAGTGTTGTTGATTTTTGATTTGTGAAAAATTCTAAGTATGGGGTTGGGATACCTATAAGAAATAGGAAAGTGCCAAAAGAAAAAAAAGGGAAAGAAAAGTTTTGAAAAATAAAGAAAAACTGAAAAGAAAGAAAAAAAGATAGACTAAAGCACTTACCTAGAGGAGGATTTAGTTAGAAGAATTCAAAAAAAGATAAGCTCAAAGAAACAATTGAGGAGAAACTAAAGAATCCTAGTAAAATGGTGTCGGATACCCTTGATTATGAAATAGAATAAATTATATAGTGATAATAATGACGACACTGAGTCTGAGCCAAAAAACCACTTGTTTTTACCTTTTGTTTGTTTATCCCACCTTGTCCCTAAGCCCCGTTACAACCATAAAAGTCCTCAAAAAGTGTGTGTTGTGTGCATTTGAGATGAAAATAGATGTTATTCAAGCTTATGAGTTGACTTTGGATGCTATTATTATTGAATGTAAACACTTTAACCCGAGAGATTTGGTGAGAATGTGAAAAGCTGACAGGTAAAGAGGTACTTTGATGTGGAAGTGTAGCGGACCGTCAAAACTTAGGTAAGAAGGAAATGTTGAAAGAAAAGTGGAAAGACAGTCGCGAAAGATCTCAGTGGTATTGTAGTAAAGAAGATTGATTAATTCGGGGGTGACCTTTCTGTTATCATGAACATTACTTGAGGACAAGAAATGAGGTAAGTTTGGGGTTGTGATTAGTCACCATTTCTACTAGTTTTCCTTCAATTATTCGGCATGAATTCGCTAAATCGGTAACACTTTGTTTTGTATTTTCATTTTTTTTAAGTCAATTTCAATTATGTTTTATTTTATGCTTTGGTTTGGTAGTTTTATATGGTTTCATGTCTGAGTGGAAAGTCCAAAGAGCTTGTGCGAAGAAAATGGAAGTTTCAGGAATTCATAAGAGTTTTTGGAAGGAAGTAAAATAGGCTTGGACCTAAAATTCAGAAAGCATAGGAAAATATTGGGAAACTAAGTCTCTTATTTGTACTATGTTATAGTTCTCTTCATTAGCTTTCCGATGCTTCAAACGGGAACCAAAACAGACTTACGGATCAAAAGTTATGATCAAAACAAGTCCGATTGAAAATTCTAGAGGGCTAACACGGGTGCATGTGTCCCATGAAACGGCCCGTGTCAGGAGGTCTGGCAATGAAAGTTAATTTTTATGATGGAAGAGGGCCAACACGGGTTCCCGTGTCCCATGACACGACCCGTTTTGGTCAGGGTACTAATACGACTCATTTTGATGATTTTTGGATGTTAAGTGACTCCTATGGGGTATTCTGGGTATTTTCTACTACTGTTAAGTGATCTAGAATTATTTAGGTTAGTTTTTGGGAAGGAAGGAAACACTTTTGATTGGACGATTATTTGTATTTCTGCTCTGGGGATTGTACGCACAAGTTTTGGGAGAAAGGCGATCTTGATTTCTTTTGTAATGAAATTTATCTTTTTGTTATAATAATTTCACTGCATTCTCATAATAGTTATGTTGTTTGGTTGTTCATAATGCAAAACCTAAATTGTAAAAATAAGGTTTTCGATCTAAGGTTAACCGTAGGTAGGAATACCATAGTTAACGCCTTTTTCAAACAACATTATTTTAATTATTAGACATCGCCAAGGAATTGGGATGCCATAATTTAACCGTAAAACTTTTGGTATTCTAAAATCTTTGTATTCTTTCTATACAACTAATGAATTGGGGTATAGAGGGAATACCAAAGGCTTTTCCTTAAAGGAATTTTTGAAAACTAATCTTAAAAGGCGATAATGATTTAGCCTTGTGGCGAAATTGCTAATAATATTATTTGTCATTATAAGGGTTTTCATACACCTTCCTTAGTGTTATTCTCATATTTGTCATAACAACTTATTTTATTAAGTACTTTTAATTTGTTAATTGTAATTTCAAAAGTCAATCTTAAAACAACCCAAGGACTTTTTGTTCAATTGAATTTGTTAAGAAACTTATTTTTCCTGCGCAGTCTTCGAGAGATCGACACTGGGAAAATCCTTTTTTATTACTACATTGATAAAATAGTACACTTGTTATTTTATCGATCAGATCACTTAAAGAAATTTGCTCTCTCTCTCTCTCTCTCTCTCTCTCTCTCCCTGTGCGCAAACATATACGAACAAATTTCTTTCATAATCTATAATTTGTAAAAACTATCACTCTTGTGACAACTTCTTTCTAGAAGCATTTTTGTTACACTCTTTTGTAAAACAATTTGATATACCTTGAGTGACTAGTGCAGTCAGTAGACTCCAGAAGACTTTGACTATAGGTCTTAGTGTTTGTATTCAACATTTGAATAGTGGATTAAGACCTCGTTGAGAGAGGCGAAATCACCTTGGCGGGTGGACTGGATGTAGTTTAAGTTCAAACGAACCAAGATAAATCAAAGTATTTATTGTCTTTAGTTTTGAAAACCCAATTCCAATCCCCCTTCCTTGTGTTTTTGTACCTTCAAAGACAACATTATGAGCGAAGAAAGTTCTGAAGACTCCAAAGACTTGAAGATTCTGAAGATAAAGGTTTAAAGAATAAAGTGTTGAAGTCCTGAAGATAAGACTTTGAGTGAGCAAGTTCTTGTGAACCCATAATTTCGACAGGCTGGAATTCAGGGTTTAAGGTCATCCTTGTCGAAGGATAGCATTAGGAGGAGAATCCAAGAATTGCTGACAAGGTTTTAAAGTTTCATTGCTTCGACAGAAATAGATATAATGTTCTGGCAGAATAGTTTGGAAAGTTTGTGATTGAAGGCTTCGACAGGAGAAGTTGTTGGCAAAAGATATGTTTTGGCAGATGTTGGAAGAGTTGTTTCTTCCTTAAAAGGTTTCGACAGTTTGAAGAGGTGCAAGGTTTCGTCACCTAAGGAAGGGATTCAAATTCAAAAGGTTGTAACCTTTGGCAGTTGGACACATGGAGGTTTCAGAGAAGAAATTTACATGCAGGCTGACACTTGTCGTTTAGTTATAGTTTTTCCGTTCTAAGCAGTTATTTTGTTTATGTATAAATAGGATAGTTTGTGGTTAGAATGGGGGGTGAAAATTTGTACAAAATTCCTGTAAAAGCTCTAAGTACCCAGTGTGAGAGAAAATGAGTTTAGTATTTGGAACAATGTACGTTTAGAACACCACTTATATTTCAAAGTTATTTAATTTACTTGTTTATTCTTCAAGTTCATGTCATTTTAAACTTTATTTACTTTTCTGCAAGTTTACAGCCTTCGACATTTCTTTTTGTTCTTGTTTAAACTTTTAACTTTATTTCGTCTTTAAGTTCAAACTTTACTTTACTTGCAAAATCAAAGTTCTTAATACTTTGACAATACTGATAAAACAAACCACAAATCAGTCACCAAATTCTAAGAAGATTTCGACAGAAACAATGCACATGTATCCCAGGACTTGTATGGTTGGTCCTGCAAGTAACCCAGTTTTCTAAAGAAATTGGTTAACCAGAGGTTGTTCGCCAGAAACCACCGCGAACAAATTGGCACGCCCAGTGGGACCAGTGCATTTGATAAAATTCTGATAGATAATTTCTTAGACAAATTGTTCCTTGCTACGTTGTATGATTCTTAGAAGCGGTAAACTAGCCGTAACCGACGTAGAGAGACCAAAGAGAACAAGAAGAAGAAACATGGCTAACTTGCCAAATACTTCAAATAATCCTGACGAAACAATATCAGTTTCCAACCCTATCCCTTCGTCAGGAGCAATACCAGCGTCTGGCCCTGTTTTAGAACAGATTAGGCCTCCTTTGGGGGATCCCATACCAACAGGTTCAGGATCCCAGAATGCGCCTAGTTCTTCCACCATGGGACACGCTAGACCCTTGGGAACCCCTCCCCCTGGAGGAAATACATTCAGGCCATATCTGAATTATTCTCAGCCTTTGACTGGGAGGGAACAACCATATGGAATGCCAACTTCAATGATGGCAAGCCTACATAATTCGTCACCATTATTCTCTGATGCTATGGTTCAAGTGTCATCACCATTGCAGGGATCAGGATATGGTGGAAATGGAAATAGGATAAACCAAGTTCCACCAGGTTTCCATATGCCCGCTATGACGAACCATTCTGCACAAGTAATTCGTCAACAGATGGATGAAAGCAATCATGATATGGTGCAGGCTTTGACACAACAAATGGGAGAAGTGTTCAATCCCTTAATACAGAACACTACCCAAACAAACCAAATATTGGCAGAACAGATGGCACGCATTGCTGACTTTTTCGGAGTCCCGCAAGTACAGCAAAGAATGCAATTAAATCAGGCCCCTGCCAATAGGGCTGTCGAAGAAGAACTTACTATAAACCAAAGGCCCTTAGGAAATCCTCATGAAAATCCCAGGAGGCAAGAGGTGATAGTCGAACAGCCTAATGTAGAAGAGCCTATTCGACAGGAACCAAGAAGGATAATAGTCCAGAGAAATCAAAATGCTGACGAAGTGTTACAGCAGAGAATGCGTTACAATAACATGCCTGTCGAAAACAATATTGCCACCATGGTTGAGAGAATAATGGCACAAAATGGAGTAAACGTAGGATTACAAAGGCCTAGTTATACTTCCCCTTTGTCTGAATTTGTCTTACAACAAGAATTACCACCAAGGTGGAAAGTCCCCAAATTTACAAAATTTTCAGGGGATACTAGTGAGTCCACCATAGAACACGTGGCACGTTACTTGATAGAAGCAGGAGAAATTGCGAATAATGAGAACCTAAGGATGAAATATTTCCCAAGTTCTTTAAAAAAAATGCGTTCACTTGGTTCACATCACTTCCTGCAACTTCAATTTTTACTTGGACCCAATTAGAAAGATTGTTCCATGAACAATTTTATATGGGACAAACCAAGATAAGTTTGAAGGAGTTGGCAAGTGTCAAAAGAAAGTTTTCTGAACCGATAGATGACTATTTGAATAGGTTTAGATTACTAAAAGCCAGATGCTTTACGCAAGTGCCGGAACAAGAACTAGTCGAAATGGCTGCAGGGGGTCTAGATTATTCCATAAGGAAGAAACTGGATACCCAGTACTTGAGAGATATGGCACAACTAGCAGACAGAGTGAGGCAAATAGAAAGACTAAAAAATGAAAAATTCAGATCAAACAAAAACAAGAAGGAAAGAGTGGCCTATGTAGGAGTAATTCATGAAGATGATTATGACGAAAACGAACAAGTCATCTTCGACCAGCAAGAAATTGATCTGGCAGAATTAAAACAAGGCCCTCCATATTCTTGTAAAGTTTTAGCCCCGTCGAATGGAAAAAATCCAGTCGAAGTAGAAAAGAATGACAGGTTCCCTAAAAGAACTTATACATTCGACATCACTAAGTGTGATGAAATATTTGATTTATTAGTCAAAGATGGTCAGTTAATAAAACCAGCAGGCACGAAAGAGCCTCCTGTAGACCAACAGAAAAAGAGAGGTTTTTGTAAATACCATAATTTCTTGGGTCATAAAACTTCTCAATGTTACCTTTTCAGGGATCTTGTCCAGAACGCAATCCAAAATGGAAGGTTGAAGTTTGGAGACAAAGCCAAGCAGCAGATGAGGATTGACTCTAATCCTATGCAGGTGGTAGAGGCCAATTATGCTGAACCAGAAATGGTAAATGTGGTCGAAATGGAGATCGTGGCTGAAGAAAATTTTGAAATGGTGGAAGTTACTGAAAGCTTCGACACCAACTTCACCATGATAGAAGCTGCTGAAGGTTTCGACACCCATGTAAATGTGGTGGAAGAAGGTGATGATCTTGCTGACCAGACTGAAGAGAAAGAAGTCAAAGTTTCTGAAGACTTCGACAGTGATAATGCTAGCGAAACTACTGAAGGTTTCGACGAAAGAAATGCAGTCAAAGTGGGAAGAAGCTTCGACAAGAAAAACTACGAAAAAGATGCTGAGCAGGGGGTGATCTGGGATACTTTGGGAGAGTCAAATGGAAAGTTCGATTTCATGGTGAAATATTCAGCACCACCAAGCTCCAAAGCAGATATCAACAAAATCAAACCCACAGGGTGGGGAGATCCCTTCAAAAAGGATGACGAAGAGGAGGGTGACAAAACCCTCATTGTTCAGAAAAAGGCCACTGAGGGCCTTGGTCAAGAGGAGATCAAAACAGCAGGGACTGATGACCATTCCCCCACTGTCGAACCAATAAACATTGGTACCATCAGAACTGAAGGGCATCCTGTCGAAAGGGTTGCACACTGCTGCAACTACATCTACAAGGGTTTACACCCAAAAGGCAATGTGAGTCAGTCAAAGGAGGACATCCCAGAGGAAATCATGCTGGTCGAAAAAATGAATAAATTGAAGATCACAACTGAACAGAATGCTGGGATTCACATGGTGGAAGTCACTCAGAGGGTGGGACCAGACACAAACAAGGGAAAGAGACATCAAGAGAAGCATCAGAAGCTGGTTTACCCAGAAGAAAATGAAAGTCTTGTCGAATTCATCCAGAGATGTCAAAGGAAGAATGCAGAAGTCATGCTTTGTCCAAGATGCAGTGCTGTGTTCGACAAGAAAGCAGCTGATGACTTAGAAGCAGCAGAAAAGACCCAGAGGAAAGGAAATTGGGGAACAGTCCCACCAACCAGAAACGAAAGGTTCGACCCAAGAAGAGGGAAGCATCACAGTCAAGGAGTGGGAGAAAGACGTTCCAACACCTACAAACCATCCAACAGGCCAAATGATGACAAATGGGTTCAGCCTATAAGGGATGCCCAAGGTCAGAAGAGATGGAAGAGTTTTGAAGTGAACAGAGGTCCTTCAATGGAAGTTAAAAAGGAGGCAAGGCCAAAATATGTCTCTGAAAACTACAAAGGGAAGAATCCTATGTCCAGATCCCAATGGAGAAGATTCCAAAGGCAGAAGAAAATTGGAAAGGGAACAGTAGAACACCAAAGGGTTGGGAAGAAGAGAGCTGAATCAAGCGAATGTGTGCAGATTACAGACAAGGGGATGCCTCTGGCAGAAAAAGAAACCTTTCAGGAGAATAGATCTGGTGACACCACAGAGATGCAAAAGACAAACAACAAAATTCCAGTGGACGAAGAAGTCACAGATGAATTTGGTTCAGAATCAGATGCCTCTTTCGACGTAACCTGCAATGTGGTCTCTGTACTGCCCAGAGATTATGACAGGACAATGGAAGTCGAAGACGAAGAAGATGACATGGTAGATGACAGCATAGGCTTGAAGCCCGTGTGCTACTACATAATGAATAATGGCTGTGTCGAAGAGCAAAATGCTTTCTTCGAAAAACCAGATGATTCAATGAAGGCTCACTTAAAGCCTCTTTTCATAAAAGGAAAGGTAGAAAATGTGGGTGTCAACAAAATTCTGATAGATGGTGGAGCAGCTGTGAATTTAATTCCTCATTATATGATAAAGAGGATTGGAAAAGATGACTCCGACACTAAGCCTCACAATATGGTGTTGTCCAACTATGAAGGTAAAGTAGGGACAACATTGGGGGTAATACAACTGAACTTGACTGTAGGATCTATCACCAGGCCTACCATGTTTGTGGTGATAGCATCAAAGGCAAATTACAACTTGCTGTTGGGAAGGGAATGGATCCATGGGATTGGGGCTGTGCCATCTTCCATGCATCAAAGGATAGCAATCTGGAGGCCAGATGGGATTGTCGAAAACATTGAAGCAGATCAGAGTTACTTCACAGCTGATGTGAACAATGTTACTAGTCGTAATTTCGACAAAAACCTAGCCCATATAGCACCGTGCAACCCTGCTGCTTTCGACCTAACAGCTTCCGACAATGCTTACTGTTCCATGTACCTCCATCCTACGCATGGTTTCCAGTGGGATAAAGAAATAATTGGGGAGACAAATTACACCTGGGGAACTACCCATGTCAACCCAACTGGATGGGGGAGTGAATTCAGTGAAGATGACTGAAGCATCAGCCATGAAAAGGATTTCGGCTTATATAGCCGAAAAACAACTCAAAGCGGCCCTTGAGGCTGAAGTTAGAAATATGGCCGTCGAAGCCAGCACTCAAATTGTCAAAGAACAACATCCTCAAGAAAACATTGAGGAGCAACATGCAAATCAGAGTTTTGAAGAAGACTCAAGTGGTGAATGGCAGAACCAAAGACTTGATGCCATTTATGATGACGAACCTTTGGGGTTCGAAAAGGATCCAACCTCCACCAATATGAAAATGGTGGCACAGGATCCTTTGGAGGAGATTGATCTGGGACTGGGGGCAGAGAAAAGACCCACTTACATCAGTGCCAAGTTGAATCCTCAACTCAGAGTCGAAATAATCCAACTGCTGAATGAGTTTAAAGACTGCTTCGCCTGGGATTATGACGAAATGCCTGGTTTAGACAGAAGTTTGGTGGAATTGAAGTTGCCAATACTGGGAGGGAAGAAGCCAATAAAGCAGACCCCCAGACGTTTTGCACCTGAGATTCTGTCGAAAATCAAAGAAGAGGTCGAAAGACTTCTAAAATGCAAATTCATCCGTACAACAAGGTATGTCGAATGGATTGCTAATATTGTTCCTGTGATTAAGAAAAATGGCACACTAAGGGTGTGTATTGATTTTAGAGATCTAAACTCAGCCACCCCTAAGGATGAGTATCCTATGCCAGTAGCAGAAATGCTAGTAGATTCTGCAGCAGGCCATGAGTATTTAAGTATGCTTGATGGATATTCTGGTTATAACCAGATTTTTATTGCTGAAGAAGACGTTCCAAAAACAGCTTTTCGTTGTCCAGGAGCAATAGGAACATATGAATGGGTAGTTATGCCCTTTGGTTTGAAAAATGCTGGAGCTACTTACCAAAGGGCCATGAATTCTATTTTTCATGATTTCATCGAAACATTTATGCAAATTTATATAGATGACATTGTGATTAAATCTGCTTCAGGCTTGGACCATATCAACCATCTTCGACAGTCCTTTGAAAGGATGAGGAAGTTTGGTTTGAAAATGAATCCTCTTAAATGTGCTTTTGGTGTGCAGGCTGGGGATTTCTTAGGCTTTGTGGTCCACAAGAAAGGGATTGAAATTAATGAAAACAAAGCTAAGGCAATAATGGAAGCAAAAGCGCCATCGACAAAGAAGGAATTGCAGTCTCTGCTAGGGAAAATCAACTTTCTTAGAAGGTTCATCTCCAACCTTAGTGGAAAGACTCAGGCCTTCTCACCTCTGCTTCGACTGAAGAAGGAGGGTTTCACTTGGGGGCAAGATCAGCAAGACGCTTTCGACAAGATCAAGGAGTATTTGGCAAATCCCCCAGTCCTAATATCTCCTTGTCGAAAAAGAAGCATGAGGCTCTATATATCAGCATCTGACAGAACATTAGGAAGTATGCTTTGTCAAGAAGAAGAACATGGCGTCGAAAGAGCCATTTATTATCTTAGCAGAGTTTTAAATAATGCTGAAACTAGATATAGTATGATAGAGAAATTATGTTTATGTGTATATTTCTCTTGTACAAAATTGAAGCATTATATAAAACCCATTGATGTACATATATCTTCTCATTTCGACGTAATAAAGCATATGTTGTCTAAATCTATTTTACATAGTCGAATTGGAAAATGGGCGTTAGCTTTGACTGAATACTCTTTAATATATATGCCTCTAAAAGCTGTTAAAGGGCAAGTAGTTGCTGATTTTATAGCTGACCACTCCATACTTGGAGATGAAACAAATTATGTCGAAAAAGAGCCTTGGAGGTTATATTTCGACGGTTCCAGCCACAAAAATGGAACAGGTATTGGGGTGTTAATTATTTCTCCCAATAGAATTCCAACAAAATTCAAGTACAAAATAGAAGGATTCTGTTCAAACAATGAGGCAGAATATGAAGCCTTAATAGCTGGACTTGAAATCTTGTTGGAACTGGGGGCAACAGAGGTCGAAATAATGGGTGACTCCGAATTGGTGATAAAACAATTGACGAAAGAGTACAAATGTGTCAAAGAAAATTTGATCATGTACTTTGTGATAGCCAACAGGCTCCTCAAGCGATTCGACAGTGTGGTTTTTAGACACATTCCCAGATTAGAAAATCAGGAAGCAAATGACTTGGCTCAATTGGCTTCAGGGTATAAAGTGTCGAAAGAAAATCTGTTGAAGGTTGTCGAAGTGAGAGGTAAAGTTTTATCTACTAAGTTGGCCCCATCTGATTTGGAGACAATGAGATTGGGATATGGTGATGAAGAAAACTTTGAGATTTTTAATATAGGTGATCTAGAAGTTGGAGATTGGAGAAAACCCATCAAAGATTATTTACAAAATCCAAATCAGACAGTCGAAAGGAAGATAAAGTACAGAGCCATAAGTTATGTGCTTTTTGGAAATGAACTGTTTAAAAAGACTGCAGAAGGAGTTCTACTAAAGTGCCTTGGAGAGACTGAAGCTTATATAGCTTTGTCGAATGTACACAGTGGTGCATGTGGTGCCCACCAAGCAGGACATAAAATGAGATGGCTATTATTTCGACAAGGAATGTATTGGCCAACCATGTTGAAAGACTGTGTCGAATTTGCAAAAGGCTGTCAGGAATGTCAAATCCATGCAGGCATACCTCATGTGCCAGCAAGTGAGCTACATTCTATTGTAAAGCCTTGGCCATTTAGAGGTTGGGCTTTAGATTTAATTGGTGAGATTCGACCAGCCTCTTCAAAAGGGCAGAAGTACATATTGGTGGGAGTAGACTATTTCACTAAATGGATTGAAGCCATACCTTTGACGAATGTAGATCAGGAAGCAGTCATAGATTTCATCCAGAAACACATAATGTATAGATTTGGAATACCAGAGACTATAACCACTGATCAAGGATCTGTGTTTACTGGCAGAAATATGCAAGCATTTGCAAGAGAGACAGGTTTTAAGTTGTTGACTTTGACACCCTATTATGCCCAAGCAAATGGCCAGGTCGAAGCAGCTAACAAAGTAGTAATAAACCTGATAAAGAAGCATGTGGGTAAAAAACCCAGAAATTGGCATAAGACCCTGGATCAAATCCTTTGGGCTTGTCGAACATCTCCTAAGGAAGCAACTAATTCTACCCCATTTAAATTAACTTATGGACATGATGCAGTATTGCCTGTCGAAATTTGTTTACAGTCAATACGAATTCAAAGACATCATGAGATTCCATCTGAAATTTATTGGAGTATGATGATGGATGAATTGGTTGATTTAGACGAAGAAAGGTTGCGTGCTTTAGAACTAATAAGAAGGCAGAAAGAAAGAGTTGAAAAGTTTTATAACAAAAAAGTAAAATTCAAAGCCTTTTTAGTAAATGATTTAGTTTGGAAAGTGATCTTGCCCATGGAGAAGAAAGACAGAGTGATGGGAAAATGGTCCCCTAAGTGGGAAGGACCTTTTAAAATTCTAAGAGTTTTTTCCAATGGTGCATACGAAGTCGAAGAAATAGAAAAAGATAGAAGAATGATGAAAATAAATGGGAAGTACTTAAAAAAGTATAAACCAACACTGCACGAAATAAAAATAAGAACAAATTAAAATTGTAAATGAAACTTGTCTTCGCCAAACAAATGGCGTAAAATAGCATTACATATAAAAGTGCTAAGAAAGGAAATATCCTTAAAACAAATAAAATTCCTAAGTTCTATTACAAAATTACTGTCGAAGGAATGTGGCTTTAAGCTCGTCGAATTTTTTCTTTTGGAGTTGGATTCGACGCTCACAAAGGCTCTTGCTGACAGTCATTTCGTCAAGCTCCCTATGAAGTTGCTGGGCTGTTTCTGCATGTTGTAGCCCTTTCTGGAGTTCACTGTCTATTGCTTCCTGATTTGGTTTTTTGAGAGAGGCCTGGCGTTCTTTTTCTTGGAGGATTTTGCTTTGGAGATCAGCAATCTGGGCTTGGTAAGTTTGAATATTGTTTTCACAATCAGCAGCAGCTTTGGTGTATTCATCAGAAAGCTTATTCAGCTCTGAAATCCTTTCTGTCGAAGAAGCCACTGTGTTCCATGCTGAAACTTGCTCCTCAGACTTGGCTGTGATCTTTTGGGAGAATTCTTTTTGTCGAACCAGATCAGCGCTGACAGAATCAATCAAAGATATCAAATCCATCACCAAATGGCTTTCCTCAGTCGAAGCTTCCAGCAAGTTGGCACTTTTTAGGAGCTTTTTCAGATCATATTGAGCAGAAGTATTCTCAGCCAAGACTTCAAACAGGTCAACTCCAAGGATCCTTGTCTTGATCTCATCCATGATGACATTGATTGGTTGAAGGTCAGAAGTGGCCCCTGAAGCTGTCGAACCACTGGCAGAAGAATCTTGGAAGTTATACCTGGTGTCGAGCAAGGCTTTTAAATACTCAAAGGGTTTTCTAACCTTCAAACTCTCAATCTCTTCATGTGATAAACTTGTCGAATCAGTACCCAAAGAGGTTTCGACAGGAGCCTTTGATGAAGAAGGAATGTTTTGAGAAGTTCCTCCAACGCTCAGGTTGACTCCTGGTTGATTCGACAGAGTGACTTCCTCTTCGACATTTTCTTTGTCAGTTGGGTCTGGAGTTGGTACATCCTGAGCAGAGACATCTTCATTAACTTCTGGTATAGCAGCTGGTGGTGGAAGTGGTGCATCTTGATCTGGAATTATTTGTTCTGCAGTGGGGTCTGGTCGAAAGGGGGAGTTGTTGTCAGAAGACTCAGAATCACTGAGGTCGAATTCATCCAAGGTTTGAGGCCCATGGACTCCTGCATCTGGAGTGGCATCATCCTGGAGTCTTTCAGCCAGAGTCCTCTCAGAATTAGAGGGAGCTTGCTCTTCTTGGTTTGCAGAGGTCTCTTCGACGTCAATAACAACCTACAAGCAAAAAACATAAAAGAAGAACTGTAAAGATAAAGTTACACTCAGTCAAGGCTGGGGTGTTGTTTGTCGAAATGATTACCTGAGGGATTTCAGTATGGGCACTTGAGTCCCCACTTCTTTCGCTCCTTGAGGGAACTTTGTTGACTGGACTGGCAGGTGGAGTTCGTCTTTGGACCAGAGATCTTTGGGACGCCACTGTTTTAATTCTTAGACCTTTGTTTCTTTTCAAAGGCTGGGGTTCAGGGGACTCGTCCTCAGATTCTTCGACGCTTGTTTCCTTTTCTTCTGGTTTCCTTTTCTTTGCTGGGGTACGAGTTACCTATAAGAGAAAGAAAAAAGGGTTCAGTATATGAGAGTATGAAGTATATAAATAAGGAGGGATGTTTTGTTTGTGTCGAAACCTTCTTGGCAGTTGCAGGAGACTTTTCGACTGTTTTTGAAGAAGTTCCTTCGCCAGTAGTCTTCCTGACAATCCTAACAGCTGAAAAGGAAAAGTTGCATGAACATTGATATAATAATAAAAGAGTTAGAAGCAAAAAAGAAGAATGTAATTTCTTCGACACCTTCAAGAATGGGTTCGTCCACAGTAACATGTTCTATCCCAATATGAAGGTGCCCAGTGAAGTTGTGCAGATGATACTTCGTCGCAACCACGCGTTCGGCAGGTTTTTTGTTGCTTTCACGAAGCAGTTTTAAATATGATCCACATACAAACCAATCTGGAAATGGAGGACTCAAGGCCACTCCAAATTCTGCAGAAGGGAGTGGAGGGAATTTTGGAGGAAAAGTGGTGAAAGCAAAATCGTAGTGTGCATGTGGTGGAAGAGATGAGGGAAACCACAATTTATTTAATTTCTCTGTGAATTTGAATTTTAAAGATACTGCTGCTTCAGCTATGGTTCGACGAAGATCATCAGGCCTGTAAATAGTTTCAAAATACTTTTGAAATTTGTGAACTTCTTTGATATGCTGATCTGTACCTTTTTTCTTCCTGTCCTGCACAAAGGCAAAAGCATTCGTCAGAAGAGTAGTGAGAGTTGCTACGTCGAAAAATCTGTTGATATAGTATTCCTTCCACCAGACGTCGAATTCTTCAGTACAGAGGAAGTTTGGTAGGAAAATGGTGGGATAAACTTCAAGAGAAGGGTCAAAAAATTTGTTGTACAGTTCCAAACATTTGTCGAAATGGTGACATGAGTTGTAGAAGATAATGGCACCTTTCTTGTGGTAGATAGGCTTCGTCTTCGTTTGAATTAATCCAAATTGCCTAGCTACCAGATTGGGTTGGTAAACAATGAGAGATACCTTTGTGTTATTGAGGCTATGATGAGAAAAGAAGTGTCTGGGCATGAGAAAAGCTTCCCAAATGGAGATGTAGGAATCTTCATCTTTCTGGTTCTCCACTGGTAGTTTTCTAGTAAACCATCTTGGACCTACTTGCCTGTTGGCGAATGGTGCCATTGAAGGAGAAAATTTGTAGCGTTTGGCGAACATCATGATGTAGCCAGTAAATGCTTGTCGAAGGCTTGTATTCTCATCAGTAGGGGTCAGTTGAACCAGCCTAGGCCATTCGACGCGTCTTTCTTTGACTGCCTCTTCGACAATTGGCATTTTTATGGGGATGAAGTTTTCAAAAGTGGCATTCAGCCATAGTTGTAGAAGCCAAAAAGGGCCTGTGAGACTTATGTTACCTTTGTCCTTAAGGGTTTTGAGGTTGCTTACACCTTCACTTAAGGATTCATAGAGGTTGGCCAAAAGTAGCTCACTCAGGCAAAATGCAACTCCATTGTGAAGTTGATTCGCCATAATGATAAAACTTCTGGCTACCTGAAGGGACCTTGTACAGAATACAAATTTGGACAACCACAGGCTAAGGAAGGCAATGTGTTCTATGTCAGAGACTTCTTCATTGTTTTCACCTTGGTAATGGGCTATGAAAACAGAATACCCTGCATACTTTGTGTCGAAGCTTATGGGGTCCTTGTTCAAGTGTTCAGGGTTGAATATTTCCCCTAAAGGACTAAGGCCAGTTATGGCTGCTATGTCGAATAGGGTGGGGGTCACCATTCCACAAGGTAAGTGGAAGGTATTGTAAGTACTGTCCCAGAAATACAAGGAGGCCAACAGCATGTTTTGGCAGTAACAGGGACCCTCCTTCGACAATTGGATTAAGTCATAAATCCCAGTTTTCTTCCAAAACTTTTCTTTGGCCTTTTCGACCCTAGTAAGCCATGCTAGGTAATCAGAGGGATCTTTCGTCAGAGGGGGACTCCTAAAAATCCTGTTTTGGTTTAGATAAGACAGATCTATTTCTGTCGAAGCCATAAGGACTTCAGGTTCCTTTGATGAGGTTTCGACAGGTTTGGGGTTCTTGTTAGCAGCTATGGGTTTTAAAGCAGAATAGCAGGGGTAAAACTCTTTCAAACGTTTAGAATCAGCATTGGGATCAAAAATAGGGCCTAACATAGCATGATGAATTCCAGAAACAGAAAGGGGGATCATTACCTGTGACCTGTAAATGCTTGCCTTTTCCCTTTCATTAGGGGGTTCTGGGAAGTACTGTTGGTGCTGTGTTTGAGTAGGCCCAGATAACACGTGAGCAGGAGGAAGATCCGTAGTCTTCTTTGTCTTCTTTGCACTTTGTCCAGTGGTAGTCTTTGGAGGAGCCATTGATTTGATGAAGATGGTAAGGAAACAAGAGCTTTGAAAGATTTGGAAATGGAGTTTTCACGTTTGGGTAAGAGAAAAGCTGAGACAGTGAAAAGTGTGAAATGTTGTTGACAATGGTATTTATAGAGGGTGGAATAAATGAATAATAAAAAAAGGGGAAAATGAAGAGACTTTTTCAGTTGGAAAAAGGGAAACATGCATGTTAATCCATTGGTGGAGATTGAAAGTGGCGGTTGGTAGTGAGCCATGATTTACCTACAATATAGGGTCATGGGAGATTGTGTGAAACGTGGGCTAGATGTGACGTTTCATAAAGTGAAAATCATGGTGTTTCCTTGGGACTCAACAAAAATCACTTTACAATAAATGCAACTAGAAGTCAAAGGTCACTTCGACAGCAAAAGACATTTCTCCTTTGATAGTCGAAAATATCTTTGCTGGGGGGCAATTTGTGAACCCATAATTTCGACAGGCTGGAATTCAGGGTTTAAGGTCATCCTTGTCGAAGGATAGCATTAGGAGGAGAATCCAAGAATTGCTGACAAGGTTTTAAAGTTTCATTGCTTCGACAGAAATAGATATAATGTTCTGGCAGAATAGTTTGGAAAGTTTGTGATTGAAGGCTTCGACAGGAGAAGTTGTTGGCAAAAGATATGTTTTGGCAGATGTTGGAAGAGTTGTTTCTTCCTTAAAAGGTTTCGACAGTTTGAAGAGGTGCAAGGTTTCGTCACCTAAGGAAGGGATTCAAATTCAAAAGGTTGTAACCTTTGGCAGTTGGACACATGGAGGTTTCAGAGAAGAAATTTACATGCAGGCTGACACTTGTCGTTTAGTTATAGTTTTTCCGTTCTAAGCAGTTATTTTGTTTATGTATAAATAGGATAGTTTGTGGTTAGAATGGGGGGTGAAAATTTGTACAAAATTCCTGTAAAAGCTCTAAGTACCCAGTGTGAGAGAAAATGAGTTTAGTATTTGGAACAATGTACGTTTAGAACACCACTTATATTTCAAAGTTATTTAATTTACTTGTTTATTCTTCAAGTTCATGTCATTTTAAACTTTATTTACTTTTCTGCAAGTTTACAGCCTTCGACATTTCTTTTTGTTCTTGTTTAAACTTTTAACTTTATTTCGTCTTTAAGTTCAAACTTTACTTTACTTGCAAAATCAAAGTTCTTAATACTTTGACAATACTGATAAAACAAACCACAAATCAGTCACCAAATTCTAAGAAGATTTCGACAGAAACAATGCACATGTATCCCAGGACTTGTATGGTTGGTCCTGCAAGTAACCCAGTTTTCTAAAGAAATTGGTTAACCAGAGGTTGTTCGCCAGAAACCACCGCGAACAGTTCTGGAGACTTAAGAGTTAAGTTTCTGAAGACCTATA